>JAJMDS010000007.1:0-600000 GCA_030573695.1 Meyerozyma carpophila | reverse complement strand
CCTTGATTGGCGCGGTTTTGGTCAATGGCAGCCACGGCGACTGGGTGTGGCCGTTCAGATTCATGATGATTATTTCTGGCGCCTGCTTTTTGGTTCTTGGATTTCTTCTTCCCGAGTCTTATGGAAAGACGCTTTTGCGCCGAAAGGCACAGAGATTGCGGGCTTTAACAGGCAACGAGAACATCATGAGTGAAGGAGAAATCGAGAACAAGAACATGACGGCCCAGGAGCTTGCAATTGATACGCTCTGGCGTCCATTTGAGATTGCGTTCACCGAGCCGGTGGTGCTTCTGATCGACCTCTACATTTCCTTGGTGTACTCCATCATGTACTTGTGGTTCGAGGCTTTCCCCATAGTGTTCATCGAGACCTACGGGTTCACGTTGGTGGAGTTGGGAGTGTCCTACGTCAGTGTCATGATCGGAGTGTTGGTGGGAGCCGTTTTCTACATTTCCGTAATCTACCAGACTTTCACCAAGAAGTTTTTCAACGGAAAGGGCGACACCATCACTCCAGAAGTGTTCCTTCCCGTTGCTATTGTTGGCAGCTTGTTGATGCCCATCGGAATCTTCATCTTTGGCTGGAGCGCCAACCCTCAACACCACTGGATGGGGCCCATTATGGGAGCGGCCGTGTTCTGTACTGGAGCCTTCTTGGTGTTCCAGACCTTGTTCAACTACATGGCCATGTCTTTCCCAAGATACATGGCTTCTGTGTTTGCTGGTAACGATCTTTTCAGATCAGTGATTGCAGGCTGTTTTCCCCTTTTTGGCTCGGCATTGTTCAACAACCTTGCAATCAAGAATTTTCCCGTCGCCTGGGGCTCTTCTGTGCTTGGCTTCATATCGCTTGGAATGGTTGCAATTCCAGTCACATTTGCATTACTCGGGCCCAAGATCAGGGCCAGATCGAAGTACTCCGGTGAGTAGAGAAATGATAGAGTGAGATAATGATAGACATAATAGATAATGATAAGAGATGATAGATGGTAGAGTTTACATCTTTGCGCTGAACTGTATTCGTAACTTCGTAACTAATAATTTAGCACGTCAGTCCTGGTTCAATACGTTGTCAGCCCAAGTTGGTAGCACGAAGGCAGCTTCGTGGATCTTTTTGTTGTAATACTTCAAGTTTTTCTTGACAAAGTCATCGGACCATTCGAATCTTGCGGGTTTGGTCACGACGGCATTTTTGTCCTTGGAACAAACCATGAAACCAATGGAGCCCGAGGGGTAGGTTGGGATCATGGTGTAGCCGTATTCGGCCACGGGGAAGATGTCCTTGCAGTCTTTCTTCAACTTGGAGATGATGTCCATGTGGAGCCAGATGTTCTCAGCCTGGGTGGTGATCACACCCTTTTCGGTCAAAGCACCGTTCAACAACTCAAAGTAGGGCTTCTGGAACAAAGACTCGGCGGGACCTTCTGGGTCAGACGAATCGGTGATGATGACATCGAACTGGTTTTTGTACTCGGCCAAAAACTTGAACCCGTCACCAATGTGGACCTTGGTTCTTGGGTCCAGGTACGACTTGGACATCTCTGGCAAGTACTTCTTCGACACCTCGATCACCGTCTCGTCAATGTCACAAAGCCAGGCTTCCTCAATTGACGAGTGCTTCAAGATCTCCCGCAACACACCTCCATCTCCACCGCCGATAACCAACGCCTTCTTTGGGTTTGGGTGGGAGTTGAGCGCCAAGTGGGCAATCATCTCCTGGTACGAGAATTCGTCTCTCTCGGTCACCTGGATACAATTGTCCAAAACCAACACATTGCCGTAGTTGGTGGACTTGAAAACCAAAACGTCCTGGTACTTTGATTTTTCAACGTGCAACACCTTTTCGACCTTCAACGACATGGCCTGGCCGGGCCACATGGTGTCGGAGACTTCGGCGAACCAGCCGTCTTTAATTGAGGGGTGGGATAATTCAGACATGGTAAGGAGAATGTTGCTGAAAATTTTTGAAAATGGTGTTGGTGCAGGAACGACTGTTCTTGGCGATAACCGGAAGGATACGGAAGATAAGGAAGCGGAGGGGAACCGGGTAGGATTTGGGCGGTGGGAATGGGAGAATGGGAGAATGGGAGAGAATGGGTGCAAATTGGGTGCAGCCAAGGTGCAGCAACGGTGCAGCAACGGTGCAGCAACGGCGCTGTCAAACATGCATATTGGCTGCAACCGATTGGCCAATGGCTGCGAAAATTTGGATAATGAAATTGAAAATGAAAATAAGGAAACGAGTCGGGAATGTACAGGGTAATGTAGAGGGGAGGTGGTTGACAATTGCGTTGTATAGTGCCTGGCGGTGACTTTTGCCTTTCAAAATTATTGCCCACTGACTTCTGTTGGACAGTTCTGCTTCTGAGACAATTCTTAGACACTCCTTAGACACTACTCCTACCGCTCTTCTCGCCTATATTTTCTGCATATTATTCCTATATCTTACAGTCTTAATCTCTTATTATCATATCATTTCTGTTGCAGTTCTTCTTTCTGTTTTCTCTTTCTGTTTCTTTTTCTGTTTCTCTTTCTGTTTTTCTTTCTTTTTTTCTTTCTGTTTTCTCTTTTGTACCTCTCTACTTGTCACCGCTGAACACCCGGCCGCCGCTGTGGTTGTACACGGCTGCTGGGGGCGT
Source organism: Meyerozyma carpophila (assembly GCA_030573695.1). Lineage (NCBI taxonomy): Eukaryota > Fungi > Ascomycota > Pichiomycetes > Serinales > Debaryomycetaceae > Meyerozyma > Meyerozyma carpophila. Next base: position 597,362 of record JAJMDS010000007.1, on the reverse strand, counting down.
AGGCACCGACACAGACGCCAGATCGTGGCCCGACGACGCCGCGGCGGCGCCCAACGGATGCTGGCCCCCACTAGCAGGCGACAATTCGATCACCTTGCTTTGGAGCGCCAAGGTGTAGTCTCTCAATTGAAGGTTGTCTGCTCTCAACTCCTCGATGGTCTGCTTCAATTGGTTGACTTCCGCGGCCTGGGCCTCCAAGTCCTTGATGTACTTTTCCTTCCGCTGACGGAACGCCTTCTGTGCAGACCGGTTCTGGGCCGCGCGCTTCGTGTTGGATACAGGACGGTTGCCGCGGGCGGCGGCGGTCTTCTCAACGTCCTGGTCGTGCGCGGCCCGCACCGCCTGCTGGATGGCATCTCTCTGCTGCTGTTTGTCGACATTTTGGCCCCCCCGCACATGGTGGTGGTCCGGGTGCTGCGGCCCGTCACGCGGACCGGTGCTCTGGTGCTGGGCGTTGGCAACAGCTGCTGCAGTCACAGCATCCACAGTAGTAAAATCGGCATCTTGATGCCGGGCAAACGTAGGATCGATTTGTTCTTCTCCCGGCTCTGCGGTGGATTCTTCCTTGGGCCAGCCTTCAAAGTTGGCGTTCATGGTGGAGGTGGTTGCAAAAGTCGCCGTGTGCCTTATGTAAACAATGACAAAATAAACACCGCCGGACGATGCTGTTTACGCGATTTATCAGCTATGACAAAGGGGTGAAGTTGAGTTTTGGCTTGCGGTGGGCGCACGACAGGTCCATACACCGCCCGTGCACCACGCCCGTGCACCACCGGTGCACCGCATCTACCGGGGCTGTGATTGGTGGAAACGGCGCCGGTGCCGCCCGGGGGTGCAGACGCCACGGTGCTTCTCCGCGCGCCGGGCCCACCCCATTGCAGTTTCTCCCGTCCCGCGAAACGAAATACCGCCCGCTGTCGGCCCACTATTGCCTGCAGAATTCGTGGTGCACCGGTGTCTTCGTCGGTGCGCGCACGCCGTCGTACGATCCAATAACGCACTCGATGAATTGGCACTGCGTCGATTGATTGTGAAATGATTGCTTCTTCTATCCGTGCTGCATTGAGAGCTAGAGCTGGTGCTCAGGCTGGTGCCGTTTTCAGAACGGCTTCTGTGGCCAGACCTTTGCCTACGTTGGCTTCTCGGATGTCGGTCAGACAATACTCTGGGCAACACCACGAAGAAACTTTCGAAGAGTTCACTGCTAGGTAAGTATAGAAGCGAAGAGAAGAGAAGAAGAGGTGAAAGAGATGAAAAATAAAAATGGTGGAAAAATGATGGAATGACTGAAGAATGATCGAAGAATGAGAAATGCAATAAAGAAATGGCAGTAAAGAATGATATGAAGAATTGACCAAATGGTATAACGTGAAGAATTGGAGTCGGAACAGCAATATTAAGCCATAGTCTTGCCCGGATGATGCTGACTTGAAATTGTTGCGAGAATATCGATGCGAAGAAAACAACTATTTGACAGACTATTATTTTCCCCACTTCCCCACTTGTCGCTTCAGCCAACCCCATTGCCCTCGTTCAAGCCCAGACTCGTCTTCCTTTATTTTGGACCTTTTTCTTGTCTTTATTCTTGTCTTTCTCTTGTCTTTTTCCGTGTTCTCTCGTCCACTACTAACTCAGATACGAACAAGAGTTCGAAGAAGCATACGATCTTTTCGAGGTCCAGAGAATCTTGAACAACTGTTTCTCCTACGACTTGGTGCCCGCCCCAGCCGTCATTGAAAAAGCATTGCAGGCTTGTAGAAGAGTAAACGACTACCCTACTGCCGTCAGAACCTTTGAGGCATTGAAGCACAAGGTGGAAAACAAAGAGCAATACGCTGCGTACTTGGAAGAGTTGAAGGACATCAGACAAGAGTTGGGCATTGACTTGAAAGAGGATTTGTACGCCAACGAGGCATAAACTATAACGGTAGAAGTTAATACATAATGCCGCGAATTCGCACCCATTTGTAGTTTCTGGAAATTCACTGCGCATTCGTCTTCCAGCACCTTGGGCAGAAACTGAGGTGAACTGATTTGACTTGGACATCTAGACCGTAATAGCCCAAAGACTGGTCCTGTTTATTTATACCACTGACGGGCTTTCAGGGTGGAGGCCGAAAACAATTGACGATTTACGCTTGCTCTACGGTTTTCAACTAATTTTCGGAGCACATTCAAACACTATTCTGGATACTATTGCAGAAAATACTGCTGAAACCGCAATTCAGAACGCTACCTGTGGCCACTAGAACTCCTAGAACAAACACAGCCGTAACAAACAGAGCCGTGCACCTTTTTCGCTGATTATACCACCGCTCACCTAAACACAATTTCATCAAATCTCATCAATTTTCATCAATTTTCATTCACTCCACTATGGGCGGCTACATTCCTCCAGCCGGGCTGTCGGGCTCGCTGTCTACGCCGTCGGGCTCGTCTGGATCTTCATCTACGATCGTCATTCCTGACCCCATCTCGCTCATTCCTCGCAACCCCAGCGTTGGCCTCAAACACTGGGGCCCATTGGTGCCCGCCTCAGACAACAAAATGGCACTCTCTATGTTGACCACGCTCCAGGTGGCGATAGGGATCCTTGGGTTCCACAAGGCGAGGGTTCTTCGACGCTCAAACTTGCTAGCGAGGGGAATTCCCAACAGTGTTGGTCGCAGAACCGCCAAATGGTCGTGTGTTCTTGGAGGTAGTTACATGGTTTTCACCGCTGGGCTCGAGATGACAAGACTCTTGCTTCCCTACGATCCGTGGGCAGAAGAAGCTCGGTTGTACCGACGCCTTGCTGTCAAGAACGGCGACAAACCCAGCTGGTGGTTCGGAGCATACCGCTACTTTACCCCGATGTCCTACACCGAATGGACGAAAAAAACCGAGCTGTGGCTCATGAACGCCAACAATTACATCAACACTGTCGACGCAGCAGCCAAAAACGGCGAAAAGTCGGGGTTGGGCCATTCTGGTGTTCTTGGTAAGCTCGCCGAGAAGGGCCGCTACAGCGAGATCCATGCGAAAATAAGAGCCACCAATCGTGAAAAATACAGAAACCTCGTCGAGAACGACTTGAAGGATGTGTCTGAGATCAACAAGGGCACGAGAATCGATCTAATTTTGGAGGGAAAAGGACCGGTGCATTACAACGAAGATTACACCAAACCGCACCTTCAACTAGGAAACCACCAGGTGGAAACCGACGATGATTTCGAGATGGTTTGGATGAACTTTGAGCCGTGGGAGGAATTGAAGCAGGAAACCGACTACGATATCCGGTTGGTGCCGCGGTGGAAGTGGAAAAACGAAGAGACGAACGAGGCATAGCATAGGAATATGAGAGTAGAAGATAAGTGCAATTGGCTAGCTGCTGCTAGAAATAAGAGTAATCGGCAATCTACTACAAGGGTAATTGGCAGTCTACTAATGTAAGTGTAATCGACAATCTACTACTGTGATTGTAATCGACTATCTGCTACTGTAAGTGTAATCTCTCTCTGAACTAGATATTCCTATATTTTAGCACAATCTTTATGTACATTCTTCATTATGCTATGAATCCCGAAGCCTTTCATTTGGGTATAGATAGGATTTTGCTTTTCTCAGCAGACCGCCCAGCTCTACTCCATAAGTGTAGTATCGTCTATTCCTATTTACAGCCCCGTCACCTCGTCGGCCCACTTCAAGCTCTGGCGTGAATCTCCCTCCACCTGGCCTCCACGCAAATGCTGTTTCCACATTATCGTGGCCGGGTCCTGGTCGGGCTCCACCCACTCAAACCCATCTCCTCCGCTCATCCAGTACGCCTGCATCTTGAGATCTTCAAGGTTGTCTCTGGGTTCAAGTAGTCTGATTTTTTTTCCGTCTCGAGTGTACCCAGGTTGCAAGGTGTGGGTCTCCACCTGCTCGGCTGTCCGACACAACTCCTCTACAAGTTCTGGAGACGCCGCGCCGCCAGAGGGACCGCCGCCGTTGATAGCAATGTCGGCTTCCATGATTCGGGCACACATCATCATCTCGTCGGCATGCTTGTACCAGTGGGTGTAGAAGGTTCCCTTCTGCCAGGTCAAGTAGTCGCCTCCCGCCGACGCCATTTGGCGTCCGAACCGAACGATGGTGACGAAGAACGACGAGTTGAGAAGGTAGGTGATGATCATGGCGTTGATGGAGCTGAGATGCCGCCAGCTGTCGGCAAGAATGCCTTCGTCGATGAGCGCCTGCACGCCCAATTTGGAGAAGAGGGTGATTCCGATGGCCGTGGAGGCCACCTTGATGATCCCCGACCGCAATTCCGCCCCTCTCTTCTTGATATAGTTGGGATGGCCTGTGGTGAGGTCGGTGACGACCAATGCGTCTTTCAAGTCGCCCTCGAAAAGACAGTACCGGAACGGAATCAAGGCCGTAGACTTGGTGATGTCGCTCCCGGGGTTGCGGACGTAGAACTGGCGAAGCAAGGCGATGTTTGCCTTGGTGGGGAGTCGTAAAAGGAAGAGCGCACGGAGCAAGCTCTCGTCAAAGACGACCTTGTCGCTGTCCAAAATCTTCTGGATCAACGCCAAGGAGTCCTGCAACTGCGACGAGCTGTTGCAAGCCCGAACGGCGTCGACTACAGTGTCTTTGGTCACATTTTTCGGCGAATTTAGGATACTCTTTTCGATTTGTGCTCGGAGCTCATTGGGGTTGCGAGCAAAACTAACACATCTTACCGATGCGAAAGCTGTAGGAACGAGAAGCCGGGTGGGGGGCGTGAACGCGCGCAACGCCAAGGGCCGCAGCAACACGGAACGCAGCGCTCGTATGGAGAGCATTGGGGAAGATGAGTGGTGAGAATTCGCAAGGGCTCGTGGTGTCTGGGTGTGGAAATGGAGATAGGAAGCCCAGTTTGTTTCTTCTGCTTCGCTTCGTTTCTTCTCGCTTCTTCAGAGCTTCCGCTTCTTCCGCCGCTTCTCCATGCGCGGCGAGCAGTCCGGACAGTACCATATCTCGTCGTCTTTGGGCGGCGACGTGATGCCCACACAGCTCCAGTGGAACCACTCGTATTTGCAGTCGTCGTTATCGCAGCCAATCATCTCGCCAAAAGACACCCGCTGGCAGAAGCAGTAGAGGTTGTTGTCCGCGTCCTCGTTGTGCCTGCCGTCCACGGACGACCGGCGGGAATCGTCCATTTCGTCGTATTCTTCCGACCGGCCGCGGCGCATCCGCATGTTCTTGATATTCATTTTTCTACGCTGGGCTTTCCGAAGGCCCTCTCGGCCGTCTCTGGAGTCGTACGCGGGCGTCACCGAAAGCGTTCCGCGAGGCGTGGAAACGCCCGAGTCGCTTGCAAGTGCGTTGAGCTCGGCCTCGTCTTCCGGGTCCACCTGGGGAAGAAGATCGTCTCTTTCCAATTTGGTCACGTCTGTCTCAAAGTTGAACAAGTGGCGGGACACCAAGAATAGCGCTGTGTTGGCAAGCAAGATTTTCTCCTTCTGGATCTTTTTGATGGTTTCCATTTCCTCCTCGATTTTCTGGTAGAGTTGTTGTTCTTTCGGGTGCTTCACAAGCGTACCGTTGGCCTTGATAAACTTGTGTATCTGGCTGTCTTTGGACTGGTACCGCCTTCGGGCGTCCATAAGCTGGGTATCTTTGGTTTTTATCTCTTCCATAAGGTGCCTCACCTCCAACGGGAGGTTGGAAAGGTCCTGTGTGTACTTGTCCAAGACGGTGGTAGTGTCCATATTCGTGATCAGCGGGTCTGGTGGTGCTGGTGTGGTGATTTTCAGGGTCTAAAGTGGCGTCTGGGTGGCTGTTTCGTAGGTGGTTTGGGAATATGCTGTGCTCACTGATTATCAATTCTCGTTTTTGTCGCGAAAAATCAACTCTTGATGGATCCAGTGGAGTCTGTGACACCGGGCCTAAAAGGTCTCGCGGTGGACGAGGAGCCCTACAAACGGGTCCTAGGGGTCTTCGACCACCCAGAAACGTATGTGCGAAAGGAGGGAGACTTAAACGTACTTTCAAGGTCAATTCGAGCCAAAGATGCTGCTCGCGAGTTGGTTCAAACGCTCAAAAATAACCCCTCCGCCTTCGTAGAGGGCCTCAGGGTGTTGGAGGATAACAGAGGGCACTTCTTGTGCACGTTAATATCCGAAACTGGCCCGGAAAAATCTCGAGATACCGCCAAAACCGTTCTTCGTTGTCTCGTTTCCTTGTTCAAAATCAAGCCGTCGGCTCAATGGTATCTCTCTGCCTACTATCTGGTGGTGGAGCGGTTCGACGTGATGGTGCCGGACCACTTGGACATCCTTTTGGGTTTTGTCAGCTCCGAAAACGATTCTGAAAGCCTGAACTTGACGCCCATGATTCTTCTCATCGCCATAAAAAGTCTCAAATTGGCCCCAAAGCCCACCACAGACACTGTCACCACCTACGTGGAGTTCATTCTCGACGAGGACCCGATTCGAGTCCCCAGAGCTACTTTTTTGAACTTGGTTCGAGTGTTGGAGTGCTTGTACCCACTCATGCCTGTGCCCATATCGACGTTGTACATGAGTGAAAAGTGCAAGCAGATGCTTCTCCACCATGTTTCCGGTCTCTCCGCTACTGCGTTGGAGGACCAGCAAAACTACAGAACTGTGTGTGAAGTCTTACGGCTTGTAAGCACCTCTTGCATCGACGAAGAACTGCGAAATTTCAACGTCAAGAACTATATCCAGCCCCTAGTCACGGGAGCAAAACTCACCCAGAAACCGTTCGAGGAGTTACACTTGTTGTCTACTCTCTGTATCGTCAAGTTGTGGAACAGTTTGGCCAAAAATTCCGACATCAAGAAGGAAGTTACCATCCAGCATCTCCTGTCTAATATCACCATTGCGCTCCGAGAAAACAGCAAGTACCGAGAACACATCGTCGAGACACTAGCTTACATCTCCCTTGACCGCTCTTTCAAGGAATCGTTGCGGGCGGACGCAGACAGCATTTCGATCTTGATCGACATACTCAGAAATGCCCAGCCCCACTCGCCCTTGGTATACGGGATTCTCACCACTCTAGCCAACCTCGCCAAGGTCAAGACCGAGACAGGCGATAGCAGAAAGAAAACCGCCAGTTTTCTCAAATCCTACAGTGATCCAACTGCGTCGAAAGAGGAAGACGACCCCGCGAAAGTACTCACCTTCTCCAAAGCGCTTTTGAGAGACTACAAAATAGTAGAAGTGTTCTCCAAATTGAAGGTGGTGGCTGGCAGCGTCCAGGAGTCGTCCAACTCGCTCAGCCAGGTGCTCTACGTTATTTATTCCATCGCGTGCAACAACGAGAAAAAAGTTAGACAGGAACTCGTGCAGCAAGGAGCCCTCACCATAGTGTTGAACTATTTGATCACTTTCAGCAGAGTTGGTCCCACCACACTCCCAACAAGCTCGGACACCATTCTGATCGAAACGAGACTCTCGGCCTTGCGAGCATTGGCCAAAATGCTTGTTTCCGTCAACCCAGCGCTTGCGTTTAAAAAGTACGATATCTCCACCAGTGTTCCGTTTCTCGTCGAGCTTCTCGGACCCAACATCTCCGAGTACAAGGGCGTCCAGGAGCAGAGCTATCTCCACGACATGACCCAGAAAGACAAGTACGAGGCACTTATAGCGCTCACCAACGTTCTGTCCGTGGAAGATGCCAATATCAAAAAACTCATTGGATCCACGACTTTCACCGGCTATCTCGACAACTTTATTATCGACTCGGACGCACCAAATGTGCAGCGGGCCGCCTGGGAACTCTTGTCCAACTTGGTGTCTGAGCCCACTGTCCTCGTGTACTTTTTCAATGTGGAAAAACCGGCCAATTTGCAGCGACTCGACCTTATGGTGAAGATGCTCAACTCTGGCGATGAAAAGTTGCAAGTGGCCGTTGCTGGTTTGATGGCCAATGCAGCGTCTGAGTTCGAAATGGTGTCTCAGATCATCTTGCTGGCTCCAGATATATGGCGGCAGCTCCGAGCCAACATTATTGGCATACTAAGAGACCAAGAGGAGAGCCACGACTTGGTGCACCGAGTGCTTTTTGTGTTGCTTGGCGTGTCGTACGCAGCTGAAGAGGTGGGCGAGTTGGAGAAGATCAAGAGAGACAAGGAGTTGAAACAGGCGGTTGCGGTTGCCATGCGGTCTACAAGCAAAGACGTACGGGATGTGGTGTTGGACATTGTCAAGGTGGTGAGGTTCCTGTAGTATGTACAAGCGAAAACAGATTAAACAGATTAAAACTGGATCAACTTCTGCGCCAACGTCGAGTGGTCTTCGGCCGCCTTGACCGAGTTCTTCACCTTTCCGGACGACTTGTCGTTCTCGAGCTTCACCTTGATGGCCTTGTGGAGGTTGCTGAGGTACTCCGGCAACAGCGGGAGCAGGTTCCCGAGCGAGCCTATGGAGTCTTCAACCAAGCTTTCTCTGAAAGCGGAGACTCCGGGGTCGATTCCATGGCGAACGATTCGGACCCCGGCACAGTCGAGCGAGGGAAGACCCACGATCTCTTTCTGGAAAAAACGCACCAAGTTTCTGGCCTGCTGCGAAATGTGAGAAGGGAGGTCGGGCAACTCGTCCATCAACGGGTCGATGTCTTTGACCGAGTTTATGTGGTCGCCGAACAAGTCCTTGATCAAGAGCTCGTTGGCGTCCGGGTGGACCCACACAAACACCTGGGACCCGTTGCACAAGACGTACACGCCCGGCTGCAAAATCTTGGACGTGGCCGGCTTGTACTCTGGAAGCGAGAGGAAGTGGTTCGGGTTGATTTCCTCGGGCGGCACCATACAGTCGTCGTCGTGGAGCGAGTGCAACTCTACCAACGCCGGGTACAACGTGTAGACCAATCGTTCCACCGGCATTCGGAGCAACTGGTAGATGGAGGCGAGGCGGGCGTCGGCCGACAACGTGTTGGAGTTGCGGATGGCGGTGGTTCGGATGAGCGACAACATGTAGACGGGAAGGTGTTTCAACGAGTCCGGGAAGAGCAACTGGTTCGCGGCCCCCAGCTGGTGCCGGTGCACCTCGCACATGGCCCGGTACTGGGTGAATACGTCGACAAGTTTTGTGTTGACCGACTCCCGGAGCTCGAGCAATCTTTGCACGCCGACATGGGACACGGTTTCCCGCACGATGGTGGCCACCACCGAGTCTTCCTCCACAAAGTTGAACACATCTTCGAGCCGCTCGCTCACGGCCAAAACCAAGTTGATGACTCGGACCTTCCGAACACCGTCGGGATCGGTGTAGAGCAACGCCGCCTGGAAGTGGCAGTCGTACTTTGTGTCGAGCTTGCCGTCGTAGGCCATGAGAACCGTGAACGACTGGTCTTCGTGCACAACAGGCAACACCGGGTCCTGGGTGCCCAAAAAGCCGGAGGCGCTGGCGTCCGACGACGTGCCGTAGTACTGGGCCACCTGGAGCCCGTTGGAGCACCGGAGCTTCAACTGGCCCTGGTACCCGCGGCACTTGTTGACACAGGACACAAACTGGGCCGAAACCACCTTGCTGTCTCGCTCGAAATTGAAGTCGGGAAACCGGTACGCCGCGCCGCCAGAAACCGAGCAGAGCCAGCCTATGTTGGAGAGGTCGACCGCCGACGGCGTGACGACGATGGTGTCGAGCCCCACGTTCAGCAGAACAAAGTCCTTGGCGAGAAGCTTGTAGTAGTCGTTGTCGGGCGTGAACACCATTTTTTCCAACTCCGGCGAGAGAAGCTTGCCCACGGCCCGGTTGTCCTTGAACCGGAGACTGCCCGGGCCCCACGAGGGGAGCGTGGAGAGAAGCGAGGTGATTTTTCCTCCCCCGACACTCTGGAGACAGAGCATGGCGGTGCGACAGGCGGCTGCGAAGCACGGCTCGGGGTCGGCGTACACGTTGTTTTCCATCAGCAACAGCTCCAAGTTCTCGAGCATGTTCTCGATGACGTGCCTGCTTTCGTCGGGGTCGGCGAAAAGCCCGTCGCTGAGCGGCACGAACGGGTCGTCGAGGTCGGACGAAATGCTGATTTGCGTCGACGAAAGCGCCGGCGAAAGATTGTAGAACTGGAGCCGCCGGTCGAACGTGATGATACACACCCGGCCGCCGAACGGCTGGGCTTCGCCGTAGAGTGCTAGCCGGATGGCATCGGCAAAAAGCGTCGGCAAGTTTTGGCGAATGCTGTTCTCGCTCACGTCTATGAGAAATACATGGTGAAGAACCTGCGGCGTAGCGTCGGGGCCCCCCACGTTGTAGCTCTTGGGCACCAAGATATCGTACACTCCCTTGTGGAGTTCTGGACGAATTGCAACATCTACACGGGTTCCGGTCTGTGGGTTGATCATCGACGAGTAGTCGGAAGGAACCGTGTTGTTGGGAAACTGGCAGATGTTGCACACGAACCGGTAATTGGGGGTGTGCTGCATGGCCGGGTTCATGTAGGTGCGGCATCTTCGACACCGAACCGGTCCTATATCGAGAGCATCTGCTCCGGGCACATCGCCAAGTTGCGTCATGTCCACCACCGGAACTGGCTCTTCTGTGTCCAAGAGCGGCGCAAAAGGACGAATTGTGACTGCCATGGGAAGCTTGGTGGCGGCTCGAAGCTGCTCGGATTCCGGAACGTTGTACATGGTGGAACGCATGAATTTTCCAGATGCGGTTCCTTGGTCCACGGTGTGGATCTGGGTGCCCGCGGTCGGAGGAACCACGTTGTGGAACGTGTAGAACGACTTGTACGGCTGCAGGTCCACCGCCGTCATGTACTCCCTCTGGTGGACGTACCTGTTGGTCTGGATGGAGAGGTCCGATGGGGCCTGTGAGGGTGGGGCATGTGGAGCGGGGCCGGCGGCACCGGGGACGGGTACCGACGCTGGCAGTGCACTATCGCCGTACGGTGCAGCAAAGGAGTTGAAACCGGGGGAGGAGATGGGAACCGAGGGTGAAGTCACCGAGGGTGGAGCCACCGACGGTGAAACCGGTGGTTGATGTGGGTGATTTGGATGGTTTGGGGCCAGTTCCGGCCCGGTGCTGAAGTCGGTGTGGAACGCGCGGGCGGCGCGCTTTTTCCGCTTGCCGTCGAGCGACACCTGGCCAAGCTGGCCGGCCAATTGGTGGGGGTCCATTGGTCTGTGATGGTCGATGGTGATGCGCCCGGACACCAAAAACTTCAAGCTTGATGTGCGCGACCAGACACCATCTTATCGGTCAGGTAAGTTGAGAAAAGGCAGCCAAAAAACCCAAAACGGCTATTGGGGCTATTTGCGGGATATTTGCGGCTATTTGACGGGATATTCGGGACCCGGAGACCAGAAGTGACGCAGAGGTGCCCACGTCTCGGACCAGCCAGCATTATTGCGGTTTTTTGAGGTTTTCGAGGTTTTTGAGGTTTTTTGAGGTTTTTTGAGATTTTTTTTTAAGGTTTTTGAGATCTTTTTCAAGTTTTTTGGACTTTTTTCTTCCTTCTTTATGAGGCCAGCGGCCAAAGACTGGGACCCCATCGTCGGCAACTGCTCGGTGTACTCGCTTGCCGGCGGGCTGATCCGGTTCCAGGACTACTACAACGGAACATGGCTGGACAACTACACCACCCAATTTCTCCCCGCCTACTACACCACCAACTGCTCCCTCGACACGTTTTCGGCCGTCCTCGACGAGTACTTCAACAGCCAGGAGTCGTGGGAGCAGTGGACCGACGGGTTGGCGCCGCCGTTCAGCCAGCGCGACAACGGCGACGCGTTCGTGGGGCTTCTTTTCACGCTTTCCGGGGTGTGCGTGTCGCTCTGGATGCTCACGCTTTTGCTCTACTTGCTGCCGCGGCACAAGCGCAAGCCATTTCTCACCCAGCTCACCACCGTGTTCTCGTCGGTGGTGTGCACGGTGTTGCTCACCCAGGTGACGGAGGCGGCGCGCGACGAGTACTACAACGACACCCTCGACATCTTTGTGTTCCGCGAGGTGATGTTCCGCACCCCGGCGTACCGGGTGTGCAACGTGATAGCGATGGTGCTTGTGCACGTTTCGCGGTTGCAAATTGTCATGCGCATCACCCGGCTGGGGTTCAAGTACGTGATGTGTGTTTTGGGCGCGGTGCTCATTGTCATGTTCACGGTGATGCATGCGGTGTTTGAGATCCGGTTTGACGACGCCGACGTGGTGGTGGACGGGCCGGGCAACTCGGAGCTCCGGTCGCTGTACGCGTGGCGGGCGTCCATCGTGGCGGTGGAGCTGGTGCTCGAGTTCTGGTTCATGGCGGCGTTGTTCAAGTTTACGTTTTTGGACAAGAACCCCCGCAAAATCAGCTACGCCTTGCCCACGTTGGGGTTGGGGTTGTTCACATGGGCCCTCCTCCTCGCGATCTTTGTCGTGCACTTGCTCTCGGTCACCAGGTTCCGCCACGAATGGTGGGTGCGGTTGTGGCTCGACCAGCTCCCCATGCTTTTGGATGTGGCCCTTCTCACCATCGCGTGGGAGTGGATCTACAACATCGGCCAGCTCGAAAAGAAGCACGAGCTCATCGGGGTGCTCGGCCGCCGCATGAGCTCCGACGACGTGGCCAGCAACCTGGGGGCGCCGCAGCGCACGGCGTGGTGGAGAAAGACCCTGTGGCCGGCGGCAAAGTGGCTGGTATCGCCCAGCCCGGAAGAACCGAGCGTGGGGGACAGCTCGGACCCGCGCTCGGACCCGCGCTCGGAGCCCATCGAAATCCACCAGATCGACCAGTCCGACCACGCCGGTCAAACCGACCTGGCCCACCCCACCGGCCATTTGCACCCAACTCACCACCGGGTTCCAGATCCGGTTCCACATTCGGTTCCAGATGCGGGTCTCGACCTGCACACAGTCGCCGAGTCTGTCAATTCCGGCTCCACCATCAGCTACAACGTAAGCATGGCGTCGTCGTCGCCGTCGCCGTCGTCGTCCGCGGCCGCGGCTGCCTCCCAGCCCCCACCTTTCGTCCCCCACCCTGGATACTCCGCCGACGACTACTGGCACGAAAAGTCCTAGACGGTTCTGGAAAATTCCCCCGTCCTGCAGGCAGGCGCGGGTCATGATCGCGAATGGTGATAAAAACGGCTTCTTTATCGCAAAGGTCGCATCGCTAATGTTACGTGCTAATAAAATTGCTGCACAATTGGCGCTCAGAAGAGCAGCCACGCCGGCTGCAATGGGTCTGGCTGCAATCATAGCTGCTCGTGTGTTGAAGAGCCACGCTCAACCTTCAAAATTGGCGCCTCTTCAACCGCACTCAGTTCGCTTGTTCCACTCTTCTCCAGCTTCTAAAATGCAAATGTCCATGAACAAGGAAGAACAGGACGATAGACCTGCCTTGGAAAAGTTTGGAACCGATCTCACCAAGCTAGCGCAGGATGGAAAGCTCGATCCTGTGATTGGCAGAGACGAAGAAATCCGAAGAACCATCCAAATTCTCTCTCGGCGTACCAAAAATAACCCAGTGTTGATCGGAAACGCTGGTACCGGTAAGACCGCAGTCATGGAGGGCTTGGCACAGCGGATTTTGAAGGGCGAGGTTCCGGAGAGCATGAAGAACAAAAAGATCATTACGCTTGATTTGGCAGGAATCATCTCGGGGGCAAAGTTCCGGGGCGATTTCGAGGCCAAACTCAAACAGATATTGAAGGAAGTGGAGGAACAGCAAGGAAAGGTGATTCTTTTTGTCGATGAACTTCATCTTTTGATGGGGTTGGGCAAAGCAGAGGGATCGATCGACGCATCCAATTTGCTCAAGCCAGCCTTGGCCCGTGGTAAGTTGTCGCTTTGTGGTGCCACCACCATTGAGGAGTACCGCAAATACGTCGAGAAAGATGCCGCTTTGGCTCGTCGTTTTTCGCCAGTAACTGTAAATGAGCCCACGCCTGAAGACACGATTTCCATTCTCAGAGGCTTGAAGGAGCGTTACGAGGTGCACCACGGTGTTCGTATCACCGACAGTGCGTTGGTGACGGCGGCACTTTACTCGCACAGGTACATCACCGACCGGTTTTTGCCCGACAAGGCTATCGATTTGGTTGACGAGGCTTGCTCCACCCTTCGTTTGCAGCACGAATCTCGGCCTGACGCCATCACCCAGTTGGACAGGCAAATCATGACGATTCAAATCGAGTTGGAGTCGTTGCGCAAAGAGGAGGACCAACTTTCCGTGGACCGCAAGCACAAACTCGAGGAGGAATTGAAAGCGAAACAAGCGGAACTCGAAGAGTTCACGAAACAGTGGGAGCTGGAAAAGCAGAGTATTGACGAGGTCAAGAACGCCAAAATGGAGTTGGAACAGGCCCGGTTCGACTTGGACCATAGTCAACGTTCTGGCGACTATGGTCGTGCGAGTGAGTTGCAATACCTGACAATTCCACACTTGGAGCAACGTCTCAAGGAGCTCACCGAGTCCGAAACAGCCGCCAAGAGCGCCACGTTGTTACATGACTCTGTCACTTCCGACGACATTGCCAATGTAATTTCCAAAATGACTGGCATTCCCGTAACCAACTTGATGAAGGGAGAAAAGGACAAATTACTCGACATGGAGGTTCTCTTGAAACAGAAGGTTGTGGGTCAAGACGAAGCCATCCACGCAGTTGCCGATGCCGTGCGTTTGCAGCGTGCGGGGTTGACCAGCGACAAGCGTCCTATCGCCTCGTTTATCTTCCTCGGTCCCACAGGTACTGGTAAGACTGAGCTCACCAAGAGCCTTGCGGAGTTTTTGTTCAACGACAAGTCTTCGGTAGTTCGGTTTGACATGTCTGAGTTCCAGGAAAAGCACACGGTTTCTCGTTTGATTGGATCGCCTCCTGGATATGTTGGATACGAAGAAAGCGGAGAATTGACAGAAGCTGTGCGGAGGAAACCATATGCGGTTGTGTTGTTTGACGAGTTCGAAAAGGCACACCCTGATGTCTCCAAGCTTTTGTTGCAGGTTTTGGACGAAGGGTCTTTGACGGACAGCCACGGAAAACACATTGATTTCCGCAACACTATCATCGTCATGACGTCAAATATCGGACAGGAACTTCTTCTTGCTGACAAAGAAGGAGGAGATGACGGCAAGATTGGACCAGAGACAAGAACTGCGATTACTGAGTTGTTGAAGCAATACTATCCACCAGAGTTCTTGAATCGTCTTGATGACGTCTTGTTGTTTAACCGGTTATCGAAGAAGTCGTTGCGCAACATTCTTGAAATCCGTCTTTTGGAAATAGGCGAGAGGTTAAGCGACCGCCGCATCAAGCTTCGGTTGACGGAGGATGCAAAGATATTGTTGTGTGATTTGGGATACGATAGGGTTTACGGAGCAAGACCTTTGAACAGAGTGTTGCAAAAGAAGCTTTTGAACCCATTGGCTAAAATGTTGATTCAAGGCCAAGTTCGCGAAGGAGAAGAAGTGGAGGTGAAGGCAGAGCAGAACGAGCTAGTGGTAGTTCCCAATCACGCGGAAGCAAAGTAAAAAGGCTCTTGTACTTGTAAATAGTTGACGATTAACGAAATGTATAACTTTTAACTAATCTACTACTCGGCCCACGGTGGCGCCATCAGCAATACGTTTTTGGCTGTCATCAACCTTTTTCAACGACTTTCCCCCGGTGATTTGCCCTAAGAGAGCACCAATGTTTGGGGCACCGCCTGGAGGACCCAGAGACGATGGAGCGGGAGCCAGTGGAGGATCTGCTGGGGGCATTGGTGGTGGAGGTGGAGGAACTGCCAGTGGTGCAGGAGGAGGTGGTGGAGGTGGAGGAACTGCCAGTGGGGCACTCGAAGGTTCTGTGGGGAACAACGAAGGAGGTGGTGGAGGTGGAGGAACTTGCAGTGGGATCGGAGGCGGAGGAGGAGCATTGTCCGTAGGAGCACCAAAGGACTGAGGAGGAGTAGACTGAGGAATTGGAGGCGCTTCTGCCGGTGGCTCGGGAATGTGTTGAGTGGGAGGCAGGGGATCAAAGTTGTTTCCAAAATCAAAGTCATCATGGTCATTGGCGTCAGCCAGTGGAGTCCCCCACTCGTCGTCGGAGTCTTCTTTGGAGGAAGCTGAAGGTGGGGGGATTGCGGGAGGAGCTGGCGCCGGCGGAGCTGGAGCTGGGGGAGCTGGAGCCGGTGGGGCAGCAGCTCCCGATGGGGCAGAAGGGGTTTCCGATGGTGGGGCTGGAGCTTCGGTTTGTGGGGCTGGAGTCTCAGTTTGTGGGGCTGGAGTTTCCGATTCCTTTGTGTCCGTCTTTTCATTCGTGGGGGCCCTTGGTGGAGGAGCCATCCCCCCAAACAACATGCTTGCGAGTCGAGCAGCGCCAGCTCGATTTGGACCGTCGTCGTCGCTGGAATTATCGTCGGAATCGCTCCAGTCGTCAGACCCAAGTCCTCTCTGAGAGGCTCGCTGGGCGGCTGCCTTCTTAGGGTCGATAGAGGATGTTTGGGTGGGCTTGAAGAATGGATTATTGTTCTTGGAAAATGGGTTTGCCTTGTGGGGAACTGAGTTGGGAGCTGGTTCTCCTGAATCCGGTTTTGCTGGTTCCGAAGGAGCTGTCTCTGGCTTTGCGGGAGCAGTCTGAGCAGTCTCAGACTCGGCCACAGGCTGAGATTCCACCGATTTTTCAGTTTGAGCTTCTCCAGTTTTAGCCTGAGATTGTGGCTTGAAACTTCCGTTGGTATAAGTAGGAACCGTGGTGACGGGCTCGTCGTCGCTGTCCTCTTCCTTGTTCATTTCCTCCATTTCTCGCTTCAACCGAGCCAACCTCTCTTCTTTTTCCTTTTTCTTGCGGAGCCGTCTTTCCTCCATTTCCTGTTTCTGCTTCATCAAGGCCGCGTACTCCTCGTCCTCCAGGTCGTCGTCAGCGGCAGCTCCAGCTACGACAGAAGCTGGAGGAGAAGCGGGAACAGAAGAAGCCGAAGAAGCGGGAACAGATGAAGCAGGAGCAGATGCTGTGGTTTTTGGTTCCGGTTTTTCAGCTTTCGCCTCGGGTTTTGCCTCGGGTTCTTTTGGCTGAGAGGTCGCTTCCTTGGGAGCAGTTTTCGGCGTTTCAAGCTCCCTGGACTTCTCTGGCTGGGGCTCCTTGGTGTCTTTTCTGCGGGTGATGCCCAACTTTGCGAGTCTTTCGTTCATCCGTTTTTCTGCCTGGGCCTTGATGTACGCAGCCCTGTCTTCTGGGCTCAGGTACGACGAGTAGGTGCCGCTCTGGGCAGCAGGCTGAGCCGGGGATTGGCTAGACTGAGACTGAGACTGAGAAGACTGAAATTGAGACTGAGAAGTCTGCGACTGAAATTGAGACTGTTCCTTTTTCTCTTCCTTTTTCTCTTTCTCTTTCCTTTCCTTTTCGTTTTTGGGCAAGCTGCGGATGAACGCAGCAACATCGGCACTCACACCCTCGCCCTTCTCCCATTTTTCGTAGCTGTCCTCGCGGGTGGTGGACTGCAACGCAGAAATACACCCATCTTCGAGGTCCTTGATGCTGCCGCAAATTTCCTCAATCATCTTTCTCTGCTGGTCGCCGCGCTGCCGGGCCTCCTCGGTGGCCCGGGCCAACTGGTCGTCCACGGCGGAGTCGGTGCCGGAGGTTTTTGCGCCGGAAAGCGCAGCCATTCTTCTCTTCAAAAGCTGCTTCGACTTGAACTTTTTCCGGTCGTAGTCGGTGACTTCGCCATTGGGTCCCGTGCCCACAATGTCTGCGTCGGACGCTTCCGGAGCCCAGTCGGGATGTTCTTTTTGCAACCGCAATTTCGCAACCTTCATTTGTCGGCTGCAAATTTCGCTGTTCACGGCATGGATGTCGGAGATCAATTTCGGCATCTTGTCCTCGGTGAGGTGCCGCAACCGGTCGAGGAGCTGCAGCTTCTCCTCGTGCAGCCCCGCGCCGGACCCCACCTGGCTGTGGGCCTGCAAAATCCGGAACTTGAGCAGCTCGATTTCGCGCTCGGTCCACTCGCGGTCCCGCAGGCTCAACACCGCCAGGTCTCTGTCCTCGGCGTCCAAGGCGTCCAAGAGAATTTTCTTCTCGCGGACGGCTTTCCTGAGCTGGTCGATGGACATGGAGCCGGAGTCAGCTGTGGATCCTGATCCCAATCCCGATCCTGGTCCGGATCCCGAATGGTCTCTTTTGCGGTGCCGCGCCGTCGAAACGTACCCCACGTCGTTGTCGTCGTGCTTGTACAACGAGCTGGACGTGGGGGTGCGCTTGGGCTTGCCGCCGCCGCCCTTCAACGCGCTTTTGAGCGAGTCCACCGACTCTTGGATGTGCTTTTTCGAAGGCGGTATGAGTTCCGGGGGTAACCGCAACGGAAGATCAAACCCATTCAACCGTCTGTACACGAGATGCATGGCAACTGCAAACTCGTCCTTGTTGAGTTTGCCCTTATTGTCGCCGTCGGCCAAATTCCAGATGGTTTCAAGGTCGGGCCGAGCCAAACCGGATTTGCCAAAAATGCCAATGGCGGTATCTCCGTCAATAAACCCCTGCCGCAGTTTATCCCACGCCTGGAAAATGCCGTCGTAGATCTGTTTCTCCTGCTTGGTTATTGCCCAGGTTACGTTGGTTTTGAGCGTTCCGCCCATGGCATTCTGGAGATTATTGGACGACAATTGGGTGTTGGGAAGAAAATGTTGTTCCATGGCCGAGAGTCCGGGGATGCCGCCTGTGGGCATGGAAACAAAGCCCCATTGACCGGGCTTGCCTGTGGGCTGCAGCAGGAGCGCTGGCTGCGCCGGCTGAAACCCGGTGCTCTGCTGTTGCAATGGCGGTTGGTACCCGGTTCCCTGCTGCTGCAATGGCGGTTGGTATCCGGTTCCCTGCTGCTGCAATGGAGGCTGAAAGCCAGTGTTTTGCAGCTGCAATGGTTGATATCCGGTCCCTTGCTGCTGCAATGGGGGCTGGAAACCAGTGTTTTGCAGCTGAATTCCGGTTCCCTGCGGCTGGTACCCCGTGTTTTGGCGGCCAATCGTCGACTGGAACCCGGCTTGATACCCGGTCCCCTGCAGCTGAAGTGGCTGCGGCGGCTGGTACCCCGTATTTTGCCGTTGGAGCGCAGGTACCAACCCGGCCGTCTGCTGCGGCTGGAGCGGGATGAGCGACCCACCCCCGGTTCTCTGGGCGGTAATCTGGCCACCGGTTCTCTGCGCTGGCATCTGCGGTGGCTGATATCCGGTGAGCTGCGGCTGGAACGAAGTCGGAGGTGCGGCCGGAGCGTCCATCCAAGACGTCTTTTCCTCGTTTCCCATGGTGGCAAACGGAGTGTTGGCCAAGATCTTGGAAGGATCCTCGGGCACCGAAAAACTGATGGCATCCACAAAACTTTGCACCTCATTCGACCATTTTTCCGGTAAGACCGATGGAAGCGGTTCGGATTTCAATGCCAAGTTGCATAAATGCAAACTAAGGGCGAATTCCGGGAATAAAAGTGATCCGGATTTCTTGGTATCAGAAAGTGACCAAATTTCCGCCAATGTTACCGGGGGTAAACCGGAACGGAGGAGAATGTCACGAGCTGCGTCGCCGGAAATCGCCGTTTCACCTTTGCGTACCGCCGTCCGGAACAAATGCTCGAATTTCGACTGGTCGGAAGCGGTGATGAATGAAAGTCGTATATTGGGGATCTTCAATTCATTATTCGTTTCCGTCGATTGCTGTTGAAATCCGGTTTGTTGGGGCTGGAACCCGGTTTGCTGCAGTTGGAACCCCGTCTGGTATGACGTTTGTGGCATCAGATACCCGGTTGCCTGCGGCTGAAATCCGGTTTGTTGAGGTTGAAACCCCGGTTGCTGGTACGTGGGCTGCTGCTGGTAATAACCGGTCGATTGGAACTGCTGTTGCGGTATTGCGTTTCCGCCGGGTGCATTGAACCCATATCCGGTCTGCTGTGGCTGCTGCGGGGCGCCGTAGCCCGGCTGCTGATATGGATTGTACATGATGGTGGGGGGAGTGAACGAGTTGAGATTCGGCGCATGTTGTGTGTGCAGGATCGGCCTACTGGACTCGACTTTCTCAAGCTGACTTTCACTGACTTTCACTGGCCTTCGTCTTTTTCTTTCTTCTGCTTTCTACTTTTCTCTTCCACTTTTTCCTTCTTTCTTCATTCAATTCTATGTCCTTCTTATTCCATGTCTATAACCTCGTCCCAGAACCCGATTTCGAGCTCAACCACGTCCAGAAACACCTTCACCAATTCGTCCATTCTCGTCACACTCATGGTCTTGCCCTTCACCAAGGCGTCTATCGCCTCCATTCCTTCCTTGTGGGCCAGAGAGTACCAGTCTGACTGGTAATCCGCGAGCCAACTGTCATAAATTTCGCTTTCGGCCTGCGAACTCAACACTCCTAAACTACCGTCGTGGCTCTCACGCACCCGATTTCCGTATATTCCCGCCTCGTAGTACCCGTGGAGGCACGGAGCAAGCGCCACTTTGATTCCCAAGAAGTCCTCGTGGCGGGAGGCTTTGATAAGGTAGTCGCAGTAAGTCAAGCAGGCAGGACCAGGATGGAGTTCGATGTCAAGATCGCTGTCACGTTCGTAGTCAATGTGGTATTTCTCACAGAGCTTCTGCTTGTGCCGCTCTATCTCCTCCACCACAGACCCAATGATGTCGGCCTGGGCTTTGGTCTGTTTGTACGACGGAGCTACTCCGGCTGCGAGGCCGTGGATCTGAGCATAGTTGGCAAGGTAGTAGTAGTCCTGCTTCAAGTAGTAGAGAAACCGGGAAAACTGGAGCCGGTTGGTGGCCAACAACTCCAAAAACGGGTGCTCGGTGTACCGTTTCCACCCATCGCGGACTTTCGGGTGCAGTTTCAAGTACTCGAACAAGGTTTTGCCCTGTAAAATTTCGCCGACGGGGACTTTCGAGGAGGTCAAAACACGATCGAGGGACTCGCACGGCACCACCGTGTGGTTGAGTGGTCCGTTGCCTCGGCCGAGCTTCTCAAAGTTGCTCATAGCCTGGTGGATGTAGTCTAGTGCGAGCGGAACCGCTTCGTCGACCGGCCGGTCCGACGCTATATGGGCAGCAAGAGCCGACGCCAAGGTGCACCCCGAGCCATGGTTGTCCTTGGAGTCGATGTAGTGGGACTCGTAGACGGTTATTTTCCCGTTGTGGTCGAGAAAATCGTAAACTCGGCGTTCGCCGGAACCGGCGAAGCGAGGGAGATGGCCGCCTTTCAACAAGAGATTGTCGCATTTGAGGGCACTCCGAAGCTCCAGCACGAACGCCTTGCCCTCCTCGATGCTCTGCACGGAGCCCTGGTCGTAGGGCTTCCCGGAACTGGTCTTCAAATCGACCGCTTCGGCCAAAGCAAGCGCTTCAAGGTAGTTCGGCGTCACCAAAAAAGAACCCTGGATAAGTCGAAGATAGCTCGCCATTGAGCCCTCGCTCATCAACCGGGCCCCGCTGGTGCTCACCATCACCGGGTCCACCACCAACCTGATCCCCAGCGAGTCCACCTCGTTTCGAATCCTCGCAAGTTCCGCAAGCGCTGCCGCGGTGAGCATTCCGGTCTTGATTGCCCGAAGCGGACTTTTCGCAGCCACGCCGCCGCGGCCGAAATCGTCCATCACCGCATCCAAAATGCCCCGTACGGTGCCGCCGGACGTCTCCACGATCGACCGCACCCCCTGGGTGTTCTGGACAGTAATTGCAGCAATGCAGGTGGCGCCATACACCTTGTGGGCCGAAAGCGTCTTGAGGTCGGCCTCGATGCCGGCCCCTCCACTGCTGTCACTTCCGGCCACTACAAGCACCACGGGAAGCCGCGTCTGGGCAGCGGGCACTATCGGGCGGAGCTGCACGGTGTCAGACATCCAATTGAGCAATCAGGACATGGGAATTGTGTGGGGCTATATATAAAGATGGGGATTTGTCACGTGACCGTATGCGCTTACGAGGACTGCGACGGTTTGCGGAGCGCGGTGTAGTGGTTCATCAAGTGGAGCTCGCTCTGGAGGGTGTGCTCCCGGTACTCCACGCGGATGTCCGGCACGTTTGTCTTTTCCAAGTCGTTGCCCTCGACGCCTCGCTTTTTGTAGTTTTTGCCGATCCAGTGCTTTTTGACCGAGTCTTCCCACCCGGACTGGAGCACCGAGTTCCGGGCAAGCTCGCACATGTCGACGCTGGAGAGCTTGTAGATCTGGGCCGCCACCGAGTACTCTTCGATGAGCGGCTCCTTGGTGTAGGAGAACTGCAACGGGTCGTCGGTGGACAACGACACGTTCATGCCGCGTTTGAAAAACGAGTAGAATGGGTTTTTGTCGTAGGTCAAGAAGAGCGCATTGTTGGAAAGCGGCAGCATCGCCAACCCGATCTGGTCGAGGTAGTAGAGGTACTGGAGGAACGGCACTTTCCGCAAGAGGATGCCGTGGGAAATCGAGTGGGCCGTCAAAAAAGCACTCAGCAAATGGTGGGGGTCGCCGGCCTCGCCGCAGTGGGGCCGAAGAACCAACGTGTTGAAGCCGCGGCGCAACCGGAGCTGGTTGAGCGACACCAAGTTGGCGTAGAGATAGTAGAGGTAGTAGGAGTACGGCGGGTTGGTGGCGAGGTCCCAGTGGGTGCAGGGGGGGAACTTGCGCAGCGGGAACGGCCGGTCCTGTTTCAGCTCGTCGTCCACCGAGTCGAACCCCACCACCCGCTGGAGAAAAACGTGGAGTTTCGGGTGGGATTGCGGGTTGATCAGCACCTCGAAGAGCGGCTGGAACAAGTTGCGCATGATGTCGTAGAAGGTCCCGATCGTGTGGCTTTTTTTGTACACATCGTAGAGCCGGGGCACCTGGATGAGCCACCGCACGTTATGGCTGAAGAGCTTGTTGTCGACTATCCACGCCGCGAGCTTGTCCCACTCGGAGAGCGACCGCCCGTACACGGAGATCCGGAGCTCGTTCATCTGGTACTTGGAGCTTTCTAGATCCTCAAACACCTGCTGGGTGAGCTCGGCGAGATACAGCCCGTTGATAAAGTTGTCTGTCTTGAGGAAAATCTCCCGTAGCCGCGACTCGCCAATGGGGTTGTACTTCAAGTTGAACTTGTCGAACCGGTGGAACGTGTCGGTGTGGGCGTGCATGTCCAACGTGTCGATGGAGAGGTCGTAGCCGGTGAGGTTGAGCGACTCGAAAACCTCCTTCAACGTCAAGATTTTGCCGTCCCGGAAAATCACCTGCTCGTCCGGACACGTCTTGAGCTTGTACTTGATGTACCGCAAGAGATGCTTCTGGTTCATACAGGCCGAGTGGTGGATGTGGGTGTCCACCTTCCGCACGTTGTAGAAGTCTCGGTGCGGGTTCCGTTTGGATTTTTTGTTTTCTTCAAACTCGTTGAGAAGGTAGTACAAGTTCCACTTGGTCTCCAAGTACTCGAGACGCTTGAAAGCGAACGATTTTGACGGGCCGTCCGAAGAAATCCGGTTGATTTTGTCGAGGTCCATGTAGTAGTCGCGGAGCGTTGGCGGGTCCACAATGGCCGAATCCGAATCTTTGAGGTACACTTTGAAAACGCCCTCTTCGCTGACCCTGGTGGTGGTTCCGTCGTCAATTTGGGGGATTCCACACATGGAAAAATCAAACTTTTCCTCCTCGGGGTTTTTATGCTGGACTTGATTGAACCGGTTTTTGGATTTGTAGGTGGGTGCGGGCGGCGGAGGATAAATAGTCCAGCTGTCCTGATTCTTCGGGTTCAATGCATCTTCTTGCACGGAGATCTGCATGTACCGGTGGCGGGTGTCCAAGCAGCTCTTGACGTTGTGGAAAAGCTCGATCAACTCGTCGGACGCATACATTTCCGGGAATGCGTTGGCGGACGCGGCGGCCACCAGACCGGAACCATGCACTTGCGGCGCTGCCGAGGGCGTCGGATGGGTCTCGATACCGCCGCTGCCACCACCACCCGCGGCACCACCCCCGATGCTACCCCCGATGCTACCGCCGGCACTTCCACCACTACCTGCGATGCTACCACCGGCACTACCCCCGGCACTACCCCCGGCACTACCCCCGGCACTACCAGCACTTCCTCCGAGGGCGGCTTCGATGTCGAACGTCCGGTGGGGAAAGTCAATGACACTCTGACGGCGCCGGCCAGGCGACGCATGTTCCTGGCCATGAAGCGCCTCGAACGTGCGGACCTTGAGATCGTGGTCCTTGATGAACCGGTCCTCGGTGGACGAATAATGGGCGGAATTGAAGTTCCGAGGGGTATCTTCGTCGGTCAGGTCGTAATTGGCGTCCATGTTCGTGGTCGGTATAAGCAACTCCGCTGAGATGGTGCGAACAGCCGCACCTGCAGGTGCGGCTGCAAACCAACACCGGTCTCTACGGATCTCTTCCGTCACCGGATCTTCTACTGTATTAGCCTATAAAAGCGCCATTCTCCCCCTTTCCCTTTTTTCTTTTCCTTTTTCTTTCCTTTATCTTTCCTTTATCTTTCCATTTTTCTTTCCTTTTTCTTTCCCTTTTCACACACCGGCAACTACCACCATCGGGAGCCGAAACGTGGTTTCGTTGCCTTCCGCCTCATACTTGTACACATCGTAACCGTCACTATCCTTGACCTCCAGTTCAACTTCAAAGATGTTAAATTTGAAAACCACAAAGTACTTCAAGTCCATGAAATTGGAGCTCTGGAATTGCTGGCACAAGTGGGTCGGAATGTATACCTGGCCACTCACTTCTGTGGACCCACTTTCGAACGCAGCAGCGAGAGTATTGCCTTTAACCGGTGGAGATACTCGATATACGTTGGTAAAATCTTTTTCGCCAGTGTGGAATACTTCGTGGGCTTCGAGATGTGCCACGAAACCGGCTATTCTGGTGGTGGAAACCGCCTCCAATTCCACCACAAACCCCAAACTGTCGCCTACTTGGTAGTATGGCTTGCTGAAATGGACGGTGCAAAGTGCCTGAGAATTGACTCGTATCTGGTAGCTTGTTTTGAGATGCATGGGAATTTGCGGGATGACGTTTTTGTCGCCGTTCGCCAGGTCATGGAAGCTCTTCCTCCGCTCGCCCGTCGACATACGAGGCATATTGTACAAATCAGAGTCGATAAGTCGATGGAGATCCTCCATAAACGCCTCTTTGGTTTCGCCAGAAGGCTCTGGTGTCTTGCCTCGTGTCTTGGGCACGTCGTCGCTCATGAGCTCAATGGCCCATTGCTTGTTCACCTCTGTCTGCTTGAGGAAATTGGGCTGGTACCATCGTTCGTCGCCGGGCTTTCTAGCGAATTTGATGTGGAGTGGGAAATAAACCGCTTTTTCTTGCTCGTGAGACGGCCCGGTTTGAAACCCCACGATCATGGTGTACCGTATACTGACCCATCCTTGGTCGCACGCTGGACCTGTCAGCATGGAGTTGTACGAAGGTGGGCCCTTGGGACTGGGAAAGGATATATGGAACGTTTTCGTGTCGCCCGGCTTCATCACCAAATTGGTGAAAAGGATCGACTGCGACGTGGTGTAAAACGGCACTATGGCGTCCACCAACTCCGAGCCGGGAATAAAGTTGTCGTCGTCTTGGGTGCCGTCAGGAGTGGGAAACGAGTTGAACGTGCAAATGAGGTCCTGGAGAAGATGTCTGTTGCTGCGGTTGATCGTCTTGGAACCATCCACTGGAAGATCGTTGATACCTGCAATGCGTCCTCCGATCACCAATTTCGGTTGCCGAACAAACGGCACCTTGGCAATCTGCTCGTGGGGATCCAGGTCCTCGTCCGGGCCCTTGTCGCTATCCAGATAATGATGGGAGTATTCCGTGTTGTGCCACCACGACGAATGTTTGGAAAATGCATCCATCGGGTTCGAGGCGGCGTCGGCATCGAACTGATAATTCAACGTCGCATAGCCGGCCAATTGGATGTACCCGAGGAGCAAGTTTAGCGGCTCCTTGGCGCCGCCATTGAGCATGTGTTCGGTTGTTGCGTCCACCTGAGAGTCGTTTTGGGGTTGTTGGTTGATGCTGATTTCATTTTTCAGAGTGTTGTGGAAGCTGATAAGACACTCTGTGGTTTCCTCCAGCGCCTTGAGTACAGAAGAGGAGATGCAAAGATCGCTGGTTACGTGCTTGCAATACTGGGGCGGCACATAGTGTCGGTACACCGCCAGTCTGTGCAACATTTGGTTTTCAATCGCGCAGCTGCGAAATTTCCCGGTATCAATATCCAGTATATTGTCTACGCTCTATGATCTACTTGATGGGTGCCTGGATTCCCTCCTGTTGGATCTGGGCAAGCTGCTCCTCCTGTGGCACGTTGTCACCAATGGCGGTGATCTGGTGGAAGTCCAAAATTTCACTGTACATCATCACTCTCCAGGTATCAACCGGCAAATCGGCATCATTAAAACTCCAGTCAAACTTGACCTCGCACACTGGCTCGTCAGACGGCTCGTGGTATGGCTCCATGTATGGATGTGTAAGAGCGTCGGCTGCACTGATCCGCTTCTTGGGGTCGAAAATCAACATTTTCGCAAGCATGTCAATGGCCTCTGGTTCCACATGAGTGCACTGGGCAAACCGTTCGGAGAACGGAATGGGGTCGCGGTGGGGCAACGATTGCACAAACCGCAACGTGTTTTCCGAGCAAATGGTGTCGATGACATCGGCGGGAGGAGAACCCAAGAGCTCGGTGATGATGGAAAACTGATGAACGTGGTCCTTTCCGGGGAAAAGGGGCTTGCCCTCGATCATTTCGGCCAAGATACATCCCACCGACCACAAGTCCACCTCGGTGTCGTACTTTTGCCATGTCAACATGATTTCCGGAGCACGGTAGTACCTGGTGGAAACGTAGCCGGTCATCTGAGGATCCTGGATTCGGGCCAACCCAAAGTCGCAGATCTTCAAGTCACAGTTCTCGTTGATCAAGATGTTGGACGGCTTCAAGTCCCGGTGGATCACCCCGGCCGAGTGCACGTACTTCAATCCACGCAACATCTGGTATGTGAAATATTGGATAAACTGCTTCTCCAACGGCCGCGACGTCAAAAGCCGGTGCAAGTCGGTACCTTGGAGCTCGGTCACAAAGTATATGTCCTCCAAGGGCGAGAGGAAGATGTCGTCCAACGTGATGAGGTTTTCATGGCGCAAGTGCTTGAGCAACTTAAGCTCACGGTAGGTTCTCTTTGCGAGCACAGACGTGGAAAACGGCTTCATGATCTTCTTCACCGCCACGTTCTGCCCGGTGAGCTTGTCCACGGCCGAGCACACAAGCCCAAACGCCCCCATACCCACCGGGTTGAGGTCGGTATACCGGTTTGTGATTTCGAAAACCGTCCCAAAGATTTGGGTTCTGGTAAATTCGCCTTCTGACATGTTGCTGGAGACGGGGATATATGGCCTGTCACTATGCTACCACTTTCTAGAGTCGGATTACTGCTTGTAAAAACGAGTGGTATTTTATCCGCCCGGGATTTCTTGCTCTTCGCTACTATTATTGCTGACAGTCTCCCTGTCGAGGTTGAAAAACGCTCGCGCAGGGCACCCGGACACCCACAGTGTGGGGGAGGCCCGGGTCCATGGTCCGCCTACGACCGACGACCGGTGGTTCATCATGCAATTCTCTATCTAATGTTCATCAACTTTTTCATCCGTTTAGTGTCGGTGGTCTCGTCGTGAGGCACGGCGTCCCGTTTTTTGTTGGCGTCGAAAAGCGACCAGAACTTGAGATTCTCGTCGCCGCTCACGGTTGCTAGTGTCAGGTAGTCGGGACTGATGCAGCCGCTCAAGATGCGGGTGTCATGGGCAGACACAATCTCGCCGGTTTTCTGGAGCGTGGGGTAATTAAAGAGCGAGATGTTGTTGGTGGGGAACCCGTGGGTAGCCACGATTTCCATGCCGGTACCAGCAGCATACCCCCAATTGAGGGACGAAATCTGTGACTCGGTTTCGATGGTGTTGATGCGGGCTCCGGTGGAGGTGTTCCAAAAATGGATGGTTTTGTCCGACGACCCGCCGCCGGTTGCAAGCAACGACTGTTGGTACGGGCACCACGAAAGCGCCTTGACGGCAGCGCGATGGTTGGATTTGGTGAACACCGGGGTGGTTTGGCCGGCCGAGTATGTCTTGCGGGCGTCCCAGATGCACACGGTGTTGTCGTTTCCGCCGGAGGAAAACTGGCCGCCGTCGCCTCGGTACTCGATGCCGCAAACCTCGGCGGTGTGGGTCGCCAATGTAGACACCGCGTGGCGGGCCATTCGGACGTCCGAGTGGTACATGGACCCTGTCCGCGACCCGGCGGTGAGAATGTGGGCGTTCCAGGCCTGGGCGGCCACCCGGGTCGCGTGGCCGTTGTCGATGGTTCTGAGTTTCTGGTTCGACGAAATGTCCCAGATCTCCACCATGCCGTTGTCGCGGCCCACGGACACGTAGGACCCGTCCTGGGCCCACCGCAACGACGTCACCATGGCGCGGGACTCGCACAAGAGCCCCACCAGGCCGGTGGATGCGTTCCACACGTACACGGCGTCTTCGAGGCCAATGGCCAACAAGTTGGTCAGCGACCATGCGAGGAGATTGAGGTAGAAGTCGTCCACCAACCCCGGTGCGTCCAACACCCGTTCTGGCGCCGACGGAATGTTCTTGGCTCGGGCAGACGCTGCTCCCGGCGCGAGATGGGTGCGGGTTTTGTTGGTGGAGATGCCGGCGAACAAGTCGGCGGGCTTTTTGCGTTCGGGTGGCACCGGCTGGAACTGGAGAATGCGGGCATTCACCTCGAGCCCGCACGCCTCGGCAATATGCTGCTGGTATATCTTGGACGACTGGGCCCGGATATGGGTTTGCGGCGACGCATTGGGGTGCGGCATGGTGTCTGTGGTGGTGATCTTGCCGCTGGTGGTGTGCCGCGACGGAATGAACCGGTCGGAGCTCTCGCCGGTGCCCTGGCTCATCAGCGAGTTCAGCCGACGGAGCATTTTCCGGGGCGATGTGGCTCGGATTCCCAACGTCAGGTGTGATCGCAGCGGGCCGGAAACCGACTGCAACGGCGGCAACGCCGGACGGCTGAATGTGCGTCGCTTGGGCAGCGCCTTGGAGCTTTCCTTGGAACTGGGAGCCCGTTTGTGAGCGACATTGGGACTCATGGCTTGAAGATATGCTCGGTTTCCCCCATCGGTGGCCAGCAATTCTGCCGAAGATGACAGTGGAGGACACATAACTCCAGCGGCAGGCACCGACAACATTGTGCGGGTGTCTTTGTTCGGCAGAGACATTCTATAACCGTTGCGCTCTGAACCGTAAATGAGATCTTTGACTTGTAACGACGTCGTTAATTGGCAATGTTTATGTTTGTCCCAATGCGGTAACACAGACGGAGCGGCTGCCGCTAGCGAGGGCTTACTCTTGTCGGTTCACCAGCTGGATCTGGTTCTGTGGTCTGTTATGCTGGCCTGGTCTGTTGGTTCTTGGTTCCTGGTTCTTGGTTCTCGATTCTAGTCCTTAGTCGTCGCCTGGTCTGGTCTTGTCTCGTCTTCTTTGGCCTGGTCGTTTGGCCCGCTTACGTAACCGGCCCATATCGCACTCCGCCGGCTCTTGCTCTACAATGGGACAATCGCCGTCGGCCCCCAAGATCACGGCCCAGGACCGTGCCATATACCAGCTCAAGCAGCAGCGCGACAAGCTCAAGCAGTACCAGCGAAAATTGGACCATGTCATTGCTCGCCAGACAGAACTAGCTCGAGATGCGCTCAAGCGCAACCAGCCCGAACGAGCCAAAGTTTACCTAAGATCCAAGAAACAGCAGGAGTCCACCATTGCCAAGACCTACGAGCAGCTCGGCAACCTTGAGCATCTCATCGGCACCATAGAGTTCAAGCTTATAGAGAAAGATGTGGTGCAAGGGTTGACGATTGGCAGTGATGTGTTGAAGCGGTTGAATACGGAAATGAGTGTGGAGCGCATCGATAAGCTTTTGGACACGGTAGACGAGGAGAACATGAAGGCGGCCGAGATCCTGGACATGTTGGGAATGACGGGGCTTTCGCTTTCGAACGGCGAGGAGAATGAGGTTGACGAAGAATTGCGGAGATTGGAAGCCGAGGCCGGTATTGCACCCAAATTGCCCGAGGCCCCCAGCGAGGAAATCAAAGAGCAGCCACGGCTCCCAGACGCCCCCACGCGGCCGGTGCAAGAGACGGAAGAGGAGGAAGAGCAAGGCGAAGACAGTACGGCCATTCCTGCCACATAAGTCCATTTCTGAAGAAGTCTCCACTTTCTGCCACAGAAGGCCTCCAATTGCATACCTATTTATCACGCTATTTACACTAAACCGCCAACCACTCCAAGAACTCGGGAGTGAAGTAACTAATGATGAGCCGGGCGCCCGCGCGGAGCAAGCCGTTGTGGCTCTCAAACGCAATTTGCTTGAGGTCCACCACGCCCTTCTCGGCGGCGGCATGCAACATGGCGTACTCTCCGGACACATGGTAGGCGCAAATGGGGTAGTCTTTGCACAATCTGGCGGCGTCGCTGAGAATATCAAGGTAAAAAGTCGAGGGCTTGACGATCACGGCGTCGGCTCCCTCCAGGATGTCTCTTGTCAACGCTCTTCTGGCCAACCCCGACCCGGTGGGAGGAAGCTGGTAGCATTTTCTGTCGCCGTGGCTGGGGGCAGAGCCAGCAGCGTCTCTGAAAGGACCGTACAACCCACCACTGAACTTGGCCGAGTATGCCATAAGCAAGCACTTGTGAGCAAGCCCCGCCTCGATCAAGCCTAGCTTGATGTCACGGACTCTCCCGTCCACCATGTCTGACGGAGCCACAGAATTGGCACCGGCCTTGGCGTAATTCACGGCGACGGCGCCGAGACGAAGCGACGATTTTTCTCGGTTCAAGCTTCCGTCCTCGTTCAACACTCCACAGTGGCCGTGGTCAGTGTACTCGCACAAGCACACATCGCACATGATGAACAAGTCGGGGAAGTTTTGGCGCAATAGCTTGATTCCGGCGATGACGGGGCCGTTGGGGTCGTCAGCAGCAGTGCCCAACCCGTCCTTCACGCCCTCTTTCAAAGGCACCCCGAAGAGGATCACGGCCCTGAGGCCCTTTTCGACCAAGCTGGCCACATACGGAACCAACTTGTTGAGACCCCGGCGTTTAATATTGGGAAGACTGGCAATATCCAGCTCTTCGTCTGCGTCGTCCAGAATGAAAAGCGGGAAAATGAACATGTTTTTTGTCAACTGCCGCTCGCTCTGCCACTCGCGCGAGAGCGGGTGGTTGTAGCCGCCCTGGAGAACCGACGAGATGTTGGTGCCGGTGGGCGCTAGAAACTCTGCCTTGTGCACCATTGGAGAGAACGAGTGGTGAGAATCGAACTGGGTTGTGTGCTTGTATGCAGGACGGAACCCCACAGCGCTCAAAGTCCACAGGTGCCGAAGTCTACATTTTTTTCCTAAAGAGTCCACTAGCTTCCTACCTATCCTTCTTCTCCTGCTCCTCCTTCTCCCGCTGGCCATAGTACCACACCTGGCCCGCCAACACCAGGTTCAAAACCAACGACAGCCCGTAGCCGGCCAACAACACCTTGTCCCGGCCGAGCTTGTCAAAATCCTGGACGGTGGTGAACACCCTGATCAACGAGCCGACCAAGTTGGCGCCGACGGTGATCTCCGACAAGTGCGACGCCCGCTGGAGACGGTGGTTTTGGCGGATTTGCGGCAATTTCGACACGATGGAAATGGGAATACTTGCGATTTGCAACGTCGAAATCAACCGTTCGGGCGCCAATTTGGTCAAAAACACAATTGTGCCCGCTATGGCTGCCACAGGGCGCACCAACTCCTGCAAAGCCTGGCCGATCTTGGCGTCGTCTTCGCCGGGACCAGCCGCACCAAGGCGACTCCGAGCATTGTAGTACTCGATAAGAAGGATGATTGCAATGTTCTGGACCCCTACAAAGAGCGACTCGCCGTAGTTGCGGAACGGATTGTTGTTTTGGCTGTTGTAGGCAACATGGATCCAGTTGCTGAGGGTCTCCAAACTGATGCCCTCGAGACTCAATCCCTGGGCCACCTGGATACGGTTCAGGAGCAATTCTGGCTTGACGATCTTCTTGATCTGGGGCACCTTAATCACCGAAGACACCCCCACAATTAGCAGGCCCAAAACCGCAGACAAGATTTTGGCCAAGCCAATGATTTTGAGTTGGCCGTAAGCCACCTGCAAAATCATCATCTTGGACACATTGGGGTTGAAAAGAAGCTTTATGATGTCTAGTATTCCGGGGGTTTTCATGGTGAATTGTGGAAGAGACAGATGGAGGAGGAATATAAATGTCAGTCTCCACCTTTCGCGAAATGCATGTGCTGCGAGCCGCGGCCGACTGCAGGACCAAGAAAAGAGAGAAAAATAAGAATAGCGGGAAATAGTATTCACTAGCTATCTCTGCTCACTAGCTAACTCTATTCACTAGCTGCCTCGTCGGCTTGACTTGAAAATGAACGTTCGTCGATATTCAGTGGTCACATGGAACAATTCTAAAATTTGCGTATACTTTGCTCGCTCACTTGCTCTACTTGCTCTACTATGTTCGTCAATTACTCCATACTCCTCCTCTATCTCTCCTAACCCTGCGTCTTTCCCAACTTTTCTCGCAACATCTCCTCGGACTTCTCCACGTATTTTAAGTTCTCGAGATGAAGGTTGAGAAGCTGCACGATTCCTTCGATGGTATCGTTGCTGGTTCTGCCCTTGGTCACCGCTCCCAACTCGTTGAGTGAGTTCTTGTTGAACACATCGCTGACCCCGTTGATCTCGTTGACTAGCGCTCCAAGATTCTGCCCCAATGTGTCCAATTTTTCATCCAACAATTCGGCGTTGTGGTATGCTTTTTCTCGAAGCTTGTCGGTCGCCGTCAATCCCCCGCCTGGGCCGCCCATTCTTCCCTCTCCGCTCAACTCAATGTTGTTGAGAAGAATGTCGGCTTGCGCCTCGTAGTTGTCAAGCAACTTTTCAAGCTCGTCTTGCTGGCTCTCGACATACACAAGATTCTGGTCTATGCGAGATTGCAACCCTTCGGCCTCAATGGTGTCCTGGTAAAGCGACAAGATCTCGTCGCCGCTGCTCACCAACTGCTGGTCCCACTCCTTGACTTTGGTGGTGTATGTGTCGAACATTTTGGTGGTGGACGTCAACTGCTTGGACCATTTCGCCAAAAGGTCATCCATGGTTTTGTTGTCAATGGACTCGGCAATAGGCTGCACTTGGGTTGGCTTGAGCGTAACGCTGCTTGTGGTGGTGGCTGTAGCATCCTTGGTCTTTTGATCTTCCTTCTTTTCCTCGGGTTTGGACCCGTCTTTGCTCTCTGCTGGCTTGCCAAACGATATGCCTGTGGATGGCGTGTCTTTCTTTTCCGCTGGTTTGCCAAAAGAAGGCACGCCGGAGGCCTCTTTTTTCTCTTCTGGCTTGCCGAAAGAGAGCCCTGACGATGGTTTGCTCTCGGCGGGTTTCCCGAACGACAATCCTGCCGCGGGCTCTTTCTTCTCCTCGGGTTTGCCGAAAGAAAAACCACCCGTAGACGTGGCGCTCTCCTTCTTCTCTGCTGGCTTTCCAAAGGAGAAGCCCGACAGCGTGTCTTTTTTCTCTTCTGGTTTGCTCAAGGAAAACCCAGACGACGTAGCGGTGTCTTTCTTTTCTTCTGGCTTGCCGAAAGAGAATCCACTTGCAGTGTCCTTCTTTTCCTCCGGTTTTCCAAAGGAAAATCCTGACGAAGACTCTTTCTTCTCTTCTGTCTTGCCAAAGGAAATAGTAGACGAGCCCTCCTTCTTTTCCGCTGGTTTGCCAAACGAAAATCCAGACGAGGTTGTGCTATCTTTCTTTTCTTCTGGCTTGCCGAAAGAAAACCCACTTGTGGTGTCCTTCTTTTCCGCTGGCTTGCCAAACGAAAAGCCCGAGCTTGGTGCGGCGTCTTTCTTTTCCTCGGGTTTTCCAAAAGAGATGGTTGATGCTTCCTTCTTCTCCTGTGGTTTTCCAAACGAAAATCCAGAGCTGGCGGTAGACTCCTTCTTCTCCTCTGGCTTGCCGAAGGAGAAACCGGGAGCGGCGTCTTTCTTGTCAGCGGCACTTCCAAACGAAACAGCAGGTGTGTCTTTCTTTTCGTTCAGTTGGCCAAAAGAGAACCCAGAAGCAGGCGTACTCTTGGACTCTTCAGGCTTGGAGAAAGAAAAGCCTGGCTTGGGGCTCTCTTTCTTATCTGTGTTGCCAAAAGAAAATGCTGACAGAGTGGAGTTTGTGTCCTTCTTGTCGTCGGCCTTGCCAAACAAGCTGGATTGGCCCGAAGATCCAAACGGCGCCGAAGAGGTGGCGGATGTGTCCTTGCTGGCTCCAAAGGAAAAGGGTTTGCTGGAGCCGCCGGATCCAGAACTTGAACCAAATCCAGAATTCGAGCCCAAACCGGAACTTGAGCCAAATCCAGCACTTGAGCCAAATCCTCCGGAACCCGAAGCCCCGGTTCCTGAGGCTCCGGTCGCGGAAGCACCGCTTGCCGGGGCCCCAGGAGTGGCTGCTGTGTTGTTCAGGCCAAAAAGCGAGCCTTTATTCTGCGACAGCTGGGCACCAAACGAGAAGCCAGAAGCTCCAGAAGCTCCAGAAGTTCCAGAATTGCCGGATCCGGACCCGAAAAGACCTCCCAGTGCACTTCCAGTCGCGGCTGGTTGCGCCGGAGTGCCTCCTACATTCGTGGCTTGTGAATTGTTGTTTCCAAATAACCCCGATGACGGAGTGGTCGAAGCATTCGTGGATCCAAACGCATTCCCACCGCCCGTGCTTCCAGTTCCAAAGCCCCCCAGTGAAGATCCGAAACCAGAGCCCCCGAAAAGACCTCCAGAAGTATTTGTAGTCGTATTATTGTTGGTGTTGGAGTTGTTTGTGTTGTTGGATTGATTGTTGGAATTTGCTGACGAGCCAAAACTAAACGCAGGTTTCAGGTTCAGGTTCAGCAGCCCAAACAGAAATGCAGGCGCTCCTCCTGTGCCCAGATTGGTGCCATTGTTGCCTCCAAATGCAGACATGATGAGAAGAGTTGTGGATATTTTTGAACAAATTCGGTGATGTGGCCTGCACAGAACCGTGCGACAGGCATGGCTATTAAGAGGTAGAGGCAGCATTGGCATGAACATTGGCAATTGAGAGCGAGGCATTGAGTACTGGGAGTGTTAGTGGGTGTCGTTGAGAGATCATTGGTATTGGAATTGGCACTTTTTATTGAATTTTCAATTTACTAAAATGTATTGGGTTTATTGACGAAGCAACAAATCTACACATGAACTCTCATTGTCTGAATTACTTCTTTTGTCCCTGGGCAGCAACAGCGGCAGCACCGGCAGCGGCAGCTTCGGGGTCCAAGTAGTAGGCTGGCTTGGTTGGCTTCAACTCGCCGTCCAACTCGTAAACCAAAGGAATACCAGTGGGGATGTTCAAGCCGGCAATTTCTTCGTCGGAAATCTTGTCCAAGTGCTTGACCAAGGCACGCAACGAGTTGCCGTGGGCCACCACCAAAACAACCTTGTCGTCCAACAAATCACGCGAGAGTTCGTCTTGCCAGTAGGGCAACAATCTGTCGATAACCAACTTCAACGACTCGGTCTTTGGCAACGCAGCGGGGTCAATCTCCTTGTAGCGGATGTCGCCGGCCTGGGAGAACTCAGAAGAGTCCTCAATGGTTGGAGGAGGAATGTCAAAAGATCTTCTCCATGTTTGGAACTTTTCCTTTCCGTACTGTTCCAAAGTAGCGGCCTTGTCCTTGCCCTGCAAAGCACCGTAGTGTCTCTCGTTCAATCTCCACGATCTCTTGACTGGAATGTACAACTGGTCGGCAGCTTCCAAAGCAATGTTGGCGGTTTGGATGGCTCTGGACAACTTGGAAGTGTACAAAACGTCAGCCACCAAGCCCTTTTCTTTGATCAATTCTCCTGCTCTAGCAGCCTCCTTTCTGCCCACGTCGGACAACTTACAGTCTACCCAACCTGTGAACAAGTTTTTCTCGTTCCATTCAGATTGGCCGTGTCTAATCAAAATCAATTTTGGCATTTTTGGCAATTGGCGATCGGGGCGCACCACACGGCTTATATACGGACCGCCGGGTGTGCGGGTGTGTGGATGCACTCGGGTGTGCGGACTCCGGCTGCAAATGAGTGGTGTGGTGCCGAGTGGGATGAGGAGCTCGATTGTGGGGAAGTAGACGAAGAGGGTTGAGAAAATGTGCTGTAGGTTCTTATAACTGAACATTACTGGAAGGAACATCGACAATTGATAGGAGATTTCCGTTCAGTTGAGAAGTAGACGAAAGAGTAGACAAGAGTAGATGAAAAAGTAGACAAAAGAGTATATGAGAAAACAAGAAATCTTCAATCTTAACAAGTTTCAGTTCTCAATTCACAATCCTCAATTCTCAATCGTCTCGTTTCGATGATTAGAAGTAAAAGCAATTCGTTGAGAGAGATAGCTTCTGACCACCAATTCTTTTGCTTCTCTTCATTTTATCTTTTCTTTTCCTATTTTGTTACTCTCTTCTTCCCTTCCTTTCTCCTTCTCTCTTCCTCTATTCCTCTTTCTTCCCTTCCTTTCTCCTTGTTTTCTCTTCTTTAGCTCCTCTCTTCTCTCAATACCCGCTCATCCCAGTAGCAGTGCCCACCTCGTCCACCTTGTGGTCGGCCGGATTAGCCGCCAGCTCGTACAACGTCACCACCGGGTCCTTGGATAGCGCCGTGAACTCGCCGCGGAGCTCAATATAGTGAAAAATGCATGGCTCTTCGTCCTCGTCGTCTTCGTCGTCTTCACCAAATACAGTCTCTACAAACAACGTCAACAGACTCACACCACTGAACACATGGCGGGGCACATGGTGCTCGACAAAATCGCCATCGCTAATAATTTCCGTTGGAAGATCTTCTACATCATTGTACAAGACCCCCACTCTTGGATGGTCGATTGTGTGAGTGGGCTTTTTTGCAGCAGCATTGTCAAAGTCAATGTGGTGGTCGTTCTTCCACACCTTGATCTTCTTGGGACAGTGCTTGTCTCCGTTGGTCCGCAAGATGATGGAGTGCAATTTGACGGTTCCGGAAGTGAAAGGAATATGAACGATGAGCTGCGAATCACAGTCCGAAACCACGGCCGGCGTCAATTGATATTTTTCGTCTGGTTTGCGGAAAATCTTGCCTACACTGCTGTGGTCCTCAACATTGAGTGCTCTGATATGGGGCACATCTATATGGCTGAGAAGTGACTGGCTCGGGTTGGTGGGAACTGGGGCCACATGGTGGTGGTGCTCGTGTTCACACGACATGAATACTGGAAATGAGCTTTTGAAATGAACTTTGAAAATGTATACGGGTGTTGGGAGCGATCCAGAGTGTCAGTGGCCTTGATATAGGGTGCTGGGTTTACTGTGGGAGTGTGAAAAGTGTGCTTTTTGACTAGCTGAGCGCCTTGCGACTTGAATTTGAGACTAAATTTGATTTTGAGATTCGCAGAATTCGCAGCCAAGGTAACGGAAGGGAATGGGATTAGGGTGAAAGATATCACGTAGGTGGGTTGCCACCTGCCAATTGACGTTTGCACTGGCCACACTTGGTTAGCTGGTTATGTAGTAGTACTGTCATTTTTTTCCCATATATTTATACCATCGGGCTCAATGCTCTCTTATAAGAACAGCATAAACTCTTTGAAATTTTGTAATTTGATCACAAGATCATAGGGCCGCCACTTACATTGCTAATCTACCACCCTTTGGATTGAAAAATTTTATACGAAAAAAATGGTTGCAAAAACGGAACCTTTCTATTGGAAGACAATGCATGATCTTAGAAATGAGAAACATAGTTGCTAATCGTCTCACTTATCTTTCGCTTGTTCTTGTTCTAAACACAGAACCGAAAAATTCATGTTTACGACGTACCAATTGCTGCGTTTCTTCCCAATTATTGCTTACAACCCAAAACCACACCTTCTAAAATTCGATTTACTTAGCGAATATCAATCAACATTGCAGTTTTGCAATTTCTGAATACATTTTTCAAGAGTTATTAAGCCAATAGTAGAATAAACCAAGCCGACTAATAACATGGGCAACAAGATCACACAAGAAGATCCTTTGTGGTTGTACAATGTTAACATTCAACCAATTATCTAACTCAATCGCAGTACAGAACAGGCAAACCAAAAAAAACGCAAAAAAAGGCTAAATTCGACCGAAATGTAGGGGGTAAGAGGAGATGTTGCGCACACCATAATGGACTATCCAAAACCACCGTATGTCAATTCAATGCTTCGATATCATGACATTAATATACTTAACTAATATGGATCTACGTATTATATAATCAGTCTTGGGTTAAAACTAGTGCAATTCGGGCCAAAAAATTTTCAAAATTCTGGAACTGTGCCAGCGGAAAGTAGACACTTGGCCGATACCAGAACACTGATCCAAATTGCCGTCCGATGGTTAGAGCTTGAGTAAACTCGACATTTAGCCTGCTTATGTAATACGGTTTTGCACTTTTTGTCTCTAAACGGTTTCAAAGTTGGCGAGCTGAAAGTAGAAATGTGGGGCACTAGCCCACGCTGATCCGTGTCGCCGTAGCACTTCTGAAGGGCTCGGAAAGTCGACATTCACCCGCTTACGTCAGCTGCATAAGGTCTAAAATCGGCACTTTTGACACAAAAATTTTATAAATTGATTTGAGCTCTCCCAGATTTGTATGGGCGGTAGAGTTCGGCTGAATTAGAGGGGTGTTGTAGCGCATTTAGCCGAGCGGCTCGTCGCCGCTCCAGAAACGTGACATCAAGTCACTTATGTAAGATGTGCCCTCGCCTTACTAAGCGGTTTGAAGGTCAGAAACTACGATGCTAGACCTGAAATGAGTATCAGTTGTCCTCTCTCATGTAGAAATTGCGATAAAGAATGGTATTGAGCTGATTATGTGTAACTTTTCATACACAAATGACTTAATGGAATTTTCCAATTTTATTCTCAAGGTTTGTGTTTTTTCGTAATTCTGCACTTCCTGTTTGTTCAATGTTTGTTTCGATTGAAGTATACCATCAATTGTTGTTCAATAGATGAATTTTATTCAATAAAGTGACCGACTCTCATTGGTATTGGCACACGAAATAGATTATTACTTATTATCCTTCCATAATTCATTTTTCATTTTTGATAGACAGACCAGCAGTGTACCTCAACAATTCTATCTGCTCTAGGCCTTATTTTGCTCTTCGTACTGTATTCGTCAATGAGAACGTAGGATGTGTTACACATGCCAACTTAGAGAAAACTACTTTAGCATGATGAAGCTCAAAATTTCTTGTTTTGAGTCTCGCAGCAATGCAGTTCATTGCCTTGAAAAGTGTAATCAGAAGACTCAATAAACAAACACAAATAAGTATTGATTATGGTCACTATATATAATGAATACTTGATCACTTTTTTCCTGAATTGTGCCATCTTTGCAAAGCTAAAATTGGCTGCAAATTTTCCTCTCAGAATCGAATTAAAAACAAAAAATAACACTTTTCAGCACAGCTAGTGTTAAAAGATGAAACTATGGCATATTTGTCTGCCTTGAAAGCGGAGGTAACTTTCCCGTGCAAGTTACACTTGAGTATCTTTTTCCTCAACTTTCTCGCTTTCGAATAAAAGGGTCTTTTTGAATTTTCTAGGGGAGACCTTTTTGTGGAACAAAATATCCAACTCTTCGAAACTTCTGCCTTCAGTCTCGGGAAGCCTAAAATAAGACCATATCATACAGAGCAAAGAGAGGCCCGCGAAAACAAATGAAGTTTTTCCTCTCATGTTACCTTCATTTGGAATCAACATATAGGGCAAAGCTATAGTCGCCACAATGTACCAACACGCTTGCATTGCTGTTGAGAATGCAATTGTTTTACTCTTCAAAATTGTAGATGGGATCTCTCCGATGTAGACAAAGCACAACGGCCCCGTGGAGACTTGGTAAATAAAAGACCAAACCAACATCATTGTAGCTTGTGTATATGCCAAACCAGGCTTGGCATTATAATCTGAGGGCAAGTCCAAGAAACCAATCACAAACAACAAAGCGGTAGTAATGGCCAAGCCATAATTATAAAACCGTCTTCTTCCACAATATGATAAGAGAACCCAACAACAGCAAGTACCAACGAAGCCTATAGCTGACGAGCCCAACGTCAAGTCGAATGACACTCTTGTTGAAATTCCCGCTAACTCAAAAAAATAGGTAGAATAGCCAGTTGCGAAAGGAACCCCACAGAATACTTGAATGGAATACACCATGCAACAGATTTCTGTTCTTATGTAATTAGTTCCTCTGAAGAGATCAAGATAGGAAGTATTTTTTTCCAATTGCCGCTCGAGGCTATCGGTCTGCACTATCACATTAAGCCGATCCTCTATTTCGGTTGGTGAAGTATTTGCGGACGAGAGACTTTTCAATGACTTTCTTGCATCGTCAAATCTAGATTTCCGAACAAGCCAATATGGCGATTCTGGAGCAAACGGAAGCAAGGCTATAATTAACAACGGCCACACCCACTGCACAGCAAACTGAATTTTGTAAGCCCATTTAGTGCTATTGGTTGCATAGGCTTGAGACATACCGCTGGCAATAAATTGACCTATCACGAATGCCATATTGTTCATTGCGGTCAAAATTCCCCGAAGTTGTATATGAGACACCTCCGAGGCGTAAGTGGGTCCTATCAAAACCATAGAACCCCAAAGAATTCCGGCCAAGATCTCACCGGCTGTTAAAACAGCCAATGATGGCGCAAAAAATTGCATGAACACTAGCCCCACACTAGCCACACAAATCACCATGTATGTCCATTTCCTACCAAACATCTCCAAGGGATAGGTGATGCCCAAAGTACCGATAACTTGACCAATAGGCGAACCCATTCCGAGCGCAGTCTGCCATGGAGCCGAAATGAAGTACTCCCCGTTAGCATCCTGCTCACCAAAAGCCTTCTGGAATGCTGGAAGAGCATAAAAAGAAGTGATGATCGCTGCATCATAGCCACACATTAGCACGCCAATGCAAAAGACACAAGACCAAAAAATCTCCTTGGGGTAGAGCCTTATAGCTTCCATTACCTTGAGGTTCTTGTCATTTTCAACGACTTTCTCTGTTTCCTGAAGAGCATTGAGGATCTTTTCCTCCTCAGCATTGATCTCCATTTCCACAGTTACTTCGTAATTGTTTTTATCAATAACACTGGTGCTTGTTCTTGAATCCATCTTGAACAATGTTATCTAGTGAGAGAACTGACCGAAGACCCATACTATTTAACACCCTCAAATATAGTGTCGATTTTCAATCCCTTATCAAGATCGTCAACGATTTCCTCAGATGTAACGTTCCACTGATTTCGGAATGTCAAAAATTGTGGTCGTATAACATCCCGTTCATGGCAGATCCAGCCGCATGATTGTTCCAGCCAAATGCGGCGCGCCGATAATGCATTATCACGCAACCCTCAGACGACAACGCGACTTCCCAATGTTGCCAAATTATCCGAAATCGTGCATGAGGGCTTAGTGGTTGCCAAATGCGGAGGTCTCCGTGCAGGGGGAGTTCGTCCGAATGATTAATCCATGGTTAGAAGTAACTGTAGCATGTTGCACTGCATTCTCAGGCTCGACTTCAAGACTGCAAGGTTGCAATCTGAATTTTCGATCACGTTCATTCTTGTTGCGAAAAAATATCATCAGCATACGATCACGGAACAGTGGATATAAAGAATTTTGCAACATCAAACATAACATTATCGACTAGGAAAATGCCGCGGGATGTTTTCTTAGATGCCTTTAGGGGATTGACCGTTCTAGAGATGGAGGGAACGGAAGTGTTGGGGGAAGTCCTTGGCCACGCTAAATTCACGGAAAAAAAAGTCAACTACGCAGACACAATATTCCCATGCTTTTCCTTTATCGCTGGTTTAACCACTAAAAGAGGTCG
Source organism: Meyerozyma carpophila (assembly GCA_030573695.1). Classification (NCBI taxonomy): domain Eukaryota; kingdom Fungi; phylum Ascomycota; class Pichiomycetes; order Serinales; family Debaryomycetaceae; genus Meyerozyma; species Meyerozyma carpophila. The sequence continues at coordinate 555,481 of JAJMDS010000007.1, read as the reverse complement.
AGTTGTGCCACTCATGAGAGGCATCAAGTTGATTTGTTTGGGCATTATGTACAATGCTCCTCTGGTCATTATGGATAATGGAAAGTTACGACTTCTTGGTGTGTTACAGAGACATGGCTTGAGTTCGATAATCTTCCACAACTTGGTACCCGCAAAACTTAGGAATTCGTTATACTACCCCTTATTGATGTCTTCATTATGGTTTGCAATCTCCGTCTTCTACGCTGACGATAAGAAAGATCCTTTTGGCGAGCCAGGTTCGACCGCACAACAGAAAATTGACTCAAAGCTATTCGGAAGCAGAACGTACGAGCCCAATTTTGATCCAGAAGGAATTTTGGGAAGTATAATGACCTCAGTAACGCTCTGGAGTGGCTACTATATCGGCAACAACAACCTTTCCGACAAGGCATTGATATTGTCAGGGCTATTGCAATTTGCAACTGGTAAATTCTTGTCGCTGGTTTTTCCTCGGTTTATGCCATTGTCGAAACCATTATGGACTCCCTCGTTCGCGCTAGTCACCAATAGTATATCAATCTTCAAGGGCATGTTTCTCAAAAAATGCCTAGCTTATGCACCTGCAATAGTTGCTAACTCTCTAGCAGCAGTGGGCCGTCAATCTTTGGAAGTATACTTTATTGGTGAGATCGCTCTTCTCCTTTTGAAGTTCAACAACAGAGCTGGAACTTCCATTTGGAACATGGCAGAACACTTATTGACCAAGTACATGCCTGCAACTTTAGCTAACACAGCATTGTTGGTCTTGTTTGACATTTTCTTAGTTGGTAGTGCGTTTGCATGCTCCAAATGGAACATAAGATTGAGACTTTGATCTTTCATGGATCGCTCGAACCCTTGTTGAGCTCTAGAATGTCTCTATATAAATTGGGTTTTGCAAGCCGACACACAATACAAGTTTAGTTTGTTTCGCAATTCGAATGAGTCTACTAGTACTGTGGCCCAACTTCGAATTCGTTGCCTGCTTGTCCTGGGTCAACAAGTGTAAGATAGTTCTATAGAAGATATACTCGAACCAGTACTGAACAGAAAATAAAGACAATAGATTGAGCGAGAGCAAGAGTAAGATGACGAAATAGCTCAAGCAGCGATTTTCATTTAGTCGGTTCAGCTGCTTGAAATCCCGAAAAATCCATAATTTATGGTCAACTTTTCACTTGGATCCGGAACAGGTAAAGTTTTGCCAGCCTAGCTTTAGATTTTACAGATACACTATTTACCAGGCGAAAAAACAGCAACACCGGTCTCGTTACACAACAATGTTCGACTGATGCATTCACTTTTCGTAGTCCATATGTTGTGAGCAAATTATTTCTCACACCCAAGTGAGCACATTTTGCTTGTGTAAGATTAAGCAAACCGAAAAAGTTCATCGAAAACTATAATTAAAAATAGTTTCCGCATGTAGCGTATTGCGTTCCTGCATGACTACAAGATTGCAACACTCTCAGGTTGCAGCGGGAGTCGGTTGACATACGCATGCTTATATAAGCAACCGTAAGATAGGCACCCTGAGCTTCGTATTCAAAAGTCGGCAAGAATGACAATTCAGAAAACGCGCAGCTTTTCTTGCTTGATTCAGTTACTCAAGAAAGCTTACCAAAGCAAAGATTTCCAGTTGGGCTTGTTCGTGCAAGAAAAATCAGTTATAGGACATACTCAGCATCACTAGTTTCTCCGAATCTGATAATCTGATAATGCGATTTCCATTTTGCATTTGCCTGATTTTTTGTATCGCTACTGTGACTGCGCTCCTTCCTTATCCAAGCTCAATAGTTTATCATGGCGCCAGCGTAAAGTTCTCTCGAACATGTCAATTGATATCTGACGTTGAGAATTTCATAATTACAAGTGCCTTCAACAGAATGATGGGTTCTATTTCCAGTGACAAAATGGTTGTTTTTGACTTTGAGAAGCCGCATATTTCAAAAGTGCAGCTCCGGGTTGAAGACCCGTTTACTGAACTTCAGTTTGGAGTGGACGAATCCTACAGTTTAGAAGTTGTTCCCGAAACTTCTTCGGTTTATATCTCTGCTAAAACAGTGTGGGGTTGCCTTCATGCGTTCACTACACTCCAGCAATTGATTTCTTCGTCTTTCACCCTCGACATTGTTTCTATAAAAGATACACCAGCGTATTCTCACAGGGGAATCATGATTGACAGTGGCCGAAACTTTTTGACGGTTGATTCGATCTTGGAACAGATCGATATTATGGCCAGTTGTAAGATGAACGTACTCCATTGGCATCTTGTGGACACGCAATCGTGGCCCTTGAAGTTGGACAGCCACCCTGAAATGATCGAGGATGCGTATTCCGAAGCAGAGGTATACCTGATGTCGGACTTGCTGTATGTGGTTTGGTATGCCCGCCAGCGTGGAGTCCGAGTCATCCCTGAATTGGACATGCCTGGACATGCTTTAGCTGGATGGAGAAGGGTAGACCCAAACATGGTTGTTTGTGGAGATACACGCTGGTACGAAGACGGTACCGCTGTACAACCTCCCCCAGGTCAATTGGATGTTACTGTTGAAAGCACATACGAAACTGTCAAGGATATCTATGAAGAGCTCACGCAGGCTTTTTCTGACAATATGTTTCATCTAGGGAGCGACGAGCTAAACATTGGCTGCTATAACCATTCTGAATCTATAAAAATGTGGATGCAAGAGCATCCTGGAAAGTATAATCAGTTGGTGGATCATTGGTTATCTCGGACTCTTCCTCTTTTCCAAGACAAAAAGGAGAGAAGACTAATAATGTGGGAGGATATTGTATTGTCGTCGATGAATTCTAGTGATCTTCCAAAGGACATCATTCTCCAGTCATGGAATGAACATGAGAATGTCGATGTTCTCACCTCCAAGGGCTATGATGTGATTATTTCCTCTTCTTCCTTTTTATACTTGGATTGTGGAATTGGACCTTCGTATCTCATTAACGACATGCGATTCGTTGATAATGAAGTCAATTATGAGTGGAATTACTTGGGAAAGGACTCATGGTGTGGTCCGTACAAAACATGGCAAAGAATCTATTCCATGGACATTCTTTCCAACTTCACAAAGTCGCAACACCAGCATGTTCTAGGTTACGAAGCTCCATTGTGGTCAGAACAAGTGGATAGTTTCGTGTTGACACAAAAGATCTGGCCCCGAACTGCTGCTCTTGGCGAACTCGCTTGGAGTGGGAACAAAGATGAAAACGGCGAGTTGAGATTGGAAGACTTTGGAATTCGGTTACACCAGTTCCGAGAGCAATTAGTGGCAGAAGGAAAGCGCCCTAGCCCTATTGCACCAAAATACTGCGCCCAGAATCCTTACAAGTGCCGTATGTAGTAGTATAGTTGGTCTATAAAAATGAAGTCGCTTATAAAAGCAGAGGATTTCCATAACCCAGAAATCGACCCGTAGCTTGAGCATGTTTAATTGAGAACACTTTCCTCAAAGTTAGGTCGAGTTTTATATGACGAGGTCCGTAGATTAGCAGTTTAAATCTTGAAAGTAGCGCCATTCACGAGATATAAGCTAACCATTCATGTGACCAAGCACGTAGTAATATTTGCCATGTAACCTATACACCACAGTATCTGATCTGACATCTCTTAGAACAAAAGAATCGGTAGATACTCAAACAAAAAGGTGCAAGAAAATTGAGATAAAAATTCCAAAGGAAGTCTTGATCGAAACATCAATGGCCTCGTTCTTTGAAGATATGAAACTTCCCGACGCTGTTTGAGACTGAGTGCTAAGTGAGGAGCTATTCAGCGTGCTGTTAGAGCCACTGGAGGAATTCAGTGGTTTGGAATAATTATAATAATTCAACCTCTCCATAAGCTTGTTTCCGAGCCCAGAAATTGAGCTCTCAAACTCATCAAAATTTTTCGCTTTCCAGTTGGCGGTATCGCCTGGCACCGCTTCTTTCCCAGTGAAAGCAATATAAAGTACATCGTCTTCGACATGTCCGTTATCGTTATTCATACTTTGACCAAAGCACTTCGTAGCCAACGCCAACGAAGCCTCACCAATCAAAGGTGGGCCATCGTCACCATTGGTGTCACCCCAAATTCCAAATACTGTCTGATTATTGCATACCACAGCCATGACAGAAAGAGGCTCGATTCCATATTGTGTAGGGTCGAAAGTGGGAGTGTAGTTTCCCTGATTACCGAAAACAACGAACGGAATGATAGTTGAATCCAAGTCTTTGAGGCCGTATTGTGTAAGCTGATGTCTGAACGTTGTCTGGGATTGGGTGTCTCCCGTATGAGAGCATCTTGAATCTCCATTCTTTTTGAGATCTCCGTCGCAATCAATATCCATATCGGCCAATCCTCCATTCTTCTTCGTGAGATAAATGGCTCTTCCTTCCAATCCTTGATTGCAATATGCCCAATCTCTTTTACTTGTTTCTTCGGCGTAGAAACCAGACGCTAATGGGTTCACGCATTCATTGTTCTTCACGTCAGAGATAAACCACTCAATAGCTTGAGAGCTGTTGCCAGCATGAGCAGCACGCACACTGAAAATTCCAATAAGCCAAAAACTAGAACCAATCTTCATTATACCAAATCATACACCATGTTCCGGACTTTATACTCGGAAAAACTAGAAACTTAATCCATAGCTCTATTTTTAGTCCGCAAGGGAAAAGGGGCTGGGATGTTACATCAGGCGGTAATCTCGTGAGTGCCGTACTTGATAGTAGCGACTTGGAGACCTGCATCAAAAAGATCCTTTTTCAAAAGTAGTTGCAGTTGGAGGTTGAGCTTGGGGCTCGAGAAAGTCAGGAATTATATCTGGACTCTAGCAGCGGTCGGTCCGCTGGTGATAAAATTTCGCTGTTTATCCGCATCTTGTTCATGCAAGATCCGTTAATTGTCGGTTATGACATTTATCGTACACCAAGGCTCACAACCCAGGAACGTACCATCGGAAAAAATATTTCTGCAGGTTACATGCATAATATGCACCCGCTAATGTATGCTGCGATATTGTTGCAGGACTCAGAGATCTGATAAACCGTCAGATTATGGCAAAAAGAAAGCCATATTCGAAAGCAGCAGATAAAGCTCAGAGTAAGAACAGCCGGGTGCCGCAGATACGGCGTAAAGTCATATTGCTTAACGGATTCGTGAGTAATAGACGGCTACTTTATTTCGCAGTCATACAACATTTTGAGTTTAGGAAACGAATTTCAAATTACAGAAAAACATCATTGTGGAAAACATAGTCTCAAACTATGACAAAGCACAAATAAGAAATTTACCATCATTTGCGAGTTTAAAAGTCTGCTTCGAAAATTTTGAACTGAATCTTCTCTCAACAGGAGCCCTCTCAAGCTTAACTAAAACAATTTCGATGCAGAGATAAAAAGCCATAAGTGAGCGCATACGGTACTTATTCGATTACTCTTATATGTTTCATTGTGTACTTAACCTTTGTTCCTAAAATGTGCCATCTTTGCATAAGTTAAAAACAGCTGCAAATGTCTTTCTCTGATTAAAATTATTAAACAAAAAAAGAATTTTAATACTATTCAGGACAGCTAGTGTTAGGGACGTTGCAAATCTGGTTTAAAGTGCCTTCTCTGAAAGCAGAAGATGACTTTCCGGTGCAAAAGTTTGTATCAAGATCACTTCAAACAATTCAAACTTGCAGCCATTACCAATTTTTTTAGCAATTTAGAACAGGAACAGCAATAAATTATACTACCCAGGTAGCTTTAGGAAGTATTTGAGCAGAGTGTTCCGAAAGGACACTGCTTCTTTTCTCTTTAGTTCTTGTCACTGTCTTACAAATGCATTTCCGAATTTTCAATATTAAATCGTCCTCTATCTACAAATACAACAGCCCCGCCGAAACGATGTCTCTGTGTACCATTTCCGTGGCCTTCTCCATTTTTTCTTGCAACGTCTGGTTTCCAATAGTTTTCGCAGCCGTCACCAATTGCCGAAGCATCTCTTCAAGTCTCTTGAACATCCGAATAAGAGAACCCTCATAGACGTCAGTCATCTTACAGATTTGTGTGAAAGATGCTCCCTTGCACCACGCATGGGTAACCTCCATCAATTCAGGACGGAATTGCTCGACGTATTCTTTTTCAACAATTTCGATTTTGCACTCGCGGAACACTTTTGCAATTTTCGTAGCCATATCTTGCATAGTTTTGAGCGGCTCCGCAAGCTCGGGTTTGAGCCTGGGAGTCTCCTTGGCACGCTCTTGGAACACAAAGCACGAAAGAAGTGCAGCACACTGTTCGGGAGACAATTCGTTGAAGGTTCCGCTGAAGATCAACTCGGTCAAAAGCAACTCATCTCCAGTGCTGATTTCACACGCAACTCTTCCCTTGAGCTCGATGATGTCCTCGGGGGTGGTGAATGCCAATCTTCTCAAAACTCGCTTGCGGTGCCTGAGATCGTCCAATTGAATCACCGCTTTGGTTTCCAAAATCTTTTCACGAAGTTCGTTAGCCTCGTTTTCCTTCTTGATCTTGGCATCATACTGGTCGTAGAGCTCCTTGAGCCGCTCAGAATCATGAAGAGGGTTGCTGAAGAGCCTCGATTCCAACACCTCGATTTTGCGAAGCAAGGTTTTGAAATCTCCGTCGTCAATCTTCATCGTCTCCACCGGATCCAACTCTGGAATGCCGTCAGCTAGCCTCTTGGGAAGATCCTTCATGGTCTTCACGAGGTTCCGCTTGGCACTAGACAGCTTGAACTCCGTGGGAACCTTCAACCGGACGCTGCTGATGGCTTGTATAGAGTCAAGTGTGATGGGAATGTACTCTGCTCTTGACTTTTCGCCTGGTCGCGAGGGACGAATGCCTTCAGGGAAGACGGGATTGAACGGCTTGATCAAGTTGACTGGAGAATCCACAAACATCGTGCACACGAAAACCGTCACAATGTACAGCTCGTGGTCCTTGTAGGTGTCAGAAGGATTACGCTTGTTGTTGCGTTTCTGGTAGCTCGTCACCATACCCCAGCCGTAGTCGTCGGATCCTACTTTGACCTTGACAACTCTTCCCGGTTGAAGGAAGGGCAAAATGTGACCTGGATGAGTAACGACTTGTCTCATGTCCTCCTTGTACTGCTGGAGCTGCTTGTTGATTTCAAAGTACTCTTTGATGGTGCTTTCGTCGTCAATGTGAATCGCTTCAATCTCATCGGTGAGCTTCCTAAGTTGAGTCTCCATAACTGGCACAGAGGAAGCGTTTTGAAACTGGAAAAATGAATGAGCCAACATGAACTCGGGAGATATTCCCTCCACTCTCATCAAGTTCAAGATCATATTGTACCCCAAATGGAACGCAGAGTCCAAGCGATCTGCCTGGCCCTTGACCATTCCCTTGGCTACTTGCGGCTCCATTTTCTCATCGATCATCATAATGACAATACCACGATCGTCCAAGCCTCTACGACCGGCACGGCCAGACATTTGAATGTACTCTCCTCCAGAGACCCACCGGAAACCCTTGCCATCCCACTTGCGGACAGAGGTGAAAACCACGGTCTTTGCAGGCATATTAAGTCCAATGGAAAACGTTTCGGTAGCAAAGAGAACCTTGATAAGACCCTCTTGGAACAAGATCTCAATGATCTCCTTGAGGATGGGCAAGAGACCCGAATGATGGATCCCGATACCTCTCTTCAACAAGGGGAGAATGTTCTTGATCTGGGGAAGCTCTTTGTCTGATTCAGGCAACAAGCTGATGGCATTGTTGAAGATTTGGGTCAAGGCATCACGTTCTTCGTCGTTGTTGAAGTCAAGCTTGGACATCTTGAGTGCAAGCGACTCACAGTCACGCTTGGAAAACGAGAAAACAATCACCGGGTTGTACCGCTTCATATATATCATCTTGACGATTTTGTAGATGTCCAGTTTTCCATCTTTTTGTCCGCCCTTGTAAGTCTGGCCCTTCTTTCCTCGAGAGGTATCGCTGGCAGGGTCGTCTCCAGCAGCGTCGCTGATCGAAGCCATGGCTTTCTGGAAGTTTTCCTCACGGAAAGTTCCCTTTTCGTCAACCACCAAATGAATGCCATCGCCTGAAGCTGGAAAGAGATAATGCTGGAGAGGTGTAGGACGGAAGTCTGTGTACACCACATGACAGGGCTGGGCATGGATGTCGACAATCCACTCGGCAAACTGCATGGCGTTGGGAATGGTGGCGGAAAGGAAAACATAGTGGACTTTATCGGGCAAAAGAATGATGGTTTCCTCCCACACCACACCTCTACTTTTGTCTCTCATGTAATGCACCTCGTCGAACACCACCCACGCCACCTCTCGCATCACCTCCGAGCCTCTGTACAACATGCTTCGAAGAATCTCGGTGGTCATCACCAAACAACCAGCGTCTGGATTGATGGTCACATCACCAGTCATCAAGCCAACGTCGCCAAACTCGGCCAAAAGTTCTCTATATTTCTGGTTACTCAAGGCCTTGATGGGAGACGTGTAGATGACACGCTGGTGTTCTCTGAGCGACTGGGCAATGGCGTACTCTGCCACCACCGTTTTTCCGGCCGACGTATGCGCAGACACAAGAACCAGCTCATTTCTGTCGATGCACGAAATAGCGGTATCCTGGAACGGATCCAACGTGAAGGGGTATGTGCGGGCCTCGTTGGCCCTCTTGTGGTCTCCAATGGGTACGTATGGGTAGTCGGGGGGAATTGCAACTTGGTGACGAACTTGATGGTGAAGCTTCAAATGGCCGGGGGCTTCTTGCTGTTGTCCCAAAAGCCCGCTGGAGGCCACAACCTCTCGAGAGGCTTCTATTTCGAGAGCATCAGACAATACAGGCTGGACTTTCTTTGTCAAAGCGCCATTTTCGCTTTCGGGCTCGTTTTTGTCCGAGTCGGTACTTTTCTCGTTTTGAGGTTTTTTGCTGGTTTCCGGCTTCAACTTTTTGCTCTGAGCATCCTTTTCGGCAATATGACGCTTCTTGGGGACCTGCGGCTCCTTAATCTCTACGGGTGCCTCGTCGAAGACGCCGAATAAATCGTCTTGGTCCATCGTGAAAGATGTTTTCGCGCGATGAGTTTATATGGGTGGATGTGCAGGAGTTGATGGCTGCAAATAGAGTGGAAGTCTTGGGGAGAGGAAAGGCAACTAAAGGAAAATGGCAGTAGAGCAGCCAATAAACAGGCAGTAGAAGGGCAAATAAAGGTGAACGGCCGGTAAAATAGGACAGGGAAGAAAGGGATAAGTCTGAATATTGGCTCATTTTGGCTTGAACTTTTGGTCGATGGTTGCAATTCCACCACGTTCATCTACAAAGAATCGGGAAGAAACTGTTCCAGCATTGTACGGTTCAGGAAAACAGCTATTGGCTCTTGGAATGATTCGAGCTGATATTTGTGAAATATCGCGAAGTGAAAAACGAACCTTTAATGGCTGCAAATTCACAAAACCAACTGCACAAATAATGGGTAATTCTGCGAGTGTAAGACTAGTTCAACCGCCAATCTCCCTGGGTTCCACTTAAAGAGACTACGGTATCTAATAGAGTCTTCAATTCATAAAGACTAAGCGTTTATAGAGACTTCAATTCGTAAAGACTACAGCTTTTACAGAGATACACTCTTCGATTCTCGGGGTATTAATTGATGGTATATACATACTATGCTAAAAGTTGTCCACTCCAACACACAGCATCCCGGTCTCGTCGTCTCGGAGCTTGAGGGTGCGCCATTTTTCCCGGTCGTAAGCACCAATGACATCGCTGGGAACGGAGCTCACGCGAGAAGGACCCCCACTACTGGGAGCGGTACTCACGTCCCAGAAGTCAATGGGCTCACCGCTTCTCGCTGCCAGCACCGGGAGAGAAAAAGTGGGCACGGAAACGTGGGTTTTGTGGGTTTGCATGCCTGCTGCGTTTCCACTGAAGAGCGACTTGATGGACTTGCGAGGAGACGATTTGCTAGAAGCCATTGAGAACTGTTGCGAAATGACCGAAGTGCTGTGCTTGTGGGAGGGAAAGGTGGTCATATCCATGGACTTTTTCTTGAAAACGCTGGTGATTCGTTTGGGACTGTCTTTGATAAAACGACGAAGCGGTGATTCGGCAGTGGCTTCCTGGGGAGAGGTGGGCGTACATACTCTTTCAAGATTTACGGTTCCAAAGTCAAACTTGGCGAGAGAAGGGTTTTCTGGCATGGACGGAGCGTCGCTGCCGCTACTGACGTTGCGGAAGGTGTGCAAAGACGGCGCACTCATGGACCGGTACAGCGTAGGTCTGGCGCTAGACAAATCGCTTAGACTGTCGATATTGCTGATATGACTGGGTAGCAAGAAGGTGGCATCGGTATCGTCAAGGGCAAGCGTAGCACTGCTGTTATTCCGCAACTTGGAGTTGGCATAACGAGAACCGCCAATGGACAAATTTCCACCAGACCGACTGCGATGTTCCAAGAATGCCTGCGGGTTCCACGACTCATGGCTGATGTGGTTGACTTGGCCGCCAGAGACGTTGCGTGTCTCCAGGTTCCACAACTTGGGCTGCGATCTGGACTGCGGAATTGCTAATCCGTTCATGTATTTTTCAGCCTGCTCGGTGGTGAGCTCGGGCTGGTCGAATCCGGGAAAATGAAATGGCTCCTCTTCAAACTCGTCAATGTAGGGAAGATTAATTGAAGCCTGGTCGGAGTGGACACTGGGGACCGAATCCTGCTTCATTTGCTGGCGCTTAACCATCAAGATTGGGCTCTCACCTTGCTTGAGCACCGACGGAAGAAGCGACTGGGAAACGCTTCGAAGGAAAACCTTCTCGTTCTCTATGGATTTTCGGCTTCGCCTGGACAGCTTGGACAACAACGCTGGGGCGTCTCCGGACAACTCTGGGGTAGACTTTGAAAATGCTGGGGTGGACTTTGACCGCTTGACTTCCCTTTCCATTTGCGCCAATTTTTCGTTTTTCACATAATGTGCCAGGAGCTGGGAAAGCGTCGACTCGCTACCGTTGCTGGAGTACCCGGGCCCGTGCACGAGGGTCTTTTCGGAGATTTTCTTGCTGATATCGGGCACATCAACTTGGAGGTTCTGGTCTGAGACCGGCTCAGAAGGGTTTGATTCTATTATATTTTCAGTGTCTTGCGACACCGAGCGATGCAGCTTGTCACAAGTAGGCACAGAAACGCCCCAGGTGACTATGTTGACGGCAAATACCACAACAAGCGGGAATGTTAGCGTCGTTCGAAACTTGTTTGCAACCAAATCCTGGAGGATGAACACTAGTCCAGATGCTAGGTACAACATCGCCCCAAGTAGAGACACCACCGCACATACCCAGTTCGAGCTTAGAGCTCTGAAAACCTGGATCAATGCCATTATAAAACTGGAAACTAGTGTCAACGACGTCCCCACGGTAACCTGGTGCGCCATGCAAACTGCCGCAAGACAGCCTGTAGCTATGGAAAAGACGGACACCGCCAACTCCAACGCGAGTTGCATAGACGTTAAAAGACTCTGATGTCTGCTAGATGGTATTGTTGCTGATTTGAAGAGAGAAGAATGAAACACACGGTGTTGACGAATTGCCTATTCGGGCCTGTTCCGGAACCGGTGTGTGGATGTACGCTACTGCTTTAGATCAATCAATTTCGATATACCATAAACGTGTTACTAGAACTTGTAGTTTCCGCCGATCCACTCGTTGACCATGGCCAACGAGCTCTCGGGCTGGTCGTAGGGCACCATGTGGCCTCCGCCGTAGACACGCAAGAACGTAAAGTGCTTGTGGTTTCTCACCTCACCCACCTGCTTCTTGCCGACGGTCCAAGGTTCCATTGGAGCCGAGGCAAACTTGTCCTTGCCGGACCACTCCAATCTCTTGGTCCATGCCTCGTTGCCCAACCAGTTGCAGATAAAGTCCTTGTCGCCCGCGTAGATCAACACCGGCAAGTCGGCCTCCAAAAGGTCCACCACCGCCTTGTAGTAAGGCTTCATCCAGTCGCCGGCAAATTGGAAGTTTCTGTTGACATCAAAGTTGCACGACTGGTAGGTGTCGACCTCGGCGCCCACGGCGGCTTTCACCTCGTCCAAGTTCAAGTACTTTTCAATATCCTCCAAAGCTGGGTAGCACAAGTTGCCGCCCTCGCACATGGTGCGGATATCGTACACGTTACGGCCGGTCCGCTGGTAGGGGCCCATCTCGGCGTTGTTACAGTAGATGGTAGCGGGGACACACAGCCACACGGAGCTGGAATCGTAGCAAGATTGGATCAAGCTCTGGCATCTGGGCACGGCATTGGACATGGCCTCGCACTCTTCTGGCTCCAACACCGAGGGCTCACCGCCCTGGCCGCACGCCATTGGCTCGTAGTACTCGTACTGGGTCAAAGGATCGGTCAAGCCGTTTCCAATCAACACCGACGTCAAGTTGAAGCTGCGGTCTTCGTGCGACAAGATCTCGGACGCAAACGCAGGGATGTAGTGGCCGGCGTACGACTCTCCGGCAATGTGGAAGGGAAGGTGCAAGTAGTCGGGGAACTGCTTGTAGAACAACTCCAAGAAAGCGTACACATCTTTGCCGGCAGCAATGGTGTCGGACACCAGAGCCGACGAGTACGAGTAGCCGACGTTGACGGGCTGGTCAAGGAAGATGACCGAGGCATTGCTGTTCCAGGCGTGCGGGTTGTAGATGGGCTTCAAGCCGGGGCCCACCGACGAGGGACCCAACTCGAAGAACAAGCCGGTGAGCGACGAGCACCCGGGACCACCGTTCAACCACAAGATAACCGGGTCGTTTTTGGGGTCGTTGCGGGACTCGAAAAACCAGTAGAAAAAGTGCTTGTCCTCATCGTCCACGTCCAAGTAACCAGTGTATTGCTTCACGGTATCCACGCCCAAGTCCTCCGGCGTCGACTTGACTCTCAACCGGTGGTTGGGCACCTTGGCGTCGGTGACATGGAAGTCGAATTGCTGAGGAGTGGCCTTCTTTGGGAGCGACTTGAAGTTCAATTTCGCAACCGCCTCGGGGAATTGCAACATCATTTCCGCCCACAACTTCTTGGTATCGCTGGTGACGCCCGACAAGGGCTCGTCCATGTACTTGGCAATGGTCTCCACCACAGAAGACGTGCTGGAGTCGATTTTTTCCATCAAATTCTGGTACCCTTGGTTGACCCGATCAAAATCGAAGCCAAATTTGACTTGCTGGCGAGCTGCGGCAGCAGCCGAGTCAAAGAAGGGAACATGAACCGCCTCTGAAACCGAAATCGCGGCCAATAAACCGACAATTGATAATTTCATGATTAAAGGAGATAAAAGAATGACGAGGAATTTATGTCTTGCCGCTCGGCTTATCACCCTGCATATGGCGTGGGGTGCAGGAAAAAGCTGGTGGTTGCGCCGACCAAATTGGGTTCGGCAGGTGCCGCATTGGGCCGGGGGAAGCCGTACACCACAAGGACTCGACTTCGAAATCCGGTGGGGGCACCGTCGGTGTACGGATGCACAGGCGATGCACCGGTGCGCACCGGTGTACGGATGTATCGTTTAGTGCGCATTGGAACCGGAACTCGCTGCATCGCCATGCACCCCCAACTCGATCGGGTCAGATTTGACACCTGTGAGTCGCTTATGGATGCACTCGAGGAGTGCCATCGGCAAGAGTTTCTCAAACAGGCTTTGGGCCTGTGCAACTTTGAGAAGGACGAGCTCAGCAAATGTATCCATCATACGAGGATCCACGATGCCAACGAGCGGATCCGCAGAACTCGAGAGCGGCAGAAGGAGTACGAGAAGCGCCGCCGGGCGCGGGAAGAGGAGGTGTATGGAAAGAACAACTACTTGAAGAAGATGATTGAACAAGAGGCTGCGAAAAAGACAGAAAAGTAACGAAAATGTACATAGCCACGAAGTGAACATAGCCACATAATATGATATACCACGGAAGCCAGACTGGCGTCTACATCTAAACTCTTGGTTTTCTTGCGGCTCGCACAGGGCCTTCGGCTTGTGCTCAAGCCTTCGGCTTTGCTCAGTCCTGCCTTGTTCTCAACACCCGGCGCACCACCTTCTCCTTGGTCACCACGTACACCACGGCGCCCCACCCCGACAACGCATCTCTGTCCACCGCGTTCAACAACGCCTGGCTGATTGTCTCAAACAAATCTTCCGGCTCGAGGTTGGGCTCGTACAACGATTCACACGTACCATACAACTGGTCCGAAGCGGTTCCACTGACGATAAAGTCCTTGGCAAAGTCAATGCATCCAATCAGGTCAAACCCACATATAAACGGCTGGCCGCCCTTGCCCAATCCGGCGACAATTGGCGACACGAAATACGGGCCGAACCTGCGCTCATAGAGCGATGTGCTGACGAGATTGGCCAATGTTTTGGGTTCCATTTCTCGTTCTTCTCTCAACTTGTACAAGTTGTTTTTGAGGCGGAAATCTTCGCGGAGGGTGATGACATCGGTGGCCAACCCTGTGAGACCGAGAAAAGTGGTTTTTCCCATTTGGAATATTTTTTCAAAATTGTTGGCCAAGCCAAGAGACTGGCTTCCTAGTCTGGTGTCGCACGCTATGGCGATGCAGTCTTTGCCCACCATGGCTACAGCAGCACCTCCATTGATGGAGAACGGATCGGACATTTGGTGGCAAGATGAGTGAACTGAACAAGTGAGGAGCGCGAGCGACTCACTTGTGCAGGAATGAAGAGTGAGGAGCGAGCACTGTGAAGTGTGCAGGAGGAAAACTAGAGCGAGGAGCGAGCACTCTGTGCAGTGTGCAGGAGGAAAACTAGAGCGAGGAGCGAGCACTCTGTGCAGTGTGCAGGAAGGAAATCAGACTGAGAAGCGAGTAACGTCTGCGAACTGTGCAGGAATAATCAGGCAAGCGAGCGGCTCAGTAGAAGCATTCCTTCATTCCTCTTATTCATTTCTCTTTCTTTTCTTCTTTCCCTACTTTTTCTCTTCTTCTTTTTCTTTTCTTCTTCATATCCTTCTTATCTCTTTCTCTCTTCTCTATACACCTAGTTCTACAAGCTGCGGCTTGCCCACAATCGCCTTGTTGGCCATCTCGATCGCCTGGTCCTCGTCCGCCTCCTCTTCCTCCTCCTTGATTGTGTTCGTGCTGTAGCTGTGCACAAAGTCCTTCTCGTTGCTGGTATTATTGCCGGTGGTATTAAGTAGCTGTGTCACCGGACTTTCGGTGTCGTTGTAATTGGCAAGCGTAAACGTCTTTGGCGACTTGACAAGCGGAAACGGCCGCCCGCCGTCCTTGCCCGCAAGCTCCGCCATCTCCGTGATCGATCTCAGCGACTGGTAAGTGGGAATAATGCGGCTGATGCCCTTCATGTTCATGAACAAACGACGGATTTCAAACTTGACAAGCTTGGTGAGTTCCAGCTCCACCACGTCCAGGTCCCGTGCCACCGTCTCCCCTTCCAAGTTGACATCGGAATCGTTGAATAGCTCGTCTTCGTCGTGGTCCTGGTCCTCGAGATCAAACCGAAGCTGCAACCCAAACGCCAAGATGATGAGATAGCTCTTGTATTTCTTCAACTCAAACTTGTAGTCGGCAATCTTGGCCTCAAAGTTGCCCACCACCCGGTTGTAGTTGGTGCCGGTGCTGTTGATGTTCTTCATAAACTTGATTTTCTGCAGATTGAACTCGGCGTACAACCGCTTGAGACTATTGTGGTACGCCAACGTCTTGACAAACTGCTTCATCATCCCGGTGTGGCTGGCGCCGTCGCTGGAGTCCACCACATACGAGCTCAAGTACACCCCCTTGGGCACCGGCTCCCACTTGTGGATGTCTTTGCTCCGCTTAAACTGGTCTTTCCTGGCAATCAACTGGTCCAAGTTGGTCCACCCGTACTCGATCAGCGACACGCTCTCCTCCAGCGCCGGCACGGCGGTGATCTTGGCGGCCCAAAAGTTGCACGAGTTGATAAACTCAAGCGCCACTTCCTTGGTGCCCGCTTCAAACAAAAACTTTTTGGCGGGTTTTTTCGACACCTTGGGGAACGTCAACGACCACATCACCTTGCCGGTGGAAAGCGACTTTTCCAACTGGGCGTGGGTGTCGCAGAGATTGTACTGGCCCACACAGGCGGCGTTCTTCAACCAGTTCCCGTCGCCCACCTCTTCGCTTTCCGGGGCGGTTTCAAACCCGGTCAAGAGCGACCGTTTCTGGAACCTCTTCACCTTCTGCTGTTGTTTCTTGACCACCTTGGGGTCAAACGAGTAGAGCGAAAGCTCGCCCTTCGACACCACCACAAAGTCCTCGACAAACTTGCTGATGAGCGAATGGGTGCCGGTTTGCGCCGGCGGCGGAGCAGCAGGGGAGCTCCGGAAAAACGAAAAGAACCGGGAAGCGCCACTGGACGACATGGTGGACGCCGCCAGCGAGTCGACGTCGGGAGACGTGGAGTCCACCTGGTCGTTGTTGATGATTTTCAACCGCAACAACCCCTCCTTGAGGTACGGCAGGCCCTGCAACTCCAACGTCAAGTCGTAGCTGTCCTGGTAGTCGTCCACGTTGAACTCGTCGACGTTTTGCACCGGGGCGTCGGAGTCGAGGTCGAGCTGGTGGAGGTGCGATTCCATCAGCAACACCAGGGTGTCGTCGTGCAGCGTGGCGGTGGACTCGCGGGACATTATGGAGGCGCGGGACGACCGTTTCATGGACGCCGACATGTTAGGGTTGTTGGGCACATTGGTGCGCAACTGGTCGAGCGAGTTTCGGTTGCGGACGCTGGTCGCCGACACCCGCGAGCCGTTGGGGTGGCTGTACACCTTCAGGTCGCTGGCGAGAGCCCGGGTGAAGCCCACGCGGGACTTTGACGGCAGCGAAGCCGAGGAACCGTAGTGCGAAACCAGCAGCTGGGCGGTGGAGATTCTGTTGCCAGCGTACGACGACCGGCGGCCGGTATCGGTCAGCCAGATCGACAGCCCCAGGAGCTGGCGCGAGAGCGGCTGGAACTGCGACGACGGGTCGTGGGCCGGGTTCTGGGCCGGGTCCAAGTCGGCCTTGAGGTGGAGCTCGTGGCGCACCAAATCGTCGTAAAACTCACAGAGCTGTCGCTCAATGACGATTCGTTGCTTGATGGACAACGGCTTCGAGTTGCGGGCGTCCTGCTGCACAAACGTCAGGAACGTGTTGCGCACATACTCGGTTTGGGAGATCTTCGACTTGTTGGCGAGCTCGTGGTTGTGGAGGGCGGTGTTGAGGAGGATGATCAGGTACAACACAATGTAGATTTTTTCAAAGTTCTGGGTGGCAAACACGTTGCTCGGGTGCTGCCGGATATACGACTTGGTGAACGACAGCAAAATCCGGTCAATTTCTTGGGATTCTCCCTTCAAGTGGAGCTTGGCACACAACATTCGGGTCGAGGTAAGAAGGTTGGCGTGCCAGGTAAAAAGGTCCATGTAGTAGTCGCGGATCTTCTCCGACTCCGCGTCGGCGGCCGCGAGAAACTGGGTGTATTCTTCCGGCTGTATCGACACAAACTGATCGTGGTACATTTTTTTGGCGATATCCATCAGGTCAATGTCGTCATTTTCAGACGATTGAGAAGCCACCGACGGAGGAGGCGTTATACGGGACTTGGCCGCGGCGGAGTCTACCGACGGCGGTGTGGAGGGAGGTGTCAATTTGTCTTCAAGGGTCATTAGAAAGAAACAAACCAACAATAAAGAGATATCCGTGTGATAAAAATGTCGCCTTTTGTCGCGCAATTTTACCGTTTCGGTGCGATTGACTGTGCGTCTAGGGTACAATAGGAATGCAGTGCGTTTTGCGTATGCGTGGTAAAAAAAGCTAATGGAGCAAACCGATACCCTGGTTGATTATGTTTTTATAATCTTGAAACTGCTGGCCAATGTGGTTGTCCTCGCTTCGTGCCCGCACCGATGCGTTATTCTGCCTTTAGTTTGCGCCGCGGGGCGGCTCACGGCTGCAAGGCACATGAACACCTGCATGTGTCATCTCGAAGGTATGCGCGAGGCGGGATGCCATGAAGTGGCCCTGTCGCACCTACTCACATGGTTGGGGGCGGCGCCTCGACTTGTGTGGCCATAGAGGGCTAAATTAACAGGTTTGCGATCGATAGTTTGCAACAATGCTGCACGCCTTTGCTGCACTGTTATGCACGCGCGACTAACGCACAAAGTACGAGCTATCGCGGGAGGTTGCCGCATCATCATGCATCGAAAGCAACGAGAACTTAAAATTAGCGTGAAATTAGTAGGGTGAAATAGAAAGAGAAGAGAAGAGAAAGAGAAGAGAAAAAGAGAAACAGAGAAAAGAGAAACATGAAAAATGTAGATTGCTACTCACTCGACTAGTAGTATATTGTACAACCGTGCACGGATTGTGCATCCTGTATAGTTTTTGGTACCAGCTCAGTGCACCAAGCTGCCTGCTCACCAGCCTCTGCTAAGCGGTGCCTGAATCTTCACATGTTGCTGCCAGCCGTTCCTCCTGCATCCACAACTCGTCTCATTTCGCATTTCGCACTTTCATTTCGCATTTCCATTTCCATTCTCATTTCACTTCCGTTTCCATCTCCATTTCCCACCCACACACCACACAGCCTTCATCTTCGCGCCGCGTTCTCCATCCACCATGGGGTTCCTCGACCACGTACTCGGGTTTTTCTCGTTGGAGACCCTCGACACCCGGCTTTTCCCCCCAGCAAACGCCACCAAGCGCCAGAACGTGATAAACTCTGTAAACCATAAATCCAGATGGTCGACTCTAGAATTCAAATTCTACATTTTGGTTTTTGCGGTGGTGGTTCCGCTCATGTATAAAACGGCCATGGATGCTTCCAACGAAACCAACCCCAATTACCCGCGGTTCGCCCACCTTTTGAGCCAGGGGTGGCTTTTCGGACGAAAAGTAGACAATTCCGACCAGCAGTACCGATTTTTCAGAGACAACTTGTTCCTCTTGGCTGGGATGATTGTGTTGCATTGCCTGCTCCGCAGGATAGCTACGCCGCTCTTGCGGATCCTGAAGCGGACGTGGTTCGATTTCGGGTTTGGGATCGTGTTTTTGTTTGCGGCGCACGGGTTCAACAGCTTGAGAATCGTGGCCCATGTTCTCACCAACTACGCCATTGGCCGGTACGTTCCGTCAAAAAGAGCTGCCGTGGCCGCCACGTGGGTGTACGGCGTCCTGACGTTGTTCATCAATGACCGGTTCCGCAACGTGTCGCTCGGATCTTCTCTTTTGAACGACGGGTTCAAGGGCATCATTTCCCGATGGGACGTTTTCTTCAACTTCACTCTCTTGCGGATGATCTCGTACAACGTAGACTACTTGGAGAAGTTGCACACGCCGCCCGCAAGCCCCAAGAAGGAGGACGACTCGAAAGAAGAGGCTTCGTCCAACATCTTGTCGTTCTTGGACGACCGGCTGCGCCTAACTGCCCCCATCCCATTGGCCGATTACAACCTCATCAACTACTTTGCCTACCTCACATACACCCCTCTCTTCATCGCCGGGCCCATCATCACGTTCAACGACTACATCTACCAGTCCAACTACTACCAGCTCCCCAGCGTCAAGGATCACAAGCGCACACTCATCTACTTTGCCAGATTGGTATTCTGCATTCTCGTGATGGAGTTCCTCTTGCACTTTATGTACGTGGTGGCGGTGTCCAAGACCAAGGCGTGGGACGGCGACACTCCGTTCCAGATGTCGATGTTGGGGTTGTTCAACTTGGCCATCATCTGGTTGAAGCTCTTGATCCCGTGGAGATTGTTCCGGTTCTGGAGCTTGCTCGACGGCATCGACCCGCCCGAAAACATGATTCGGTGTATGAGCGACAACTACTCGGCGGTGGCTTTCTGGAGAGCGTGGCACCGGTCCTACAATCGCTGGGTTATTCGCTACATTTACGTTCCGTTGGGCGGGTCGGGAAAATACCGCATTATTGCCAACTTGTGTGTGTTCAGCTTCGTGGCGGTGTGGCACGATATCCAGCTCAAGCTCTTGATGTGGGGGTGGATGGTGGTGCTCTTCTTGTTGCCGGAAATCGCCGCGACCATGTACTTCAAACCGTACCAGAACGAGTGGTGGTTTCGCTACGCCTGTGGGGTTGGCGCCGTGTGCAACATCTGGATGATGATGTTGGCCAACTTGTTTGGGTTTTGTCTTGGAAAAGACGGAGTAGTGGCGCTTTTACGAGAAATGTTCAGCACGGTTTCCGGGTTTGAATTTTTCGTGTTGTCGCTGGGCGCCCTTTTTGTGGGGTCGCAGGTGATGTTTGAGCTCCGCGAGTCGGAGAAGCGAAAGGGGATCAATGTGAGGTGCTAGCGACAAGAGTGTTACAAGTGTATTACAAGAGCATTACAAGTGTATTTGCACCCACTTGCACCTGTGCCCCACACTCTGGTGTACGGGTGGGCATCTTTTGAAATTCATTCACCAATCCTATCCCATGGCACCTCCAACTCCCGTGTATAGTGGTAAGGAAATACGACATCAGTATGCCGCTTATCTCGAAGACCCGCAAGAGCACCAATGCCTGCTTCGCTCTTTGACTCAGCACGAGTGCACTTTCAAGGTTTCTCCTGACAACTCGGCACCAGCAAAGATCATTTGCTTGCCATTTAAACGACTTTTTCAAAGGTGCTTGATGCCAGTGGTGGAGACCGTAGACGGCAAGAAGGTGCGCCACAACAAGTGGACCAACATAGAAGTCACCGACGAGACCACAAATCGAGATTTGCTCGAACAGAGCCGATACGGGAAAGACATTGAGGAGTTTATGGAGGCGGAAAAGGAACTCCAGCGGTACATGGAGAACCTCGAGCGAGGGATAGAGAAATGAAGAGAAGAAGCAAAAGAACAAAAATGAGAAGAAGCAAAAGAACAAAAATGAGAAGAAGCAAAAGGACAAAAATGAGAAGAAGCAAAAGAGCAAAAATGAGAAGAAGCAAAGAGCAAAAAAGAAGACAGAACAAGAGCAATGCTAAAGCAATTTATTCGGAGGTGTCTTGTCTTAATGCAGAGTACGCAGCAATGCTGCCAGTTCATAGGATAGACCTCAGTCCATAGCCAATCTTCATACCACAATACATAACCACCATAACCACCACTTCCGACTTCGCTTCTCCATAAATCATCTTCCTCCACAATCATCTTCCTCCACAATCATCTTCCTCCACAATCATCTTCCTCAATAAATCATCTCCATATTCCCAAGCCGCGACCCCCACTCCCTCCTGCTCCCTACTAATCTCCTCATCTCCTCATCTCCTCATCTCCTTCATTCCTTCGTTCCTTCATTCCTTCATCTCTCCTAGTAGGTAGAGCCCTCGGCCGGCTGCGGCAACTTCTTGTTGGCCGGCGCAGCCATGCACTTCCGGAGCTCGAGAAGCACCGTCTCCATCGTATACGACCGCTTCCAGTTTTTCAAAGTGTCAAACTGGTCCACCAAAACCTGGCCCAGCGGCCCCACACAGGGAAGGTTGATTTTGGAAATGAACTTGACGGTCGGCGGCTTGTCCGGATGGCTTTCGTCACATATGATCGTCAACGAGTAGATCCGGTTCTCGTGGGTGGAGTGGGGAGGCCCCAAAATGGTGCCGTTCCAATTGGTCATGGTGATATCGTCTTGGCTGGAAAGGCCGTAGGAGATGGACTCGGCACCCAAGCCTTTTTCTCCTTTTTCCAACTCCTCCAACAACTTGAAGTTTCTAGGTCTGGTGTTAGTGGTGGTTGTGGTGCGGCAGGGGATTATACCTACATTTTACTCATCTGTGGTGTCGTGGGATTGGTCAGTGTTCTATAAATGATTTCGCACAAACCGCTCCACACCGGCTCGCGTGCACGCCGGCAGTTTGCACAGAGCTCGCACAGATTTCGCACGATCGCACAGAAGTCGCACGTAAATCGCACGGTGCAGTGGATCCATCTCGATTTCGCGCGGGAGATATCGCCTTATCGCACAGATGAAGAACAGAAATCGCTGAACCACCAATAGCGGCATGTTCATCTTGTGCCTTTTGTTTTGGTTGGCCGCGGCCACGGCTTATCCCTTTTCATCAAGTATCATGTGGCTTGGTTGTAACATTGACATGAGCAATGTCGACGTCGTTATATCGTTGGCGAATGGCTCAAGCACCGACTATTTGACAGCAATAAACACCGAGGCTGATGTTCATATTGGCAATATGGTAATAACTCTCCCCAACTCAACTGTGGTTAATACTGGCCCGATGATACTGTATTATTCTAATCACCACGAGGATATATATGACGTTGTTATGTCGGCCGCAGGCTTCACTGAAACCTTTGTTGAGACTTTGGCCACTAATTCCCGGATAGTCAACGTTCAATTGCAGTCTAATAACACGATAAGGCAGTCCCTTGGTCGCTTTTTGGTACCATCAGACGACGAATATCTTCTGTCGGAAGAAGCCGAGACCAGCTCGAACTCAACACTGCCGCAAGAACCCAACTCAATTTACTGCGACCGCAGCCAGAAGTCTTGACTTTGCGACAATGTTCGAGAGAAATGTGCATTTGCAGTTGGCTTAGATGCATCAAACACGTGTAGCACGAAAACTGTCCAATAGAACTGGTATCAAGTAACTTTCTGATTTGTTTTCAGTGGTTTTCTTGTATTGAATATCTGCACAAGGTCAAGAATTTTTTCTGGGGTTGAAGTAAACGGAAATGGGTCCCTGCAGCAGCGTTGAATTCAAATTGCGCTTAATGCTATCATCCAGGTCGCTTGCAATATCTTCATCCAGGTCGCTTGCATAATCTTCATCCAGGTCGCTCTCACCATCATTATCATACAAAAGGGGACCAAAGGATTGGGTTATTGTGTTATTCGACTGTAATTTAACTTTGACAATCACAGCCCTGTTTCTCAACGATTTCACAAAGTCTTCGGTAAAGCCGGCGGCGGGCATAATTATGTCGTAGATATCTTGATGGTAAGTAGAAATATACAGTATCATGGGGCCAGTATTAATCACGGTTGCGTTGGGGAGAGTTATAGCCATGTTGCTGATATGAACATCCGCCTCGGTATTCACAACTGCCCCATAGTGCGGGGTTGAGCCATTCGTCAAGGTTATAGCTACGTCAATATTGCTCATATCAATATCAACATCATGCCACATGTAACTTTCAGAAAAGGGATAAGCCGTGGCCGCGGCCAACCAAAACAAAAGACACAAGATGAACATATGTGAATCTGGAAATTTTGCTAAGTCACTCTCACTTATATAGACTGCGACTCCGTGAGGCAGCAAATGATCTGGCGACGTGCAGCACAAAGCCACTGGTGTCTAAATCCGGTGTGCAGTGTATTCTAACTTTGGCTGCGAAATAAGATCGTGAGTAGCTTTAATTTACTAATTTGCGTAGACAAAATTGACGATAGAGAAACATGAGCGCGCATTGTAGTTTGCACAGAATTCGCACGCTAAATCTAAACTCGCACCAGCATTTCGCACCGCACTTCGCGCGAAATCGCATCTCACCGTTTCTCACCGCTTCTCACCTCCGCACCTCCTCACATCACTCACCCACTCCCCAATGTCCTCCTCGGGCTCCTCGCCGTTCGTCGAACACCCCCGACTACTGCTAGATACCACATCGGACCACGGCTTGCGCCAAAAAGTGTCGCAATTGGAATTCCAGCTCACGTCGCTTCGCACCGAAAAGAAGCTATATCAACAGGAAAAGGAACTGCTCGTGTCCAAGTACGAGGAACTCATCACCCAGAAGAACCTGGAGCTCAGCACGTTGCAGAGCGACTTTGACTTCTTGTACAAGCAACGAGAACAACTCCAGTCCAAGTACGACAATGCTCAGTCCATCCACCAGACCCATTTCGACGAGTTGAAAACGCAACTAAAAGACGCCAAAATCGAGCGAAACGACTTGGTGGAGCGCAATTCCGCCCTAGAAAGCAAATACAACAACATTCGTCGCCTCTACGAGCAATTGCGGGCCGATTCCAAGTACCATGAAGAGGTGGCCGAGCAATTGCAGGACAAGATCGACGACTTGGAGGAGGGAAACAAGAGTCTTCGCAAGACAAATGACCACTTGATGGATAAACTCAACTTGATAGGCGGCCAGATGTCTTCTGGAACCGCCTCGGAAATTCTTCAGCAGAAACTATTCCAGTTGCAGCGGACCACCGCCGACCAGCAACAGAAAATCAACGAGTTTCTCAAGCAGAAGGAGTCGGCAGACTTGCTTCGTGAAAAGAATATCTCGTTGACCAAAAAAGTAGCCATGTTGGAGCCATACGAGGAGAAATACTGCCAGCTTGAGGTGCACCACTTGGAATTGAAAGCCAAATTCGATGCTTATTTCGATCTTATCGAGTCTCATACACGCCAAGGAAATTCCAAATCCACCGAAGACCGCATATACAGCTTCATGGACAACTACAAGAACCTTCAAAACACAAACTTGGTACTTCGCTCGAAATTCGATGAGTGCCAGATACAACTAACCGACACACAAACACAACTAGCTGAACATATGGCTGCCAATGGAGAACTACAGCAAAAGATCCGGACGCTCCAGGAGGTGGTGGACTCGCGCCAGCAGTTGATAGAAAAGTTGGAACGCCAAAAACTACTCAACGTGAAGGAAATCAACTTTTTGAGAGACCTGCTCAAGCAACAAGATAACCTTATAGCTCAAAAGAAAACCGCTGATGCTCCCGCCGATGTCAACGGGTCGCATGCTCAGAACCTCCAAAAGCTTCTTGACGAATGCAGGGCCGAGATAAACAACTTGCAAGCAAGAGCAAACCAACCCACTCCAAAATTTGAATCCGGAAACAAGCGGCCGGCGTATGAGTCTCCTATAAGAACGAGCATCACCTCACTAGAAGGGGAAAATGTTCGTTTGCGAGCGAGAGTCAAAACTTTAGAACAAGAGGTAGAAGCCGTTCAGGCCAGACTCAAAGAATACCTGCAACTACAGGATAAGAGAAAGCTGTTGCATACGTTACAGTTGCGTCTCAATCCTGTTTCTCAAGACCAGTTAGTTAAGCAAGCAATGCTTGATGCGCTCAGACATGAGAACGAGGATCTTTTGAAGAAATATGTCGCAAACGAAGAAGTGAAAAGCATCCCGCGAGCGGTGTTTGAGCGACAAGAATACGACAAGCAGCAGTTGAAAGGCGAGGTCGAGTCCTTATCGAAACGCAACAGTCGACTCAAGTCAATCTACTCGGAAAAGAGTCGCGACGTTCTTTCGGTAATCTCAAAGTACTTTGGCTACAATATTGAGTTCATTGCAAACCCCATTAACCCTAATGATATACTATCGAGAATGAAGCTTGTGTCAAGATACAAGCCTTCCGACGAGCCCAAAAACGACTATTTATTGTTGGACACGGGAACGAAATCTTTGAAAGCTTACGGAAGCTACGAGTTCAAATCGAAGTGTGAAACCTTGGTTGCTCAATGGGTAACGGAACAAGACGAGATTCCATGTTTCTTGAGTGCTTTGACGTTGAGCATGCAAAACAGGAATGCTTCAGCATAGTGTACTATAGATGTAATATTAGAGCTAAAAGTGACCTACAAGTGTCTTTTTGACAAGGATTCTTGTTCTAAATTACCCTTGAAGTAGTATCCAAAATCTCTGTTCCAGAGCAAGTGAGGTTCTTTGGGTCCTTCTTGCACTTGATCCAAACGACACCTTTGCTGATAGAATCGAAGAGCGAATCAACTTTCTTGGAAATTTCTGCCTTGCGATCATTTTTCCCCAAATTTCCCAATACCTTGTAGAGCCAGCTCCAGGCATCTCCGTTCTCACTCTCAGCATCGACAGCTCTTTGGAACCATTGTTCGGCTTTGGAGTATTTTCCCTCCAAGTAGAACGACCTTCCAATTTCCACCAACACCTCCGAAGAATTGTTCGTTTTTTGAAGCGCATCCAAGAAACTGTTTCTCTTCTGTGACAGCTTGGTGATCAAGGACAATTGCTGTACCCAAAGTACGGGCGAATTGGGAAACTTTTGTAAGGCTCTCGAGCACATTTGCGAAGCAGCAACAGCATCCCCTGCTCTTATTTCTAGCTGTACTTTGTGAACCCACAAAGCATCGCTTTCTGGGTTCTTCAAGAGAGCCATATCCAAGGTGGATCTCGCTTTTAGCAAATTTTTGAAATGCACTTCTTCCAACTGAGAAAGAGAGGTCCAGAGTGGTACCGACTGAGGACATATTTTAACTGCTTGAGATAGGGCCTGCCGTGCTTGTTGGGGATCGTTAATGTCCAGCATCAATATCTGGCTCTTTTGTAGGTGCAACTTGCTGGTTTGGGGAAAATTATTCAATGCCTCTTCCACAGCTTCAAGGAGTTTGTCTGACGATACTTCCTTCTTGTAGTACATGTATCGCTGGTAATGTACGTATTTGTACCAGATACGAGGAGAGTCTTTTGCCTTTTCTTCCAATGCCCGTTCAAAGATGACTCCAGCGTCTTTACACCGTTGGTTCATGATTTCGAGTTTGGCCATGGCGAGCCATATTTCTTCACTTTGAGGCAATTCTTTGTTAGCAGACAGTAAGATACTTCTTGCTCCATCGACATCGCCTGCTAGTTTCCAAAGATCCTTGGCGTACATCAAGCGGAACAATTCTTCTTCCGGATTCAATTCGATCGCATGCTTGTAATGTTGGACCAAAGTTGGCATTTCTCCCTTCAGAGACTCAAAGAGAAGTAGCCAGATATCAGTGTCATTGGGGAACTTTTCCACGATTGCCTGGTATATAAATTTGGCTGTGTTCTTATGGGATTTCGAAGCGTCTTGTGCCTTCTGTATCCAGCCAGGAAGGTCCAAAAGTACTTCTGATTGAGTATGGAAAGCGGCCGTTGCCAAGGCAAGGCATGTCTTGAGGTACTTCTCATCCTCAGCAGCCATAGCGTACTTGATCCAGTCTATATTGGCATCGGCGTCTTCCACTTTCAGTACTTCGCTCATACCTTTCTTCATCATCGACACTAGTTTTGTTTCCAGAACTTCGGGGTTGTGTTTTTCTTCCAACTCCACGGCCGTGATCCACAATTGCGGATTACCGCCCATAATCTTCCGGGCTTCGTTGAGGATATTTTTGCTCTCCTTGTAGTCAGAAAGAGACACCAAAATACGTCGAAGATCCCAGTCCAGCGGGCACAAGTCCACCGCTTTGAGAACCAACTTGCGCTTCTCCTCGGCGCTCTCTTCTTGCTGCACGAGCTTTTTCCAAAGTTCGGGAACTCGTGGGAGGTTTTCAATGGCTCTCATGAGCACTTTGCGTTTTGTGAAGGTATCGGAATTCGATTCCAAGTCGTACAATTTCAACCAGAGACCGACAGACTTGGGATTGAACTTGAGGCCGCTGTTGGCAATGCTCTTGCACTCGTAGCTTGATTGCAAGGATTTCTGGTGGATTCTGATACTTTCAAGCCACACTTCCTCGCTCTGGGGCACCTTCTGGCACGCTTGCACCGCAAGCCTTTTTGCAGCGGAAAAGTTCTTTGCTTGCTCCTCGACCCGAATCGAGGCAATCCACGAGCTGGCCTTGTTCGGGGCGGTTCTTCGAAGCGAATTCAACACCAAGCGGGTGCGATTGGCATCGGCGATTTGCGAGTCCATATCCGAATCCTGCTCCTCAATGGCATCTGTGGTGGTGTTGGCTTGCGGGAGGAGCTCGTCGAGCCGCTGACTCAAGAGTTTGTCCTTTCCCTGGGAAATAGAAGCAAAGTTGGTCGTCTGCGACGACCCCAAGCCGGTGAGAACACTGTCGGGAACGGCGTAAAATCGCTGCTGTTGCTTCTCGAGCAAGCGCATACGCTTATTCCGCCTCGTGAGGTCGCCCACCTCAGGCAATGCAGCCCATTGGTCCGGGGTGACTTGGGAAAGATCCCGTTTTAGATCCACAAACTGCGACACCGGGTCGTCAGAGGGCGTTTTTTCCACCAATTGGTCGTTTTTTTTGCGCTTTTTTTCAAGAAGCCGTCGCTCAATGTCCTCGTAGATCTTGTCTGCCTCTTCCTCGGCCGCGTCGCCCTTTCCCCGGCGTGCTAACAACCCCGAATCGTCGTCGATTCTGGGTCCGTCGTCGTCTATGTCGTCCTCGATCCTCACGGCTCCTGTGTCTGCGCTGGTGGTGAACCCGGTGGCACCACGGCCTATACCCGCTACATAGCCCTTCGGGGCCTCCTGATCCAAAAAAGCGGGCCTGCTCATGCCACTAATAAGGTTGTAGCTACTATTCGCATCTCATCGCGGCTGCGCGCGAAATTCGATGAGCCGAAAAATTGCAAGTAAAATTTGTAGCGACATGTCAAAGCGGTCAGCCACCAACGATCTCGAGGACTCCGGGCGCCGTGCCGCCAAGCTCAGCGAAGACTCGGTGCCCACCTCCATCACGGAGGCTTCCAATGGCGCCGAAGATGCAGAAATGGGCGAGTTTGAGGACCCTTATGGTGACGATTTTGAGAGCGACGAAGAGATCATCGAGGTGGATTCCGATGGAGCCGGCGATGAAATGGACGAGGAGAACGGCACAGAAGCCAAAGGTGACGTGGACATGCAGAAAGATACACAGAAGCCCCAGGAACCAGAAATATATTTACCCCACAAGTCCAAGCCTTTGGGGCCCGATGAGGTGCTCGAGGCCGATCCTTCGGTGTACAACATGCTCCACAATATCAATCTTCCGTGGCCGTGCTTGACGGTGGACATTTTGCCCGACAATCTTGGCTCGGAAAGACGGTCTTTTCCCGCCAGTCTCTACGTAGCAACTGCTACCCAGGCTTCCAGACCCAAAGACAACGAACTTATCAGCATGAAGTTGTCGTCGCTAGCCAAGACTCTTGTCAAGGACGAGGACGATGACGACGAAGATGACGAAGAAGATGACGACGACTACGACGTAGACCCCATCATGGACAGCGAGCAAATTCCGCTCAAGCACACCACAAATAGGATCCGGGTTTCTCCCCACTCGCTCGAAACCGGCGAGTACTTGACGGCCACCATGTCGGAGAGCGGTGAAGTTTTGGTGTACGACTTGGCGCCGCAAATGAAGGCGTTTGACACTCCCGGGTACATGATCCCCAAGCAGGCCAAACGGCCCATTCACACCATCAGGGCCCACGGCAACGTGGAGGGCTACGGGCTCGACTGGTCGCCGTTGATAAATACCGGCGCTCTTCTCACGGGAGACTGCTCGGGAAGAGTGCACTTGACGACCAGAACCACCTCCAGCTGGACCACCGACAAGACTCCGTTCACCGCTTCGCAGGCGTCGATAGAGGACATCCAGTGGTCTACCGGAGAGTCTACAGTGTTCGCTACGGCAGGCACAGACGGGTATGTGCGTATTTGGGACACCCGATCTAAAAAACACAAACCCGCAATCAGCGTTGCGGCGTCCACCACCGACGTCAATGTCATTTCGTGGTGTGACAAAATCAACTATCTTCTTGCCTCGGGCCACGACGACGGGTCGTGGAGTATCTGGGACTTGCGGAACTTCAACGGCAAGGACCAGCCGTCGCCGGTCGCCAACTACGACTTCCACAAATCGCCCATCACGTCGATTTCGTTCAACCCGCTCGACGAGTCGATTCTTGCGGTTTCCTCCGAGGACAATACGGTGACGCTCTGGGACTTGGCGGTGGAAGCCGACGACGAAGAAATCAAAACCCAGCGCAACGACTTCAAAGAACTCCACGATATTCCTCCACAATTGCTTTTTGTGCACTGGCAAAGAGACGTGAAGGATGTAAGATGGCACAAGCAAATTCCAGGATGCTTGGTTTCCACCGGAGGGGACGGACTAAACATCTGGAAGACCATCTCGGTGTGAGGCGGACTCATGCATCGCCCAAAACGAGTTCATAGATGGCCGAAGTGGGAATATGGAATTACCACCACGGTACCACACGTATTACTATGCAAGGTTGTTCCGACGCCTGCTCAACTCCCGCAACTAAAGTTGCTCAGTAGCCGGTGTGATTTCCTTAATGTAGAAAATTTTTGCAACATGCTGCAACTCCACGCACGCGAACGTTTTTGGTTGCGAAATCGAGCAGCAAATTGATAGAATTTTCACCTTGCAACTTGCATAGACCAAGCAATTGGAATGAAATTTTCACCGAGTGCTCATCACCATCAATGTATTTAAGGCCATTGACAAGCCTGCGATTTCCACAGATCAATGTTGTTCCGCTCTGCTGTAATCTACATCGCCTTGGCTCTTCAGGCTCAAGCCTACTTTATCCCCGACTGTGACCACAACAATGTCACTCTTACCACGGTTACCACCGGTACCACCACAATTGACCAGACGGTGACGGTGAGTGCTTCGGGCGAGCCATGGGCCAAAAGAGGACTTCCTTTCATGAACGGCGGAAGCTCCAAGGGCAGCTCCAAGGACGAAGACTGCGACGACAAGGAGCAGGAACCTTCGAAGAAGCAGCAGATCATGGACAAGTGGAAGTCCAAGATGGATTCCAAGAAGGGCGGAAACTCGAAGGACGAGGACTGTGACGACAAGGACGAGGAACCTTCGAAAAAGCAGCAGATTATGGACAAGTTGAAGTCCAAGATGGAGGCCAAGAAAGGAGGAAACTCAAAGGGCAGCACCAAGGACGAGGACTGTGACGACAAGGACGAGGAGCCTTCGAAGAAGCAGCAACTCAAGGACAAATTGAAGTCCAAGATGGAGTCCAAGAAGGGCGGAAAGTCGTCCAACGAGGACGACGACTGTGACGACAAGGACAAGAGAGGACTTGCTCAGCTCAAGAACAAGTTCAAGAACAAGTGGGGCAAGGGCACCACATCCAAGACGGAGCCTTGCGACGAGGAGACCACCTCGTCCACCAAGACCGAGCCTTGTGACGAGACTTCGACCTCTTCTGTCGAGCCAACTTCAAGCAAGACTGAGCCTTGCGACGAGACTTCGATCACTTCGGCACCAGTTTCGAGCACTTCTGAGCCTGCTTCAAGCAAGACTGAGCCTTGCGACGAGCCATCTTCAATCGTGTCTTCTGCCGAGTCTAGCTCTTCGCAGGCTTCGTCTTCTGTCGCTCCAGTCAAGAGTGAGCCTTGCGACGATGATGTTGAAAAGAGAGGATTGGGCCAGCTTAAAAGCAAGTTCAAGAACAAGTGGGGCAAAAAAACCACTTCCAAGACGGAGCCTTGTGACGATGAGGAGACCACCTCGAGCAAGACGGAGCCTTGCACCACCGAAGTGTCGACCACCAAGACTGAAGACTGCGAGACTACTAGCACTGTAGTTTCCAAGACTGAGCCTTGTGACGAGACGCTCGTTGCCAAGAGAGAGTACGGGTACCACCACAAGTGGGAAACCACCAGCTCGACCATCAGCGACGACTGCGAGTCTTCCACCAAGACGTCGGCGGCTCCTTCGTCGGAAGCTCCTTCTTCTGTGATTTCTTCTGTGGTTTCCTCGGAACCTGTGGTTTCCTCCACTGACGACTGCGAGTCTTCCACCAAGATCTCGTCGGTTCCTTCGTCTGTGGTTTCCTCTGTGGTTTCCTCTGTGGTTTCCTCGGAATCTGACGACTGCGAGTCTTCGACCAAGATTTCCTCGGCTCCTTCGTCTGTGGTTTCTTCTGCGGTTTCTTCCACAGACGACTGTGAATCGTCGACCAAGATTTCGTCGGCTCCTTCGTCTGTGGTCTCTTCTGTGGTTTCTTCTGTGGCTTCCTCGGAATCTGACGACTGCGAGACTTCCACCAAGGTTTTTCCTCTGTCTGCTCCAGGCAACGTTACCACTCCTCTCTTGTTGAGAACTCCTGTGAACAAGGCGGTGTCCTCGAGCACTCTCAGCAACTCTTCGACCCACCTGGTGCACCACGGTGAAGCCAATGGCTTTGGTGCTTCGTGGTTGATGGTCGGAGCCAGCGTTGCCCTTGCCGTTATCTTCTAAATTTGAGAATTGAGTTGAGGAATTGTTTTGCTTTGTTTCTTCGTTTGGCCGTTTATGTTCTGCTAGGTTTTAAAATGAACTGTTTTCTGCGCTGTGTAATTTTTCACCTTTCTCTCTCTCTTCTCTCTGGCTGCAAATCGCACTTCGCGATGGGTGAAAATTCACCGTGCGCTTCCAGCTTCGCTCATGGCTAAGAAGGACAAGAAATCAAAGGAGGCCAAAAAGGCCCGGTCCGCGGAAAAGCAGAAGAAAAACCAGTCCAAGGCGGAAGTTAAGAACAAAAAACAGGCCAAAAAGCTAGGCGACGACGAAGACGACCAGGACATAGATGCCATTCTAGAGCAGTATGCGAAAGAACAAGAAGCCTTCCAGGCTGTAAACATCGAGGTTTGCAACAGACCGTCCAAAAGAATGAACCCGACATTGGTCACCAACCCGTCAAAGCGAGAGCTTCTTTTGTTTGGCGGTGAAACCGTGGAAGGGTCCAATTCCAAATTCTACAACGACTTGTTCACCTACTCGATTGACAATCGGATCTGGAGAAAAGTCTCCTCCAAAAACGCCCCTTTGCCCAGGTCGTCGCACGCGATGTGTGCCCATCCTTCTGGGGTGGTTCTCTTGTTCGGGGGTGAGTTTTCTTCGCCGAAACAATCGACATTTTACCACTATGGAGATACCTGGATTCTCGACGGAGAAGACAAGGAATGGACCAAAATCGAGCAAAGAAACGGTCCGTCGGCTCGTTCTGGCCACAGGCTTGCGTGCTGGAAAAACTACATCATTATGCATGGAGGGTTTAGAGATTTGGGTGCTAGAACCACCTACTTGAACGACTTGTGGTTGTTTGATATCACCAATTACAAGTGGACCCAGGTGGAATTTCCTCCCAACCACCCCATCCCGGACGCCCGTTCGGGCCACTCGTTGTTGCCCTGCGCCGAAGGAGCAGTTCTATACGGCGGGTACTGTAAGGTTCCATTTAAGAAAACCCTTCAAAAGGGCAAAGTGTTGAGCGACAGTTGGGTGCTTAAAATGAAGCTGGATCCTAAAGCCATCCGGTTTGAACGACGCAGGAAACAGGGTTTTGTCCCGTCTCCGCGGGTTGGCTGCTCGCTAGTGTACCACAAGAATCGAGGCATCATGTTTGGCGGAGTCTATGATTTCGAAGAGAGCGAAGAGGATATCGACTCCGAGTTCTACAACAACTTGTACTCGTACCACATCGAGAACAACCGGTGGTACAACTTGGCGTTGAAGCCCCAGCGAAAGAAGCAGGTCCAGGTGAAGGAGAAGACCAGGGACGAGGACTTGGAAGAGATCTTGAATTCGATCTTGGCCAAGGCCAAGTTGAACGACGACGAAGAAGACGAGGAAACTGCAAAGGAAGTCAGCGATATAGACCGCTTGAAGCTTCAAGAAGAAGAGGAGGAAGCGGCTGCGACCGCTGCGATACCCACCATGAACCAGCTTCCTCATCCGCGGTTCAACGCTACCGTATGTGTTGCCGACGACACCCTCTACATCTTTGGAGGCATTTTCGAGCGCAACGACAAGGAGTTCAATCTCGACTCATTCTACTCGATCGACTTGGGCAAATTGGACGGCGTGAAGGTGTTGTGGGAAGACTTGAAGGAGTTGGAGCAAGAGGATGTCGACTCGGAAGACGACGACGACTCGGAAGACGACGAAGAGGAGTCCGAATCCGAAAGCGAAAAGGCTGAAAACGACGACAACGACGACTATGTCGAAGAAGAAGAGGAAGAAGCCGAGGAAGTGGAGGAGGAGTTCCCCGATGCTCGCCCATGGCTTCCTCATCCCAAGCCGTTCGAGAGTCTTCGAGACTTCTACGTCCGCACCGGGGCCCAATTCCTTGAGTGGTCGATTTCCAGCAACAGAGATGCCCGAGGAAAGTACTTGAAAAAGGCCGCTTTCGACATGTGTGAAGACAGGTTTTGGGAGCGCCGAGAACAGGTGAGCGTAGCGGAAGACAACTTGGAGAGTATGGGCGGAGTCGGCGAGGTTGTGGTCAAGGAGAGCAAGGGAAAGAGACGATAGAAATACAGTAATAGAGAATCAGTTTGTTCATGAGACGTAGATTCATGTAGATTGAGTTGGTTATGCAAAATGAATGCCCACCTGGTGGAAGGCATAGAGTAGTTTGAGAAAATCGGTTTGGTCCATTTTGGCAGATCTCTTTTCTGCAAACCCTGTCTCCTGAAGCACCCTATCTATGAGCTCCTTCACAGTATTGGTGGTGTCTTTATGGTCGATCATCATGGCATCTTCGTGAGTAGCGAGATAGGTTTTATAATTTTTCTCCAAGATTTCCAACACATTTTGCGACTTGAAACCGGCGGCTATGGTCTTGTTCTTTCTGACGAAACAGATCCGCAACAAGCCATCCCACTCGTCAAAATCGATATTTGGTCTGGGGTTCTTGATCTCGATTCGCACCACTGACGATTCCACTTGTGGAGGAGGCCTAAAGTTATTTTTTCCCACCTTCATTATATGGGTTACGTTGGCCCACATCTGTACGTTGGCAGACAATCGGCAATAAAGAGAGTCGCCGGGCCTGGCGAGTAATCTTAATGCAAATTCTCTTTGGAACATAAGAATGGATACTCGAGGTGGTCGAGGTTGGTTGAGTAATTTGAACACCAAAGGCGACGAGATTTGGTACGGGGTATTGGAGATGCACACATCGAAGTACGGAAGGTCTGCCTTAATGAAATCTCCCAATAAGATTTCCAACTTCTTTTGCTGTGGGGTACCATGAACTCTCTTTGTCAATTCCGCTGCCATTCTAGGATCCATTTCCGACGCTATAACTTTCCGAGCCTGCTCCAAGATCCTCACGGTCAAGTTTCCCGTACCAGGACCAACTTCCAACACTGTATCTGAAGGTTTGATTTGAGCTTTATCAACGATGCCTTGCGCTACCAATGGATTTTTCAATATATGCTGGCCCAAGTTGGTGTTGAACTTGAAAACCGAGTTCAAGTGTTTCTCTGCCGAGACCTTTGTCCCGGTGGGGTCTGGGGCCGAAGAGAACTTTTTGCGATCTGATTTGGCCATGGTGCAAACGTTTATGCAACTTTGTTCCGTACATCTCATCGCACCAAAATGTTTTGCATTGTGACACAAAACCGAAACCAAAATAAAGATAAGACGCACACCTGACGCATTCCATACATACTGCAGGGGCCAGAATACATTACAAGTAGTTGCATATAAGTTGGAATTGAATGCACCTCGCTGCAAGGGCATAAAATGATTGCAACTTTTGCACAATTCCTAGTGGGAATTCCCCGGTTTTTCTTTGATGACCACGAATCGACAATATCAACAACGCTGACCCACGACGTTGTGAGGGCCAGTGGCATCATCAGTGACATTGCAGAGCATCTTGACAAGGTCATATCGATGCTCAAAGAAGTACAACTACACGACAGAGCCAAAAACTTACTGTGGTATTTTGATGGTCGAGATCGAGTCAATGAGATGCTTGGAGATCTCGCCCGATTCGATTCGATCATGGCCACGAACCTCAACGTAATCGAAAGCTCGAATAGCATGCATATCAACGGGTTTATCTCTAAGATTGAAACTACAAATGACAAGCTATTGGATGCCAAGCAGCAACTTCTAAAGTATAAAAAATACACCGATTTGGCAGTAGCATATCGAGAATTGCTGGTAGATATCATTGGTGGAATTGTCGACGAGATTGACCAGTGTGCTCGTATAGTCCAACGACTCTCTCACACCAAAGTCAGTGAAAATTGCATGGTAAAACTTCCCACGCCAGAGCTAGCCGAGAAACTAAAGCTCATGGATTTGACCAGGCCGTCTGAGATACTTTTGCATTTGGACTGTGCCAGCGTTTACCATGATTTCCGAAGTGTTGAAATGAAGGCCGAACCATTGCATGCATCTATCGATTTCTTGCCATATAAAATGGAGGAATTCGAGCGAATATGTCTGAGCTATGTACTTAAAGCTGAAGAGGAAGTGGAAGATGTTCGTTGCAGTTTGCAAAAACTTCAAAGACAGTACAATTTGCTTCAAGAATCCATTAATTGCGAGAAGTTCCGTCTCGTGGAAAAGCCATGGCATGCAATCTTCGCTCGAGTGTTAGAAGCTGTTGTGTGTGAAACCAAAGAACTTTATTCTCTTCACACAAGCCCTGCTGCTTCTAGCAATGAGTTTGGTCTGAAGTACAAACTATGTACAAATTTCATGGCATTGCTTCACAGCGCTGCAAAGAATGGTCTTTTAGGCACCTCTCAGCGACTCAAGTTTCTGGAAACTGCACGAGATTGGAACGAACTCAACTCTACCTTGAGTTTACCGCAGAATAATCCCCTCGAGGATGTCCATGAATATTCTGGCTTAAGAAAGTTCCACACCAGAAAAACTTCAGCTGAGACTATTTCCTCAGGTCTGAAAACTCAAAGCAAAAACGCTGGTTTAGGCTTGGACCTTGGAATCGATGTCAAGTCGTCAGACATCCCATTTAGCATACAAAAGAACGATAGAATTCGGGACTTTTTGAAAGACGACGATTATATTCCAGCCAGAGGCTCTAAGAATATGCTTCAAGAGTTTCGCCAACTTTCTCTTGCAGAGAGTCCATCATTTGAATACGCCGACCCCGACGACGAAGAAACCTTGGTCAACTCCAAAACTCCTCAGTCTGTGCTCAAAGACTCATCTCCACAATTGATGTCCCAACCAGTATCTCTCGGCAATGGCCCGCTGGGAATGGATTTGGGAAGTCCTTTTGTCATGCAATACGGACGTCCTCTCTTGGAAGAAAGGTCGCTGACACCGTCTCGCATTCCAATAATATGTCCAAATTACCATCTTTTGAACGTTAAAGAAATTGTCAAAAAGTCAGGACCCACCAGAATTCCAACCATTAGTCCCAATCACCAGGTCTTTCTTCACTCGCCAGAAAGAGATATGATGCTTTCCAGGCCGAAATTAGCAGGAAGGCATTCTAGACAATCATCTCGTTCCACAATTGCATATCCGTCGCCAACCCCATTGCGGTCGGACCTCGACTCTACCAAAATTTTACCGAAAACAAGACTTACCCTCAAAAGTACTCCGAACCTTTCCTATCTGTCGCCAAACCACTCTTCACCCAGAAACTTGAAATCCACAGATTCTCGGGCAGAGGAGGTCATTTGGCACCAGCCGGTTCAAACGCCAAAACCCCGGTGGAAATAATTACGCTGTATTATATGTACACTATTTGTCATTTTTCTCGTTCTTCTCGTCTTCCTTGCCTCTCATGGTCTTACTGGTGAAACCATCGAGAAAGAAATCTCGACCAAAGATTCTATACATGAAGCTGTTCTTCTCTTTTTCCCATTTCTCTCTTTCATCAAATGGCCGCACCTGTTGTCCCTCGAGAATCTCACCCTTTTGGACCTGTTTCGTCGACTTGCCTTCTAGACGACGCCATATCTCGTACGAGGGAAGAAGAAGTATAGGTATGGAAAAAAGGATCATATATATACCGTAGTATCTATTCCTCACTGCAGTAGGAGCCTTTTTCCAATTTGCCTTTCCCGTTTGAACCAACTCCAGGATGAACTCTGAATCCTTAGGACGAGGCTTTGTCTTCGGCTGGGGCTTCTCCCTTCCCTCACGATGGAAGCGTGAACTGTCAAACTTGCTCATAATGTGGGGTTGATAAGCACAGAATATAGATGCGATGCGTCCTGCAATGCGCTATGCTCTGTTGATATATTTTGTATGCGGTGCGCACCGAAAACATACAAACACGTTTGATCTGCACTTTTGACACAATGCCACTTGAAAACCTTTCATCCTACATTTCGAAGCATCCAAGACCATCGGGAAAGTTCACCTATGGAACTGCGGGCTTCCGTATGAATGCGGACAAGTTGGACTATGTCAACTTCACCGTGGGAGTTTTGGCTTCGTTGAGATCGAAGTTTCTTGGAGGAAAGACCGTGGGAGTGATGGTTACTGCTTCTCATAACCCGCCGGCTGATAATGGTGTAAAGGTTGTGGATCCTTTGGGAAGCATGCTCGAGTCTTCATGGGAAGTGTATGCAACCGAATTGGCCAATACTGAACCCGAACAGTTGCAAAAGGCTGTACAAGAATTATGCGACAAGGTTTCGATTGATTTGAGCACTCCGTCCAAAGTTGTAATTGCTCGTGATTCGAGAGAGTCCAGTCCTCGCTTGTCCACTGCTACAATTGACGGCTTTCAAGCAATTGACAACACCGAGTACGAGGATTTTGGCCTACTCACCACTCCACAATTGCACTACTTGACTCGGACAAAAAACGACCCAAGTTATGGAGAAGCTTCAGAAGAAGGTTACTACAAGAAAATGGCGTCTGCGTTTCAGGAAATTGTCAAGAACGACTTGAGCATAACTATAGATGCAGCCAATGGAGTGGGGGCACCCAAGGTGACGGAACTTTTTGAAAAGTACTTGAAAAATGTTCAGTTCCAGGTGGTGAACGGCAACTATAAATCTCCCGACCAGTTGAACTACGACTGCGGTGCTGACTTTGTCAAGACCACCCAGGGGCTTCCCAAAAATGTGGAAAACCCGCAGCCCAATAAACTTTATGCATCTTTTGACGGAGACGCCGACCGGTTGATCTGCTACTATCAAACCGAAACCGGCACTTTCCGCCTCTTAGACGGAGACAAGATGGCCACCTTGATTGCGTTGTACTTCCAGACGCTTTTCAAGGACATCGACAGCGCCAAACTCAAGTTGAATGTGGGAGTTGTGCAAACCGCCTATGCGAACGGCTCGTCTACAAAGTATGTTGAACAAGTTCTTAAGCTCCCCTTGAGCTGTACGTCTACCGGGGTCAAGCACCTCCATCACGAGGCACAGAACTACGACGTGGGAATCTATTTTGAAGCCAATGGACATGGAACGGTTGTGTTTGACTCCAAGGCCGAAGAACAAATTTTTGCATATTCGCCAGCCAACGAAAAAGAAGCCCACGCCATCAAGTCGTTGCAGCAGTTTACGAAGCTCGTCAACCAAGCCGTGGGCGACGCCATCTCCGACTTGCTATGCATTTTGGCTATTTTGAGCTCACTTTCACTCACCCCTCAAAAGTGGGACAAATGCTACGAAGACCTTCCCAACCGCTTGACAAAGGTGGTGGTCCCAGACCGGTCTGTGTTCAAGACCACCGACGCCGAGCGCCGGTTGGTGGAGCCCCAGGGCATGCAACAGAAAATTGACCAAATAGTAGCCGAGTATCCTTCGGGCCGCTCGTTCGTTCGAGCCTCTGGAACTGAAGACGCTGTAAGAGTTTATGCAGAGGCCAGCACCCACGAAGGTGCCGACGAGCTCTCCAAGCGAATTGGAGCGTTGGTAGTGTAGTTACTCTCCCCGGTAATAAGTTTTTTTGAATTGTCCCGGCGTAGTCATTTTCTTGCCAAGCGACCAAACTCCTCTTCTCAAAAGTTTGGCCCGACTTTGGAGACTCCGGTACCAAGACTCGTTGTCGCCAAACTCCGCACCCACCTTGCTCTCGTACACAATCCCCATCCCTGTTCGGATCATCTCTGCACTGACGTCTTTGCGTCCAGTCCACTTCCATACCTGGGCCCGAGCCACCACTCGCTTGTACTGGTCAATTGAGTACGGAGTTATGGTCACATAGCGTCCCATGACGTAGTTTCGAAGCCATTGAAGCGCCTCCTCGGAAAAGGGCTGCGCAGGTTTACCCCAATGGGACCTTTCTGGTGCATCTACTCCGCATAGGCGGATCATCAAAGTCTCATCTTTGAGTTCGCTTCGGGTCTCGGGAACCTTGCGCAACCAGCCCCAGCCTAGAAATATTCCTCCTGGCGTATGGTAGAAACGAAAATTGTCACCGTCGCCCACTCTCGTTACCTTTCCGTAAAGTTGACGTTGATTGTCCAAGATCGATGGAGTCAAGTCGAGGTAGGTTCTGATGCGTCTGCAGTACCGCTTGTACAAATGAAAGCCAACAAAAAGGGAGGTGGTGAAGCCGGCAGAGACCAAGAGTACTTTTGGATGTAACACCGATACCGAATCACCCATATCCAACGATGGCCGAAGAGGTGTTGTGATCAAAACGCCGTAACGATTCTACTGCATAATCTGCACGTTCTGCACCTGGGGGGTAGGAGGATTATTTTCGGGTTTAGATGCAGGCATATGCATGCAGGCATGCAGGCGGTCTTTCGAGGTTAAAAAGTTCCGACTATAAGTGCAGGCATATTGGTGCATCCTGCGGGGCGACCTCTCAACGTTCTGGGGCCATTTTTCTTTTCCGAACTCATGTCAATTCCTGACGGAGAATATGATTTGGACTTGTCTGTCTTGACACAGGATGTGTCAGACGCCTCCTCTGTGGGTTTGAGGTACCAGTTCGTGCCGCCAACGGTGGATCGAAATCAGCCGGTTAAGGCGTATGAGCATGGCCGGGAATGCATTTTGGAGGTTCCTCTGACCGACATACAAAAGTCTATTCTTTTCGAGGGCACCGTTCTCAAGACACATCCCGAGGCTCACAATGTGGCATCTCAAACCTATTTTCTTTCGTATTCCGAGGGGAAACCAGTCCAATTGAATCGACTTGGCCGAACACTTAAAGTCAGCAAAACCAGAAATGCTAATAAAACTGAAAGCAAGTTGCAGCTGTGGATGGCTGCAAAGAAGGATCCGCCACCAGGGAACCATGCAGCTCAAAATGTTCCGGATTCCAGGCCGCGAACAGCCAGCAAACGGGCCAGCAAAAAACCACCACAAAAACTGGTGCAAAAAACCGTCCAAAAACTGGCCCAAGATCCTC
Source organism: Meyerozyma carpophila (assembly GCA_030573695.1). Lineage (NCBI taxonomy): Eukaryota > Fungi > Ascomycota > Pichiomycetes > Serinales > Debaryomycetaceae > Meyerozyma > Meyerozyma carpophila. The sequence goes on along the minus strand of JAJMDS010000007.1, from coordinate 514,705 downwards.
CAAAGCCAGAAGACCTGCAAGATGTAATTATAGACGAGGCTGATTTTGACAGTCTCAATTCCGGTCCGGAGGACGGATTTCCTGTGATCGATTTCGACGACGAAAATTCCCTGCAAGTGAACCAAAAAAATGACAATGTCGATGATGATGTCGACGACGATTTCAAAGCGCTTGAGGATGAACTAGCTCAAGTTATGGGGCTGCCGCAGAGTGAGGAAAGTGATGCCGATGATTTTCCGGCGCTGATCACAACCACCCCGGTAATTATAGACGAAAAAAAGCCAGCTGTGGATCAGCGGCGAACCAGTAGATCCCAATCGCGACCCATGAGTATGCGGGAGTGGGTACATAATGGTGTAGGAGGGTCCAGTGGGCCCGAATAAATGTGCATCTTAAAGGTTGCAACTCGTCCCAATGCGTCTCTCACCTGCATTCGCACAGATGCAGACCTGCAGCAAATGTGCATCAAACCATCTTCGGCCCATCACTGGAGTTCTGTGCATACTGCAGCATGAAGAGAGATTTGGACGATTCGGATAGCGACGATGACTACATTGGACCGAGCTTGGAAAAGAGCGAAGAAGATAAAGTTCACGAGAACGATGAAAACAAAACGAATAAAAAGAATGGCACAGACGACGATGTAAATCACGACTCAAAAAGGCTGCAAAAAAAGCGTCGTTTCGACATTTTCGAAAACACAATACCCCCGCTGGATCGGTTCACACATTCAGAGGACCAAGAGTCGCCTTTAACGGTCTTGGCTAACCACCGAGGCAACTCGTTGGTAATTGGAGCATTCAAAAATGGAACCGTGAAATTTTGGCACAAGAATAAGAGCCAACTAGACTTGATAAAGTCGTATGTTGCCCACCCCGGAAAGGCTGTCAATGTGGTAAATTTGTCCTCGGACGGAACCCGTGCAGTTTCGATTGCAGAGGGCGACATGGTTGCAAAGATATATGATCTTGTGACTATGGACATGATCCAATCTGTAAACCTAGGCTTCGTACCCCAAAATATATGCTGGTATGGAGACACCACAAAACGAAAGCTCATGGTGACTGCGTTTTCCAGTGGGGTTTCCAGGGTCGTTTCTCTTGATCCTGAAGATGACATTCAAGATGAAGTCAAATCGATGCATAAAAGCCGCATAAACTACATGGTCTTCAGCACCAAATTCCAGTGCTTTATATCTCTGGATGATAATGGGATGATGGAGGTTTGGGACGAAAACGGCAGTCTACCCACTCTGGTTGGGTTTCAGTATAAATCCCAAACAGATTTATTTGCTTTGAAAAAGGCGAAATCTGTGGCTTCTTACCTTGCCCTCTCTCCTAACGAAGAGTATTTTGCAACTATAAGTCTTCCTGATAGCAAGCTTCGGATCTTTTCCATGAAGTCTTGCAAAGTCTTCCTTGAAAAAAATTGGGTTTCTCCTACACTCAAGTTTGACTCGTACAATCCGACAATCGTTTTTGGTAAAGATTCTTCAATTCTCGCATACACTGTATCCCGAGGAATCGAGTTTCTAGACATTGAAAATGGCGCCGTTTTGAAGACATTGGGCGAGCAGGACCAAAAAGAAAAGAACATAGTGTTCGACAAATTTGTGTGGTGTTCGGCATCAGACATGAGTGGATTGAGTGCGGAAATGTTGATTTCGAATAATACTTTACTCAACCAAAAGCTAGAAAATAACCCAGCAGTTGTTGCATCTGCGACCAACACATCCAGGCTCTATATTTTTGGGCAAAAAGGGTCAAAGCTGACTGGTTCAAAATCACCAATAAAACCGAATCCTCTAGTTACTCTTCATACTACCAAAGGCGATATAAAATTGGTTCTTTTTCAAGACAAGGCCCCTCGAGCAGTAGAGAACTTTCTTCTGTTGTGTAGGGCCAGATACTACAATCAGATTATTTTCCACCGGGTAATAAAAGGATTCATGATCCAAACCGGCGACCCCCAAGGTGACGGGACCGGTGGAGATTCTTCTTTCGGAGGCGATTTCAACGACGAGTTCCATCTGGAACTCACTCACTCACAGCCATACATGGTTAGCATGGCCAATGCTGGCCCAAACACGAACAGGTCGCAATTTTTTATCACCACTGCTTCGGTTCCGCATCTTGATAATAAGCATACTGTTTTCGGACGAGTCGTAGAAGGCAAGGAGGTTGTCCACGCCATTGAGAATGTCAAAACTGACCGTTCCGACAAGCCCAAAACGCAAATTGCTATCGTTTCCACGAGTATATATGGATGAATAAATGGCTGCAAGTTGCAACCGCTACTGCATGGAAGCTGTCAAAATGCGACCGAACAAGATCAGCTGCTCTTCACCTTCAATGGACCCCGCCACAGCCAATGCGCTTTTGCGTCGACTAGACGACCTCGAGCTCCGAGTTGGGGCTTCAGGCGACGGAGAGAGTGGCGCTAGTCTCAGAGATCAAGCGAAATCTTTGCAAAGAGACCTTCATGCCTTGTACGAAACGCGACCTGAAATTGAGAAATTAACAACTTTGGCAGAAGAATTGAACCTCCTGAACGAACGAAGGCCACCTGTAGACGGTCCAAGTGGCCAATTGACTGCCGAGGATATGAAGAAAGTGCTTTTGTTACAATATCCGCAAATTAAAACCGCCTACAATACTCTCATTGAACTCAGTAATATGGATATTTCACGCCTCATCAACAACATTTCGTCGATGCTGGACAAGACACGCGACCTTGGCAGCGACCGCAACAAGCTATTGAGCCGAGAAAAGCAGATAAAGCAGCTTACAAGCGACTTTCATTGGCTCGTCGTGGAAAATATGTATGTGTTAGAACGATTCACCGCTCTCGCGATTGAACAAAACGAGTTCTGGGCGGACGTGGAAAGCCAAATGAAGCGGGCCAGTGCCGCCATGACAATTGAACGAAAAAATCAGCCTAAATACTGAAAAAATAAAGTTTAAAAAATGGACGAGTCCGGAGTCGAACCGGAGACCTTTCGCATGCTAAGCGAACGCGCTACCAACTACGCCACACGCCCTTATTTGAGGAAATAACTGCCCGAGACAGTATGAGCGGCGCACTTCAGCAAGAAAAATGATTAAAAAAAGAATGGTCCCTGGCGGGATCGAACCGCCGATCTTGGCGTTATTAGCACCACGCCTTAACCAACTGGGCCAAGGGACCATTTACGTATTGTGAGTGGCATGGGAGTATTCATGAGCGCGGTGCAAAATGAGACTACTTCTTGAAAATCTCATCACCTTCTCTCTTACCCACCATGGTCACTATACAAATAACCGCAAACTTATAACATTATGATACGAAAACCATCATTCCTACCTTCGTGCAAGCAATATTTACAGCCTTTTGGGCTCAAAAGATGGAAAAGTTTGCTCACTTATGAAGACCATAATCTTCTTCCATCTCATTTCAAGCAACAAGAACCCGATTCTGACGACGAAATCGTGGTGGCGATGAGTTCGGGTGTAGACTCGTCTGTGGCGGCCTCAATCTACGCAAAAAAGTACAAAAATGTCAGGGGAGTCTACATGGCGAATTGGTCCCAGACTGCAAAATGCACCGAAGCCGATTGGAACGATGTTCAGCGGATTTGCAAGCTGATCCAGATTCCGTGTGAGCGTGTAAACTTCGAGAGAGAGTACTGGAGCGACGTTTTCCAGCCCATGATCACCGCTTACCAGCAAGGTTTGACACCCAATCCAGATGTTGGCTGCAACAAATATGTCAAATTTGGCAAGATGGTGGAACATCTTGGCGCCCGGTTGGGAAACACTCGGAAATGGTGGCTTGTCACGGGCCACTATGCCCGGATCATGAGGAACGAAAATACCCAAAGATTCAGTCTTTTACGGGGACTATATCCCAATAAGGACCAGTCCTATTATCTCTCTCTGGTTCCGTATTCGATTTTGTCGAACGTGCTCATGCCTATAGGCCATATGACCAAGCCGGAGGTTCGCCAGATTGCCAAAGATTTGCATCTTCATGTTGCGTCGAAGCCAGATTCCCAAGGGCTCTGTTTTGTGTCGCAGGAAGAACGCAGTTTCCGCCAGTTTCTCGACGAATATATAGAGCCCAATCCGGGAAACATCGTCACCGAGGACGGCAAGGTGTGGGGCCGGCACCGGGGACTCTGGCATGCCACCATTGGGCAAAAACTGGGGATTTCGATGCCGCAGGGCAGTCCGGAATACAAAGGGGTTTGGTTTGTGAGCGAGAAAAGACCTGCTACGAATGAGTTGGTTATTGTCAAAGGCGGGAACCACCCTTCTCTTTTCAAGAGCAAGGTGTTGGTGGAAAACTGGGGTTGGATCGACGAGCAAAATGTTGCCAATGCTGGCGACGGGCCGTACCACATTCAGTATCGGTCGCTACAGTTTCCCATAAAAGTCAAGGCGATTGTGCCCACGGAGAACGGACTAGAAATAGAAATGGAGGAGAAGACCCGGGCCATGGCGCCAGGCCAAAGCGTGGTTTTGTACAAAGGGAGCGAGGTGTTGGGGTCGGGGGAGATCAAGCGGGCGTTTGACTAATGACAAACTGAGCTAACTGTAAATATGATCTGTAAATAGAGATTGCTGTCAGTATCGATCACTGCAAATATGGTTACTCTCTGTTTACTGTGATATGATTACGGTAAATATGTTACTAAATACCTGCTTATCACACCTTTGTCTCAACAAGAGTAATTATACACGAAAAACCTACTCTAATGCTCCTAAAAACTCCTCCGTGGTGGTCAATTTTGCATATCCAAACGCCAAAGTGGCAAACACTGCAGCCGAAACTTGTTTCGCTGGAACAGTGACTCCTCCGTACTCCAAATCGGGAGCAGCAACTGCATCAGTGATCACGGTTGCATTGTATCCCAATTCGGCAGCACCTCTGGTGGTACCCTGTACGCACATGTGCGCCATAGCTCCTACAAATACCACATCCTTAATCCCGTTCTTATCGAGCTCTGATTTCAAACTAGTCTCAATGAACGAGTTGGGGAAATGTTTGAGAATAACTGGTTCTTCAGAGTTGTTTTCTACTTTCTTGTGAATCTGGGACCCGGGTGTATCTTTTCCGAAAAAGGGAGCAGCCTTAGCCTCTCCAGTAAACTCGTGGCGAACATGGATGATATGGAATTGGTGTGGTAACTTTCTTAATTGTTGCAAAAGCTTGGCCGAGTTGTCGGCCGCACGATTGATATCAACTAACGGGTATAATCCACCCTCAAAATAGTCGTTCTGAATGTCAATCAAGACGAAAGCAGTTTTTGGCATGGTAATGAGAGAAAACTGATACGGGGTTTCAATTTATATGAGGGGTCTCACCTTCGGAGTTACGAGGGTTTGTCGCAGTTAGTCGGCTACGGGTTTACCAATTGCAATGCAAATTACTAGCAAAATGAATCAGGCAGGAAAGTGAGGGTAAAAAATAGCAACAAAATGGTGGTTTCGGATAGCTGCCCAGCGAATTCTGTCCTTCACCTTGCGAAAACGCAATATGATCCGCGAATCGAGATGAAAAACGCTGTATGATGTAAATATGATACTGTAGCTTAGTACCGCAACTTATTACTGTAACTTTTACTGTAACTTAGTACGTAATATTAACTTATAGAATACACATGAGAACAAAAGAACATGAACACATAATTAGAATGCAGTGATGGTGGGGTAGAGCTTGTTCTCGGCCGGGGTTTTCTGGTCCTCCGCCGTGCTCTTTTCCTGGGCACCACGCAAGTCTCTCAAGTAGCTGACAACCATGTCAACGAGCGCTTTATGTTTGAGAACATCGTCGAGATCAAACTCGGACTTGGTTTCTGGCTCGGTTTTGGTCTCTGGTTCCTTGGCGTCGGAAAGCGAAAGCTTGCCCAACGAAGCCACCGCCTCGTCGGTGTCGTCGGCTTCCTTCTTTGCCGACTTCTGGTGGGCGCTGACTCCGCCAAACTCCATGGAAACCATGGCATCGCCGTAGCTCTGTCCCACCTGTCTGTTGACCTGGGGGAACCCATAGTTGTACGAACCGTACTGGTTGGCGTAGGGGTCCATTTTGGGCTGTGGTAAGCTGGGGTACAACTGCTGTGGAGCCGCTGCGTTCTGGTGCGGGTGGTGGTGGTGGTGGGCTTCGTGCATGGACTGGTACTGCAAGTCGATGGAGTTGGACAAGGAGCCGAAAAACCGCTCGGCTTCCTGGAGATTGGCGGCATTGTTGAACGCGGGACCCGGAGGAGGAGCGCCGTATTGCTGGTGGCCGTGGTTCAACTCGAGCTGGTCTTCAAGCAGATTGAGGCGGCCAAACATCTCGAGGTTGTACTGCGGTTCGCCGGCGTAGCGCATCTTCTTCTGGTCAGGCTGGCTGCCGAAAAAGTCGTTCAAAATGTAGCCTGCCATCTGGCTCTGGTCCACCCGTCTCTTGCGAGAGGGGTCCACGCCGTTAGCGAGGTACGATGCTGAGGGGGTTTGTGGGTACGAAGGGGCGCCGTACGGAGGCATGTTTCCGTGGCTGTAATTGGCCGCAGGGTACTGGGCCATGGGGGGCACCGACGAGCCGGCCGAGTGGATGGGCGACTCGTCGCGGGAGCCTCTCTTTTTGCTGCGGGAGTGGTCCTCGGAGTGGATTTTCAGGTGCTTTTTGAGATCCTGCGGACGCTTGAAGCTCTTGGGACACATGTCGCAGTGGTACGGCTTGAGCGGCACATGCACGCGGAGATGCGAGGTGATGTGGTCGCGCTTGACGGTGGAGATGCCGCAGTTCTCCCAGTGGCACGTAAGACTGAGATTGTTGGACGACTTGCGGCCCACATGCACGTCGCAGAGGTGGTCGTAGAGCAACTCCGGGGTGTCGGAAACCTCGCTGCAGCCGTCCCACCGGCACTGGAAGGGGCCCTGGAGGTCCTCGCTGCGCACCTTTCTGTAGGTTTTCTTGGCCTTGGTTTCGATTTCGGACGCTGCGGTGCCCGCTGGTCTGTCGTTGTGGCCGGGTCCGTTTTGGCCCACCGCCAAGTCTACGGCCGGGTACGGCTTCCACGTGTCGGCGTGGGCGCGCTGGGGCCCGCTGGCGTCGTGGGGATAGAAATCGAGCGGCTCAAACGTCATATTGGCGGTGTGGTTTTTGCCCTGGTGGATGGGCGAGTTGGCCGACGATTGCGACGTGAAAGATGACTGCGGAGAGTCGTTGCCTTGCGACGACGCCGAGGGCGACATGCCGTCCACGTCGGCTTCCTCGGCCATGCGATCTCCGTTGAGATACGACACTGGGTGGAGATTGTAGTTCATTGTCGCTGCGAAGAAAAGATGGAAAGGCAGACGTAGATAAATACTAGGGCAGCTGTGGGGATATCAATAGTTGGGGCAACGGCTGTGGGTTGCGGGAGCTGAAAAATGGTACCGGCGTCTTGTAAAAATGCCAAAAAAATGCTAAAAAATGCCGTGGGATGATGAGCAGCACGGGAGTCTTATATTGCGGATGCCAAGACATGCCAAGGTGCTGTGTGCAGGGTGTGTCATGCAGGAGCCGACGTGCCGGAGGGCTATGCCGGTGGGGTGGTGCGCAAAAAAAATTGCCTTCAGCCAGATTCGAACTGACGATCTCCTCATTACTAGTGAGGTGCCTTACCAACTTGGCCATAAAGGCTGGGTACAAATCTCCCGGGGGTGAGTCGAACACCCGATCTCAAGATTACTAGAAGTTACAGTCTCGCGCCTTAGCCAGCTTGGCCACCGAGAGGATTTGTGGTGGAGTTCGTTGCGGAGGGCCCAAGTGGTGTCGGGCGCGCGCTCGCATTTGTTGCGGCAAATCAAACGATTTAATCCAGTTATTATGGCGCAACAAGGCTCATCCGAAACACACGCCCAGGGCACTTCCAGCACCACCCAGACCACCACGGAAACCAGCGTGTCTCCCATTCTCCATCTCAGGCCCTCCAAGCACAAACTGAAGAAAAAACCGCTGGTCAGATGGACAGAAGACACTGTAGATAACGAGCACATGAACAAAAAAAAGACGAAAATTTGCTGTATTTTCCACCCCCAGCGCCTGTTTGACGAGGGGTCCGAGTGCGAGTCGTGTGGGTCTTCCAGCGACTCGTCCAGTGACTCGTCGAGCGACGGCTCCGACACCGAGGCCTCCAAGCCCAACGCCTACGAGCACCAGCCCCACTACAAAAACCAGTCGAAAGTACCTCAATAACTATATAAAGGATATCAGATTGGGTCACTCGGGATTCGTCACCGCGAGGATCCGCCGCGAGTAGTCGTTCTCGTCGCCCAACGTCTGCTTCGACTCGTTCTGGGCCATGAACATGGCGTGCGAGTCGAGCCGCGAGTCAAACTCGGTGATGGGGAACATGAGGCCGCCCAGAAGCTGGGGGCCGGAGTTGCTGGCGTTCAGGTCCAGTCGGCTCCGCGGCGCCAGTTTCTTTTTCGTCAGCTTGCGTGCCAAGAGGCCGGTTTGCGGCAGGTTGAGAAGCAGCCGGATCGAGTGGGTGGAGTTATCTCGCTTGAGCGGCAGCGTTGATGTCATCGACAGATGCTTGGACGTGGTTGTGCCGGGCGGCGCAAACGCTGCCCCCTTTTCGTTGGCGGACGAGTTGTCGTCGCTGGACCACTGGTTTTCCTCGTCGAACGACTCGTCGTCGTTGCGGCGAGAACCGCAGCAGCAGCAGCAGTAGAGGAGTCCGACGAGAAGCCCCACAACCACCACGCCCACGGCGGTGAAGGTTCCGGCGACTTTTCCTTTGGAGTCGAAAAAGCTCTTGCCGGCAGCGGCGGAGCTGGAGGCCGCGACACTGGAGCTGGCGGAGTCGGGGGAGCTGGTGGTGCTGATGGTGCTGGAGCTGGTGTCGTTCGCACTCTCGGTGGCCCACTGGGTATAGATGGTGGTTGTCTGTTCGCCTTTGACGGTTTTGATGGAGTAGACGGTGGTTGCTCTGAGCGAGTGGGAGGAGGAGGATGAACTTGAGGATGAACTGGAGGATGAACTGGAGGATGAACTGGAGGAACTTGAGGAACTTGAGGAACTTGAACTTGAAGCTGAGCTGGTTGTACTGGTTGTGGAACTTGAAGTTGCGGTGGAACTGCTTGGTGTGGTTTCGGTCGGTGTCTCGGTTTCTGTCTGTTCCGTCTGTGTCTGTTGTGTCTGCTCGGTCTGTTCGGTCTGTTCGGTCTGTTCGGTCTGTTCGGTCTGTTGTGTCAGTGCCTGTTGAGTCAGTGTCGGCTGTGTCAGTGTCGGCTGTGTCAGTGTCGGCTGTGTCAGTGTCTGTTTGGTCTGCTGTGTCTCGCTAGGCTCCCCGTCAATATAAATGTACCCATAGTAGCCGCTGCCCGCACACTTTTCCGCAGGGTACCCCGGACACGAAGTGTCACATTTACTCATCGAAACCGTCGAGCCCGGCGCCTCGTTGGCACACCAGCAGTAGTACCCCAGCACTATGGCCACAGTGTAGCCGTCGCCCTCGCAGGTATCGTGGCACTTGCCGTTGGAGTTGTACTGAAAGTAGGTTCCCGACCCACTAGCAACGTTGGACGAAGAGCACTTGGCGAGGCTGAGGTCGTCGCCCACGACCCCCACCACGAGAAACAACGCCTGAAGCATCAATATCGTCGGGTTCATGGTGCCACAAATGAATTAGATGTCCGCCAGGAGAGGAGATGTCGCCAGGGGTGATTTATAAATAGCAGTGCGATGCCGAAAATGAATAATTATGAATTAGATCGAGTGGGTGTGGTGAGGCAACGATGTAGCAACGTTGCAGCGAAGCCTATCCTCGTTGTGGTTCCAGTGGTGGAAAATTCGGTGGTTTGAGTGTTGTAAGTGAGAAGTCGAGAAAAGAAATGAGCACTGATGTAATATGAAAAACGCACTCAAAAGCCAAGGTTATAGATGCCAAAGTTAAATCCGGGATCCATGCACTCCAAAAAATTCCCTCCAGCGCCGTATACAAACTGGAAAAGAAAATCTTGTGGCTGCAGATATACTCCACTACTTGGTTGTCTCAGATAACAACCTCGTGCTTTCCACGGCTACATTAGTTTATACACTTGCCGAATTCGGCCATGCTGCTGCATTGTTCAAAAATGGGCCAACTCACCCGAGGATACGGTCCGAGAATCCCGGCGGGGAGCCCATTTTGCAATTGCAATACTTTCTCCAGGAAACCACCCAGCCCGAACCTTCCCACCTACACAGAACTCTCGTATAGTTTGCACCTCGGCGATTCTCCCCATCTCATTCTTTATGGAACTTTTATGCGCCATGCAGCCCTCGCCCTGCACACACCCGATCGAGGGTTGCTGCTTATTTCAATTACCGCACTCGTTTGGGAAGGTTCAGATGGCTTCTCCTGCAGGGTCCGCTGGAACCAGGCACCCAACCTTCCGATCGGTCTAATTTAGTCACAACTTGCGATCTTGCATTTCTTGCTCCACGTACGCCTCCAATCCCATCTCGAGCCGCCGTACCCGCTGCCGCGCCCGCATATCGTTGATTTTTCCTCGCTGAATCTGCTGGTACTTTTTCCCATCTGCCGCTTGCAGCTTCTTGGCCAAGTTTAGCAATGTTTCAAACTCCGCATTTCCAAACCTTATTTGACACATTTGCTGCTTGCGTGCATGCCACACGCCTATTTCCGGCCCGCTTAACGGCTCGTGGAGTGCAATGGGGTCGCTGACACTTTCTTGCAAGATACCCTCAAACTGGTTCATTTGCAGCCCCACCATCCGCCGCAAGATTTTGTACGATTCTGGCTTGCCGCTTCCATAAGAATACTCCACCACTTCGCGCGGTAGTTCTAGCTTGGTAGTGGCATCGTGGATCACTCCGCGTACGATGTGGCTCAATTGTTCGTAGTCATATTGTTCTTTGTTCCGCAAAAGAACCCCCAACACTTTTTGAAATACCTCGGGAGCTTCCTCGGAATTGGCCGTGACAAGTCGGCAGTACGCCCCAAGCATGGGCAAAAGCTTTTTTTCGATATTGGGGTTCTGTTGGAGCCCTAGCAAGACATAGCGAGGAGAATGGTCGTCCCAGCCCTGGGTCTGATTCGTGCAATATTTGTCGAAAAACTCATCAAGTTGGTGTTCAGCAGCATGCTTGGCCCGGTGGAAAAGAACCTTGTTGCTGAATCTGGCATGGGATTGCCAGTCTTTGAGGCGCAAATCGCTTTCGATAAACGTGATCACATCCTCGGTGTTCTTGGTCGTTTCACCGAAATCCTCCAAAATTCGAAGCCCGAGCGACGGGAGTATGGGGAGGTTGATGGTGGCTAGCTTGCTGATGAACATCTCCTTGAAAAAAATGTTTTTGATCAGATCGTACACCCGGGTCCATGTTTTCAAGTTGATTTCAATGCCTAGTTCTCTGCTCAACCTGAGGTATTTGATGACAATTTGGTGGGTGTTTGTTGTGGTGCGGATGTTGGCATGGATCAGGCAGAGCTTGAGCAAGTTGTTAATGGTATCGATGTTGATTTGATGGCCATCGTGTTTCATCACCAAGAGTAGTTCTCGCGCAAACGAGCTCTGGTTTTTGTCGAAGCCAAAGTACTTGATCAAATAGTTGTATGTGTCTGTCGAGCGCACCAGCTTGTACTTTGTGTTGGTCGGCTTGTGGGTATACAATAGTATGTCTGGAATAAGGCCACTCATCAACGACAGGGAATTTTTGTAGAGCACTTTACTATGGGTCAAAAAATAGATGTAGTCCTTGAAGCTTTCCGGAGTCAACGGTTGTGGCATTGGCGGGATTTCTGTAAACCAGTACCGAGGTACTTTGTAGTGCGTTTCGTTTTTACTCAACTTTCGACTCAAATCCTGGTCGTTCGCCGACTCCAATAAATGTGCCGGTGTGAGCTCCACAAGCAAATCCAACATCTTTGTGAAAGCCACCCGGTTCTCCAAGAACGAGTTGTACCTCATGACATTATTTTGGTTTGTTTTGGCCTTCCAATTTGTTTTTGCCAATTCAGCATCAAACGGACGAGGTTCAGGCTCGAATATCTTGAGATTGGGGATGTTTACCGGCTTCAAAAAGTCCTGGAAAACTTTCCGCTGGTACCCGTTGAGGTGCTTTTTCCTATTTTGGAGCTCTTTTTTCGACAAATTGGTATTATGCGGTCGTATTATTCGATTTTCTTTGGTTTCTGTAGAAGACGAGGCTCCAGTAGACCCATTTTTCGTCCACTTCAACCCCACTTTATCGTCCCGCATGTACTCCACCATGCGCATGGACCGGCTCACTCTGCTTATCGCATCCTTGATGTTATTCATGTCCCATTCCGGCCCCACAAATCGAGTATCTTCACGCCGCTGGCATCGGTAAATCTCAAGACCGTATATTTGTTCCTGCACACAGCTCGAAATTTTATCAATTTCTCATCACTCTCAATTTCCAGTTCATTAGCTGTTCATATGTCTTCGCCACAAAGAGAGGGTTTCGCCGCCCCTGCGTCCATCTCACACGCTGCACACGGTCAGGTCACCAACAAGTCCTTGGGAGTCAAATATAACTGTGCCCAATGTGCTACTTCATTTTCTTTGGGAAAAAGCGATGCTATACGGTGCAAAGAATGCGGTCATAGAGTGATATACAAGTCCCGGACCAGACGTATGGTGCAGTTCGAGGCCAGGTAGATGTAATGTATAATAGACGAAGTGAATTTGAGAAATGTAGAGAAATGTAGAGAAATTTGGAATTGAGCGAAATTTCAAAATAATGCAAATTGGAAATGAATGATAATCTGTGAGTGAGATGAAGAAACTAGATATACTAAAGATACTAAACTATACTAAAGACACTAAACTATACTATGACCACAAACGATACTGAACGACAATAATACTATACCAATGATTTTGATATGATATTGATATGACACCAATGATATTGATACGATATTTATATGATAACAATGATATTGAAATGATATTGATGATCCACTTTTTGTGGTCCAGATATCCATTTTCCATTAGCCTCGATTCAAGACCTACTCATAATACTGTTATAACACAAGTTACCTAAATAGTACATACGCCGTCCAATACCAGGGTATCAATTACAGCTTGAACGGACCGCACATCTAGTTGAAGATTTTCTTCAACTTGGCCATGAAGCCTCCCTTCTTCTTCTTTTCTTCCTTGGCTGGCTTGGTGGTTGTCTTGGCGGCTGGGGCCTTCTTGGCTGGAGACCCGGTAGTAGCAGCAGCACCGGTGGTGGCAGGCTTAGTCTTGCTCTTGGAAGAACCGGACTCGGATATGTGAGCTTCCTCCTTCAATCTTTCAGCCTCAGACTTGGTAGGCTGGATTTCTTCAAGTGTCACATCTCCATTTTGTCCCGCCAAAGCAGCCTCGATCTCTTTCTTGCTACCGTTACCTTGAGCGATCACAATCTCTTCGTCCTCAATGACTTTGTTGGATCCTTCAGACTTGACAACGTGCTCAGGAGCATCGGTGGCACCAGTGGTGGCAGCAGTAGCAGCAGGAGCAGCGTCAGTAGTGGCACCAGTAGTGGCAGGAGCAGTAGCCGTAGCAGCAGCTGGCAAGTCGGCGTTGTCAACGGGCGAAGCTGCCACCTCCTTCTCTGCTGGATGAGATGCTTCAGCGGCCTGGGCCTTTGGGTCTAACGTGTGAACTTCCTGAGGAAGTTCCTGAGGTGGGCTCACTGGCGAAAGTGCGCTGCCACCAGCAAGGTCCTTGGAGTCTTCCGCAGGGATGTCATCAGCTACTGGCTTGGTTACAGTGTCCTTAGTCTCGGCAGCGGGGGCTGGTGTGTCCTTGTGGCCAGAAATTGGCGCCGAAACGTCTTTAGACGATTCAGTAGCAGCAGTAGCTCCGGCGGCACCAGCTCCAACACCAAGTGCACCAGCTCCCAAGGCAGCGCCGGTGTGAGAAGGCTTGGACTCTTCTTTTGGAGCGACTGGCTCGTCGACAGGAGCTGAAGTTTCAGCGATAACGGGGGCATCCGAGCCAGTAACGGTGGCATCCAGAGCAGTTACAGGAGCACTTGGCTCAGAAACCTTAGGTTCAGAGGTCACTGGAGCGGACTCAGTAGCTGTGTGAGTGCCAGTAGCCTCTGGGTCCTCAGTGTACGCCTTCTTGGTGGCTTCGTCGTCTACAGGAACCTGGGAAGCCAATGTAGCAGCGGCACCAGCTGTGGCAGTGCCAACGGCGGTAGCACCGAGGACTTCTTCGACCTTCTTGTCCTTGGCAGTCTCTTCTTCAACTGCCTTGGTAGCTGCATCAGGCTCTGGGGTGGAGTTAAACTCGGAAGTGTCCTCGGTGGTTCCGTCGTTGTTGGACACGCCGGCAGCAGCCGCCGCCTTGTTCTTCTTCTTGGCCTTGTACTGGCTTCTCTTCACCTTCTTCTTCTGCTTCTTCTTTTGTTCCGGCGTAAGCTCCGGCTCGTTCAATGCCTTGGCATCAACATCACGAACAGTAGAAAACGCAGCCAAAGCTTCAGGGTCCTTGGGAACATGAATACCAGGCTCTCCAGCAACGCTGTGCTGCTTGGGCTCAGAAGTGGGCATAACAGTAGCCTTGGCCTCACCTGCGGCAGCAGGGGTGTAGGCAAGACCACCAGCCTCAGGAATGGCGGAACCTTTCGAGGTGGTGGTTAAGTCGGATTCTTCCAAAACGTTGTTCTCGATACCACTTTCGTCCTTTTCGATTCTGTCGTCTGGCGACAACTTCCATTCACCATCCACAACGTATTTGTAGAGAAGTTTGCCCGTGGACGTTGGCAATGGCACAGTCAATTCAAAGCTGCCATCGGCTTGTTTCACCAAAAACAACGACTTGGACCAGTTGTCGAATGTACCGGTAAGAATGACCTCTTCGGGTCCTTTTGGCCTGGGTTAGTAACTAAAGACAAATAAGAAAAGGAACTCAATTGGGTGAAGAGAAGTCAAGGTTGCCAACTAAAGAAAAGTGTGGCGAGAGAGCGAGACCATCTCAATCCAAACTATGAATTGGCGACTTTTGGCAGCTTATGGCGGCCTTTGGGCAGTTTCCAATGAAGCTACGCCCTCGGTAAGACAGCTCCAAGCACTTTTCGGCGCCAAAATGGCCCAAAAAGTGAAAGCTTGACTCCCTAAAATTGTTCTCCGCTTTTCATAAAAGGACTGCAACAAGAAAAAACTACTAATATGATTGCACCCATAACCCGTTGAGTACTTACCATTTGAATGTGTGTACGTAAGACATAATTGTAGAGCGTTCAAAAATTCAAGAACCAAATTTTTAGTTTGCCGTACTCTTGACGGTTTTTCCGAGTTTGGTCACTCACCAACAAATCGGATGCAGGACAATAACCAGCAGGTCGAGGTGCGGCTGGTTTACGCGGCACCGCGCGGCGCCGTGCGGCGCACATGCGGCTCGGCACCCCATCGTCAAGAAGAGCCAGCTTCAGTCGTCGTTGCCGTACCGGGCCACCGCCTCGGATTGTGCATCCACATCGTCGTCCTGCACTGGTGTGTCTGTCTGGGTGTAGCTGAGGAGAACTGGAAGCAAACAGAGCGAATGGACGCCGGCAATGACCACCAAGGCGAGCCACATTCGGAAGTAGTAGACTTCGAAA
The DNA here is from genome assembly GCA_030573695.1 of Meyerozyma carpophila. Classification (NCBI taxonomy): domain Eukaryota; kingdom Fungi; phylum Ascomycota; class Pichiomycetes; order Serinales; family Debaryomycetaceae; genus Meyerozyma; species Meyerozyma carpophila. The sequence continues at coordinate 499,120 of JAJMDS010000007.1, read as the reverse complement.
ATCTTCGATTTTGTAAATGCCAACACCAGAATGCCAATTAGCTTGGTGATGGTGATTCCGCTGAGCACGGTGCCTCCCGTGGTGGCCAAAGTGGCATGTGCAGGTGAAACGGCGGGGGACAAATTTCCACTACCGCTCGATTTCGCAGCCATTATGAACCCTCTGGTGATGTGGATGGTGAACTCCACCGCCAAGCCTGTGCATATGACGAGGTTCACCAACGTCACCGCGTTGAGCGAGATGGACCACCACGCGAGCACGCCGCCGATATTGACGATTATAAATGTTATGGTGGTGATGAGCACCGCCGCGATTCTGAGCGAGCCAAGAAGAAGACTGCTGACGACGAAAATGATGATTCCCGCAGCTAGGAGCAACACGAACGTCAACACGACGATGCTTTGGTACTGCACGAAGAAAATGTAGAACGGCGAGTACGCAAACATATCGACGTTGTTGTACAATTGCATCTCGTCCACCACTCTCAAGGCGTTGGAATAGGCATCGATGAAGTCCTGTTGCGACCGGAGCGGACGATGCGACGTGCGGAAGTAACTGGCAAAGATTTCGTTTTCGTCGTCGTTCAAGGAAATACTGGCGGAATACGGCGCTTTTCCCCCGAGTGGACAAGGATCGCTGGGCTCTTCAATCCACACTTGAAAGTACTTCATAAAGTCTTTTCCCGTCGGCAAGCCCGACATGTCTATGCTATACGGCGGGTCGTGGTTGGCATAGCACGATTGGCAGAGCCTTTCTGGATCAAAAGGCCGACAGAACTGGTCCGCATTGGTTTTGTTCACTCGACAGCACTGGTCCAAATTGGGATTTAGCCACCCAAAGAAGTCGTCTAGCCACACCGAGGGAGGATCGCTCAACGTCGAAACGTCGCTTCGTTCCAGCTCTTTCTGGAGAATATTGGAGATGGAAAACTCCGCACAAGTTGAAAACTTTCCACATACTTTTTGCTGGTTGCTCCTTTTTCGAAGGTCCAAATTCTTCAACACGAAAAATGCTGGCGGGCCCACATTCAAGTACTGGTACACCGAGTCAAAGTAGGACACCAAATACGAGTCTGACGGCAACGCGAGCCGCTGGTCCAACCCGAGCTCTATCCGAGGAAGAGCATACAACGAGATGCCAAGCCACAACACAAAAAACGACATGATCTTGGGCTTGCTGGTTTTCGACAAGACTCTTGGTGCGTACCACTTTTCAAAGAAACCAGAGAAATTGTACGACCAGGTATGATTGTCATCGTCTTCAGGCTCTCCGGGCAACTGCACTGGCACCTGAACAAATGGGAACACATCCAAGCGGCCCATATCGCTTCTTTTTTGGTCAAGTGTCATCAACGAAACAAACGCCGTCATTTGCAACACAAAGTTCACAAAGATAGCCCCGGCCGAATAGAACGCAAAGTTCTTGACCGCAGGCATATCGACAACCGTAGCAAGGAGAAACATCGTCAATTGAAGCACCGCACTTATCAAACAAGAAGGTCCCACCGACGCTAGTGTCTTGGATACATTTTCTTCAACAGACGACAGCGGATTGTTTTTGGAAACCTGTTTGAGTTCGTGAACAAGAAGGAAGATGTTGTCGATTCCTATGGCCAAGATGAGGAACGGAATCACTTCGGCAATTATAAGTGTCGATTTGAGCCCGATAAACGAGAGCAAACCAATTGAGGAAGTGACAGAAACGATGATGATCAAGATCCCACTGAGCCCCAAGAGAAACCTCGTTTCCACAAACGATTTCATTTTGAAAGTCACCGGGATCTTTCCGCCAAGTGCAAGTGAAGCATACACAAACATCACCAAGTACGAAATAACCACAATTTTAACATCGGTGTTGGAGGATTTGTTAAGTTCTTCCTTGAGAGAGACCTCGGTGCTGAAGTCGATCTGGAGATCAGGTCGCTCCTGCTGCAAGTTGAACACCCACGACTGTAGAGAGTGCTCGTATTTCACTGCCTTTTCTGTATACTTGAAGTCTCGCAGGTTACTGGAAACCAAGAGAGTAACCACAAACGCTTGCGAATTTACCACATCGTCTCTATCGAACAAAAGGTTCTTGTTCAACGGCTGCTGGAACGAGGGCAAGCAGGTGACGGGAGAGTCGGTACATCCCACAAGCTGGGACTTCCAGTTTCTTTCATTGAGATAGTCGATATTTCCTCCGAAATATTGCGTAAAAGATTCAATTGCACAGGTTTCGCCCAATGGCTTGAAGCACAAGTCGTCGAGAGGCACGCCATCAAGGCTCTGGAGCTCGAGCTCCTTTTCGAACCACCACTGCACATTTTCCCAGTTGAGAATGGGGGTGTTATTTTTGGTAGAAATGATCATCTGCTCAACTCTGAACCACTCGCCAAAGTTTTGCTCGAAAAACTGCAAATTCTGGAGCGCTGGCTCGGACGGACTCACCCACAAGTTGATAGGGTTCTGCTCAAACTCAAGGTAGAAAAGCCCTAGAGAAAAAAAGACGGTGACGACCAAGCTCACGCCGATGGTGAAGAAGGGGAATCTCGCACAAAACGAACCAAGGCTCTCGAAGAACAGCTGGATGGCCAAAAAGAGCTCTTCTTGGAGAGCAGATATCGAGTTCTGAAGCAGGATGGATTTGGTGGTGATAGTATCGTCGGTGGCATCGTACGCATTGACGGCATCTTCAAGAATGTCGTTCATTTGCAGCCACCGAGCTTCCTTGGTTCGAACCAAGTAGACGTGGTATCCCGCAAGCGCCAAGAAGAGCGCTAGCCACACCATAAGCACCGCAAACGAAAAACACGGAATCGGGCCCACTGAGCATTTTCGATCGTAGCCCGCAAAAGCAGGCAATTCCGGACAAGACAAAGAGCAGTCCGAGCAGGCACAGCGGTACTCTTTGTCGTTGCAGCTCTTAGCGTCGCCGGTTCTCAACTGAAGGCCCAGGGCTTTATCTTTGTCGTTCACTTCGTACTGGAAATTTATCTGGAACGGCGACCCACCAAGCAATGGCTTTTCATCGCCCAAAAACTTGAGGAATTGACTATAGTTCTTGGCCCCACCTCCGATCAAGTCCATAGCGTAGCCATTGGTGGCTGAGAACTTGACCTCTTTGCACGAGTCGTAGAATTGCTGGGCAAAACCCGGGTCGACAAACTGACTCAATTCCGTGACAATGTCCTTCTTCGTGTCCAGTGCCACGCCTGTATTGGTGACATCAACGAACGTGGACTGGTCGGGCGAGCACGTAAAGTTACAGAAGAAATTGTAGAAGTTCTTGCGGCAAGCAGGGCACGAGCTGATGATAGGATCGACTTTTTTGAGGTTAGACTCGAGACTTTTCAATTGGTCCAAGGTACAACACACAAGCTGCGAAGAGAATTCGGCTCCGCAAACCGATTCCAAGAGGTCCCTGGCTTCTGGCGACGGTTTTTGGGCCGCAAGCGGTCCGGGACACGGCAACTGGGCGCCAAAAATCGACTTTTTCCCACAGTTGCCGTACATGGCACAAGTCCCCGGAGCGTGCAATTTGTCTCCGAGGACCCCACAGGCCACAAAAACAAGTATAAGTAGTCTCAAGAGCATACGGTTCCGACTTGTTGCAATTGGTGGCTAGTAAAGGAGCAAGTTCTGCTGCGATAGCTGTGTGGGGCATGCGAGGACACCCACACACCCACACTGGGAGGACATCAGACAGGCGAGCGCGATGCGAACGCGAAGAGATGTTGGTTGGTATATCTGGCACAGTTTGTGCGGGAAAAACCGAGGTGGCTCGGTACTTGACATTCCAGGGGTTTGAGGTGATAGAAGTGCTGGATCCAAATCTGAAGAAGAAACACGAAACCAATGCGATATACGACGTGGGACAAGACGATGAGTCTCTTCCACCACAGCACACATTCGGCACCATTGACCAACTTTTGGACTTTGTGACGGAAAACTACAACAAGGACTATGTTCTATGTGACGTGGAGCACTTTCAAGTGTTGGAGCCGTTACAAAAAAGACCGTTTTTTCTTCACGTGTCCATCGATGCTCCCATCCATACCAGGCATGAGCGATTGCAAAAAAAAAACAGGTCGCAGATACTGTTGGCGGGGTTTATCGAGATGTGTGATCTGCTGTTGTACGAGAAACCAAACCCGCTTGCACAAATCATGAACCAAGCTCAAATCAAAATCATCAACACCACCTTCTCACTCACGGCCTTGTACCTGCAACTCTCGGAGCTCAAGCTTACAGATAAGGCCCGGTTGCGGCCCACATGGGACTCGTACTTTATGCGACTCGCAGACTTGGCTGCGCTCCGTTCCAATTGCATGAAACGGAGAGTAGGATGTGTGGTGGTGCGAGGCAATCGAGTCATTGCAACCGGGTACAATGGTACGCCACGGAACTTGCCCAATTGCAATGAGGGAGGATGCCCGCGATGCAATATGGGCCATGGCAGTGGCGCCCAGCTCTCTACTTGTCTTTGTTTGCACGCCGAAGAAAACGCACTTTTGGAAGCTGGCAGAGACCGGATATCCGGATCGCATCCCGATGAGCGAGGAGTGTTGTACTGCAACACATGCCCGTGCTTGACGTGCTCCATCAAGATCGTCCAGAGTGGAATCAAAGAAGTGGTGTATGCCCAGAGCTACTCAATGGATGAGAGTTCGCACCGGGTGATGAGCCAAGCGAACATTATTCTACGTCAGTTTCTGCCGCCCGTGGAGGGTGTGTTTATTTAGGTGAGTTCCTACGTCTCCTTGTACTCATAAGGACCGGGTTTTTGTTCCGCATCGACTTCGATGGTTTCCAACACTTTTCCATCCACCGATAAAGTGGCTTTGATGTGGTCGCCAGGTACCACCGGACCCACGCCCTTTGGCGTGCCGGTCAAGATCAAGTCTCCCTTTTCCAACGTCATGATACGTGACATGTGGGACAAAATACGATGGATGGGAAACAACATGAGATCGGTTCTGTCTTGTTGCTTGACCTTGCCATTGATGGAAAGCTCCAAGTCCACCTTGTACGGATCAGGGATAGCTTCCTTTGCAATTGAGTGCGACACCGGCAAAAAAGTGTCGAAACCTTTGCCAATGGACCAAGGTAAGCCCTTCTTCTTGGCCTCATCTTGCACATTCCGGGCGGTCATATCGATGGTCAAAGCATACGAATCAATGCACTGGAGGGCTTCCTCATTCGAAAACGAGTCAGGAAGATCACGAAGAGTCTTGTTCAATACTATTCCCAACTCAACCTCGTGATGAACAACCACACCTCGCGGAACTAGGAACGGACCCGATCCGGGCTTCAACACCGAAGACGAAGGTTTGAGGAAAAAAAAAGGTTGCAGTGGCGTTGCGTTCAGGAGCTCTTTGATATGGGCCGCATAGTTGCGGCCAATGCAGAGGATCTTGCGGGCATTGTTAATGTAGTTCAACGACATGGTGAAGGTGTTCTACGTTGGTGAAATAATAACCTGCACTAGATGCAGGTCTCGAGGCGAGCACGAAACCTGAAAAATACGAACTACAAGGAAGAAGAAATTAAATCAGAAAGGCATTGAGTCATGAAGCCATTATAGACATAAAGTCATCATAGTCATTAGTCATTAGTTATAAGTCATTGAGTCACAAAACATTGCCCTAGAATTCTGGTAGTAACCGTACCAAACTCTCCAGTCAAAATTCACAATTTCGGCATCCCTACCTTAATTCTCGCGGCATCCAATAGATCAATGGCCTGGCCGATGCGGATTTGGCACTATAGCCGTGCAGCTGCATTTTTGGCATACGAACTGCATTGCACTGTCTGCAGGAAAATGGGCCCATCCATTACCTTGTAGTTCGTAAATCTGAGCCCCAGACCCCGGTGGCTTAGGATCAGATTAGATCAGGGTCCTGGTTGCGAAAAGTGCTACACATGGCTTTGACATTTCAAAGTACAACCTTGGTCTTTATCAGATAATGCGCGCACAACCGTGCCAAGACTTGTAAAATTTTTATCATTTTCATCAGACAGCTCGCCATGCGGGATTTTGCCCTATCTGCCGGCATCTATCCCCATTGGGAAGGATTAAGTACGGGTGCATGGCTGTATAACTTCGTTGTAATGTGCTGCAGGTGCCAGTTCAAAGTCTTGGCATGCAGGGTAAATCTGCACGAGGCGACATAAAAACCCGTCAACTTCTCAATTATTGAAAAACTGCCAGTTTTTTTTTCCATTGTAGCAGTTGTCGAATTTCGAGTCTTCTCCCACGGACTCTAGGCAAGAATGGTCAACGTTTTCAATGTGCAAATCTTCTTCGTGGTGTTCAGAGAGTCTTTAGAAGCAGTGGTGGTGGTTTCCGTGCTTCTCGCTTTCCTCAAACAAGGTTTGGGAGGCAGTACTGAAGACCCAGTAGTCTACAAAAAACTTGTGCGACAGGTTTGGCTAGGGTCGGTGCTAGGGGTGTTCGTCTGTCTTGTTATCGGATGTGCTTTTATTGGTGCTTTCTATTCTTTGAAAAATGATATTTGGGCAAAATCGGAGGACCTTTGGGAAGGTATTTTTTGTATCATTGCAACGGTGTTGATCTCGCTTATGGGTATTGCCATGTTGAGAGTCAACAAGATGAAGGAAAAGTGGAGAGTCAAGTTGGCCCAAGCGTTGGTCAAAGACACCACCAAGCAGAAATTCAGTCTTGGTCGTTGGACCAAAAAGTATGCCATGTTTATCTTGCCCTTCATCACCTGTTTGAGAGAAGGGTTGGAGGCGGTGGTTTTCGTCGGTGGTGTGGGCTTGAACAGTCCTGCTAGTTCGTTTCCAATTCCGGTCATTGTCGGTTTAATTGCTGGTATCTTGGTGGGAGTGGCTCTCTACTACTCGGGTTCGACGGTTTCGTTGCAAGTTTTTTTGGTCATTTCCACTTGTATCTTGTACTTGATTGCCGCTGGGTTGTTCTCCAGAGGTATCTGGTTCTTCGAGACCTACGTCTACAACCAGAAAACCGGTGGAGATGCCTCGGAAAACGGTTCTGGTCCTGGTACTTACGATATTTCCAAGTCGGTTTGGCACGTCAATTGCTGCAATCCAGAGACAGACAACGGTTGGGATGTGTTCAACTCGCTTTTGGGGTGGCAGAACTCGGCCACTTACGGCTCGGTGATTTCCTACAACATCTACTGGATTGCCATTGTCGTCGCATTGGCGTTGATGCTCTTTGAAGAAAAGAAGGGCCACTTGCCTTTCTGCAAGAACTTGACCATGCGCCAATTGAACCCCATGTACCACATCAAGGGTAAGAAGAAGAACGAACTTACTCAGCAGGAGAAGGATGAGTTGTTTGCCAAGGTGAGAAACCAAAGACTTGGTGAAGATGTGCGGTCGGTATCTTCAGAGGAGAAGGTTGTGGAGAAGGTGGGGAACCTTGAGGAAAAATCCCAATGATTTAATATGGTGAGCCATGAGCGCTGAACAAACACACACACACACACACAAAGTTCATGCCATGGTGTAGCCGACACTTGTTTATAGAGCCGAGCCAATTGTTCATTATTTAGCGGGTACTAATACATGATCATTACACCTGGATTGTAGCAGCTTTATTCGTTATTTAAATTATACATTTCAAGCGGACCAGAATTGGTACGACTTGGGCTCGGCGACGCTAACGGGCAATCTATCGTCTGAGTTGTTGTCGGCGGATTCGATATCCATGGTAGAGCCGTCAAGAGGTTTTTTAAGTCCATTGCTAAACGCTTTCTCCACCTCAACAATGTCGGACTGGATACTCAACGACGAGAGAAGGTCGTTGAGCTCGGGAGTGAGCGAGTCCTGGTGGTTCTTCTTGAACTGGTTGATTTTTTCCAAATGGGTCCACCGCTCGTAAAGAACCTGCTTTCTCTCGTTGTTCAAAAGTTTCTCGGTTTCAATAAGGGTCTTTTCCAACTCGTGCACTCTCTCCAACTTGACCTGGACTTTTTCGACGGTAAGCTCGATGATTTGGTTGATGATGTTGGTTTGGTCACAGATCAATTCTTCCTTGTTCTTGCGAGCATTGTCCCGGACCGTATCCACTCCTTGCTGAGAAGAAACAATATGGGAAACCACGTCCTGGATCAACTCTTTGCGGTCGATGCCCTTTACCTTTTCCTCTCTCTTGACAACCTGCGGCAAGTACTGGTCCTCGATGGGGAGACGAATAAACTTGAGAAGACACTGCTCGCGGTTTTTGGTGCCCACGTACTCGGCGATCTTGTCCCACTGTCCGTTGGCGTTGGAGTTGAGCAGCATGTGGGGGTTGGAGTTGTTGGCAGGATCGTAGCTGCCAAACATTTCTATGGCCTCCAACAAGAGCAAAGTTTCCTGTTCGGTCCAGATTCCAGGCTTGGCCTCGTCGGCCTTGGTGAGCTTGAGAAAGTCGGTGGCCTGGAAATTGGACGGGAAAAGCCCCTGCTCGTAACAAGTCTGGCACAACACGCTGGCGCTGTTCATGGTCACGTTGGGGTTGTTGGCGTACGATTTGGACTTCAAGTTGTGGTAGCGAACCTCGCTGCTCTCGTTCCCGCATATGTTACAGAAGTACTGTATGATGTTTTTCGGGGCATTTTTGGGGTCGAAGTTGCCCCCAGAAGCGTATATGTTGCGGCGGACCTCGAGATTTAAAGGAATGGCCTTGTGGTCCACGGGCTCCTCTTGGTCTTCTGCGTCGTCTGGTTTGGGAGTGGGCAAGCTTTCCGCCAGTTTCACGTCACTGTTCTCCGGAAGCAACGGCACGAGACCCTTGGGTGTGTCGAGAGTGATCTGGAAGTGGCCGGTGTACTGGGGACCCACAATGGTGGGCTTGGTGCGAGGGTCGATTTGATAGTTGATCAAACCCCATTTTTCCAAAAACTGGTGGATCCGAATGAGACTAGACACGTCTCCCGCCACGTTCCGGCGAATGGCTGTGATGGTCAAGTACTCCAATGGGTTGATTCTATAGGCGTTAATCATAAAATCACGCATGTTTCTGTATGTCTGGGGCGTCTTGTAAACACTCTTGCGCTGAGTGTCTTGGGGGAAAAAGTCCGGAAACAGCTTTTTCTCAATGCTGTGGACCTCGTTCATATCAAACCACTTGGCAAACGATGGAATAACCACGTGAGAAGCCTGTTCTATGAGGTACGATTTTGCCTTTTCCTGGAACGACGACATGATTCTTTCCATGTCCACGGTGGGATTTTCGGAATCAGAGCTATCCTCCGGCTTGACGGGATGGTCGCTGGTGCCCACATCGGGCGTGGCAGTGGCCGTTTCTGGGGCAGACATGATATGTGTTGTAACTGGAAAACCTATTTTGAATTTTCGCCCGGTTCGCACCTCACGTGCACAATCACGCGCGCCCAATATGCCGGCGCCTACGCGGGACGTGTCGCGATAGCAGATCAACTACCTACATTATTCAGTTAAATAACCACTTTTTTTCCTGGTTTTTTTTACACCCTTCTTTTGTACCATGCCCCGCGCCACCCGCGTACACAAGCGCGTCAACTACCAGGAACTGGATTCTGAGGAAGAAATACAAACTCGTCTGGCAAAACGACGCGCTACCAGCCAGCAAAAACCGTCCAATAAACGCACAAAACAGCCTCGAAGAAAGGTCCCCACCACGGCTGCCGAGGCCGGACCGGGGTATGTCGAAAACTCCATTTTTTCAGCGCTTTCAGACCCAGAATCGAACGTGGAAGAAGAATCTCGCCAGTGGCTCGAACAGTACGAAGACACCCCGGCGGCTGCAATTGCCAATTTTATCAACTTGTTGCTCCGGAGCTGTGGCTGCGTCACCCAGATCCAGGAGCACGACACAGAAACTGAGTCCCAGACGTCTACGGTGGCAGAAGTCGTGGCGGCTTTCTCAGAACAGGGCTACCACGAATACCCGTTTGGTTCCAAACAACCTGATCGCAAGTTTTTCCGAGACAACGTGGTGGAGTTCATGGAAAAACTAGTGGAGATTGCTCACGATAAGGGCATGCTCGATGACGACAAGTTCATGTCCCATCTACTTGCATGGTGCACTCCGTTTACAACCTGTAATATCAGACCACTTCGTCATCTATTTACCATTACCGTCCTCACCATGCAATCCAGCCTATGCGACGTGATGACACTGATTTTCCCTGCCCTTGAAAAGGCCCTGCGTCAGCTTACAAACGCTACAAACGGACGCAGCAAAAGAACCGCCAAAACTGCAGTGGAGTCTCTTCAATTCACGGTGAACACCTACACAGCTCAGAAGAACACCATCGAAAGCATGTTTTTAAAGACCACAGAAGCCGTGTTCATCCATAGATATCGCGACCTTGATGCTCTGATAAGACAGGAATGTGTCAAAAGTTTGGGTTACGCTATAGACACATATCCCGACTATTTCTTCCAAGCATCCTACTTGAGGTACTTGGGATGGCTTTTATCAGACCCGGTGAGTCTGGTGCGGGCAGAAGTGGTGAGGATTCTTGCATCGTTGTACGAAAACGCTACTGCTCGCAATAAAACATTAGACACGGGATTTCGCCAGTTTACCGAGAGGTTCAAATCCCAGTTGATGCTGATGGCCACCCGCGATGACGATGCCCAGGTACGGCTCAGATCCACTTCCATTTGTTGTCTGCTTTTCAAAATTGGCTTCCTCAATGACCTGGAAACAAAGACTATGGGAACCAGTATCTTAAGGTACTTTGCCGCAAGCCCTGGCTCGACTGATGCCAGAACTAAAGAAAAAATGGTCCGGTTCGTGGACCTCGTAACTAAGGCGATGGCGGATTCGGAATCTGAAAGATACTCTGAGCTGATTGCCTCTCATGCCGATTCTGGGCTCCATAATAATTTTTCCTTAACAAATGCCATCAAAGTGAGGTGCGTCGTTAATTACCTTCGTCAAATATCCAGTGTTGATGGGGTTGACATACATGAGGTTTTGCCCACTTTGTTCATGTTTCTATCTCAGGTGCCTAATGCTGTTTCATGGGACTTTGTGATCCAGTATTACCTCATGGACACTTCCTCACTTGAGCTAGATGATGATACCGAACTTGCGAATCTCAGGAGTTTGATAGATATTAGTGAGCCAACAGATCAAGTTTTTGTGGCCCTCTATATACTAGGAAGCATACTGTGGCTTTACCAGGCTTCCCTGTTGCGTAAACTTGAGAAGAATACTGATGCATTGACCGAACCAGTGGAGGAAACACAATTGAAGCTTGTTGAGCTTGTCCCTCAACTTGCAAAGCAATTGGTTAAATCTAGTGATCAATGTGGAATTCTTGTTCGATTATGGACATTGTTGTTACGGCCATCTCCGGTATTTGGCTCTTTGTACAATGGCTTCAAACTGATAGGCCAATTGCAGATTTACAACGACGTGAACAAGGACTTGTTAATGTTTTTTGACGAGTATGAACCCAAGCAGTTACTTCAAAGCACTGTTTTGGATTCATTCAAAGAGCTCTTTGCCGTGATTCTTCTGGCATACGATACGAAAACTGGAGACGAAGATGTTCAGGATTCTCAAATATTAACGCCAGAAGTTCGAATTGTCGTGCAGAATGTGACGTTGTCATTAGCAACCGGTGTCCAAGAGCTAATCAAAACCTGCGAAAGCACCGCAAATCCCGCTCCTTCTCTGAAAATGGAGATTTCCACCTGTATTCTCAAATTATTCATGTTGAGTGAACACGTTGACGTTGTCTCTATAATTGATGGTAAAATCAAGACACAATCCATTTGTCTTTCCATACCAAATGTTGTTATGAATGACATCTCGATTCTGAAGGAGATAATAGAGAACACTCAAAACACAAAAAGATACTTAGAGGACTTGTCATCAATAGTGTTTGCCAATTTGAGCTTCCTTTCAAATGTCACATCAATCCAACTTGAATCCATTATTGCAGCATCACTACAGAATGTGGAATTGGACACCGATCTTGTGACAGTATTCGAATATTTGCCTCCATCATTGGCAGCCATAGTAAACCTCCAAGAGCAGGTGAGGGATTGCATTTTTCTTGTTGGCAATCTGGAACAGAACTTGCAAGATTTAATTTCTGATCGTCAAGAATGTCTTGAGTCTTTGAGTCAGCTTAGCACTCTTCTAGGCTCAAAGTTGATTGATCTCCTTATTCCTATTCGTTTCTTTTACCTCAAATGCAAGGACATGAAGTTCACAAGCTTCCCTGACTTGTTTGCATATGACCAACTTGGAAAATATGTGACTACGAATATCGATATAGTTACTGAGCAGGGCTTGCTTTTTCCCTTTTTGGTTCATGAGAGCAAATTGGCGCAGTTAAAGGGTACAGAGATCAAAAAGTCCGAATCTGAAAGTGCGTCGATCGAAGAAGTGGCTGCGATTATGGTGTCGCCGCAAACTGTGGAACAAAGTTTAGTAGAACTGGACGACGATGACGAGGAAGAAGAAGAGGAAGACGCTGAGATACGAAAAGAAGTTCGCATCAATTTGGAGGAGCAAAACAATGCACGTCACAGAGAAGAACAGATATGGCAATGTGAAAAGGATTTGTGCATTTACGCCATGCGACTTTTAGCACTCCAACAAGTTGCACTTCTTGCTCCGGATGTGATTGAAAGGATTGGGGCCAATGCGTCGGCTTTGGGAGGAGCTTTCAATTCTACGATTAGCAACAAGTTCAAAAAAATCACCAGCGACCAAACGGAGGATCAAGAAAAATAAATGTCATTCATATATATTGTACAAAGCGCGAGTTAATAAATAACGTTACTAGAAACACGGCAATTGGTGCCCAGGTGAAGTCAAACCTTCGACCCATGTTTATAACTGTTTAGAATCGTTTTCGGTTCGTTGAGCTCATTGACTGAATTTATGGGGGTATCATCGACGGACTCTACGTCGTTGGCTAACGGAATATCGACTCCGTCAAAGTTGAAAGCAGGATGTTCCGACGCAGGAACCTTGAGTTCCGAGGAGACTGGCAGAGAAGGACGCTGAGGACGCATCATTGAGTAAGACGAAGTACGAGGCGATACTTCTCCACCGCTTCCTCTGTGACCGCAACCAAGAATGTCCTTGATTGAAGGTACATCACGAGCGGGACTGAGGGCACGATTCTTCAGTAACTTCTTCTTCAAGCGAAGCGACAGTTCTTTTCTCAACTTTTGGCAAACTGGCTTATCGGCAGGGTCGCAATTGCCTCGAGCAATAGCTCGGCGGTACCGATTGGTGAGTTCCTTTCTTATGGCATAAGCGCTGTCCTGACGAAACACACGAATAAGACCAGTTTGATCCGTCGTTACAATTATGTGGCCCAAATCGGGAGTCGTCAGTGGTGCAGCTTCTGGCGAGTAATCTCTGTGTTTCAGTTTTGGCATCTCGTTCGATATTCCACAACGGTTTCCACGTTTCACCAAGTCGTAGATCACATCATCGGACATGTCAAGGAGCACCTTGGAACTCTCAGGCGCAAACTTTGCAACATTGACGTTCGAGTGGTGGGCATGGAAAGATATGTAGCTGTTGTTTTCATTGGAAACATAATCATTGCCCAGCTCTTCTTCCGAATCTTTATGCATATTTAGTTTGCGCACAAGCCTATTATCGTGCAACAAGTGGGTATACTTCTTGTGTTTCTGCTCCCATTCTTGCACCTGGGAAACACCGTCGTGAAGAATATCTCGCATGGCCGACCGGAGCTTGTTGTTGATAGTGGAGTTATTGTTTTCCCAGATGTAACACCAATGGTCTTCGGAACCAGCAATGATGTAGTTTTGGTCCTCAGTCATAGACGCCACGATCGAAGAGCTGGAGTTGGTCAAGCCCTTGAAGCGGGTGACAAGCTTTTTCAGGTGAGAGTCAACGAGGCGGATTTTCGAGTCGTTGGTGGTAATCAAGACATTCCAACGAGCGAACGGGGACTCGTTATGCACCAGAGGCTGGTAATTCTTGTTTTCAAACACCTTTATACCAGTGACCTTGTTATCGTTTGAGTTCTGGAAAGCATTCGATATCGACCGTTTCTTGACATGAAACTTTGTCACGAGGTGGAGGCCCTTTGTTTCGAGCACGGACAACATGCCGCTGAAACTGCCCACCACGCATTGCTCGCCGTCTGGGGTGAAGCACGTAGCGGTGATGAGAATGTCGTTACCCAAGTCGTTGCTGTACGCCACGCTGTTTTCGAGAATCGACCAGAGACGAACACGATTGTCGAGGGAGCCCGAAAGGAAAAACCGGTCGTCGTTGGGATGGAAATTGACGGTTGTGACAAAGTCGCTGTGCTTGAACGTCTGGAGGCACTCGGAGCGGTCCACATGCCAGAGCCGGGCGGTTCTGTCCATGCCGCCGGAAATGAGAAAGTTGTTCTTGCTCCAGTCGAGGGACAAGATGGTTTTCGAGTGGCCGCGAAACTCCATCACCGGGTTCTGGTGGAACACCGGGGCGTTCTCAAACATCTTTTCCTTGCTCTTGGTCCGGTTGTTGACGCTTTTCGACACCTTGCGCTCGTTCTCCAACTTGGCGAGCGGCGACGACACCACCTTCCAGATCTTGATGACTTGGTCCCGGCCGGCGGTGGCGAGATAGCGGCCGTCTCTGCTCCACTCCATGACGAGGATCTCGCGCTGGGACGCTCCCGCCTGGGTGTTTTCGTCGTCTTTAGCCGGTACCGCATCGGCATCCGCCGCCTTGGACTCGGCGCCGTCGGCCAACTTTTGCAAGTTCTGCGACGACTCGGCGTCGGAGTCCGAGTTTTTCTCCAACGACGGCACCGCATTGAGCTCCTGGGCCAAAAAGAGCTTGTTGAATTTGGACAGAACATGCCGCTTGCGGCTGCTCAAGCGCATGTACGAGGGGAACAAGAAGGACTCGTAGGTGAGCCCTTCCCAAGCCTGCGACCGGAAAAACGCCGTCGGGTCGTCCGCACCAGACGCCTCTGCCTGGGGGATCTCGACCCGGTCGTGGAAACTGTGGTGTTTCGGAATGGACGCTGCTGCCCTGGAATCGTGCGACAGCACCGACGACTCATCGGTGGTGTCGTTCATGACGGTGGAGCTTTCGAACTCCGCGTCGTCAAAGATGCTGCTTCCGTCGACGTCCACAAACGAACTGGCGGTGCCGGAAGACGGCGTTCGCTGGGACGATGGCCGGGCATCGGCAGGACTTTGGGACCGAGTTCCGGCGCCCGAAACCCCAGGTTTTTGCTGCACACCATGGCCAGACGACGACAGGGTGGCGGTTCCACGGGAACCACGCGAGCCATGCGAGCCCTTCTTGCTAAATACCCGTTTCATAAACGGAACCTTCGGAGGAGACGGCGACGAAGGGCGGGAATCCATACCACTATTCAGCTCCAGAAACGCCATTGGTACGGATAGCTGGGATCCAGTACTGGCTAGTGGTTATATATGGGGGATGAACCTTATAAAGGAAGGCTGAAATCAAGGATATTATTAGAAATAATAATGTAATTATGAGAAGCGGTAGAGAAATATTTAAACCTGTGGCGGGGAAGCGCGGAGGGCAGCATTCCAACGCAACGCTGCGCAAGCAGCTTCGATGCATGGGGGTGCGGGCACCGTTTCGGCCGATAGGCGGACTTGGCGGCCGGACTGGTCGGACTAGTCGGACTAAGCGGACCAGCGGGCTTGGAAGTTCTACGACGTCGATACAGATCAATGCTATTCTACATGGCTATATGGAGGGGCTGGGATATTGGAGGCCGAGCCGATCGACCACCACGCTCAAAATCGTGGCTTCAGAGTGCACGAAGTTTCTAGTGCGAAAATATACGAGTCGAAGCGTGCGAGTGCGAAGTGGCCGGAGAAACTCCAAACTCCAAACGACAAAGCACGAAACTCCAAACTCCAACTCCAACTCCGTCCGTTCCCACCACCCGCTATAACCCTGGGCCAATCTAGTTGGCCTTTCTCTTCTTGGGCCATTCCAAGTGCAAGATCAACGAATGGTAACCCTTTCCGTTCAACGTGTTCAACGCCTCCTCGGCCTGGCGCTCGGTCACGAACGAAACGTAGGCAAATCCTCTCGACTCGCCGGTCTCTCTGTTGCGCACAATCGTGACTCTTTGCAATGGGTGGAATCTCTTGAGCAACTCGTTTCTCAACATGTCCTCGTCGACAAATGTGTTCAACTGGGAAATCTTCAATGTGGTACTGTCGTCTCTGTCTCTTCCACCCAAGTCTCTCACGGCGCCGGCACCCTTTCTTAACGAAGGTGGCACATATTTGCCCGAAGCATCGGTCTCGGGCTCGGGAGTAGCACCCGCAGAAGTGTTGGCCGAATCGCTGATAAGCGTATCTTTGAAAGGACACTTGGAGGTAAAATGGTTGCCGCCACATGTTCTACATTTGATTCTCTGGTTCGATACAATCTGTTGTTTCTGTTCCGCCTTTTGTTCTTCCTCTTCTTTCTCGATCTCCTTCCACGAGGTGCCGAGCTTCAACTCGACAACTTCGCCTAGTTGCGTGGTACGCGCATCTGGACCGGGTGGCATGTCCTTCTCCTTGCCGTATTTGCTCCAGTTCTTGCGCATGGCAATGAGAGGATGCACTTTTTCTTTCACTTTCACCTCTCTGATTTTTTGTATGTGTCTTATTTTTTGACCGTTGGCATTCATCCGGTAGTTGATCACTGTTTTGGTGCCGTCGGGGTTGTTTATCACCTCAGCAGCCGGTATTTCGTCCTCGGCATCCGCCCATGACTTGATTACAGACGTGGCCATATTCGTGGTGTTCACCTCTGAAGAAAATTTTCTTCTCAATTTTGTCGGCGTGCGCGCACCAGTCCGTCCCCGTTGCCGATGGCATCGGTGATCAACCTGGCCACTTTATGGTGCCGGTACACCTGTTCATGGGCCCCAAAGGCGCCAATGTGCTTCTCAAACGGAATTGATTGTGCCTGCAAAAAATCAGCCATCAATTCCGTTTGCTTCACAGAAAGAAGCTCGTCCTCCGTAGATTGCACCAAGAGAATCACACAATTTTCTACCAGTATATCAAACCGGGGCATCGTAGACGACACCTGCGTGGCTCTGGTGTAGTCCTGCTTGGTTTCGAAAGCCTCATTTACAAAAGAACTATAAGTAGGATACTCTTCCACGAGCTGGGGCACATCATAAATGCCATCAAGAAACACCAAAAAGTTCATTTTTATGCCCAAGGGGCGTTCCCATCCCGGTAAAATCGTCCTATAGTTGAGTATCTGTAGCGCCAACGTGGCGCCCACAGAATGACCAACCAACCCCACATGCTCAACTTTGTAGGTTTTCGCCAAAAATTCAATGGCTGAAACAACGTCTTCGAGATGCACCGGATGCTTTACTGCCGGCGACAATCTATAGTTGACTCCGAACGTATTTATAGTAGACGGAATTTGTGCTACAAGCTCTTCGAAATCATTGAATGAGTTGCGGGGATCGCGCCAGGCGCCCCCATGGATTAAGATTAACGATAGATGATTGCCGGAATCATGTCTATATACACGGATTGTCTGGAGGTCGTCAGAACCATAATTGAGTATTTTGGTGGAGTTCATTAAATGAGGCTGGCAAGAAATCGAGCATGCAACCACCAAGGCTGGCGCGGCCCGTATACAGGAGCAAGGATGCCCTATGCGATGAGACGGATGGAACTGAACTGGAAACCAAATGGAAGCCCTGTTGACATGACGAAAGACGGTTCTGGCACAAAACACACACGAAGAAATAAGGCCAGCCAGCTGACGCCAATACGATATTTTTTAGGACGGAGAGTCCCTTCATTCTAATACAATCAAATAAAATCAAACATAACAATATTCACCACGTTCTTTTCGAATCAGTATCTGGTAGGAGATCTGTCACGGGTGTACGAATCGTAACCGTCGTCGCGGCCCTCTCTGCCGTAGCTCTCTTGAGCGGGATATCCACCATCTCCACCATCACGAGGAGGGTAAGAGTCGTATTCTCCACCACGACCGCCTCTGAATCCACCGCGGCCTCCACGGGAACCGCCTCTGAAATCGTCTCTATATCCTCCGCGTCCACCACGGAATCCACCTCTGAAGTCGTCTCTGTAACCCCCACGGCCTCCACGGAAACCGCCTCTGAAGTCGCCTCTGAATCCTCCACGGCCACGGCCACCTCTAAAGTCTCCTCTGAAGCCTCCTCCACGGCCACCACGGAAACCGCCTCTTCTGGGAGGGGGCACGAAGGGGGAAGTGTCTTCTTCGGCCACCAAAACGACGTCTTGGAATTCGGCCTTGTCCAACAAGGGCACAGCCTTGTCTAATTCCTCTCTGGAACCAAACTCCAAAGCTCCAATGACCTCTCCACTCTCGTAGTCACGGAACACCTTGGCGAAGGTGGGGGTCAGCTCGGTCTTGTCACGAACGAAATCCTTAAAGTCTTGCCATGCGGTACCATCTGGAAGGTTGGTGACCTTGACTCTGAATTGGCCACGAGTGTCCTCCTTTCTCTCCTTGGCAAACTCCACCTGGAGAGTCTGGCCATCGAACTCGGTTCCGTTCATCGTTTCGACCGCCTTGGCTGTGTCTTCGGGATTTTCAAACGTGACAAAGGCGTAACCTCTCATCAACTGAACCTCGGTCACTGGACCAATCGATCCAAAATGTGACTCAACTTGTTCACTTTCAACTGTGTTAGTGTTATTCGGGTTGCAATCTGCGTTGTGGTACCTACCTTCGAACCCTAAAGGTCTTACAAAAACCTTGCTTGGTTCAGACATAATGTTTATGAAGAGTTTTACCGCGAAGAGGCAAAAAGGAGTGCGACGCGGCTGTCTGCAGGACGGGCCTGCACGTGGAGGCAGTTGGTCCAGTGGCTTACAGTGGCTATTTGGGCATAATATTCACCTAGACCAAAAAGGCTAAAACTATGGAGACAAGCAGAGGAATTGTCAATGACGAGCCACTTCCGCTGTATACAGAAGCGGTATAAGACGTGGGTATTGCTGGTGTCGAACTTGCTGGTGTCTGGGTGCCCTCATCTTGTTGCAGCGATTCTGGCAGTGGTTCTGGTTCTATGGGGGATGGCGAAGTTGACGTTGGGGTGGCTTCTGTGGTCAATGTTTGGAGGATAGTACTGTAAGACGTGGCCAATGACGTAGAGCCGTTTTCCACAATGGTACTGATCTCGACCAGGCATGTAACTTGCAGCACTATCGTCGAATGGCTGCAAATTGTGTTTGAGCAAATTTCTGTCACAGTTGTTTTGTGAAAGACGGTTGTTTCGGGGTAGAACGTAGACAATGTAGTTTCGGGGTGCTCAAAAGGTTCAGTAGTTTCTTGAGTAGGTTCCGGAGCACTTTCTGTCTCAGTTTCAACCGGAGTAGTTTCAACTGGTGTGGTTTCAACTGGAGTAGTTTCAACTGGAGTAGTTTCAACCGGAGTAGTTTCAACTGGAGTCGTTTCAACTGGAGTAGTTTCAACTGGAGTAGTTTCAACTGGTGTGGATTCTGTAGTTTCTGGTGTGGTTTCTGGTGTGGTCTCTGTAGTTTCTGATGTACAGTCTGTAGCGTTTTCACCTGAACACTGCGATTTCGTTGTCGATGTGATTGACGATTCAAGAACCAGCAGCAGTTTCTGTGTGGTTTCTGTGGTGCCTGTTTCCAGAGATGTGCTTGGCGTCTCTGATTTGGAACTGGACTTTGAACTGGATGTCTTGCTTGTAGGTGTAGCCAGTGTTTCAGTGGTGGAGGTCGGACTTGTAACGGAACTGACCGACGTCTCGGAGGTTGGGGTAGCTGGGCTAGAAGTCTCCGATGAGATAACTGAGCTAGAAGTCTTGGTTGAAGAAACAAAACTTGACGTAACAGAACTTGAAGTCTTGGTTGTGCTTTCCGAACTCGCCTTTGAGGACAGAGTCTCCGAAGTTGAACTAACCAAAGAAGTTACTGAGCTTGACGCAACCGAACTTATAGTGTCTGAACTAGAAGTCTCCGAACTTGTGCCTGGACTTGAACTTGACACACTCGTATCAGTACTTGTGATACTAGACTCACATCCTGTCTCATCACATTCACACTCTTCTGTAGTGGAGGAAAATGACAGAGTTTCACATTCTCCCGTCTCTTCACACTCACAGTCATCTGTAGTTGAAGAAGTAATCAACAGGGTTTCGCAGCCACCGTCACATTCTGTCGTTGAAGAGATCAAAGACAGAGACAGGCAATCTTCGTCACATGGAATTGGCGATGAAGAAGGTGCCGGAGTGGACAGAATGGGACCGGAACTGAACAGCGAGCTCAATGAGGTCTCAATTGAAGAGCTCAGTAACCGAGTTGAAGAGACATGTGAACTTTGAACTGAAGAAGTCAGTGCTAGCGACGAAACCACAGAGGACGTTTCCGCAGAGCTCAGCGATTCGGAAGTTACTTCTGAAAAAGTGGAGGATACAGACAGTGAAGTACATCCGTCTCCGGAACACGAAGAGCTTGACGGGAAAATTGACGACTCCAAAAGACTTGAAGAAGACACCACAGACTCACTGGGAAACGTTTCTGAAGTCTGGGAAGAAATCAGCAGACTGGACAGAGACGGATTGGTGCTAGACACACTTGACAAACTAGGCAGACTAGGCAGACTTGACGGAATTGACAGACTTGACGGAATCGACAGACTTGACGGAATTGACAGACTTGACGGAATTGACAGACTTGACGGAATTGACAGACTTGACGGAATTGACAGACTTGACGGAATTGACAGACTTGACGGAATTGACAGACTTGACAGTATTGACAGACTTGAAAGACTAGACAGACTTGAGGGGATTGAGCTTGAAGAAACAACCTCACTCGTTTGAGACACCAGAGAACTCGATGGTACTGAGCTTTCTGACAGCGAGACATGTGAGCTGGTTAACGAAGCTGAACTGGAAATGTAACTGGAAACCTCGCTGGTCTCGCTAGAAGACGTAACCTCGCTGTACTCGCTTGTGAACACCACCGATGAAGAAAAAGAAGAAATAGAAGACGAAAAATCCTCACAGTCGTCGTCTGACGAGCTGGCAGAGCTCACAGGCGTCAGCGACAGCTCGTCGCAGTCTTCAGGCTCACTAGAAGTGGTAGTGGTTTCAGTTTCGCAATCGTCGTCGCTGGGCTCAGAACTTGTTTCACAGTCATCTTCATCAGTCACTGAGCTTACTGGGGGCGAAGTTATACTGGAAGTATCCGCAAACGACAGCGTTTCGCAGTCTTCGTCGTTGTCTATTGTAGAACTAGTCAAGTCCACACAATCATCGTCATCTTCTGCCACAACTAGGTTAATTAAAACCAACAATAGCAAACCCAATTTCATGATGTAGCGTAAACCTGGGAAGAACAAAACAGGGACCGTATATATATTCAATCCAATGCCACATTTATTGGTTTCGTATCTGTTTTGGAACATTTCTAAATGCATAAGGTACTCGGCTAGAAAAAAAAGGAGTACGGAAAAAAAAACTGCAACCTCGTGTCACAGGAGGTTCTAGCCTTCTTCGGCCCTCGGTTCTGCTAGTCGTTTCCCATACCCTACAGAAACCACTCGTAAACGACTTTTGAGCTGCGACAAATTGGGTGCAAATTTGGAACCTGCTGCGAAGGTGCTGCATTACCAAGTCCCAAATAGGTAATTTCACATTTAGAGGTGCATAATCGTGTAGTATAGCTCCATGTATTAATCACGCTTCCACCGAACACCGCCGGCTTGTCTAGCATAGTATATACCTCCGATCTCAATGTTCGTATTCCACTGGTCGATATAGGAACAAAGAGCACTACCAAGCGCCAACTCTCGAGGCATCTCCGACTCGTCGATTTGAAGCGTGAACCCCCGATCTCCGTTGGGTACAACTCTTCCGATTCTTATCCGCACCTCTGATTCCTTGTTGCCCAAGTTTACCACCTTCTCGAGCCATTTTCCTCTCATGGTCCACTGGTAGGTAACGCCATTTGCCATGGTAAACATTCTGTACGAGTCATTAGCGTCAACCCGAAGACTAATGACATGCCACCCCAACTCGGCAGCTGGTGCAGTTGGCGCCCGGATCAAAAGAACATTGGATCGTAAGCCCGCTCTGACCGTAGCAACTGGCTCGTCCTCGCCATTTTCCCCCGTTCCTCGAATATCCGAGGAAAACATTCTGTAGGCACCCTTCACTGCCCGAGATCTGGTGAACCAAAAAAGTGACTTCGATGGGTCGGATGGGCCCACTGGATAACGACCACCCTCCGTATCGTACACATCAAAGGTTTTCGATCCAGAACCAAACCGTTTCAACACAGCATACTCGGATACGGTTTCCGGCATTTCTATAATGTTGGGCACATATCTTGAAGCTCTTCTATGAGGATGGAAGAGCACGGCCTTAGCCGTCACCAAGGGGCGCATTATAGGGTAAAGGACGAGTTCGACTGGCATAGCAAAGAGTTTGTGTTAGTGAATGCGAAGCTGCAAATTTATAGTCGAAGCACAAACACAAACGCACAATAAAAAAACGCAGAAATGGGAACACAAATACACTTGCTCAAAAATCTCTCTTCGAATAAAATCCTCTTCGTTAAGCTTTCACCTGCTTAACTTTCTTTGCCTTTTGGCTCGGAGCCTTCGCATCAGTCTTCGCATCAGCCTTCGCTTCTCTCGAATTACCCTTTGCGCTATTTCTGCTCTTTGTTTCTTTCTCTTCCTTTACGCCCTTTGGCTTCTCATTCAGCACTTTCTTCTTCGACTCTTCGCTCGGTTTCTTCTGCGCTTTTCTGGGAGCTGCTTTCTTTTTCGCCACAGGCTTGCTTCCTTTGACTGGTTTACCCTTCACTGTTGGCTCTGAAGTGTCTTCTTCTTCATCGTCTGGAAGGCTACTTTCAATGGTATTCTCTTTAGGCGTGGATTTTTTTCCTTCCCCGATCTTCTTGCCAACCTTCTTCTTCCCAATTTCCGTTGCCGGCTTCAGAAGTTTCTTTGCATGGCCATAGGACTTGGAAGAATTTCGGTGTGAACTAGCGTCGGCCTCTGCGATATCGTCGAATTTTTCATCGTCTTCGCCAAAAATAGTGCCGTTAAACATGCTTCCTATTTTTTCACGATCAACCTTTCCGTACTCGTTGATCAAATCACCATTTATCCGATTAGGGACATGGCTGGAGCCATGGCCCCCACTGGCATCGTTGGGAGGTAATCCTTGACGCAATGGAGAAGGTTTGGTTTCAACCTGGTTGATTCTATCGTCATGATGCATGCCCAATTCATGCTCATACTTGTCGACTGAGGAAGCATCCTGCTGCTCGAGGAACTCGTCGTCCTCGAATTCGTACTCGTGGCCAAAGGTGGAGTAGTACAATCTCTCTTGTTCCAATCCGTAGGTAGCACAGAATTCTGAAGATCCTAACATGGCGCATGCTACGTTATCATTGTTGAAACCCACAAGCCATTGAGAGTTGACTTTCTTTGGATCATTAACGATTTTTGGATTTGGTAGGAGCAATCTTTTCAAATCCGGATTAGTTTGATCTGCCTCCCCTGGCTTCAAGAACAAACTGTCATGATCCATAGCAAAGATCAGGTTCAATATGCCCTTCACGTTTATCTTGTGCACAGTAAAATCTGAAATGGATAAGGATAGGGTGAGATCATCGTCTGCGGTAAACTTTCCATCTATTTCACCTACCAGAGACATCACCCAACTCGAAATTCCATTAGGAATTAACACGTTCGTGCCATGGCACAAATCCTTGGGATTGTTCAAGTTCCAACCAATCATGGGTATATCAAACGAGATAGAAGAGCTGACATGACTCAACCGGAACATTTGCTTATCTCCAACCACATCTTTCACGAGTATCACCAAGTTTGGTCTGTACATGACATTCCCACAACCACACTTGTCCAAGTGAGCACGCGCAAACCCCAACCAGATCTCCCGGTTAGCGGGTATTATCGACTTGGTATCAGTGTTGGTGTGGGTTTCAATTAGACCATTGATATTTATCAACTGAGTTCCTCCCCGCAAAGGTCCTACTCTGGCAGAAGTCGACAAGCGGTTGTTCAACCGGTACGTAAACGCGCACTCGCCTGTAGACATGTCACACTTGAGTACTTCAAGGTTGGCCCAGCGATAAATAAAGTTGACGTGGGTATCATAGCCATGGACCGCACGGTCAGCGTTACTAACGAAAGGAGTCCAGTTTTTCTGCTTGCTACGACGTTCAACGTTCTTGATTTGTAGCTCCACAACTCGGCTGTAGACACTGTTTTTGAACTCGTCGATAGCCAAACCATCGGTATTCTCTTTCCCCACCTGGGTCTGCCATGGCCAGCACATGAACATGGAGCGGTAGTAGCTGGGTTTCAATACCAAGTGGTCATCGGCATCGTCATCAAAATGGGTCATTTTTCTGTGGTATGCGTTGAAAATGACCAACGGTTCCTCGTAGCCCTTGGGGTTTCTGACGAGGAGAATACGAGGGTCTTCGGGGCCGTAAAACTTGCCCTCTGTGTTGTCGACGTCGAACCAGAAAGGAATGGGCAAGAACGACGGGAAGTGCATTACCGTGAAGTCGTTTTCGTTGGTTGGCACCACGAGTTTGGTGTTTGTAAGTTCGTTCCAGTTTTCGTCGAAAAGCTGAGCATAGGTTAGCGAGATGATGGGCTGGTTACGGGCGCCCTTGGGACTGTAGAGCACTCTGGAAATCATGAAATGCACTCCGTAGTCCTGCAAGTACACCGAGGACCCTGCTAAGCGGTACCAGTAGTGTTCAACGACATTATATTTGATCTGGAGCGCCAACTCTTCGATGAAGAAATGCGACAATTCCTGGAAATATGGGTTGTTCTCCAAATCCTTCAAAAGCTGGGTGAGGACTGTGCGGAGCGATACGTTGATACCCTTTGGCTGGTCGACGCCAACCAGGATTTTTTCATGGAGTTTGGCCTCACATTTTTGAAGATCAAGCTTAATGTTGGAGGAACTGTGGAACAAATCGATATCGTAAGGTTCAAAATGGGACGCTTTCAACGGAGCTCTGAGTCTCTCAGCGATGGTTCCCGCTGGCGAGTACTTGGTCAACGTCGTGGACTGCAACTGGTCCATTGGGTACAACTTGTGTTTCTGGATATACTGGGCCAAGTCGTCGTTGAACGTTTGTGGGAACAAGACTCTGTCCTTGGAGTCCATCATCGAGTCCCAGAGCCACGAGCTGGAGCCCTGGTGGTAAGCCCCTTGAAAATCACGGATCAACAGGTGCTGTTCGTAGGAGGATATGGACTTGTAAATGATGAATAAAAACATTACCAGACACAACGCCGCCCAGGGGCTCCGGAGGAACGACCTGAGAGACGGCGGCGATGCCACGACACCTTCTGATTTCTCTGCTGGCATTATGGTAGCATAGAGTGAGAGAAGAGCTGTGCAGTCGCGAGACGGAAATTGTGAGGAAATTTGTGGAGTCGCGAAATTCTGAGCCCATACCAGTGCGAATGATTGCAAAACCGGACCCCTTCTACAGTTACAATATCGGCTCGTGGCATTATGCACACCGCTTACCAGTAATCTACCAGCTTTCAACTAGCTTTGCTAGATTTAGCTTTTTCAACCAGTTGCGCTAGTTTTCCAGCTTTTCTTCGCTGGTTTAGTGCTCCTTGCCGAACTCCGCACACATCCTCTTCGAGCCCTCGAGAGCACACTCAATGTTGAAATTGTCGAATCCTGACGGCGGGAGCGACGACATGCCAAAGACAGGTCCCACCAAGTTGCTGCTTTTGCTGTCAAGCAGAATGAACGACGAGAGAACATTGCGGATATGAACAATTTCCACCGACACATCGGCGATGGAAAATGCCAATGTGAGATCGTCACTGAATCCCACCTGGTTGTGGTCGCTGGTGATGGTCCACGACGAGATTCCGTTGGGAATGAACACCGACGGCTGGCCTGGCTGGCATGCTTTTTGTGGATTATTGATGTCCCATCCAGCAACAGGAACATTCAAGGAAGCGAACGAACTGATATGGCTGATTCGGTACTTGTCGCCGCCGTCTCGGGTCACCACTACAAAGTTGGGACGGTACATGTCCTTGCCGCACCCGCAGTCCTTGATATGTGCTCTGGCAAATCCCATCCATATTTCTCTGTCTCGAGGAATCTGCGCTAAAAGCGACCCGACTTCATGGTTCTTCGAATGCCGGTGAAGAAGATCGTTGATATTGTAGAGGTTGGTTCCGCCCCGCATGGCGCCGACACCAGCGGAGTCCGAAAGCTTTTCGTCCATCCGATACACAAACTTACAGCTGGAGTACTTGCCCGAGATTTCCGTCAATTCGCACCGCAAAACCTCCATGTTGGAGTAACGGTAGAGGAAGTAGGCGTACTTGTCGTATCCGTATTTGGCGCGGTCTTTCGAGCTCAAAAACGGCGTCCAGTTCTTCTGGGTTGCAATACGAGGCATGTTCTCCCGTCTCAACTCCACCGTTCGAGTGTACAACTTTTTGTCGCATTCCTTGTCCGCGAGGTCCTCCATATTCTGCTTGCCTCGCTGCTGTTGCCATGGCCACGCGGCAAACATGGACCTGTAGAACCCAAATTTCAAATTCATTTCGTCTTCCTTTTCCGTCTGCGACTCGACGATCTTGCGGTGGTACTCATTGAACACGATGAGTGGCTCCTCGTAGCCGGCGGGGTTGCGCACCAAAAGAATCCGTGAGTCCTCGGGTCCGTAGTACCGGTTGTCCTGGTGGTGCACATTGAGATAGGCAGGAATGGGCAACAACGACGGGAACTTCATAACCCGGTACTTCTGCTCGGTGGGCGAGTTCTGTTCATTTCCAACATCAGGATTGTTGGTGGGCACCACGAGCTCGGCCCCGTTGATTTCGTGCCAATTTTCGTCGAACACCTGGGCTAGCACCATGCTGAAATTCGGAGCGTTCCGGGCCCCTCCTCTCGAGTACACCAACCTCGAGATCATAAAGTGAACTCGGTGGCTTTCAAGCCACACCGACGAGCCGGCGAGCCTATACCAGTGGTCTTTGATGGTGTTCTCTGCAAACTGCTTTTTGACGTCTTCCTCGAAAAAGGAAAGAAAATCCTTCATGTACGGAGTGGGGTTCTTGAGGAGGCGCTTCACTAGCGCTTCGATGGGTAGGTTCTTGGAAACGGGCTTCGACACTTCGACCGCCAATTCTTTTCTGAACGACTCGCACTTGGCCGGTTTCATGTCGTCTGCCAAATCCTTCTGGCCATCGCCAGCCAAAAACACATTGAGCACATGGGGCTTCATCTCGAGCTCAGGCACCTTGGGAAATACCGAGCTGGAGGGTGCGCCGATGAGAAACTTTGCATTTTTGTTCTTGGCAGCTGCCGCAGGAAAATGTGAAAAGTAAAACTGTTGAAGATCCGGGTTGTGGAACAGCGTGGGAAATATCACACTGTTACCATTAAGCACCTTGGAATCGGGAGCCAGGTGTGGAGGCGGCCGTAAGTGGTCTTGGGCATGCTGCACTATATCGTGCAAGCTGTAAGTCGAGTCCGGGTTTGTCAGGCTGATGACGACCAACAATCCCAGAAGCGCCAAAATTGCGACGAGGAACACTAGTCTTCGATTGAGTTGTAGCATGCGAGAGATTGACTAGAATCTGGCGACCAGGTTGCGTTTGCACGGCTGAGTGGTTGATGAAGAAAAAAGTTGTTAGCAGAGTGCCAGAGCTGTTTACGACGTAATTACAAAGAAGTTGAACGTGTTGCGATTACGAGCGTATGGTAACGTGCATTAGCTTCGTGTGAAATTATTTTTTTGGATGCATGTACAGATTCACGAATCCGGAGAGGCTTGTAAGGTACTTCTTAATTAAGATTTTCAGCGCTAAAAAAAGATGCACGTTCAATTTGCAAAAAAAAAAAATGAAAGTTGAGGTGTTTTTGGCGATGTATATGGACATTTTCAGTCCTAACTCGCTCGTCATGGCCTTGAAAACTCTGTTCCCGTACCGTGGACAGAGCTTATATTCAACAAAAAGTTGACTCAGGTTCACGTGCCCTGCTAAGCCGCGACCGTTTACGTTGGACTGCAGCGGTTACATAATCGTGCAGTGGTTATATTTATACTAACTGTCTGTATTGTATGGATTGCCTGACATTTCCTGCATACTTTATATCTTGTTTCCAGCCGCCCAAACCCAGCAAGAGTTATTTAGGGGTTACGATACGCGGAGGTGAATTTGGCCAATTAGGTGAAATCGGATACGAAATCAGGATGAAATAAGAATGAAATCAAGAGATGAGTTCAAGCTATGCACGTTTGCTAATCAGAGCTTGTTGTAGTACCTGTAATGTGTGTAGCGCCCAAAACTGGCCTATGAAGACTCCGCCTAATGAACGATCTGTATCTGCCAATGGCACAACTTGCCCCTTTTGCAGGTCAGATCTAGAATAGATCTGGGTCGGATGACTATACGAATCGAGATTCAGCGCGAACCAAGCTGCGAACGCCAAGAGATGGTGAGACGCCGAATGTGGAAAATTGGCGGCCGAGTTGATTTTAGTGTGCTTGGATGGTCGATCTGAAGTGGTTTTGGGATTCAAGAGTCGGTTGCAAATTCAAGTTATTGTATGTTAAAAGAGCTCCGGGATGCCATTCTTCGATATAAATGGCACTAGCTGAACTGAACTCCAATTGAATTGATTTTCATAAATTTCTCGCGATTAGTTCCATAAAAATTTGCTCTTTGGACTCGCTTGAGGAAGTGCTTTGAACTCTAAGTTAATTCACCGGAGTATCACAGTTTCGTAGTACGTTGTCTCATGCAAAATGTTCGTCTTAGCAACTATGATGGGCAAGTTATCGCTTCTCATCAAGTAAATGATGGTTTGGTATTGACATGAGCAAGGTTATAAATCTCTGAATGGGATAAACATTGGCCCCAAGACACAGTTTCTGGTTACCATCCTATGACGTAGTTTGTCACCGATGTGAAGACTTTCTATCTTTGACTTCAATGCCCTGAAAGTGAGCCTTGATTGCATCAAGTAACAAGAAAGCAATATTTAGACGGCACTGAGAGCGTTTTATTTGGCACTGCCTCAAGACCCTTCATTTGCTACCACAGGAATATGTCTTGGCTGTGCGATTATTCAATAGAAGAGGCATTTGTAGCGGGCTCAACACACCAAGTAGAAAAGATCTGGTGCTATGATATTCTCTGAATTGTCTAGTGTTTAACAAAATTCTTTAAGGACCTTGACTTGGTATTGCACTGCAAACTAGTCGGTGCGCACTGTCAATCGAGAATAAAGCGGTTGCCATAATGAAGAAGCTACTGAATATCGCAGTTTCTTTGGTGTATGCAATGGTTATACTTTGCCATTTGCTCTTTGTTAGCCTGAGTAAACCTGCTGGTCAGAAAGTCGGTTGCAAAATTCCAGAAAGGGAACCTGCATGGACTGATAATGCGCGATTGCAACATACAAGATGGTGAGCAAGACCGTCACTCGTGTTTAACAACGTTCAGTAAGACCCAAAGTCAAATGTTTGCGTATCAAATATCGATGGAAAGCCTCACTGCAACTATTCAATCATTTGATAAAGGCACCTTCAAGTTAATTTATTCAAGTGTTACCCTATCACTGATGCCAGGTTCTGCCTTAAAGGTGGGCTGCAGTTACTATTCAGCTTGAAGAAGGTTAAAAATCTCGAATAAGATCAAGCCATTGCGACCATAAACTGTATATGAAAGCGCTTTTAGGGATTCCACTTGCATTTGCTATGCATACTTGATTTGGTTTCGTTATCTATATTTTCTTCGAAATTTTTTGTATAGTATGCATAAAAAATATCATTAAAAATATTGATTTCTTTCTGTGAAATTCTAGCTTACGATTATGTAGCAGGATTATTTTGGTATTCTGGTGTTTGGTAGTACCAGTCATAGAACATAAGGAAAGGCTCACCTCACAAGACCCTCGAGACTAATTTTCTGCGTCTGGTCTAAACAGAATTTCCATCCTTATCTTTGATAGCACCTCAACTTCCAAGCTCGGGCTCTATCTATGCACTTTTACTCTCGGCAATCTGTTCGACCACCTTCAACTTCTCCATTTCCTTGCGCAAGTTTTCCGACAACTTCTCAGACTCTTGTGCGTCAGGAGAGTAACCTTGGGCTCTTGCCTTTTCTTCTGGAGGGATTCCGTCATCAAAGTCAAGCTCGTCGATTTCTTCAAGCTCCGGTTGCTCAATTTCTCCCGTTTCATCGTAGTCGTCCTCGTAGTCGTCTTCGGCATCTTCGTCGTAATCATCATCAGTATAGTCGTCGTCTAGATCCTCATCATCATACACGTAGTCATCGTCGTCTTCATTATCTTCATCTTCGTCGTCGTCAGAGTTACCGCTAGCCCACTTTTCACGGAACCTTTCAGCCTCTCTATCCCCAGAAACGTCCTGTTTTCCTCCGTATTCTTCAACTTTTTTCTTTGTGGTTCTCTCACTGCTGTTTCCAAATTTCATAAAACTCTTCAATGGTGACGAAAACGTCCCCGAAAGTGGACGAGATTTTTTGGCGCTTTCTGCGTCATTCTCCAGCCCCGGAGACGTAGGTGTGTGGACGTGACCCATGGGTTCCTCCTCGGTGTCTTCGTCTTCGACTTCGTCGCTGAGATCACTCAAACTGTATAACGGGTCTCGCCAGTAATTCACATCATTGAACTTTTCGTCGGTTTTTATGTCAGAGATTTCCTCAAAGCTTCCCAAGCTGCGAGGGGAGCCCGGTGGGGAAGCACCCTGCTTGTTATGGATGTACTGGTCGAACTGGCTATCGTTGTAGGCAGTAGTTGTGCTCACTCTCTTGATCGGAGGAAAGAAGTGGTCCACGAGTTCGCCAATGTGAAGATACAGCGACTTGTAGCCTGCCAATTCAAGCAACTCCATATGAACTTCGCCGTTGGGGTTGATTGTGAACACTCGGTGAGAGGGAATGTGGACCGATCTGTAGCTGATGGCATCGGTTATTCTGTTCCCGAACCCAGCATAGAATGGTGTTCGATCGTCGTGCTCGCTTTCCACGTTGTAGTAGAGACCCCGTATATCGTTCAAGCACGCCATTTTGAAAACCTCTGGTTTTTTGAGAATCACTTCTCTTCGCAACGCAGCAATGGTTCTGTCAGGACTCAAGATGACCGGGCCCGGCGGGAGCTTTGTGCCGTCCTGGACGATTCCTCGCAAGTACTGGCGGGTTGAGTCCGACTGGCCCACAGAACGGGCAGTCAAGTACATGATATTATAGCCGTTTTTGGTGATGTCCAGAAAGAGGTTGGCCACACCAGGATGGGTCCAGTCACGGCCGAAGAGATTGAGCACATGGCCCAAGGCATCCGACTTGGTGATGGTGCCATCTATGTCGGAGATCACGATGGGGGTGGTGGACTTCCACAAGAATAACGAAGATTCGATCATGGAGTTGCCCTGGTTGAGCCTGAATGTGAGCTTGTTCTCGCCGTAGTTGAGCTTCATGCCCTGGAGCTGCTCGGACGTGAGCCGCAACGTCTTGAAGTAGGTTCTGTCGTCGCCGCGCTCCACGCTGCTGGAGGGGAGTTCTTGCGAGTACATCAAGCCGTCCAGGGAGATGTCGTCGTCATGCATGTCTTCGCCCAAACTGCCGGTGTCGCCGTGGTTGACGATCCGGATGTTGCCGTCCTTGTCCTTGACAATTATCTGGTCTAGGAGCCGGTACTCGCCCTCGGCATCGGCATCGTGGTGGTTGTCTTCCGAGGCGGTGGAAGAGGTGTTGCCGGTGAGATCGTTGATCTCACGTATGAAGATGGTTTGGAAGAGCTCGTCGCTGTTCTCGATGTTGCGCTGGGCGTTGGGCTTGTACCCGTCCATGTCGAGCACCATGTCGCCGTTGACGTCCACTTTGGACGGAATATTGAGCTGCTTGGTGAGTCGCTTGGCACGCTCAAATGCGATTTTCAGCTGCATTGACGGCGACGGCGACACCCGCGGGGTATTGGCGGGCGACGGCGAGAGCTCGATCTTGGACTCGATGTCGGCGCTGACGCTGGAACGGGGGGTTGCGCCAGGACTGGCCCGAGATGCGGTCGCACGAGATGGGCTCGTACCGCGAGCAGAAGTGGCCGGGCGAAGCGGCGGCCCGGCATTGAGGTCCAATTTCTCGCTGTCGAGCAGGAAACTCTCCCTGGCAGACGGCCGCGGCAGCCCGGGCGGCGAGCTGGAAGGCGAGGCTTCCGGCGACGAGGACGCCGAAATCACCGGCGACGTCATTGCCGACGACAGAATAAGGTCGTTGTTTTCGCTCTCAAACACAAAAAACGCCTCGCCGCCCTCGCCCAACTTCATGGGGAGGTCGGTTTTCATGTCATTGACATACAAATCGATTTTTTTTTGCAGCGGTTTGATGATTTGGAACTTGCCAAACCGAACATGCCACGGCGAGCAGTGCAAGGACCCGTCCGGAGTTTCCACCACAATGATGTCTATGGCTCCCAGGAGCGTGGCCGGGTTGAGCGAGCTCCACTGGTTGTAGACATAGTCTCCAACTTTGCCCACGTATTGCATGGCGCCAGGAAATGTGTAGATGAATGCGAGGATGGGCCGTCTGCGGGGCGCCGGTTGCTAGGGTGCGGGAGTGCACACAGCGCGGTGTCTCTGATTTCGTGAAAAATTCTGCTAGATCGCTAGGTCGCTAGATTCGAGATTCGCTAGATTACTCTAGATCCTAGATTTTCTAATTTTCTAGACATACCCAGACCCCGTCATATAACCCCGGTCACTCTCTTCCCATGTCGTTCGAGTCCAAGTTGAACAAGGGCCTCGAGGAGGGCGTCTCCGTCATTTCCTCGTCCCGCCAAGGTGAGCTCAAGCGGACTTTTTCCGTGTGGTCGATTCTCGGAATCGGTTTCGGGCTCACCAACTCGTGGTTTGGTATCTCCGCGTCGTTGATCACCGGAATCCAGTCCGGAGGACCCATGCTCATCATCTACGGTATCATTATCATTGCGTTTATTTCCTACTGTATTGGCATTACCTTGTCTGAAATGAGCTCGGCCATTCCCCTGGCTGGCGGACAGTACGTGTGGACACGGGTGTTGTCTCCCCGCAAGCACTCGAGTTTTTTGGCTTATCTTTGTGGCTCGCTTGCGTGGGCCGGTTCGCTCTTCACCTCGGCGTCCATGGCGCTCAGTATTGCCAACGAAATCATGGCGTTCTGGGTCCTCAAGCACCCGGACCATGTCACCCAGAAATGGCAGCTTTTCGTCATCTACCAGCTCATCAACTTGTTCTTGGTTTTGTTCAACTGCTACGGAAAAGCCCTCCCCACCATCGCCAATTTCGCCTTGTACACCTCGCTTTTCTCCTACGTCGTTATCACCATCACGGTGTTGGTGTGCTCTCGCGGCCACTACCAGAACGCCGACTTTGTGTTTGTCAAGTTTGAGAATGCCACCGGATGGTCCTCCGCAGGCATTGCGTTTATCGTCGGTTTGATCAACCCCAACTGGAGTTTTTCGTGCTTGGACTCGGCCACCCACTTGGCCGAGGAAACCAACACCCCGGCCACAGATATCCCCACTGCCATCTTGGGCACGGTGACCATTGGTTTCGTGACCTCGTTCACCTACTCCATCGCCATGTTTTTTTCCATCCACAACTTGAGCGATATCATCAACAACGGTACCGGAATGCCCATTTTGGACATCTATTTCCAGGCCTTGGGCAACAAAGCTGGCGCCCTCTGCCTCGGGTTTCTTATTCTCTTGACGGCCTGCGGCTGCACCATCTCCAGTCACACTTGGCAAGCCCGCTTGTGCTGGTCGTTCGCCAGAGACCACGGCTTGCCCTTTTCCAAGTACTTGTCCAGAGTAGACCCCAAGCTCGGAGTTCCCTTGAACGCACATTTGTTCTCGTCGTTCTGGGTGGCCGTGTTGGGATGCCTTTACTTGGTGTCTGACGCTGCGTTCAATTCCATGGTTACAGGCTGTATCACGTTCTTGTTGTTGAGTTACTTGGTTCCTACCGGATGCTTGTTGTACCGCGGCCGTAACAACATCCGCCACGGTCCGTTCTGGATGGGCCACATTGGTCTCTTTGCCAATATCATGACGTGTGCATGGGCCATCTTTGCGTTGGTGTTCTTCTCGTTCCCATCATTTATGCCTGTCACTGCGGGCACCATGAACTACGTTTCCGTGGTGGTAGCTATCTACCTCATCTGGGCTTTGGCCTACTGGTGGTTCCCCGTGAAGTCGTGGGGCTGCAAGCACAAGTTTGCCGGCGGCATCAGCGGCGAAGAAGAAGAGTTCCCCGACGTCTGTCTACACGATCTCTAATTCATGGCGTTCAACGCCTTGCCCCTCAACGGGCCCAAAAGTTAGTTTATCCCAAAAGTTAGTTCATTTCTCCTGATACCCTCAACCGGTCTAATAAATACGTCTACATTTACAAATATCTGCATCTACTGACACCTCTCTATCATGATTTTCCAGACAGGTTCTTAAAAGATACAAGTTGTTCTCTCCACAAGCTATCGCACTTTAGACGATAAATGGATCATGTGGCAGTCGGACGGTGCGAGCCAAAAACTGGCCCTCATCGTCCACCACTGATTCCCCGTCATGGTGCACTGTCTAATGTTGTGGATGACTTTTGGACAAAGTGAAGAGATGCCGCGAAATTTTCGCCTTATATGTGCGGGTCGTGCGCGCACCACGCGCTGCCATCAACAATCCGGCGATGGTTTGGGCACCACATCGCTCGAGTACTTGCACGCCCATGTCACTTTTCGGGGCTAATTCTGCGCCACAGGCCAACCAGGGTGGCTTCGGTGCCCTAGGCCAACAACAATCCACCACCGGATCCGCTCCATCTTCATCGGTGACTTCGAGTGGTCCTCCAGCTCCATCGTTGCAAACTCAATCTTCGGTTGCTGGACCAATTGCCACCTCCAATCCCTCCAAACTTGTCAAGGATCTTCTCGAGTCGGCCAACAACCTCCCTCGTCCTAGCAACGCTGGCTTGGGATCACTTCACCTCACTTTATCCGAGCTCCAAAAGCGCTCGGATCGCATGAGAAAGAACACAGAAGACACCCAATCGTTCAAAAGAGCACATTACTTGCTCGCTTCGAGCGGCGTGAACGCGGACGACATTGAAGACGAACTCAAAACCATAGACATGAACTCTTTGGCACGGGTGCAGTCGTCCACAGTGGCTGCTCCTCCAGCTTCTCGTGAAGCCGCCAGCAACATCGACAACTATATCACCACGAAAAAGGACGAAAACATCTTGTCTGCCATCGAGCAGAGTCTCTCCAACGCCTCAAAAGATTTCGACAAGTTTATCAACCACAGTGTTTCTATCGACTGGAAAGTGCGTCGTGATGAGTTGAGAAAGTCCTTTGGCATTATCAAGGCATCGGAAGATTTGGATGCTCCAGACACAAAGCGCCGTGCTTTCCTGTGGAACAGGTCGCTCCCTGGAAACTACCACATTTTGGCTCCTCTTGCTAAAGACACAAACGCTCCTCCTCCGCGCCAGATGTCGAGAGAAAAATTTGAAAGCCACGCCCAGGTGGTTTATCACCTCAATGAGGCTCGAATGTCCAACTCGTTCTTCCCGTTAGCCTCAAGATTCGAAGACGCCAACAAGCAATACCACGATACCAAGTCGCGCCAAGTGGCCGACGCTTGGCGAGTGTTGATAGATTTGACTGACGAGAAGAAAAGTAAAGTATCTCAAGAGCAAATGTTTCACACTGAATACCTGTCATTTCCACCATCGCATACATTGACAGACAGAATCATACGGTCAGGCAAGGGCTATTTGGAGAAACAGTTTTATGCATACTTGGATGGAATTTACATGAAAGACGACAAAAAAGAAGGCTTTGTCCCGGCAACAAACATCAACAAGGTAAACTACTTTATCAACAAGGTGGTCACAAGAAATAATGCCGGCGTTATTGACAGAACACTCAACGTCAATGGAACTCCGCTCTGGGTACTTATCTACTACCTTCTTCGCAGTGGCTTGTACCAGGATGCTGTTGAAGTCACCAACATTAACAAGGAGCTTTTCACCAAACTTGACAAAAACTTCCCTATATATTTGAAGAAGTACGTTGAAAGTGGGTGCTTAAGTTTACCATCAGACTTGTCTGACAGAATACAGTCAGAGTTCAGCAAACAGTTTGCTTTCGTCAAAGAAGACTCAACCGAAGGTTTCGACCCTTACAAGTATACCTTATACAAGATAATCGGCAAGTGTGGGTTGTCGAAGAAGGCTTTACCGCATGTTTTAAATTTGAGCATAGAAGACTGGACATGGTTCCACTTTTCCATCATCAACGAAACTGGCTCTAATCACAACCAATCAAAACTCGTATTTGAAAATTACTCTTTGGAGGACTTCCAAGCAAAAATTCTCCAGTTGGGTGCAAAGAGATTCAACTCGTCGTCCAAGAACCCTCTGTTCTTAAAGACACTACTCATGAGTGGTCTTTTCGAGTCTGCTGTGCAGTATACGTACGAGAACATCAATGAGTGTGATGCGGCACATCTAGCTATTGGATTGTGCTACTATGGTCTTCTCAAAGTCGCAAGGAAGAATCCTCCCCATGATAGTTTGTTCATTCTTGGCAGCAATGGGCTTCCCGAAATCAACTTTAGTCGCTTATTGGGCTCTTACACCAGGTCGTTCAAGATAAGTGATCCCAAGGTTGCTTGTCAGTACCTCATCTTGATAGGAATGGGCGACGGCGGTAACTCTCACGAAGAGTTAAGCAAATGTCATGAAGCCTTACGTGAACTCATACTCATTTCTCGTGAGTTCAACATGTTGCTCGGCGAGTTGGATCAAACCACTGGCCAGAAAGTCCCCGGTCTTTTGGAGCGCCAAAGATCGTTGATCCAATTGCTGAGCCGCGAGCAATTTGAACGGAAAATAATTGATGTGGCGGCTCGTCGGTGTGAAGAAGAAGGCAGAACATTCGATGCCTTGTTGTTGTACCAGTTGTGTCTGGAATTCGACACTGTGGTGAGTCTCATAAGTAAGCTCATGGGAGAAATCCTTTCAACTGTCGACCTTGACAAGCCATTGATTGGTTACGGAAACTACGAAAACATCAATGGTGAGTCCCAGGCTGCCGACACCATTGACAATAATATCATATTGTTGTCACAACATATCATGAATGTGTTCAACAAGAACAGCATTATCAATTCGCATATCCGACCCGGTGTGAAAGAAACATGCAACATATTAATTTCCATCATCTCCATCAGAGACCATTTTGTCAACAAAGAGTGGTACAAGGTGCTCGAGGCGATGAAGGCGCTTGAGTTGGTGCCAATCGACCCAACTTTGAATTTGGTGCAAGTTCGAAAAATGGCCGAAAATGTGCATCAGAATCAAGACAGCAATTTGATCAAGGTGATTCCATCGCTTTTGGTGATGGTGATGACCAGCATTTCTCAGCTCAATTATGCCATCTTGACAAAGAAGTACCAGACGTTGGGCAACGAGATGGAGGAGTTGAGCAATCTCAAGAACATGGCGAGAAATTGTATGGTGTTTGCTGGAATGATTCAGTACAAGATGCCGGGCGAAACTTATAGCCTTTTGATCAATTTGGAGTCACTGTTGTCGTGAGGTAGTATAGAAGTGAGTGGAACGTGAATAGTGTTGTATATCTACGACTATTTTGTACTCGTATATTTCACTTGGTCTCCTCAAATTCGCATTTTCTCAGATTGACTCTATTATCTTGTCCTAGTTACAGCAGTACTAACCTGTAAAATAGTCTCTGGGTATTGCGGGCATAGCAATGAAGTCTGGTTACCAGTTCCCAAACGAGATACACCTGCTAGGAAGCAATTTCAATCGTCTGTATTTCAAACCGTCTCCAGAAGCAGTTGTGGAGGACCAGATAATCGTCATTCCCAAATTCTTTTCAGAGGACTTCTGCAATTCCTTGATCCGATCGTTCGCCAAATTGAACCTCGAGACCACTCCGCTCATCAAGAGCAAGGACTATGCTGCCAGGTTCAACGATCGCATTTCCATGAACGACTTTGAAACGGCTGGGAGCCTTTGGAACTACATGCTGCAAGTGCTTCACCAGGAAGACTACGGGGACGAAGAATTGAAGAACATCAAGTCCACATTTAAAGATGCCAAGGGCCTTAACCTGCAATTGAGGATATATAGGTACCGCAAGGGCCACCATTTCGGCAAGCACTATGACGAATCTGTGGTTTGTAAACTAGAAGACAAGCCCAGAGGACGCCAGGGCTCCACACGATGGACCCTACTCATCTACTTAACAGGCGGTGAAGAGTTTAGTGGTGGAGGAACGATCTTCTACCCAGAAAGCAGAGGTGCGGAGCCGTTGAACATCCACCCCAGTAAAGGTATGGCTCTATTGCACAAGCACGGAGACGACTGCTTGATGCACGAAGCAGAGATGGTGAAGCTGGGCGAAAAGTGGGTGCTTCGAAGCGATGTCATATTCTAGGTTTTATTGTTGGAGAGTGTCTTGGCTGCGAAAAAATCTGCAATACGCTCAAGAGTCATGTCGAACGACTCCCGTTCTCGCCGTATGCTCAGTCTCATCCAGCCGCTCAACTTCAGCTGGATGTGGCTGGAGTTGTACCTGGTATCGAACAACACGATTACCGAGTAATCGTTGGCGTGCCGTATACTTCTTCCCACACTTTGGTTGACAGCTCTCATGCAAATGTTCTCATAGTACTCTCTGGAGTTCTCCTTGGCCATCGCCTGGGTTCCTCCCTTCAACAAGGTGGTTTCCTCTATAAACTTTCGTTTTGCGATCAACTCGCCAGAAAACGCATTGGGGTAGGGGAGTCCAAGCATTACGACGGCCCGCGCAAGCTCATCAGAAAAGTTGACTCCTTCGGACATTTTACCCCCAACGACTGAAAATAGGATGGCACCGCTTCCTCGAGCAGCGGCACCGTAGTCCCGCAATATGGTTTCAATGCTGGTGGAGTCAGACAGCTCCAAAAAGACCTGCTTCAAGGAACTGATTTTAGCCAAATTGCCGTCGTTTCTCCAAGTCAGAATCAACTGATTCAAATATTTATAGCTGGGAGCAAATACAACAATCCCGTTTGGAACCTTCTTGCAAATTTCCTGTAACGACAATGCCAACTCTCGTAACATGGAAGGATCGTTTCTCTTGTGATACAGAAAGTCAAACACAGTCGTTTTCCGCTGGGCAACCGTGAACACCTCAATGTTTTCTCGAGGCACAATATGTCCACAGGTGAATTTCTTTATCTTTTCCTTTGGCACATATGGGAAAAGATACCTGTAGTAGTCCTCTACAGGCTCCATAGTTCCACCACAGAGTAGCACACATCTTGCGCTCTCCACCACATCTCTGAACATCTCGCTGGGGTCCAAAAGAAGGTACTTGATCTCTGTGTCGTCGTTGATTTTATCCCAAAAGAAACGGCCCTCCTTTGAAGGGTTGACCAACGACTTGAGAAACGCAGTGACCTTGAAGAGGAGTGGACTTGAGGTGTGCTTGGTATCAGGCTCATCTTTGGACTGTTCGATATATGTCTGTATCTTGAAGGCGATTTTCGACTTATCCAAGTACTTCTCAATCCGGTGTATGTTGAGGAGGTCTCCAGTAGATCCCCGAAAGAGCTCGTCGATCAAGACGTCGCTTCCTGGAACACACTTGTTCTGTGCTTCGCAATTCTTTATGTATGATTCAACAAGCAGACACAATTTCATAAGCTTCATCAAGTGGATGCGGTTTCCACTGTTGAGTCTCTTGGTGAACTTATTGTAGTATAGTCTGAGCGAAGCTATCACCGAGCTCAATTCGTTGCGAGTAATGGAAACCGAATTAATCGAGGATATCACATCCAACAAGTTATGGGCCTCATCAATGATGACAATACTATCCTTTACACTCAAGCCGAGAGACTTCCTCGTTGCTTGCTGTAGAAGCATTTGGTAAGGAAGCGCTATAATCTCGGAATTCTCGATATTTCTTCTTGAGGCATAATACGGACACACCTTGAGGTCTGCTCCCAAATCGTGCAACTCTTCTATATCCTTGATGGCAGTAAAAGCATAATCAGCAAACCTTTGCACAACCTGGTCCGACTCAGGGTGGTTTGGCCGAGGCATAAATTCACACCGCTTGTCAGATTTCTGCTGAAGCTCCAAACAAGCATCGTTTACGGCCGTCACGCTGGAGAGCGACGAAACAATCGGATGTATACATAACTGCTTCCTAGACGAGAGAGGCATAAACTTGATCCTTTCAGCAACTTCTCCAAGAGAGGATTCAAACAGGGTGATGCTGAGTTGGTGAGCAAATTGGCTCAATTGAGAATGGGTTCTCGAAGAGAAGAATATGGTGACCGGACAAGTATTGACAAACCCGTGAGTCTTGGCAGCAGAGCCGTCAACCCTTTTCATGATTTGGTTGATCTCCTGCTGTAATTTGGCATTTTTGGTCTCCACCGAGTTCAGGTCTGTATCACTGTTATAGTCAGCAGGAAGAAAATCCTCATCGTCTATGGTTCTTTTTTTACGCTTATGAGATCTTTGGCCCAACTCCACAGCATGTCCAGTATGGGGAGTTTGCAGAAGTTCTTCAAGATGCCTTTCGTAGTCAATCGCTAGTCCGCTGGTTCGCAGCCGTATGTTCTTGATGTGTGCTTCTTTCACCCAATCTGGTTCGTCGTCCGAGTCGGAAGTCGGTACCAGTACGTCCTCATTTGCGGATTTTGAGCCCATTGAGCTGAGGTCTTGAGATTTCTTGTAGTTTCGAAGCCATGTCATTGAAGAGCAGATGATGGAGAGGGTCTTTCCCGTGCCCGTAGGACTCTCAAAAAGTCCCACTTTGTAGTTATTCTGGATGGTGTCATATATGGCGTCCATCAACTGCACCTGGATGTCGTAGGGCTTGTACGGGTGGTTGTAGGTTCGTCGTGGTTCATCGTGGTTCATGGTTCATCAGGTACGAGTTCGCGAAAAATGGAGATCAGTTTCAGATAAAGCTGAAGAGAGTGGTGCGAGAAAAAGTGCCAGGAACAAAGTTTAGCAGTACATTTCATTACATCTCATCGTAAGAATATATCATAAGTACGTAACGTAGTACGTATCGTAGTACATATCGTAGGCATATCGTATAGCGAGAACATTCTCACAATTTATGGGTCTGTCTTTCCACCAAGGTTTCAAACTTCTTTATACCCTCAACATTTGTGCACGATCCTCCACACACTACCACAACGATTATGTCGTCCGCCTTTAAGTTGGGAAACTTCAGGGTGAGAAGTGGTAGCTGATTGTACAATACTGACAAAGAAGCACCACATGCTGGTTCGACTGCAACACCGTAGTTTCTATAAAAATTGATAGACCCTTTGACAGCCTCCAAGTCGTCTATGGATGCAATATGGGTCTTGACTTTGGACTGGTCGTTATAGTTAGCCAAACTTTGGATTGACAAAGATGAACATGCAAGGGAGGTGGCTAGCGAGTTGACCGATTCCAACGTTATAACTTTGCCGGCTTTGATGGTTTCGTGAAGAGTGGGTGCCTGGTTTGTCTCCACAAGAAACACATCGGAAGTGCTCTTGTTGCGAATTATGCCCTTGTGGATTCCATTGTACAATCCTCCTCCTCCCACAGAGCATACAAAACCTTTGACCTTGGGCTTGTCTTCTTCTGGAAGCTGGGATTGAAAAACCTCGTCAACGAGGGTAGAATGGCCCTCCCAGATAAGCGGATTTTCGAATGGATGGCAGTAGATGGAATGGTACTTTTTGGCATCGACATTCCTCAAAATGCCCTGCAAATATTGATCGGCCTCATAAATGTTGGCTCCATGGATCACGGTTTTGGCACCGTAACTTTCGAGTTTCTCGATAACTTCCGGTTTCGAAACCACAGGGAGAACCACAGTGCACTTGATCTTGTAGTAGCGCGCGGCATAGGCTGCTGCCAAACCAGCATTCCCACCACTGGAAGCATAAACATGGATCTCTTTATGTGGAAATTTGGATTTTGCTTCCTGGTACGATTTGCTCACCAAGTTTCCAATTCCGCGTAGCTTGAATGAGCCAGATGGCTGCTCGT
This sequence comes from Meyerozyma carpophila, assembly GCA_030573695.1. Taxonomy (NCBI): domain Eukaryota; kingdom Fungi; phylum Ascomycota; class Pichiomycetes; order Serinales; family Debaryomycetaceae; genus Meyerozyma; species Meyerozyma carpophila. The sequence goes on along the minus strand of JAJMDS010000007.1, from coordinate 457,019 downwards.
ATTCATTCTTGAAAAAAATCCGACAGGGGGGTTTTACGGCTAAAGTATCGGTAACCTCAACTAGGGAGCTTTTCACGAATGGCTGCGAAAGTGGTTGCAAACCCGAAGATATTTGTTGCTCCAAAGACATGTTTTCTGCGACAAATAAGGGCAGGAAAGATGTTCACATTTTATAGGCTACAAGATAACGGCATCTATACCTCAGCTTAAGCGGCGTTGCAGTTGCCTTGCCCGGCACTGACTCTGAATCTGCAAGCAAAGCGTGACTCGCGCCCGTGACACATTTGACTCGCGCGCGCGAACCCACTCAATTATATGCTTTTAATTGCCAGTCACTTCAAACTTTCAAGTAAGGAACAACACATCTGCGCCAGAAAATGATATGCTTTAGATGCCGGTGTAAATAGCTTCTTAAGCACTTTTTGGCCTTGACTCGTCCCATCGCGAGACTCGGAGCGGACATACACTCCCGGCTCGAACTCCGCAACGCCGTGCCACAGTGAGCATCGGTCCTGCAGGTAGGCAAACCAAAGTCTCGCTATTCTGCACCCTAACATCTTGGCCAGTGAGCCCTCCAAACGTCTCAGTGTCCTGCATCTGGCGCGACGATAATCAGCTGCTCTTCGCAGATCGGTTTGTGCAGGCTTCTCTAGATTTCCTAGCCTTTCCATATCCATGGCGTCGCCCAAGTTCGTCTCCAGGCCACTGCCGAACGTTTCCTTGCTTTCTGTCGTCCGTGGGGTGCAATTGGCGTTTTTGGGTGCTTTTAGGGCTCTTCAAAACCCCCAGTTGTATTCCAGCCGGTTTACGAGACGATCTATAAATGTCATTTTTTGGTCGTTGGCGTTTCAATTGACACTATGGGCACCATTTTTCGTTGCAACCAGACTGTTACGACTAATACTATTGTTCAGAGACTCTTCAACGCTGAAAGTCGTGCTCCAGTATTTGTACTATATTCAGCATAATGTGCTTCAAATCGGAGGTCTTCTCATTCTGTCGTTGCGGTTCTTCAAACCTGAATTGGATGAGCTCTTCTTGGTTTCTTTGGAGTTTGTGGACTCTGTGCATAACCGGAAGGCGGAAATACCGAGAGACTACAAGAAAAACTTGGACATCGTGGCTCCGAAAACTCCAAAAACGACGTACAATCCACGATCGATACTTGAGCTTATCAAGTATAAGTACAATAATTCGTCGGAATTTGCTAGCTACGTGAAACGGAACTTCCGTGCTTCGCTTGTGAACATGGTGGTCAAATTCATCTCGAGAAAGTGGACAATTGGTGCTTTTGCAGTACGGTTGATGTCGTTGAAGAACTTGAACGATCAACTAGGAACGGTTCCTGCGCTCGCATGTTTTGCTGTACTCAACTCAGTTTCTCGATCTTACAGCATTTGGCTTATTACCACATACTGGGGCTCGAGAAACTTGATCCATGATCTTCTCTTGCCGTACTTTACTCGCATTCGGTTCTCCAATTCGGAAAAGAAAGCATGGATGAGTGCTAGAGAAGGAGTCCTTCTCGGGTTTGGAATTGTGTTCTATCAACTCATCGTACAGCTCCCATGGTTGAGCTTGTTCGCATATGGCATTGGCGAGGCCAGCGTTGCATATTTGATCACCAAGATCTCAGATCCACCTCCAAATAATCCGAACATGTTGATAAATTGGACCGCCTCCCAGCTTGTATGGAGCGATGCAAGCCTTCAGCAGGTTCTCAATGGTGTGTTCACCGACACAGACGAGGGTTTCATGCCCGTTCCCGGCTCATTTTTGTTTGCCAATATCGACCCCGAAGAAAAAGACACTCTTGCATCCCAATAATGTTCAATTCAATCCCTTCTATATATTTTGTTTCCGGTGAAAATACAATGCTGGATACACTGTAGTAGATCGCCGAGGATCGTGGTATCGTTCCACTCATCTTTGCGTATAATGTAGTTGAAATACCGAAGTTCATCGGCCTTGCACTCGAGTTCAAGTAGAGGAAGCCGAGTCAAGCAGCAACGAGACCATTTGTGTCCAGTGGTAGACAAAGCTAGCTCTCCTTCATCTGCCTCGGTGGCAGTCACAGAACTTACACTAAACGACTCCGTGACGAAGTCAGTGGCTATGATTACAGTGGCATCCTTCGGTATGTGCTTGTTCGATCCAAATTGAGCACTCAGTGATAAGTGGTAAAATGTGATAGCCAAGTACTTGTCGAGGTCAGAATCGAGTACTAGACTTTCCTGTTGGATATATGTGAGAACTGAGTTCATGAGATGGTCTGCTATAACTTTCTTGATGCTTGCTTGTTCTGTGGTGATTCTTTCGGCGAGTGCAAGGAGCTCGCTGTGATCTGGGACCTTCGAAACGAGTAGTTCTATCGACTTGCTGCAAATAGTGTTGAAGATAAATAAGAGTTGAAAGCTTTGAAGGCCGGCATTTTCAGAAACGTGCAATCTCAAGTAGTCCTTAAACGAGTCGGCACGAGTTGTAACTCCCAATTGAGCCGTAAGGATATCCACAAAATACTTTCCCCGAAACTCCACAAGCTGGCGAACAAATTCGTCTACCTCTGAGTTCTTGTTTTCACCTATTAGTTTTGGAAAAGTGGGTAATTCAGCATACTTTTTCATCCACAAAGAGTTAATCTTACTCAAAGATGTGTTCGTGAGTGGAGCATCTAATGTCAATCCCTCGTGCAACGCATCGAGAGAGAAGAATGCAATGTTGAAATCGTACTTGGACAAGATGGTGTAGTTCAAGACATTTTTGGGAGCTATTCGATAAACCAAGCTGACAATACCATTGGCGTTCGTTGACAAGCCGTATACATAGAAATTTCCTTCCACAGTGTAGTTCAAGAAAGGTTTCGTTGCTTCGAGATCCTCATTTCTGTTGGCCTCTATTGCAGCCGGTCTAGAATTGGCCAACTGGAATTTGTAGAGACTCCTAGTCACAAAGTCGGAAAGCTGTGATGGCGGATCCTCGCTTTGTAGAGACCCACCGCTCAAACAAAAGGATAAAATCTTGCCTGTTTCGTAGGCAATAGTCATATGGGTGGTTTGAAGATCTCCGCCAACGACGACCCCAGCGGCTATGACAGGGTAATTTGTGTTGATGGAGGCGGAGGTCACATGGCCAGAACTGAAATCAACATGGTATACTAGCAATTTGTCAGTGGTGACTACTACAAGCATATTTTTGTGCCATTCAAGTTTCGACACCATGAACCGGCTCAGCTCCTTTATGCGTTCTGGAGCTTCAGCGATGGCACTCCCGTCGTTAACATGGCACAAGTAGATGGAGTTGGTGGAGGATAGAACCGCAGCCACTGCCAGCAGCGAGGCGTCAGAGGTATTTGCCCAAACATGCTTGATGATTGTTTCATGGGAGGGAAACTGGAAAAGTGCTATTCGTGGTAATTGGTCCTGGAGGGTATGCACTGCGAGAGTATTGTCTTCTAGTATAGCGCCAAGAATCGATTCTGACAAATTGGCCGATGAACAGGTTCCAAAGGAAAAGCTGCGCACACGAAGTGCCTGGTAAAGCTGTACAGGGATCTTGGTATCGTCGGAAGAAGGGTCAGAAACTACACCATTTTGCCAAGAAAGAACATCGAAAAAACAATGCTTGATGTAATAGCTTTCCTTGGTAGTGGTGGCCCGTTCCAAAATGAAAAGCTCTCCAGTATTGAGGAGGATCCCTAGCAAGCAATCTCTTGTTTCTGACCTTATGGGCGACCACATATGGCCCGTAATTATTGGTTCGCCGATTCCTCCAAGTGAAAAAGGTTCAGTTCCGTCATCGAGCAAAAACAGATTGAGCCTATGGATTGGCCACTCCTCTAGTATATCGGGGTGGATGGGAGTACTTATATTGAACAACCCTTTGGGATCAAGCGATTTATTTTGGGTTTCTTTGTCTGGAATGGAGTACACGCTTTGGTGGATTAAAGGTAATTGGGGGTCCAAAAGTGTAATTTGAGAGCCATTGTTGATTGCTAGTTGCAGATTGGACGACCACTGAGCAGGATCACATCTGCTAGATGCCACAGTTGCCCTGCTAATAACCAACGGTTTCATTGAAGTGTAAACCAAGTTTCGCAACAAATAAACATGGAGTGCAGGACGTGCAGGTTGTAGCGAGAAATGATATAGAGCTCGCTAGCCACTGAACCGTAGTTCCTATATTCCAAATTATAGCTAAATATACAAGGATAACAAAATGCAATCCTTTCTTATATTTCACAAGGATTGTAATCCTCTCTTCGGGAAGAACAAATCCTCGAATTGGTTTCGACTTGACGGTCTAGCCTGGTATCTATAAACACAACCAGGCTAGTTCTCCTTCAAAAACTTCAAATGCTGCTTCAACCTCTTACATCCTTCCTTGCGATCATCCAGACCCACGGCGGGAACGTCGTGAAGATCAATATTCATGGAACAGTAACACCAGTCCATGGCTTGTGAGATTGCCAATTCGAAATCGTAACCAGCTTCAGCTTTCAATTCTGGCCCGTACAACCTTCTACGAGCTCCGTTTTCGACGGGTCCACGGCCCAAACCATTTTGTAGAAGAAGCTCTCCGAAATACAACTTTGGCCAATTGGCATGCAAAAACATGAGACTGGACGCTTCATACAAATGGTAGTGATAATTGTTCGTCGTAGAATCCGTATCTGAGGTGCCACACGTAGGGGAGTCTTTCAGGGCGAAAAGCGAGTCGCCCAAATATTGACCATCGCCATTTTGTGACTGGATAAAGTCCAAAATTGGGTCGTATTGGCCCATTCCGAAAGGATGGTGTTGTTTCGAGTCCTTCATAGGACCAAACTCACGGTTGAATTCTTGTACCTGGTAGTAAGGAAGGTTGAGCTTGTGGGCTGCAGCAATGAAGGTTTCCTTGTCTCCTTCTCCCGCAGCGCCCTGGCTTAGAAGGGGATAGTAGTAGTCGAACCCATAATAGTTATAATACATTGCAAGCACTAAGGCTGAGAAATGCTTTTTCTTGTCGATCAAGATCTGGCCAGTTTCACTGGATGCTTCAGGAATGGTACCTTCGCAATCGTGCAACGAAGGAGGGTCCTGAGTACCTTTGGGGTCGTCTTTGAAGTAGCTATTTCTGACCCTTTTGTTGGAATCAACGGGAATATCAGCGATATTGTAGAAGCTGGGCGATGTAGAGCGCCTCCACAAGTCGGGCCACAGAACAAAACCTGTGGAAATGAATGGCTCGTTGACAAACAACAGGTCAGGATTCTTGATTAGAAGGTTATCTGCGTCCAAATAGAGTACTCTTTGGAACGACAGAATGAGCAAGGCAAGGTTTTTGAGCTGGTAGCTTTTGACTTTTCCAGCCACATCGCGGCCGAGATAGTGGTCGAGCACTTTGCATTTGGCACCGAGGGAAGGAAGCACGTCTTCACAGAAACGAGCATCGAGCAGGTTCCAGTCCTTGACCACCACCTCTATGGGGAGCTTGGAGCCCAAATCACGAAGCATCTTGATGGAAACGAGGGCCAACTGATTGAACCGGCCACCAGCAAGAAACACGATACCATCGCCCTGCATGTACCCCGTGACCTTTGAGTGTTCGAGGACGTCTCTGGGGACCGTGAGGGGCATTTTGTTGATGAACGAGTCGTGGGAGGTACGGAGGGCTTCGACTTCTTCCTTCAGAAGACGCAAATAATTACTCAACATTTCCGTGGTTCGGACCGGCTCGCTCTGGTAGTTTTCCCGCAAGTGGCCGCCGTAAAGCATGACACGGCCGTCTCTATTGGGAAACTTGTTTTGGGCCCTTGCCATGGCATAGTGCAGGTCGTCGTTGATGCCTTGTACTGCGGGAGCGTTTTCATGGATGAGCAGCAAGAGAGACGCAAGAAAATGGGTGAGGGCCGAGTTGAACTTGGAGGAGGCCTCGAGCACCTTGGAGGCGGGCATTTCCTTGATCATCGCCGTGTGTTCCTGCTGGTCAATTTCCAACTGTTTATAGTCGTAGCCATCAACATAGTGCACCGCAGCAGTAGCACCCATGGCTCCACGCAGAGCCTTCAACAACTTGCGCACGAGCTCGTCGTACGACAGGGTTCCCTGGGACTGGAGCACTTCCAACTGGGAGCTTTTATGGTAGGTGACCTGGTTGGTTCTGAGAGAAAGCGAGCGCACATACTGGAGACTGTAGATGGTGGTGAACGACACGAGAACCACGGCACACACCAAGAGCTGCCTTCGGGACTTCATGGGAAGGTGTGGAGTTAGACAGTGGTGAGGTTAAATTAGGTGGAGTCAACTTTGGTAAAAGTTGTTTTGGAGGAACTTTGTGGATTAGTGAGGGTCCTGGAAGCAAGTTTCTTTATAATCTGGCTGGTCTGCTGATCTGCTGGTCCGGCTGGTCTGCTTGTCTGGCTGGTCTTGTTACTGTGGTGGAGTCGCGCCTGTTTCCCTCTTGCGTTGGTGTCAAAAAAAAAAAGTAAAAAAATGCCAAGCAATGATCTATTCTTATCAACCTGTGCACGTTGTGCTGGGGTGCGCGGCGCTGAAAAAGAAAAGTGTTGTTGTGGTGCGCGAAACGGTTGCTGGTACGGGGCCACAAACGGCGCGCACCGGCAACAACACAACAGAATGCGCACGGTGCTGCAGACAATTACAGGTGTGGCTTGTCTTCTTTCTGTGAACTCCAATCAGTGAAAGAGGGAAGCAGCAAAAGGACAACTCCAATTGAGAACTATAAGAGAAAGCTAGGTAAAGTCTCCACAACTTTGCAGTCTCGGTAACATAAACTCATAGAAAACCCAAAGAAAACCCAGAGAGAACCCTTAAACAGCCATTGAAAACCCATAGAAACCTCTATATAAATAGCACCACCTGCTGTCTACGCATTACTTTTTCGCATTGGGGCAATAAGAACGGCGAAAACTTGAGTGTGCTTGCGGCTAAGCGCATCACCGCGAGTACACTAGCCGCAATCTCACGCAGGTACACCACACCTCCCTACAATTTTCCGGAACTTTCCCTACCCTGCAATCTTCCGTAGCACTTCTAACCCTGAAACTTTCCAGAACAACCTACAATCTTCCAAAACGGTCCCTGCAATCTTCCGAAACACTCCCCAACTCTATGCTTCACCTCGTAGCCTGGGTGCAAATTCCTGCACGCCCGCCGAGCCCCTCATTCTCCGCCAAACACCATCTTTCCCCATGCCTCTAGATATCGAACAGGACAATAATCCGTCCTTCTACGGCAGCCTGTCGATGTTGGCGGACCCCTACGGCCATACCGGGAACAAGAATTCCAACCCAGATGTACACCCGGACTTGGTGAACTCAACTATAGGCCTTTCCAACAAAATCGTCCAGTTGGTAAACGACCCCAAAGTTCATGTGGAAATTGTCGGAACAGAACTGCTCATGTCGCTGCTGGTGATTGTGTATGCCATCGAGCTTGCCGCGGGCGACACCAGCCTGGTGGTAAAACGTCGTTATTCCGAGTTCAGGTCGCTTCGGGACGGCATAACAAGGTTGTACCCCACCGAAGTCATCCCCCCGATTCCTGGAAAACACTCATTTCTCACCTATCTCATCAATTCCATCAACAACTCGAAGGAGCTTCTGATTATCGAGACCAGAAAGCGGTATTTTGCCCGGTTTCTCTCCGATATTTGCACCCATCCTCGTCTAAGACAGTGCCCTTTGGTGCACAAGTTCTTGGACCCAAACTACGAAATGTGCTGGCAAGACGCCATGGCTGAGCCGCCGATCCTGATGGTGCCGGACAGCCTTTTGCGTGCCAATCCTATGAACCCCACTGATCAAAACGGCCTCTATTCTCTCCTTCCAATCGTCAACGGCTACGACTATACCGGGCCGGACCACTTGAGTAACTTGAAAAAAGTCGGTGACGACTTGGCGAAAAGCACAACCATCATCAGCACCCAGATTGGAGGCGATTCCGAGAACAGTGGGCTGGACGATACCATATCTCTACTTACTAGTCCGGGGTTCCAGCAACTAGCAGCCATGGAAATCACGTTCCACCAGAGCATAAAGGTCCTTGACGACCTCACTAAACTCAACACCCGGACCGTCCGCAACGTCAAGGCCGTGGTTAATAACCTCATTGAACTAGGCGGAAACTTGAACAATTTCTCATTGCAAATTCACGGCATCAGCGACAACGCCAATGAACTCGGAATGCTAGTGGAAAAGTTTGGTTCTGCCATTGACTCGTCTTTTCTCAACTTTGAAGCGTTTCTTGTGTCTACATTGATACCCCAATGGCAAGAACCCATGCATCAACTTGTACAATACTACCAGTCGGCACTCCACACAATCAAATTCTACAAGTACAAAGTGGTCCAGTACCGTCTTGTGCACAGAGCACGGGCTGCAAGAATGCACGATCTCGACGGTCTTACGAGCAACTACCACTCGCATTTGAAGTTGCGAGATTTGCGCAGCGTAGACATTGACAGTCCAAGCATTAACCAAGCGATAAGGAGAATCGAGCTCAAGCAGAAGCGATTGAGAGGAAAGAAGAGCTGGTACGGGCTTTTCGGAGGAAGAAAGAACGGCTTTACAAGTGAAGATCCTGGAGTGATTCCCGAGAGTGAGTCAGAATATGCAACGCTGCGAAATACTGAGGAGCCGAATACCACTGAAACTACAACCGTGAACACTGAAACTACCGCCGAGAATACTACTGTGAACACTGAAACTTCCACCGCAACCGTGAACACTGAAAGCAACGACAATTCCGAGAAAAACACTGCCAACTTTGGTGTCAATGCATACAAGACTCGCATTGCCCAGCTTGAAAAGGAAGTGGAGCAGTACAACCAGCTCATCCAATTGACCACCCGCGACCTCCGTACGTTGACGGACCACGTCACGGCAAACTTGCAAGCGTTTAGCTTGATGGTGGAAGAAAAGTGGCTCCGAATTATGATCGGGTTTCTCCAGGGCGGCCAGCAAATGTTCCGGGAGAACATACAGAACTGGCAGGAGTTCCGGCTGCTCGTGTCAACATAGCGCTATATAGCGAGCTACATAGCTGTTGTAAGCCTACCAAACTAGCTTCACTAGTTTCCTTTAGCTTCCTACTAGCTTCCCACTAGCTTCTAGCTTCACTGTAGACTTTCGACCTGCATGTAACCTACCACCCCAAGTCGATTCGCCAATCTCACCACCTAGTAATGGAAGATATCTCCACGGTTTTGGCCACCCTTCGCCAAGAAACAGAAAACGCCGATATCATCAATGCTCTTTACCAGCTAGAGGACTTCTACGAACGAAAATTGTGGCATCAGCTCACGACTGCGTTGGAAGAATTGTATTCGATTCCCGACTCTCGCCACCATGGTCTTCAAAGGAAAATATATACTCAATTCATCGAGCACTTTCTGCTGAAACTCAACGCCATTCGTGTCACCGACTTCTTGTTGTCGAGTTTCCAGGACAACAAGACCGAATGTTTGGAGAAATTGGAGGAGTTCCAAAACCAAATCAAGCTGGAAATCAAAAAGTCCGCTCGTGGCTCCGACGACACCAACAAATTGGTGGACAACAACGAAGCCATCGTTTACACAGATCTCCAGAAGGCGCGCTTCTACATCTACTTGAACAAGTTGGACAAGGCAGACGAGGTGCTTGAACGGTTGGAACCCAAGTTTGAGTCGTCGTACGAAACCGACTTTAACGCCAAAATCACCGCTGCGTTCTACTTGGCCAAGTGCCAGCTTGACAAGCTCAACGAAAACTACAACCGGTTCTACGCTAACGCTCTTTTGTATTTGTCTTCGCTGGAGGGCAGTATTCCACACGACGAACAAGTGAGCCTCTGCTACGATTTGTGTGTGGCTGCCTTGCTTGGCACCAAGATCTACAATTTTGGTGAACTCATTCTCCACGACATCCTCAGCGTCATCAAGGAAACTGAATACGACTGGCTCTATCAGTTGGTGCACAGCTTGAATGCTGGTGAGTTGGGTCAATTCAGCCAACTTCTTCCCACCGCCTTCCAAAAATCGCCCTTCTTGGCAGCGTCCGAAGCCTTCCTTCACCAAAAGATCGTGATTATGGCGCTTTTGGAGTTGGTGTCTCGCAAATCGTCCGCAAATAAGACCCTTACATTCAAAGAGATTTCAGACTTTACCGGCACCCCCATTGAGGAAATCGAACAATTGATCATAAAGTGCTTCTCGTTGAATCTCATTCAAGGCTACATTGACGAGACAAATCAAATCTTGGTCGTTACCTGGTTGCAGCCCCGTATTCTTAATCTCGATCAAGTTAAGGTTCTCTACGACCAATTAACACACTGGGACAACCAGGTGGAGAAATTGGGAGAAAAGGTTCGTGCTGACGGTGGGTCTATCTGGGCCGGGATATAGTTTGGTAGAAACAAAGTACACAAATTTTTATTCTTTGTATCCATATATGTATTTCTTTTGTACATGACTACTCCGCATCTTTATGATTCTTGCTATTGTCCAAGCGGTCATCTTCGTGCTCCTCGTCCGAACCCAACTCGAAAAGCGTGTTGCTGGTTCGCCGTTCCACCTCCGTAGGTTCATCTTCTGGATCATCATCTTTACGCTGGTTGGGGTCGAAATCATCATTACGCACACCCTCGTCGTCGCTGTGGCTCATCAACGACATATCATCAAGCTCGAACTCATGGTGATGGTACCCGGGCTGCCCATCGTCATTTTCCGTTTCGAATGTAGAAACCTGCTGAGAAATGGCTAACATATAACTGGTTTCCGTGGGTCTCCAAAGCCAGGAAATACCCAAGAACACCGCAAAGAAAACCACACTGGGCCAGAACTCAAACAAAAAGAATGCCGACTTCCAATGTTGCTCGATCATTTCCGTACTGGACATGCTCAAGTACACCATGGTGGACAAGATCAACCCACCAAACGTCAACACGACGGAAAAGAAGATGATGCGGAACAAATGTTCGTATAGCTTCAACTTGATAATTTGACGCTGTTGATGCAAGTTGGCGGTGGTGGTTCTAATCGATATCAAAATGGCAAAATAGTACGTGGTCAAGGTGATGGTGACGGGAATCATAGGAAGCAAACCAAGAATGCCACCGATATCGGTGTCTTCTCCCGCACCCGAAGTGTTGACTGTGTCGTACGAGCCGGAGTAGTAGGTTGGAATCAAGTACACCAACGTGGCTACAAAGTGTGCCCCGGCGAGCAACTTGCAACGGAACATGATCTTTTTGTCCAACTTGAGAACCACCACTCCGTACCCCAACCCGATGCAAAGTAAAAGGAAGAAGCTGAAGGTGATCTTGGCGGAGTTCAACAAGGAAAGGAACACCATGTAGAAGGTGACAAAGGCAGACAGCGGGTTCTTGACTCTGTTGACAAGATCGTAGTACGACCACACAACCAAGGTGTCGAACGTGAGAAGACCCAACATGGCCAACAAGTACTTTTGGAGCGGCAAGATTTGATTGTCCTTTCTCTTCTTGAAAAACTGGAAACCGTACAATGCCACCGCAATCATATAGCACACAGTCAAGATTCCGTAGGCGGGGAGCTTGGGGATTTCACTGGCGCTCAACTGGCCGAAGGCATTCTGGAAATTGACCACTCCGCTATACTCAAACTTTTGAGCTGCAATGGTGCTCACGCAATAGTAGCCAGTGCGTGCTATTGTGTAGTTTATATGGGCCTGGCCCTTATGAGTCAACACGTTGGTCATGATGGTAGAATTTGTCACCTTGTTGTTGATGATGAACTTGCCTTTCTGGCTTTCATTGCAAGCCTTCAATCTGTTGATGGCATAGTCGTCGCAGATGTATTTTACGTTTCCGTCGTCAAGATGATACCCCAAATTGCCAATGTCCTTGTACTCGAAAATGACATAGCTGACGTGAATGTCGCTTTCGTCCACTTTGTCATGACCCATTTTCATGTTTTTCCGAAAATAATTCAACTTGATGTCAATATGGGGACGAATGGACCCACCCCAGTCGTGCTTGGAATACATTCCCGAGCACACCTGTGAGTTGTATCCGTTGTCGAAGAAAGCCTTGTTTGCCCATACAGCCGAAAAAAGCGAAAACAACGCCACAATGTATAAAGATCGTAGCATGGTGATGCCAGATTCAAGAAGCGGTAATCGGGATTGGTGGTATATATGGGTGCACGGGTGTAAAGCTGTGTTCGGCATGGCGCGGCCTTGGCAAGAATAGTGATGTATTAACATTTCATACTTGAGTAATGTTTGAAGTGTATGTAGTCTTGGAAGAAAAGAGCAGTCGGTAAGGCCAGTTGTGCACTTTTGCATAAACAAGTACAACACAAGTAGTATATAGACGCCGTGATCTGAAGGCTCAAGCTGGTGCTGGTGTAGCTGGCGTAGCTTGTTATATTAAAGATTCTCTTTACTTACATTCATCTCTCTTTTTTATTTAATTCTTGTGGTAGCTGGTGGTGCGATTGAGCGGATGGCTGCCCACTTCGTAGCTGACTAAAGTGAAAAATGTGTGTTCTAGAGTAGACTTCTTGGTCAAAACTGTTGAGTTCTCGAGTGTTCCTTTGTCCCTATTATACCAAAATACCTATAAAACCAATACCTTTTACCTAGCAGTCTTCATTATTTTAACCAATTCCAGAACTTTTTGGCGCTTTCAAAGGGTTCGTTTGGCTTTTCTCGTTTCGCAGCCGATTTTCTCAATTTTATCAATACTACTCTAGGCAGAAATCAATGCCGCTACGAAAGCTGGCTCCCAGGAAGAAACGCCACAGGAAACATATAACGCAAAGAGACCCACACTTACAGAAGCTAACAATATTCCAAAAAAATGAGCGTCTTAACGTCCTTCAACTGGACTTGTACGATTTTCTCAAACGGTATGTTCCTGCCAAATTCACGAAAAAGGTTCTCCAGAATATGTTGGAGCAGCTAGACCTCCCTAGCGCTCATGGCAGATCCACCCATGAAGTCGCTGGTCGATTTCTTCACAGTTTGAAGATGCTACAAACTGCTCGCAATTCCTGTTCTCCCACCAAATCTTTAAGTCTTGCCGACTCGTTACTGGTGCTTGCAAACGCAAACAAAATCCTTGTGGTGACTGGAGCAGGCATTTCCACGTCTCTAGGGATCCCAGACTTTCGATCTTTCCAGGGTATATACTCTCAGTTAAGTCGGTCGGGATTGGAGAATGCTCAGCAGGTGTTTCACATTGACAGATTTTGCAAAGATCCAACTTTGTTTTACCTGGTTGCCCATAAGATACTTCCTCAGGGAGATACGGTGTCGGACTTTCACCGATTTTTGCGTCTTTTAGAACAGAAGAACAAACTATTGAGAGTGTACACCCAGAACATCGATAATCTCGAAATGGCCGCTGGAATTGATCCTTCGAGGATAGTCCACTGCCACGGCACCCTCAGCACCTCTACGTGCTTAACTTGTCGTGCTACATTTTCTGGAGCGGCTACGTTCGCCGCCATAAAAATGCGCCAGGTTCCCTATTGCTCGTTATGCGTTACAGATCTAGGTTCGGTTCCTATGAAGGGCTTAATTAAACCGGATATCACATTCTTTGGTGAAGATGTGAGTTCTCGCTTCGAAACCATGATTGGAAGCGATGTGAAGGAGTGTGACTTACTACTTGTCGCAGGCACGTCGCTCAAGGTGGAACCCGTCGCCAGTATAGTTCGAAATGCCCAGAACGTTAAAAAAGTGCTTGTGAATCGTGATAAAATCGATGGTTTCGACATAAACTTCTTGGGCAACTGTGACGATATAAGTGGCTATATATGCCAGGAACTAAAGTGGAAACCACAAAACCTGACCGACGCAAATGCCTATGACGCTGACGTGCACAGTGGTTCGTTCCAAGTCCGCAAGAGGTGACAATGCTCATCACGCTTCTCCCTGAGTGTGTCCGCTTTCCAACTGCTGTAATCTCTGAGCCAAGTTGTCCTCCACACCTTTCCAGTTGTCCACCAAACCTTTATAAAATTCAATCTCCTTATCGCATAGTGCCAACATCGATGCCTTGAGCTCATTACCATTGAACCGGTCCCAGTTGGGATACTCCTCAGTGATCACCTTGTTTGTAAGATCGTTTGCAATGGCAGTTTGTGCCTCGATTTCCTCTTCCAACTGCGACACTCTCTGCTGCAATTTCTTGATTTTTCCCTCCGTCGTTGTAGAACCTATGGTAGGAGTCGCCGACGTAGAAAGGGTATCCTTGATCAACTGAGCAGTATTGTTTACGATTCCGCCATTATGACTGGCCACAGGGGCAGGTGGGGGTCGATTGGACGTCCCTCCCATGTTGGCAAGCTCTTGTCTTGTCTTGTCCAAGTATTCCTGAAGCACTTGTAGGTCAATGTGCTTATTATGTTGCAACTCGATGAGGTTTGTGAGTCCGAGAATGTACTTGGAACAGTCCTTGAGAGAGGTGAGAAACGCCTCGTCGATATACTTGTGGAGACCGTGCCAGCTTGTCAGAAAGCACGAGAGCGACTGGGAGAAGTCTGCAAAGTTGTTGGATATGTCTGACTGGTCGGTGGACCCGAGACGGGACACCTGGGTTGCGTACTGGCCATAGTCGGTGGCCAATTCGGCGTGGCGCTTGTTGAGCTTGGCAAAAAGACGGTCCAATTTCTGGAGGTTTTCATAGAGCTTCTTCAACTTGTCGCTGATCTCAATGATTTCCTTGTTGGTTTCCTTCTTGTGCTTGGAAGATGTAAAGTAGTTCATGACCGTTTCCGTCAACATGTCTTCGTTGACCACCCTGCTGACCACCGACGTGCCCTCGTCGGCGTTGTTGATGCTGAGGTTCTTTTGGAACGTGAGCCAGTCGGCGGAGTCAGACACGAAAAGCTTGAAGATGGACAGCTGCGACAAGTACTGATGCTGGTTTATGTAGTGGACAAAGCGATTGAGCGACTGCAACCGCTTGGTGATGAACTCCTCGTGGAACGTGTCGCCGGTAAGGTACTTGAAGTTCAGCTTGGACGGAAGCGGAGGCACAAGGTGCTGTGGATAGTCGGCGGTCAAGCACTCGTAGAGGAACTTGAAGTCACCATATCGGCGTCTAACCGCCACAGATTGCATTTCGTTGTCCACGGGCCCTTCAGAAGTGGTGTCGGCTTGGCCGGGCGACGCTTTTTTGAGTGTCAGGCACAAACGAATGATGCTGGGGTCGTTGGTGGTCGTGGTTACGAGGTAGGTGACGAATGGTTTCTGGGCCGCGTCGGTGTCTCTCGCTGGCGACGTGACTTCTGTGGTGGTGCTGAACGATTTTGGCTCTTGTTTGGCTTCAATTGTTGGTTGGGGAGACTGTGAAGGTTGTTCGTGAAAGTGGCCTGTGGAGGCGGATTGCTCCAATTCGTCGCCCGAAGTACGTTGGTCGGGATTGTTGGTTTCCTCTGCAATTGGGTCGGGAAAGGCGTTCGTGATGGGATCCTGGTCGTCTCTGTCCCACTGGACGGAGGTGAACTGAGATTCCGAAGTCATTGGCGTAAGCAAACTCGTGAGATAAGATTAGTGAGGGTCCGGTTGCCTGCAGGACGGCTGCGGAGATACTAAGGTTATTCTCTATGTATAACTAGAATACAGCGGTGGCAGTGGCAGTGAATTGACAAGACAAAGCGAACTCTTCACATTTTCGAATCATTTCAGAATCATTATCAGAATGTCACTTTTCTTCACTTTCTCTTTCTTTTTCACAAGAGGAGCCACACTGTTGCACCCACGATCGACACACCAATTACGGCGGTGATGATCCCCGCGCCGGCCTTGTCGCCGGGTCCGAGGTTGAGCGGCGCGGCATTGACACTGGTCTCGCCGTAGCCGCCGCCGGGGTTTCCCTTGGAAGAACCACCATTGTTGGCGGTGTATGGTGGAGGTCTATCGTGGACTCGAAGCGCCGTAATCACCTCCAACGCACACATCTGCTCTCCTAAACCATACACGCCATCCCAGGTGTCCAAGAACCAGTTGATACCACAGGTGACGCCGTCGTAACCTCCACTACAACTTTTGGCCGCACCCATGGCCGATTTCTCAAGCCAGTTCATGATTGTGTCGCTGGTTTCCGGCGCCATCACGGCGGTGAGACCAAGAAACCGGGAAAAGTACGCTTTGAACGAACGCTGGTCCTGGTTACAAGAGCCGGCTCCTCCTTGGCCCTTACCGTTCTGGCATGCTGCTTCGTACATGATGTCGTTGGTCAGATTGAAGAACACTTCGGCTCCTGAGAGCAACTTCTTGGTGCGCTCGTGCCAGGTTTCTTCTTGAGTGTAGTTGTAAAGCACGGCGGCACCCAGAAGGAAGAGCCCCTGATTGTACGACCATTGCAACTTGACCACTTCGGAACAATTGTCGTTCACCGACACACCGTCATACACAAAAAAGTACCCTGGCTGGGTCTCGTTGATAAGTTGGGTGCCCACCATCCAGTCCCACACTTTTTCGGCCCAGTCTGCGTAACTGTCGTTACCAGTGTACCGGGCGAGTCTCGCGGCAATGTTGAAAAGACATCCATTGGACACCGAGTTCTTGTAGTCGTAGCCCGAGTTCCACTGGAAAATCTGCCACCGGAGGCCGCCATGACAATCATGATGGTCCCACCGAGCTTGCATGGTATTGAACACCGCCTGGGCCAAGGCAAGATACGCCTTGCGTTCGTCCTTGGGGTTACTCATGTTTTTCTCGGCCGCAGCCATCACGGCAATTCCCCAGAACCCCTGGTCGTCGTTACCCTCGGTGGTGGACTGGTTAAGGGGAACGTAGTTGTAGTTTTCTCCCACCTGGTACTCCAACGCTTCTTTGATGAGCGGAACCAACGTGTCGTTATCCATGTAGTACGAATATTCAATGAGCGACCCCCACGCTCCACCGGCTTCCCACCAGTAGTACGGCCAGGTGAACATGCCTATAACACCACCTTTTTTGTAGCCATCATAGTAGTTAAGAAGACCTTTTGCGATGAGCGCGGTGTCCTGTTTAATTAGATCGAAGTCGTCTACTTCCAAGTCGAGGGCGGAAACCACCCAAATCAACGCCGACACCACCAAGAGCCCGCAGGATAAAAACTTCATGTTGAGTAACGAAAAACGAAAGAAGCCTTGATTTCGGCCGTGAATTCTAGCTTGCCACGAAAATTTGCGAGGGTGGTAGTGTAGTATTGAGCACCGTGATCGAATACGAGCAGGTGGTGTTGTTTTTCACGATGGTGATTAGGGTTGATCTGCAGGGATGCGAATAAATGCGAAAGAAATGCGAGTAAAATGCAATTAAAATGCAAATCTAAATATACTCGTGCGCGCTTGTCTACAGGAAGCCAAAAATACATATATTCGTACAACTCTATTAGTCGGCAAATACGGGGTCCACCGAGTGCGGCTGGCGCGGGGCCGGCTTGGATGCCTCGGGCGTTGCTTGGTCTGAATCGTCCTCGGCCACATCGGCGTCTGGTTCGGGGTCAGCTTCCTCGTCTTCGGGCTCTTCGTCTTCGGGTTCTTCGTCGTCTTCTTCGTCTTCAGGTTCTTCTTCGGGTTCTTCTTCTTCTTCCTCCTCCTCTTCAACCTCTTCCTCGTGTTCCTCCCGTTTTCCGTTCTTGGCGGGAGTCTCGCCAAACTTCGAGAACCCAGCAGCAAAGTCGGTGCGGCCCTGCGACACCAACCAGTCCCGCACCTCGCCCTCGGCTTGCACTAGCTCGTCGTAGACAGCCAAGGCGGTTTCCGAGTCGTAGCCGACGCTGGCGCCGTCGCGCAACCGCAACCGGTCCACCGCCGACTGCACCGCCGACACCACTGCCGGTGGGTATTTGGAAGCGTTGTACACCCGGTGGGAGAACTTGACCACCAAGATGCTGGTGACCAAGTCGTAGGTGACGTGCACGCTGGACACAAAGCTTTGGTCCTGCTCCTTGTAGCACTTGTACACGGCGCGGATGGGTTTTTTGGCGTGGGTGTCGGCGGTGTTGGCCAGCACCAAGTTGAACTTGTAGCCGATGGAGGCGATGACAGGGTCCAAGTAGATCACTTTGATTTTTTCGATGATGAACTCGCGGAACTGGCGCTCGTTCATGGGCCGGCTCACGAGGTTATCGGAAAAGTTGCCGAGTTCCTTGACAAACACCAAGTTTTTCACATCTTTGTGCTGCGACTTGGACACCGCAAGCAAGTACTCGTTGTACAGCCCGTACACGTTGCCCCGGTACGGGTCGGCAAAGCAGTCGCTGCAGAGCCGGTAGTTCATCAGGAGCTCGTCGTTGGCATCGAGAATCCGCCCACAAATCTCACACGGGACCGGGGCCGCATTCACCGCCGGCCCCGCTAAAGTTCCCGGTACCGCGCCCAGCTGCTGCAACTGCTGCTGCTGCTGCTGGCGCTGGAGCGGCGTCATGCCGTAGGGAGGCCCCGCCACCGCGCCGGGGCCCAGCGGGGTGCGCGCCGCCGACGCCACCGCCATGCTGGCCACGGCCACCGCGTTGGCGGCGTCCATCAGCAGCACCGTCAGCAGCCGCGGCACCGCGCTGTTCTGGGGCTGCGGCAGCAGCTCGTACTGGTACTGGAACCGGAGCTGCTGTCTCAGCGGGTCGGCACGGCGGCCGTCGTCGCGGGGCCCGCGGAAGAAATCGTCGTCCTCCATGAGTATACTGTCGGTGGGGAATTCGGCGCCCTCCTCGCGAAACTGGCGCATGCCATATATCATTGTTTCCTCCTCCAACGGCTTTCGCGATTTTTTTTTCTGTCTCTCGATGATTCGGCACTTGGCGCAGGTTTTGTACTGTCTGACCTCGGGGGGTTCGTCATCAAGCCGTCTTCTTTTGCACCGGCGACACCGTCTGATATCCATGTTGCGCGAAGTGTGATGGAGCGTGTGCAAGGGAATGGGGGGAGTTTGTGGTGGCACCTGGGCACGTCTGGGGTCTGGGGGGTCTGTTGCACGGCAAAGGTGTTGGACCAGGATTAGTAACGGGATGGATGTTGTTTCGTTGATTTACAGACAAGCCCACACACCGCCGGTGCACCACCACCACCACACACCACACACCGGCCCACACACCGGCCCACACACCAAGCCACCGGCTCTCCACCCGCACACAGAGCCCCCAACTCACCGCCCCACCTATCTCTCACCCCCAATGTCAAAGTCCTTGGTACGCAGCATCAAAAACGTCACTAACGGCTACTCCGCGGCCCAGAAGACTGTCAGAAATGCAACCTCCAACGACCCAACCGGCCCCACAACCTTCGATATGGAGGAAGTCACCCTTTGCTGTGACCGGTCCCAGACGGAATTTTTGGAAGTGATGGACATGTTGGATCGCCGATTGAACGACAAGGGCAAGAACTGGCGCCATGTGGCGAAATCGTTGACGGTTTTGGACTACTTGGTTCGGTTTGGCCCGGAAAAATGTGTCATGTGGGCAAGGGACAACCTCTATATCATCAAGACGTTGCGAGAGTTTGTCCATTTTGACGAGATGAACAACGACCAGGGTGCCATCATCCGGGTCAAGGCCAAGGAGCTCGTGCTGCTTTTGCGCGACGACGAGCGTCTCCGCCACGAGCGCAGCTTGGCGGCCAAATCCTCCCGTCGTGGCTTCCGTGGGGACGGTGACTCCGACGACGATTCGTCCCGCCGCGGCCCCCGCAGACGCAGAAACACCGTCCGCAATAACGACCCTTACGACGACGACTTGCAGCGGGCGCTCGAAATGCTGAGAATGACGGCGGAACAGGAACAGAACAGACACCCGGAGACGGAAAACGACCCGGACCTCGAGGCCGCTCTCAAGTTGTCGCTCGAAGAGGAGGAAATGCGCAAGCAGCAGAGACTGAATGCAAACTTGTTGGACTTGGACGGTCCGCTGCAGGTGTCCCAGCCCCAGTACTACATGGCCACCGGCTACCAGCCCCAGTTCCAACAGCCTCAGTACCAGCAGTTGGACATGTTTGGAAACCCCATCCAGAACCAGATGTACACCGGCTTCCAGCAGCAGCCCCAGTATATGTTTGCACAGCCCCAGCTTCCACAACAGACCCAGCCGCAGTTTACAGGATTCAATTACGGCCAGCCCGAAGAGTTGCAGCCTTTGAAAACCGGCTCCAACAACCCATTTGCATTGGGCCTGCAACCTCAACAACAGACCTCCCAGCAACAATCGTTAGACCTCTTGAAGCAGCAACAGGAACAACAAGCACAAGCACAAGCACAAGCCCAGGCTCAAGCACAAGCGCAAGCACAAGCTCAGGCTCAGGCTCAGGCTCAGGCTCAAGCTCAAGCTCAGGCTCAAGCTCAAGCGCAGGCCCAGTCCCAGTCCCAGTCCCAGACTTCCCTGCGCTACGACAGCACCCACGAGCTCAACAACCTTCTTGCTCAGGGTACCGGTGTAGACACCTTTGGCAATACCGGTGCTACCAGAATCCCCCATCAACATACAAAGACGCAAAACTTCATAAACTCACAGGGCACAGGTTATGGACAAAACAACGACCTCCGGGTCAGCTCAAATGCCACAGGAAACCCATTTTTGAATACGGGCATCCAGCAAATTAACCCATCCCATACCGGCTATGGGTTTGGAAACGCACCAAAGAGTAACGGTGATGGTCCAAGCTTGATAGACATTTAGGGTTGTATTATAGATGTTTATTAAAAGAACGTTTACAATGTGTACGCTTCATAGTCGACGAGTTCCATGGCGAATATACTGCGAACGCACCAGTCCCATGTAACCACGGTTCCATCCGGGCAGAGTCGTTTAAAGCTGGAAACAAGCTTTTTGTCCTTGGTTGCGTGTGCCACAAGTATGGGGCGGTCGCCAATAAGTTGTGTTTTGCGGGTCAAAATTTTGATTGCCGTATGATGCTTCAAACCATGGCTGCCAAGGATAGCCTCCACCACGCTAACACCTCCATTTAAATTAGTTGATAAGTTTAATTGCATGTCTTTGAAAAGTACTCCTTTGTTGGCGCTGGTAAGACAGTGTAAAAGTCCATTTACGTTTCCACTGACTCCCAAATCTTTGTTAACTTCCTTCGTAGTGATTACTTTGTCGAGAGAGTAATCTTCCATTTTGAATTGCTTGCTGATTTCCTCCCATGTGGAAGACTCGTTCACGACTTTAAGGAGATCAATGAGATATTGAGGATGAATGATCTTGTCCGCTTGACTCAACGACGTCAAAAACTTCTCAGTACGAAGAATGCGTGGCGCAATTATAACTTCGACCCGATGAGCTTTGGTGAGTTCCTTATTGACTTTGATACCCACCTGAGTTAGTTTTGCTAGATCCAGACGACTCAAGGTTATTTCATCCTCACTTCCAGTTATTATGGCATTGATATGAGTTGCCGCCTTCTTCTTTTTGGGCGGAGGACTCTCGGTGGTCCTCTCCACTTCTACTTGGCGTTTCACTGGTGTCTGAGCATCGAGTGTCTCCATATAAGACTTCATCATTCGGGAACTCTTGGCCATCTTTTGGTAATCGTTGAGGTCGTTCATGTCGGCATGAAGTTTTTGTGCTGCCTTTTGTGCTGCAGACCTGCTCTTACGGGCACTCTTTGTCTCACTTTGCGGGGTGTCCTCAGCAGAAATGTGCACTGCTTCATTGGTGCTATTAGGTGTATTCTGGCTATTGCTTCTGTGCTGCTTTTCCTTTGTGTCTCCAGGAGAAGTTATTGGGGTTTGCGGTGAAGCTTGAGGAGTTTGGCTGCTTTGGGTTATGATATCCTCGTCTTCTTGAACAGAGCCCAAAGGTATTGCGGTTCCAGGGAGATATTTTGGGTCGTTATCTTCCACTAGAGACCACGAGGCATAGCATTCTTCAAGCCAAACATGGTTCACCACCTTTATGGTGGGACTGCCGTTGGTGTCCAACCATCGTTCTGTAGCGGTTAGATATTTCTTGCCGTGCGGAGACCCAGCTATCAAGTAATTGTTGGAGCGAGTCAATGTCTTTGTGAACTCTGCGCCCAATCCCACGATGAGCTTGGCTAGATATGTTCTTGCTTCGCCGCTGTAATTCGTGATTGATATTTTGAGACCGGCAAAATCAGATGGAGGATGCAAGGGAATGGGCGAATGGAGGAGATTGGAAGGCAAGTGCCATGTGTTTGATGCAAGAACGGAGTATATCCAAGGCAAGGTGCCTGTGACTGTATGAATGGACTGGGCAGCAGCTTCGTAAGCAGAGCCAGACTTATGGGGTCCAAGGTATATATCGACGGTAGGGTCGTATTCGGACTTAACTACAGCACCGTGGTGTTTTAAAAGGTCAGCGAGGAGCGGTGAAGTGTATGCGCAGTAAACGGTTCGGTTTGCAATGGGACCAGAGCGGGAAATGGGGACCTCCTCTTGGGTCTCGGGTTCAGAAAGTCCATTCAACAAGTAGTCCAGCTCGTCTACAAATTTTCCCAGCGACAAGCACGCATCTATCCATCGCGGACTGACGATTTTGATGTCTATAGTGTGTCCGTTTTCGTCTGGGGTGTTGATTACATTGGCTGCAATGATGCTTTTTACGTTCCGCATGTCTGTGGCCACCAAGTGGGTGGTGTATTTCGTTAAATCGTCAAGGTAGTGGCCACCAAACGCCGCCACGCCGCCGTAAATCGCCTCTTTATCGCCGCGAGGAAGATTATCGGCGACACACACAAACACATCCTTCATAAAGAGGTGAGAATCGGGAGTGAATTTGTTCGGCGTGCAAGGTTTGGACGACCTTAGCGACTCCCAGATCCATTCTGGAGTCGTGACAGGAATTAGGGCTCGTCTGCAGGCAATATAGGCAGGAAAATCGCAGGTTGGTGAAATGATGTGGTTGAACTTTTCATGGGTAATTTGGTTTATTGTAGGATTTGAGAGCTGCTTAGCGGTTGCCCCGTGCTTCTGTAGCGTCTCGACGATTTCTGTGCCGCCGGGGGTTTCCTGGAGCACCAAAACGGTGTAGTCTTCAAACATGAACGACGCGTAGTTTCGCATGGCAGAAGTAGTTGGTGAGAATCGCGGACGGGTGTGTCTGCAGGACGATGGGTTGGTACGACTACCGACTTGGAAAAATTATGCTATTGAACATATGTGCTCTCATTAACTCGTAACGGCCCCCGGCCATGTCTTAAAGTTCTATAATCATTGCGGGCGTGTGGTCTGCAACTCGCTGGCGAAAAGATCGCGGCCCTCTTGCACGGCTTTCTTGGCCCAACTGCGGCACACCACCGATGCTTTCATAAACTTTCTTGTAGCGTATTTCTTGAAGAACTCGTCGTGCTCGACTGGCGCCACGAGGTACTGGACAATGAGGTCAACGCATTGTCGCATTTCCGCCGCCCGGTACCCGGAATAGTGGATAAGATTGCCGGTCCATACCGGCAGTTTTTGAAGAATAAGCCGGGCAATATACATGGCGGCGGCCGAGCAGAGAGACGGCAACATGCCGATGAATTTGTAGTCGATGATGGTGATCTCCAAAAGGTATTTTCCGAGGGTTCTCAGTTGCACGTCGTAGTCGTCCGCCTTGGAGATTCTTCGTAAAAAGTTCATGGGATTGGGGTAATTGAGTTCGAAATCGAGGACGGTGAGGATGTATTTCTCGGCCTGGAGGATCTCTTCTTCCGTGTACGACCCGTCGGTGAAGTATGCGTAGTTTTTAACCAGAGGCGAGAACACCTCTTCGTATTTAGCGGCGATGAACAACGAGCCGGTAGCCAAGAGCTGGAGCTTGTCGATCTGCACCACCTCCATCAGCATGAACCGGTCCATGACATTGATGGCGAGAAACAACGTTTCTGGAAGCAATCGGAATCGCATATGCATTTCCACGAGCCAATCCACGAGAATCAGCCGCATTTTCGGTTTGATGTGTGTTTGCTTGTGGAGATACTGCTGGGGAAGCGTCTTGTATTCGAGCTCGCCCAAGTACGCAAAGATCTCCCCCACGTACTCGCTCACCATCAACGGGTCGTCGGCATCTTCCTCGTCCAAATCCTGCCACTCGTAGTCAATTTTGCGCGACCGTTTGTGGGATGCACTGGTTTCCGAATGCAATTTGCCAATGAGATTGGTGGACAGTTCCGTCGCCTGGCGCTTCTGGGGCATTCTGGCCGGCACGAGCTCCAGCGAGAACACATTGGGCTTGGAATTGGTCTGTGGAAGCGGAGCTATATCTCCTCCAAGGGGTTTTCGTTTATCATTTTTGCCGGTGGTTCCAGCTCCAGCTCCGTATTGGTTGGACACGTCGGCCAAGGCTTTTGCCTCGCGGTCCGAGCTGCTCAGCTCCAACTTTCGTGAGCGTGCTAGCCGGTATTCGTTTTCATTGGAGACTGTGGACCGCATTTTGTTGAGAATTTTGTTCTGTGATTTCAAGAAAACCGCAGAGATCACAAAGTTTAGAAGTGGATGATGGCTTTGTGGGGTTGGCGTGCACAGTAGCGGTACTCCAGAGGGCAGGGGTGTTTAGCAGAGGTGTCCAAGTAGTGTAAAACAACCACAAAATGAAGGTGTAATTCAGCAACAAAAGTGTTTTCCTTCAAATTCGCGTACGTGAATTTGGGGCCAAATGCGGAATGTAAACACGCGGTTGTGTGCAGGTCCGGGAAACCATGGGGGAATTCCGCCCAGCGTTTAACGGGCACGGTGTTTACTCGTATGGCGTCTGTTGCTATGGACTACGATTATATACGAAACGGTGCAGAAAGTTGCCCAGAAATCTCCCAGAAAATGTACAGAAAATGCTCAGAAAATGCTCAGAAATGGAAGACTTGTCTCTCGCTCACTGCATACAGGCCCGATGAACCACGGTTACGGTGCCACGGTCATAACCGTGTATGTCCATGTATTTCATCCCAAAGTCCATTTATACTCTCCCATGAGCTGCATGGTGTCGTGGCCGGGGTTGGTTGGTGCTGGGGGGTTGGCGCAGACGCTGCATTGTGATGGAGGAACATTGTCGTTGCATTGGTGGTGAGGTGCGGCTGACACCTGTTGGTCGAGAAACGCCAATAATCGCTCGTAGAGCTGATTGTTCATGTGGAGAGCAGCTAGCATGTCATTGGAACCAGCCAGTGAGGGTGCCAGCGCCTGGGCGGACTCAAACTTTTCGAACATGCTGTCAGACGGTAATACCCTTTCCTGCTGTTTGTCCTGATTCTGTTGTTTGTCCTCCTGATTGTGTTGCTTATCTTCCTGATTGTGTTGCTTATCTTCCTGCTTCTGTTGCTTATCTTCCTGATTCTGTTGCTTATCTTCCTGCTTCTGTTGTTTATTCTGCTCCCAATTCTCTTTCCCCTTTTGTTCTCTCATCGCTTCTTCGAGCTGCTCGATCAAGCCCTCGAGACGGTGGCCTTTGTCGCCGTGCCACTTTCTACACTCATCGTTGAGCCGCTTATACTTGAGAAGCTTGGCTCGCAATAGCTCATTGGCCCTCTTGGCCGCCGCATCTGCCCCGCCTGTTGCCCGTTCGCTAGCTAGCCGTCCATTCTCCATTTGGAGATGGCTGACTCTTGCCTCCAATTCTCGTATTCTGTAGTCGCTGGCGTAGTCACGGTCTCGCAAAAGGTTGTTTTCGTGCCGCAAGTTGTCCATTTCGCGCGTGAGTTTGGTAACCGACGCCGTCAACATGGCATGGTATTTTTCACCTTCAGCACTAGCCACAATGCTGTCTGGAATGCTACTGATCACTTTATGGGTGTCCCGCAACACATACTCGGTTTGCAGGTCCAGAAAATGCGCTTCTCGTGCGATAAAATCGTCGATTTCTCGATCAACACTGCTTCCATCTCGGCTTATTTTCGAAAATACATCAGCGCCGGAATCTCGAAACGGACTAGGTTCGTCAAATGCGTCGTATACGGTAAGATCCGCGCGAGTATCGCGGTTGAGCGGTCTCAATGGGCTCCCAGAAACACTCACAGAGCCTCGTTCTTTGCCTCTCATGCGAAAAATGTGGTCTTGATAGTCGTTGCGCGTTTTTTTCAGTGGAGAAACGCTGCTTCCACGCCTATATGAGGACCTGTAAGGGGTCCCAGTCTTCTCGGGGCTCGGTTTTATGTCTATGGGCAAAGCCCCGGGCCGCAAAGACCCCTGGTGGTAGGTATCTATGAGCTCTTGTGTGGACTCCATGTTGTGTTTGCAAACGCGGTTGGTGATAATTGGGGGTCCTGCACGTGACCGGCAAGGAGAATAACCAAGAAACAAGAAAGAGGGAGAAGGGAATGGAGACTAAGGGGACGAGATTTGGGTACTTTGGGGTGTGGCTTGGATATCTCTTTCCAAGGGTGCGTTAAAAATGCTGAAAATTCTTTTTGCATTTTTTGTCGATTTCTCAGATTGTTCTCAAATTGCAACCTTCCCAATCAATGGTTGCAAAAGATAGAGAAAGTTCAAATCAATAAAAAAGAAGAGACGAACTTCTTTGACAAAATTTTGACAGGCACCTTTGACAGTCTATTTCGACATTCCTTCGTTTACAGTCTAAGTCTTGACATCTGTTCCGGAGCCATACATCACAGCTCAAACACACAGGCATCACTTATGCGCGATATTTCACTTTCGCTTACCAATACTCACTGAGGTTCCATTCACTAAAAACCCCACTCGCACCTTCTCCATATACCCAATGGCATATTCCCTCTACGATGCGTCAGTGAGAATGGCCAATGGTGCCCTAGGTTCCCTTGATGGAATTCTCACCATTGCTCAACAGCAGCCAAACTCAGAAGCGTTGATTTCAGCTCGTCTTGTCGAAGATATGAATCCTTTAAGTTTTCAAGTATACTATGCCGCGATGCTGGCGGAGCGGGTAGCGGCACTTTTAAGTGGCCAAGAGTACGAACAACCAAGCAGCGACATTGGAACCTACGAAGAAATGCATTCGCGAATTGCCAGTGCTCTCGAGCAGTTGAGAAAAGTTGATAAGGAAAAAGCTAATGTTATTGGAGACACCCTCGTTATGACTGATACTCCTCAAGGGCGTCAGGAGGTACCAGTAAAGCATGTTATATCTATTAGAGATATGACCAATTTGTACTTTCATGTTGGAATGACATATGCCATTTTGAGAAAGGAGGGTGTATCAGTGGGGAAGCGAGATTGGACCAGACCGTACTTGAGTGAGTTTGCGGGCATGGAGTGGGAGAAGCGGCGAGAATGAGACGAGGAATGAGACGAGAAATGTGATGTGAGATGAGATGAGAAACGAGGATATGAGACAACAAGATCGAAAATGATCAACTATGAAAAATGAAACGTGAGATTGATATGAGAAAAAGTAAACATCAGATTGATAAGAAAAAATTGAAAATATGAGACTGATATAGCAACGATGATAAGACATATAATATGAATGTTTAACTGCATGAACGATAGGAATCTGTTTCAAATAAGAATGAATAGTACCTTCAAAAAAATGCGGGTCCGTTTTCTGTCAACTTGCAAATCTCGCTGCAAATTTCCAGCACCGTTCCCCTGCGCAACTACACACCATAGCCTACTTGAAGGTTAAACGAATCTAGACTGACACCCCCTCGATGACCAAAACGTAATATACACCACCCAAAAATGACACCATCTTTTTTGCATATGTAGAAGTGCATCTAATGTACCGGGCACCTGTCCAATGGAGTTCCGCATTGGGTGCGAAAAGCGATGGGCAGAGTTTGGCACAAGGTTTGGCAAGCAAAAGCCAAATAGTGTTGTCCGAAAATCCGTTTATGGCTTTAGCACTGCCTCGTGATATTACAAAGTCGCCTCACATTTACCTCGCATTTGACGTTTTTGGCATTTTTTTGCTTTTGTTGCTTCATCTCGCGCTGCAGGTACTCACCGGCTATGCGGCGCGGAGTCCGTCCGAGATTTTGGTTGCTAACTGAGACAGTATATATGCCATGGATTTTTTTGCTGATGTATGTTTGTTGTCAACTTCTTGAAACAGTGTCTTTTCGACTCGCTCACCAACCATTGGTTTGTGAAAACAACAGACTTGCTGAGCGACTTGGAAAAGTATAACGACAAATATGATTCTTACGCAGACATGATTGACGACGATTGGGACAAGGAAACCAACCACGACAACCCCAAAAACTGGCCGGTTTACCTCAAGGCGTTTTTCTGCTTCGAAATCGGGTTCCTATGTCTTTCTGTGTACATCGGGCTGTCCATTTATACTGCGGGAATGAAAGAACTTCAGCAAGAATTCGGAGTGGGAAGAGAAGTTAGCTTGTTGCCTATGGTGTTGTTTGTGCTAGGATACGGAATCGGGCCGATTTTCTTCGCTCCAATAAGTGAGCACTACATGGTTGGGCGGAGCCCAGTTTACATTACAACGCTATTTCTTTTTGCAGTTCTTCAGATTCCCACCGCTATGTCAAAAAGCATCACTGCCATTTGCATTCTACGCTTTTTCAACGGAGTATTTGCCTCTCCGGTGCTTGCCATGGGTGCAGCGTCGGTTTCGGACGTTATAACGT
Source organism: Meyerozyma carpophila (assembly GCA_030573695.1). NCBI lineage: Eukaryota > Fungi > Ascomycota > Pichiomycetes > Serinales > Debaryomycetaceae > Meyerozyma > Meyerozyma carpophila. The sequence continues at coordinate 428,567 of JAJMDS010000007.1, read as the reverse complement.
TACCATATATTCCCACTGTGATCGGAGGATGGGCCGTTTGCTCGCTCTGTGGACCCAGTTTGGGCCCGGTATTAGGAGCGGTTATTGCCTCCAGCAAGGGATGGAGATGGTGCTTCTGGTTCTTGTTGATCATCACAGGGTCTTCGCTTTTGATGTTTGCCCTTTTTTTGCCAGAAACTTATCCTCCCGCATTGAAGTATAAAAGAGCAAGACACTTGCGTGAACTTACGGGAAACCCCAACATCCGAAGTATTGATGAGTTGAGAAGCTGGGCAGTAAATCGAGGCTTCGTCAAGGAGTACCTCTTGAGATCCATCGAAATCACGGTTCTGGAACCAGTGGTTCTTTTCATCAACATCTACTCGGCTTTGATTTACAGCATTTTGTACTTGTGGTATGAAACGTTTCCTATGGTGTTTGAAGACATGTATGGGTTCACACCGCTACTCGAGGGCGTGAGCGCCACCAGTATGCTCGTGGGAGTCATTCTTGGGTCCGTCGCGTACACGATTTTCATCTACTTCAAGTACACCAAAAGGTCCTTGAACGGGGAGGTGGTTTATCCTGAAGTTTTCCTACCCATGGCGGTGATGGGAGGGTTTCTCCTTCCGGTGGGAATCTTCATTTTTGCCTGGTCGGCCACCCCAAAAGCTCATTGGTGCGGGCCATTGATAGGGGCCGGAATAGCTGGGTTTGCAAACTTCATCATTTTCGAAACCTTGATCAACTATTTGGGAATGTCGTTTCCTTACTACTATGCCTCAGTGATCGCAAGCAATGGGCTATGGAGATCGGTAGCCGCTTGCGTGGCACCGCTCTATGCTCAACCGTTGTACACCAATTTAGCCACCAACAATTTTCCTGTCGGTTGGGGATCCAGTGTATTGGGATTCACGGCCACGGCAATGATCTTGATCCCGCTTGGGTATTATTGGAAGGGACCCAAGGTGAGATCGCTGTCCAAGTTCACAGACTTTGAAATGACTTATGAAGATAGAAAAGACTCAGACCTCATATAATTCTGCTTAGACTTTTATAGACCAACTTTCATGAAACTGTAAAGCTGATATTGAATCAACGGATTAGAACCAATTATCACCCGCTCATCCTTTTCCTTGATTCTTTCGCTTAGGTCACTTCAACATGGACCAAGTAATCCAAGGCTTTGGTCACCGCAGAAATGTGCCAAGGAACCATTGCCGAAGCCGCCTGTTCATCCATAAAGCGTGCTTTGCTTTTTTGAGGAGGCTGAAACTTGCCTTTGATACACAAGATATCACCTAGTACTATCATCTTTTTGTAATGACGAAGCAATATCTTCATAATTGCATCGGGACTCCAGTAGCTCGAACACGAGAGTAAGCTGACTTCATACTGTAACATTTGCGATCCAAAAGAGCCAATGAGGTATCCACTTTTCATAGCCAATCTGGTGGGAGAATTCACGGTTGGCAAGGTGGAGATTGGAACCACAGCACATATATCTTGGCTGGGGTCTTCTAGGATTCGTTCGGTATCAACAATTTCTGCCACTTTTGATGGGCTTGTTCCGCCATTGACTCCGTTGTGACTCCCTAAGGTGCCCACAGTGGAGATAAGATCTTGGGGCGACAAAAAGTTTCCCAGAGCATTGAGTATTTGGCGCGGCGACAGAAAGTTGATATTGTTGGGGGAACTGCCCATCATGGCAGCAGGCGAAGTGTTGTTTGAGTTCCCGTAGCCGAGTCGAAACACATCGGAATCGACCAGAGGAATGTCTGGAGGCATCGTAGTGGGAGCATTTTCAGTCTTTTCAACAGTGTCGTCGTCCCCATGAGCGCTACTCGAGAAGACCGTCTTTGGAGATTTGTTCACCGAGAGCACAATTAAAGAAATTTCCTTGTGCTTCACACTAAGCCTTTTCCAGTGAACTAGTTCGTCATCGGGGATCACATTGTTGACTCGCGTGAGCACCAAGAACTTTCTTCCTGATACGTTCTTGCTGGCTTGCTCGATCAAGCTTTTGAAAAACTCCATGGAAAGAGCCCAAAGGTCGTCGCATACTTCCTCGATGCTATTAGCAACCTTGGTTGTACGACGAGAGGGTGAGCAGTACCACGCCTTAGTGTGGGTAAGTATTCCTCGAGGATCTGACCAGACTCCCACAATCCAGTTTTTATCGACGCTTCTCTCGTAGGCCAAATGAAGAAATATATCGTCACTGTAAGCTTCCTTGGAGTATTTCGTGGCACCTGGAAGGTTGAGACGTAGCTTTTTGGGAGGGTCTTTGGCCAAGGTTGCAAAGGCGGTTTTATTAAGTGATCTCGTTGCGGAGTTGTGTTTCAAGGTTGGGCACTGATTGTAAAGGCTCATAGCAATACGACATAATTTCGAGCTGGAGAGATAGCGAAGACTTCTGGAGGATGGTGGGCCCTTGAAAAGTACCGAAGAAGGTATGATATGGCAAAAGACCTCCACTATAGGTAGTTGGTTCTTGTGCAAGTATTGCCTGAAGTTTCTTAGTAACTTTGCAACCAGAAGGTGGGCGTTGAAACGAGTATCGGAAAGTGCAAAAAGTAGAAGAAATGGACTCTTGAAATCAAAGCTATTGGATTTGTCCATTAAATCAAGCTTGATGAGTTCCGCGAGCTTCATCAACTCTCGCTCCACAACCCTCATGGCACCACCGTTTTCCAGTGTCTCGTCGTAGACAATATTGATGGTTCCATTAACTCGTTGCAAATCTGATCTCAGCAGAGAATTCAAATTTAGCTTGGCCATAGTTCCGAACGAACATTCATGATAGCAGTATGCAAGAGAGTCCAAGAATTGAGACCCTGTGTTATTTGGGTCCGAATCACACACTAGCACAGTTTGAAAGTCCTTTGGCCCATTTACGGGACGGAAGTTCAAAAAGTTCCAAAACGAAAGCGCCGTGGATGACAAGTTAACAATGGCCTCGTCTTTTTTGACAGTGACCATTGGTTGGTTTAGGGATATTATACCTGAATCTTCACGTTCGGGCGACTCCTCTATCTGAGAAACCAATTGGAGATATGTCTCGAGATCGCTCGACTCCTGGTTTCCGGCGTCAGGATATATGGCGTCCCATTGCAAACCATTGAGCTTTTCACCGTCGAATTGTAGCATTCCGGTGACGGTTAGTTCATCCAAAAAAGATGTTTTTTCATCTTGCCCGTAGATTGGGGTAAGGAACTCAAACAATGAAACGTTGTAGCTATGGGGAAAGAGAGACAGGAATGCAGTAGAAAGGTGGAGCGGAATTCGGTCCTGGTGAACCAACGGGTCTTCTTCTTCCGGGACGAAATACTGGACCAACTTTGAGTCTATGTTTGTCAAGCCATGGTCAAAAATGAGAGATGGAACCAAAGTCTCCAATAAATCGTTCAACCCCTCAGACTTGGCTTTCAATTCCATCCCACCTCCGAGATCAGAAGTTTCTGTGTCGGCCTCGACATGCATAATGAACTCGTTTTTCATGTTGTTTTCGATATTATTGGTCAAAAACATGTCGGGAATAGTGCTGGTATTGATGCCTCGCAATATCAATGGAAGACAATTGGTCGAGGAAGAAGAAGAAGAGGAAGAAGAGGAAGACGAAGTTGAAAGCGGCTGGCTATCTTGCTTTTTTTCTTCGGAGTGTTCGCTTCCTGGTTCCAGATTGCGCAGAGCAGGTTCCGATGGCGGTTCCGAAGCCTCCAGTGGATCCAGCACTTCTTCCAGGTGCACAGACACAGATTCGGGCCAATCTTTCTTTGAATTTTTCATGAAAGGCAGGTAGAAGCTATCGACGTTAGCCAAGCCAGCGTTGAAAGCAAGACCTGCCCCAGCCACAGACAGAGATATGGGCACCGAAGAAGGGGGTAAAGACGACGACTGTCCATTGGCATTGGCAGTGCCATTTACATTATCAACGTTGGAAATATTGGGTGCACCATTAAAAGAACTCTTTACATCGGCAGACATATCTGCCACATTTAGGCGCAAGGGCAGAGTTACACTCTCCATCATTGCATTGTCCTCGGCCTCATCTTCGTCACTCTCATCGCTGGTGGCACTTTTTTCTGAATCCATAGATTCATCGTCTGGGAACACTTCTTCGTACTCTTTCAGTTGGCGGGGTCGACTAATTCCCAATCCTGTTACTCCGTCTTTACTTGAGGGAGCCAGGACACTGGTTGCTCTGGTCTTACTTTTGGCGTCCTCTAAGCCGACAGAAGAGTCTTTTTCGACGTAGAATTTTCCTCCTTTGCCGTACTTTGTGTCTATATTGTTCTTTATGAGCGGGTTGAACAAGATGGGCGAGAACACCGATTTGGAGGGTATCGTGTCTGCCGGAGTAGACTGGTAGTGCTGGGGGACCACAGGGGTGGGCATGATTGCGGGCGGAGCACCAGGATCGTCGTAGGACTGAGGGGTGGCTCTGAACGATGCAAGCATTTGCTCTTTGGTGAGCATTTGGTCTTTGGGAATATCCACAAACGTTTGCTGTGGCTGGCTTTGCTGGATGTGGTTTTGCTGGATGTGGTTTTCTTGGATTTGGTCTTGGAATTGATTTTGTTGGTTTTGTTGGTTTTGGATTTGGTTTTGTATGGGAGCATCCTCTAGGGGACTGCTAACATTTTCGATTATTGGTGACATGGCGGGCAGTGGCATCTGGAGATCGCCATTTTCAGCAGAGTCTTCTTTGACTGTGATGTCTTTTGTTTCTTCTTGATGATCTTGGTCTTTTGTTTCTGGGTCGCTGTCGTCGCCAAAAAGATCATCGAGCTCGTCGTCCAGTTTTTCGCTTCTAGTGTCCTTTGCAACGCCGACCAGCGGCGACGGCAAAACCTCTTCTTCCACCGAGTCCCGCACCTCTGGCACCTCGACGCTGGCGTCAGTAGACATTATACTGGGAACACTGAAGGGCGGCGCTAGAGAATCGTGGGGTAGCGGTGCCATTTGCAGATGCACGCTTATGGAGAAGTCAAGAAAGTCAGAAATCATCCCCACCGGGTCAAACGGCGAGTTCTTCAATGGTTCGTCCACATGCTCTTTGTGGCCGTACTGAACGAGACAGAGGTCCCATGGCCACATGATGTACTTTTTGTTGTCTACCGAATGAACAAATTGCGAAATGGAAGACGTCTGGTTGTTCAAATGCTGCAAATTGGGCACGAGTTTGACCCAGAGAATGTCCAGGCTGATGGAAGTGCCTATGGCCCGCTCGAGGAGCGATATGAGTGGTTTGTGGTTGCTTGGAGGCACCGAGGTGAGACAGGCTTCGAGGCTGTCGCCGAATAAATGGCATCGAATTCCCGACGGAATCAAGTAGATTGCACAGTACGCCGAGGAGTCTGCGGCAAGCATGGACGTGGCCAAGAGACGGGGCCTGGCCCGGCGGCACATCGACACCAACACATCGCCGGAGGGAAGCAAGATGGGATCAAGGTAGATCATGGAGTAGGCTTGTCCGTCGTCGGCGGCCACGGCATAGTTTCCGAAAAGCTTCACGGCGCCAGCCCGCGAGAGATTGAACAACAAGAGCTTCTTGACCGCCTTCAAAAAGCAAAGCCCAGCATACGGCACCGGGTCGTCAGCCGCCGGGCGCACGGTTCGAGAAGTGGTGAGATCTTTTGGGGACGAAGTGTGGGACAGCAGCAATTTGAGCTGAGGGTAGAGCTCTTGGAGGTCGATGGACGACGCCACATGGGAAAACTGGAACACAAATAGCGATCTGTTGTAGTAATTGATGAGGATGGATGGATGGTCGTGCCGAATTTGCACCTCTAATTCCAAGAGCATTTGTTCGTTTGCCGAGTCCACGGCTGTGTAGATGCGATACGAGATGTCATGGAGGTGGGCAATCTTGTAGTAGTTGGTTAGAATGCTGCTAGGTCGTATCATGATAGTAGTGGAGGTGGAGAGTGGAGGTGATGATTTCGCGAGCTGCGAGCCTGCGGCTGGAAACCGGCTGGAAAGCTGCGACTGCGAAGGAAAGAGGAAGGAGGAAAGAGAAAAGAGAAAAAGAGACATAGTGGAGAAAGGAGAAAAGAGTGGAAAAAAAGAGAGACAAATACCAGGGGTACAATTGCTTGCTTGGTTAGTTCAGAAAATTATAAATATTTCAGGGCACCTGTATTGAGAGAATGTTCAGTCGTACAGTACATACAAGTCAATTCAATTCAATTCATTTCAATTCCAAGTCAATTCTATGTCATTTCTCAGTTATTCTCAGTATTCTCAGTGCATCCCGTCACCTCGCCAGCCTCTACATCTTTTGGTACCGCACCTTGTTGTTCATCACATCTTTGGGAAACTGCTCCACTCCAAGCTTCGACGTATGTCCCCATGGCTTTTTGCGGTTTTCGTTCTCAATGGCTCCAGCAAAGCACGAGAGCCACCCCTCACGCAGATGCTGTCTGTTTACAGCGTCCAATGTGTCCTCATGTATGAGATGGGTGTTGAGACCTACATTATCAAGAATGGTTGCAATTTGAATAATGAGCCCCAACGTGGTGATATAACCAGTATCCCCAAGATCCTGATGACGAATGATAGCCTCGGCTACCGCATCGGCATACTCCTGGTTCCCTTTTGTGTGTTCCAAAATGAGTTCCCGTGAAATGATGCCGCCGAAAAACTCAAACGACATCTTTGTTGCAGCCATATTGTTGTCGGTGGTTCCAATGTCATGAAGCATGGAAGTTACAAATATCACTTCTGGATCCAAAGACCATTTGGGAAAGTGGTCGTTCATTAGAGCCACGCCATACAGATACACCCGAAGTGAGTGGTTGAACGTTTTTGGAGGAAGTTGCTTCTTGGCATAATCGTAGACGAAACGTGCCAATTCACTGGAGGGAACCGGAGACACGCCCTGAGGCGTAGGTTTCTCAGGATTTGGAATCGCCTTCAGAACTTCTCTCTCAATCTTGGAGAATCCATACATGTTGCCGATTGCTGAATGCAGCAAAGCCGGCTTTTATACCGGTGAATGTGGGGTAGCCGGAACCTGGTGTACTGATGTACACTGGAAACATTACACCGGCAATTAGTCAGGTTTCGTTTACGGTGCGAGTCTGGCCCACATGTGAGACGGCCGGTGCCAGAGGCTGAAAGTCACGCGCTAAATCCCGGCAGTGCACGGGCCGTTGTCTGTGGGAGAGAAGGAGACGGTGGTGTATATTCTGGTGTACGGGTGTCGTACCAAACGAATGTTTGATTCCGGTGGTACTGAGTATGGAATCCGACGCCCGTAAGTGTTTATTCCGGTCACCATTTGACACTTTTGACACATTTTTCACCCTCGGAACTAACCCCAGCGGTCTTGAAGGCATCTGATTTGCCGGAGGAAACCCAGACTCGCTTGTTCGAGTTGGCGGCCCAGGCGCTCTCCACCTATAGTGTAGAAAAGGATTATGCTACTTTTTTGAAAAAAGAAATGGACCATTTGTATGGTCCTACATGGCACGTCATTGTGGGCAAGAGCTTTGGCTCCTACGTCACCCACGAGCATGGATTTTTCTGTTACTTTTACATCGGCGAGTTGGCGTTCCTTGTGTTCAAAAGCGGGTAATATTCATAGCTCTAATATATTCTACTCCAACTTGCTCTCCTGTCCATTCAACAACGTGAAAACAGCGCTGTTCAATTTGTCTCGTCCCTTCAAGAAATCGAGCTCCATCACGAAAAGATACTCCACCACTTGGGCTCCACTTTTCTCCACCAACAGGCCGGCGGCGCTGGCACTGCCTCCAGTGGCCAATATGTCGTCCACAACCAACACACGGGAACCTTTGGGGATTACTCCTTCTTGGATCTGGAACTTGTCGGTTCCGTATTCCTTCTGGAAGGTGGCTTCGAGAGTTGGTCCTGGCAATTTTCCTGGCTTTCTCACGGGAATGAACCCGGCTCCAAGCGCCAAGGCAAGCGTGGGGCCAAAAAGGAACCCTCTACTCTCCAAACCGACCACATAGTCGACCTTGGTGTCTCCCACGTGCAACTTGAATGCGTCTACGAGTTTTTGGAACAATTCTGGTTTGGCGAAAATCGGCAAAAAGTCCTCAAATAAAATGCCTTCCGAGGGAAAGTTGGGGAACTGGCGAAGAGCCGACTTGAGCTCGGCGGCGTAGCTTTCAATTGACATGGTGGTTCAGAAAGAAGAGTCGCCCATCACCTCATCGGGTGTATTGATGCAAGCCACACTCGGCCAAGTCTTCAGCACTTGAGCTGCTGGGGGTCCGTAACACACTACAACTTTAGGGAAGTAGCTGCTGAGTTTTTTGCTGCCTTCTGTAGCTCCAAATACCTGCCTCGGAGAATTTTGGACCAAAGTCCTTTGATAACCGTCTACGGACGAATCTGCGGATTTGCAACTTCGATGCGGAGCGGCCCGTAGAATGTCTGGCCCGTGAAATTGGCTGGGATTGAGCACAGAAACTGCCCGACGATGGTAAATGTGGTCCCTAGTTGCTGGAAGCTCCTCTCTTAACCGACGGCTGGAATCCCCACTGCCAAAGAAATGGTGGATCCAACGAAGAAGTTGCACCCAAACTGACGAGAATTCTTCCGATAAAGACCCGCCGGCGCCATGGTAGCTATCAAGACACACGATCAAAGCGAAAGTAAGCTCCGAGTTGCCATAGCATTTCCCATTGGAAGCTCTGCCAAGCAAACTGTGGTATAGAAGCGTTGATGGTTTCCGTGCACAAAACGATGGTTTTTGCACTGAATCATGAGTACGAAATGAAGGTCAGTTGGTGGGTTTGGTTCTAAAGGTGTCAATACTTTTGCGAGGAGAAAGAACAAGGATACGATAAGGATGTGAAGCCATGGAAGTGAGACGAGGGTTGAGGTTTTACGGTCTGGCATGCAGATTATAACTGGTCCAGCATAAGAAAGAGAAGAAAAGACAACAGAAGGATAGGCGGAAACAGAAGGTTAAAAGAATCAGCTAAGAATCAGTTACAAGAATCAGCTACAAGAATGAGCTTTAAGGCCAATTGCTGCCCGGAGATTACTAATGGACGGATTTTGCAACCTCATCAAATTGCAACTTTGTTGCAACTTACCGTCAACTTTTCGCAACCTTTTCATTTCTGCTTCTTGCTCCGTTGTCTACGCTTCTCCATCAAAGTTCTCGAACCCCTTCTCTTCAATTTCCCTCTTCCCTGCAATATACTTCTGTCAAACCTGTCAAGCTGCGGGCCGTCAAGCTGCATGCGCCGCATCGTTGACGGTACCCTATTGCAATTGTCTTCACCTGATTTGCTATCTTCCAAGAGCAATCCTGGTTCCAGCATGTAATGTCCCGGGTTCTCTTTCCTGGACAGGGTTGTGGCATTATCGGATCTGGCATTTTGGCGCCACAATAAGTGCGTTTCCACAATAGCTGCGATTTTCGCACGAGATCTGGTAGGGTCCAGGAAGACTCTACTGGGATTATAGTGGATGAAGGGAGAGGGATTGATGATTGGGAGGAGTTCAGTAGCAACAGGTTCTTCTCCTAGTATATTTCTGGTCCAAAAAGTGGCCCAAAATGGCCCAAAGTGCTCCAAAGTGCCTATGATTTTCGCCTTATCGGCGTGCGCTCAGCCATGCTCGATCACTGTGGTGGAGATCACAAAACGCCGTTATAGGCCCGATCTCGAAGTTAAAAGGGACCGCCCCTGCAATTGAGCTTTGTCTTTAGTTCAATGTCAAAGTCTTCAGACTTCAAATCAGCGACGGTGAAAGATGCCGGGGTGGTGGAAACCGAGTCGTTGAAATCCAACGCTAGCGGTGAAGAAGGAGGATTGCTTGAATATGACAGAACCCTTTTGAAGCAGGGTCTTCGCCAAAGACATATCCAGATGTTGGCGTTGGTGGGAGTGTTTGGAACTGGGTTGTTCTTGTCTTCGGGTGGAACTTTGAGAAAGACTGGTCCTGTGGGAATGCTCATAGGCTATATCTTGGTGGGAACCGTTGTTGGTTTCAACCAATTGGCCATTGCCGAAGTGGCTTCTTTCATGCCGGCAACAGGATCTACGGTTCGTCATGCTGAGCAGTTCATCGACGAGTCGGTGGGGTTTGCTTATGGGTGGATTTCGGTATATGCTGCGGTGATCCCGAGCGAGCTTGCGGCCGCGGCCGTGGTGGTGAAATACTGGACAGACGTCAGTTCGGCCGTGTTCATCTCGGTGTTTGCAGTGTTGTTCATTCTTACCAACATCTATACGGTTCGTTTTTACGGAGAAGTCGAGTACTTTTTCGGGTGGTTGAAAATTCTCTTGATCGTGGGTCTCATCTTCACCAGCTTGGTGATAGTGTGCGGAGGCGGTCCCACCCACCATGCAATTGGGTTCCAGTACTGGAGAGACCCCGGACCATTCGCCGAGTACATTTACACCGGGGCGAGAGGAAGAATGTGTGGAGTATGGGCGGCCATCTCGTCCATCGTGTACTCTTTCGGCGGAGTGCAAAGTCTTGCACTTTTGGCTGGTGAAACCAAGAATAATAGACATGCGATTTTTTACGGTGCCAGAAACATCTTTGTGCGTGTCATCACCTTGTACATTATCACGGTGTTGTTCTTGACCATGATTGTTCCCTACAACGACCCTCGCATTGCGAGCGGAACCGGAACCGCCCAATCGAGTCCTTTTGTCATTGCAATCACCAACGCCAAAATCAAAGTGTTGCCGCATATCATCAATGCTATCGTCTTGACATCGGCGTGGTCTGCTGCAAACTTGAGTTTGGTGCAAGGTTCTCGGAACTTGTTCTCGTTGGCTGCAAAAAACCAGGCTCCCAAGATTTTCTTGAAGACTACGAAAAGGGGAGTTCCGTACTATGGGGTTGCGTTTGTGGCTATGTTTTTGCCGTTGGCATACATGTCTGTTTCGGCCACTGCAGGCACTATTTTTGGCTGGTTCCAGGGCTTGACGTCTTCGAATTTGCTTTTGGGATGGATCTTGATTTCCGCAAATCACATTCATATGGACAGAGCATTGAAGGCGCAAGGTTACACCCGGAAGAACTTACCCTATTCCACAAGATTTGGCCGATTTGGAGCGTGGTTTTCCGGCATCATGTCGGTTATCTTTTTGATCTCCGGAGGGTTCACCAACTTTATTCCTGGCCACTTTGCAATCGAGTCATTCTTCACAAGCTACTTTATCATTCCATTGTCCATTGGCTTGTACACATTTTGGAAGCTTTACAAGAAAACACGCTACTTGCGCCCGGAAGAGGTCGACTTGAAGTCAATCTTTGACGATATCGAAGCAAACCCTGAATACATTCCGGAACTGAACTGGCGCAGCTTCTTTAGGACGGTTTTTACTTAGAAGGTCTGCGAAAGAAAAGGGAAAGAAAAGGGAAAGAAACAGAACAGAACAGAACAGAAACAGAAAGCGAAGCATATAGCTAAAATCACTCTTTTCGTCTTTTCCCAACCACAATAAAATTGCCAAAGTATATTCATCAATGGAAAGTTATCTTTGCGGTTCTCTGTAAACACGAATGAAATGTTTTACCCGAACCACGTCTACTCATAGCATTGAGCTCTCCATAATAGTGTATTTAAACCTCGCATTACTGTTTCCCTTGTAAGTATACAGATTCTTCTTCCCTACATTATTCATACCATACATTAGCTGCATTAGTTGTATGCATTTTGTGGCTTCCTTTTTTTTGGCTTTAAAATACATGTTCTGCCAAAGCAGGTGTCTGGTATAGATAGTCACATGCATAGTTACTTCTGCTAAGATCTACTTGTCTCGACGTTTGCAGCCGTATACCTATGGCCTGTCTGCAGTACCGCGCACCAAAATATCTCACGAAAAATCTCCTCGTTCACCATCATGTCTGATTTTGTCGAACACAAGCATCCGGACGGCGAAGATGGCTACGACGTCGACGACTTCGACGTGGAAGCTGCAGAGGTCGATGTCGCGGAGGATGGAGAGACAGAGCCTGTAAATCGCAAAAGACTGTTCGACGAGATGGGTGTGGAGGAAGCCGCTGCGCTCAAGCAAGAAGAAGAACAGGTGAAGGAAGAGGCAAATGAAGAGAAGGAGAACGAAGAGAATGAAGAGAACGAAGAGAACGAGGAGAATGAAGAGGGGAATGAAGAAGAAAACGAAAACGAAGACGAAAACGACGAGAACGACGACGAGGACGACGATTTGCGGTCGCGGAAACGGCGCCGGGCCAACCAGTTTGTGGACATTGAAGCCGAGGTCGACGACGAGGAGGACGAGGAGATTGACGAGGACGACGAGGAAGCAGAGTTGTTGAGAGAACAGTTCTTGGCCGACGACAAGGAGGCCCCCGAGACCGAGCGCCAGGACGACAGATTGCACCGGGAGTTTGACCGGAGAAGACAGGAGACTGAGGACCAGGACGCCGAAGCGTTGGCCGAAACCTTGAAGCAACGGTACCGTAAAACCCATTCCGTATACCGGGGAGACAGCGCTACTTCTGGTACAGTATCACAAAAGTTGCTCATGCCCTCTATCAACGATCCTTCCATTTACGCCATTCGTTGTTCACCTGGACGCGAAAAAGACCTTGTTCGCAAGCTTTTCGACAAGAAGAGAACCCTCGCCCGTACCGGACGTCCTCTTGATATCTTGACGGTTTTCCAAAGAGACTCGTTCAAGGGCTACATCTACATCGAAGCCAAGCGTGCAGAGGCCATTGACCGAGCGTTGGCTGGTATGGTCAATGTGTACCCCAAGAATCGACTCTTGGTGCCCGTCAGAGAATATCCCGATCTTTTGAAACAGGTCAAGAGTTCCGACGTGGAAATCGTCCCGGGGCTCTATGTTCGTATGACCAGAGGAAAGTACAAGGGAGACCTCGCCATAGTGGATAACCTTTCTGAGAACGGTTTGGACGTTCGATGTAAACTTGTGCCGCGGTTGGACTACGGCAAGAACGACACTTTCGACAGAGACGGTCGCCGAATCAAGCTGAAGGTGCGTCCCCCTGCCCGGTTGTTCTCGGAGCAAGAAGCCAGAGCCTACGACAGCGAGTTCTTATCGCCCGGAAGAGGCCCCAGAGCCTACGTTTACCGCGGTGACGATTATGTCGATGGGTTCTTGTACAAGGATTTCAAGCTCCAGTTCATCAACACCAAAGATGTGAATCCCACTCTCGCCGAGTTGGAGCGTTTCAACGTCGGTGACGACGGCATCGATGTGTCGGCCGTGGCTCTGATGAAGAAGGAACAAACCTCCGCTTTCCAGCCTGGCGACAAAGTTGAGGTTCGTCGTGGTGAGCAAGCTCGTACCGTGGGTAAAGTCACAGCGCTGTCTCTTAACGAAGTAACTATAATGGTGACGGACAGCGGAGACCCTCGTTTCGTGAACCAAGAATTGACGGTGGTTGCTGCTGATCTTCGTAAGGTATTTGCTCCGGGAGACCACGTTCGAGTGGTGGCCGGAAAACATGCCGACGAAACCGGGTTGGTGATCAAGCTTGAAGGAGACTCTGTGGTACTTTTGAGTGACCAGGCCAAAGCGGACGTGCGGGTGTTTGCTAATTACTTGGTGAAAGCCACCGACGCCCTGACGTCGACGGAAACTGGTGGAATGTACGACATCAAGGACTTGGTTCAGCTCAACGCATCGACCGTGGGTGTAATCGTGAAGGCCGACAAGGACTTGTACGAGCTTCTTACATCTGACGGTCGCCTTACTACCGTCAAACCTTCCGGTATAGCTTCCAAGCTTCGCTTGACCCGCCGGGAACAGATAGCCACGGACAAAAATGGAAATACCGTTCAGGTGGGAGACACAGTAAGAGAAATAGCCGCCGATAAGAAGCGGGAAGGAGTTGTTGTGCATATATTCAAGAACGCCTTGTTCATACAGCTGCACGATGTGTCTGAAAACCTTGGGTTTTTCGTTACAAACTGCATGAATGTATTGGCGGTGACACGGGACGGACCCAAGGGACCAGATCTCACCAAGATGAACCCCAACAAGGTGGCCGGGCCGTCATCGGTTGTCACTGCTCGTCGTGGAGGCCGCGACAAATTGATCTACAAAGACGTTATTGTGACCGGTGGAAACCACAAGGGTCTCATGGGAAAGGTCACCGATACCGACGATGTGTATGCTCGTATTGAGTTGCATACCAAATCCAAAAAAATCAAGGTGAACAAGAACAACTTGAGCGTCATAATACGGGGCGAGTCTATTCCGTACTTGCGGTTTATCGGTGCAAACAGCGGGCCTCAAAATAGTGGACCTTCCATGAACAACCAGAACAGATTTGGCCCAGCGTTCTCGTCGGGTGGAAAATCCGCCTGGGGAAACGGTGGTGCTACACCGATGGTAGGCGGAGGTGGTGCTGGCGGCGGTACATCGTGGGGCGGAGGTGCCACATCTTGGGGGAAAACTCCGGGTGGTGCTTCTACGTGGGGAGGAAATGCCAACGCCGGAGCCTCTACCTGGGGAGGTGGAAATGGAGCAGCTTCGACCTGGGGTTCTGGAGCAAATGCCGGTGCTTCGACTTGGGGAAATGCCAATGGTGGTGCTTCAACTTGGGGCTCCAATGGAAATGCTGGCACTTCTACTTGGGGAAATAATGGTGCCGGGTCCACATGGGGAGGTGGTGCTGGAGCCGGTGCCGGAGCGGGAGCCGGAGCAGGAGCAGGGTCTGCGTGGGGAAGTGGCAGTAACTCTACCTGGGGCAACCGTGGAGGTGACAAAAGCACTTGGGGCTCGGGGTCTACGTGGGGCAACAAGTGATGTAAAATATGCAAAAGTGACGACTAATTAGTTTATAGTTAATGGTTATTTTCCTGATCTGCTTTCACACCCGGGGCAATTGTGGAGGGTTTCGTGAACAAACACATCGCAATCAATGCAAAAATCATGCGAGCATGTGGGACATCTGTACCTTGAGCTTGCTCGATGTGGTCCATCGGGCCCGCCTGGCTCAGGAAATTTGAGCAAGCAGCCGTGACAGTGGGTACTTTCGTAGTGGTCTGCTGCTGGAACCTCCTTGTACTCTCGAAGCGGGACAAGATGATGGTAGGATCTCGCCAAATGAGTGGACAAAATTAACATTAATCCACATGTCGGGCAGATGGTTGGAAGATGGCACACCCTGCTTCTACACTGAGGACACTGGTATCCTATGATGCTGGTCGACGACTCGGCGCCAACGGTTACGGCGTCTTTCGACTCGAGAGATCCATTGGTTGGGTGGCAGGCACAGAGCACGGGAAGATCAATATTCACTGTGTTGTTGGAGGCGGAAATGGGGGGCAGCACCTTCAGCGGAAATCCCATTTTGATGAGCGGGACTCCCACAGTGGATCTTTTCTCGGTGGCTGCTACCGGTAAGGGAACCACACAGTCCATGAGAAGCTCACGATAATGGGTCTCGTTCATGATGACCGAGTAGTTCGAGCCGGAGGAGGAATTGGCGCCAGTAGCTCGAGCGCCAATGTTGTTCGTTTTGTTGGCGATCTGTTGGCAGATGGAAACCTGGGCCGAGAGCCCGATGATCTTCACCTTGATTTCGTCCTTGATGAGGTTGTCTATGGTCTTGTGTATGTCGCCCGGGTCGCTGGTAAAGAGGGCCCCGAACAAAATGAGCACTTCTTTGGAGTTTTTGTTGTCGTCCATGTTGGTGCCAAAGTTGTACTTGAGCATGGCTCGGGCCATTTCCAACGAGTTTTGAAGCAGCGGGTCTCCCTTGGGCTCGAAGCGGTTGTGCTGTCGCGCCCGAAGCAGCCGCAACTTGTCTATATGGTACTGGGGCAGGCCATTGACCTCGGAAACGAGATTGGAAACGCCGTTTCGCATCATAACGATGCCCAATTGCGAGATGGGATTCTGGTCGAAAAACTCCACGATGAACTCCTGGAGGAGCTGGAGCGTCATGGCAAACCGGTTGGGCCTCAAGTCCTTTTCCAGCATCGTCAGCGACCCGTCGATGATGACAATCAATGTTCGAATGATTCCTCGCTGGAACGGAGTGGTGGGGTTCTTCATGATTTTCTTTTTTCTGTTCTCGATCATCGTCTGGATCACATTCTCCAACGACTGGCCTGCCTCGTCCTCGTCCTTGACGATATCCCATGGTCTTTTGTACCGATCTTCCCACGAATACCCGCCGTCCGCTGCCGCGGGGCCATTACTTCCCGATTTTTTTCCCCGGGAACGACGACCTCCCAAATCCTCGTCGTCTGTAAACACCTCTGGAGACGAGTCGCGGTCCACGGCGGCCACGTATTCCTCGTCAGAGTCCATATTGCTGAGAACGGTGGAGGGAAGAGTGAGTAGAGTGAGTGGAGATGGTGATTTTCGGCTGCGAAACTGGGGACGATGTGCAGGTCAATCAAGAGTCAAGAGTCGAGGACAAACCAAGAGGCCAACTACACTCAATGAGTGGGATGTAGCAATTGCCTTGAGTCTAATTCCATAACACTCAATTGAGCTTGCGGACTTGGAATGAGCCCTTAAGAATAATTCTGTAAATCGGAAACATCGCTGTCTTTGAAATCTTTCGTCAAGTTTGCAAAGCTAATCCAAAATCAACTACGTTAATCAAGCTTGAGTAAGCCGAAACAGAGAGCCAGCAACACAGAAGACGGAGCAGACAGCAACAGAGTACCAGAGTAGCTTTTACAAAATGCCATGTTGGCATTGAATCTCAGGTGTGAAAAATCTATTTCAACTCTGCATCCTTACGCACTTCACATTCACCACACCCAAATGGTCACTGGCTCAATCCGGTGAACGCCGTGGCCAAATTATGGAATGAAACCAGTTGAATGGAAAACTTGTGGATTTTTGGAGAACCTATTGAACCAAAGGAAAACTAAACCAACAAGCACTTCTCATTTCTCTAAGGTGGCTCTATCCTAAGCCTTCAGGCTCATTCAACTTGTCCAGGGGTTCTAAAATAGAAGCTGTGTGGATAATAGACCTTCTGCTTCAAATTGTCAGAACCATTTATATTTTGCAGCCATCGAAGTGAAAGGGAAGAGTGCAACACACGGCCATATACTACACTGGCTGCGTACATATAACCTTCTACAAATCAAAGACGAAGCAAAAACGAAGCAAAAACGAAAGAGGAACGCAAAAAACGAAAATAAGCTAGCCGACTTAGGCACGTACGTCCGAAGCCGCAGAATTACTTGAACCAGAAAATCGATATTGTGGTTGACTCTCGTAAAAATTACAAAAAGCTCATATTATCGGTTCCAGGAATACACGGCCGTTAGGGTCTGCTCGAAAGCTAAGGTACTACTGTGCAAAGGGCAGTTTGAGGAAAACTACTCCTAAATACATTTCCGCAGAAAAGTCTAAATTTTCAATTTGTTGCGAAAGTCTGGTTTAAGGAAGAAAGAGTGTTATTACATCATAAATGATTCAGCGGACCAACACCCTATAAGTTGGTATTTAAGCCGACATCAGCGAATGTGGTTCATTAGTAATGACTGACAATTTTTTAGTAATGGATTTCTCATCATTCAATTCTAAATCTGAAGAAATGGCATTACAATGTGATAAGGTGCATATAGGTCCCTACCGAGCAGCTACAGGAGACCTGCAGAACAACAACTATGATGTAATGGATACTTATGCTTGATACGTAAAGAAACGAGAGAGTATTTCGCACCCAATGCTTTACTAATGTAGGATCAAATTTTCGTAGATCGCACCAGTACTTGGCGTACTCGATGGCTGCAAATTTCTAAGATTTGATGTCTGTGCAAGTAATTTCACCCAAAAAAATTGCTCTTCGTGGGGTAATCGGTCAATTGGAGCTGATCTTAGACGGACAATCATTGTATCCTAAATTGGAATTGCACCCGAAAAAGTCGGCATATACTTCGAGAGCAGCAGCAACCGTGTGCCATATAAATGCAAGCCCATCATATTTTTCTGTATTATGTCTAACCTGCCACTTCTTGGGGTTGACGCCGCTCCGGCGCCCCAGAAAGAATTTGAACAGGAATTGAAAAATAAACATTTTCAGTACACTTATGATAACGGCTGGAAGTACGAGTTTCATGTTCCCAACGACAAACGAATTGTATTCTCCATCCATGGAGGCCCAATGGCTGGACGGCTCAACTTTCAAACTTGCTACTACCAAAGGGTGAGGAAGGATTTATGGCAGCTCAATTGGTTGGAGGAAACTGGAACCATTGTCTCGATGGTTTTGGATATTGAAAATAAACGGATTTCTACGTATATGGCTTTTTCTAAGGGCCACTGGGAGCACGAGGAGCTAGCGCCTGGAGACAAGAGAGAAATTTTTGAGCGTTGGAAAGAGCTTTCCAAGATTGGGATTTCAACCAATAGGTACTTGATCACCGAACAAGCAAATATCGATAAGATCTTCGAAGGAAGAGGAGACTTACCAGTAATTTCCTTGGATTTACCAACTTTATAGGTATCCTAGTTTGAATTCAAATGAAGTAATGACCCACAACCCTCGACCGTTGGTTGGTGTGCCATATTTATGGAGCAAATCACCACCCCAGAAAACGATGATGGACTGCGACACTGCGTACATTCAAAACTTTTATAAATCAAAGACGGAACAAAAACGAACAAGAACAAACAAACGAACAAACAAACAAATAAGAACTAGGAAAGCTGGTTCAACTCAAACACAGTGGGTTTCTCCGTTGGCATGAGTGTGACATTCAGATCCATGCGAGCCAGTTTCCTTACTTTTAGTAGCAGTTTCGGAAGAAGAAGAAGTCTGACTTTCCGATTTGGATGAGCCCTCAGAATCATCCTTGGGTGCCTTTCCCGTGCACCCCTTGCCCGGAACAGCAATATCGTAAGCATATACGTCCATGGCATAGTATCTCAAACTAGCGGAATTTCTAATGGCAGAAGTTTCATTTTTTTTTGCAAGCTCCAAACACTCGCTATAGGTGTCTGCGTAATGCCCTACAACACCCTGGCCAATCTTGTCGGTGTGCCATATTCTGTGAAGCAAGTCCCCAGCCCAGAAAACGGTGTTTTTGGACCCTGCCACAGTGTACCCTCTTGAGCATACTTGCGACAAAAAGAGCCTGGAAGTGTAGGAAAGATCACAGATTACTGTTTCGTCCGTTGCATTAGAACCTCTCCAGTGCCCTGCATAACCTTCGATGTTGCAATTTCCATCGATATTGTCGCACCGGAACAAGACTCCAGTTTTGTTGGCAGAAATTACGTTTTCGTAAATCCCGACCACTTCTCCAGAGGGTGCATTTCCAAAATACTTGCGGTAGAACTTGGACAGATTTCCAAACCGAAGCGTGTGGTCTTTGGCATGCTGGGCCAACAACTTGGTCTCCGTGAAAGCCTGCACCAATTGGTTTTTTTGTGTCTGGTTGCAAGATTTATGAATTTCAAAATCCTGGTTCCATGTAGCGTCCCACGAGAAAGAAATCTCGGTGCTGGATGAGTTTGTATGCTCTTCAAGGACAAAGGCAGGAGCAGCAGCACAAATGGCCACTGAGAAAAGGAGACCGGAAAACTTCATTGCAAATTTTGGAGGAAAGTCGACCTTTTAAAGGTTTGAAGCTCATCGTCTCGAATGCAGCTTTTCGCAATCACCATACCATTTTGGGACCTCAGTGGTTAGTATGTCTTGGCAAAATCGTAAACGGAGGAAAATGACAACCTTGATGTACTTGCCAAGACTCGATTGTTGTACCGGTGTGGTTATGTACGGTCGGGTCTGAGATTCATGGTGAAAACTGTGGAAGCTGAGCCATTTCTTTCTCTTGGTAGCTCGATGAGCTTGTAGACTAAATGAGTCAATTGATGATTGAGTCAAGTGACAATGTACAAGAACAAAGTAAAGCTTTCTGTGGCATTTTTCACCAAATGCATCTTGGCTTGGACAATTGGCTTTTAACACCGAGGTTTCATTTTGAGCTTTAGGGGCTATGCCAGAAGGGGTGTTCTGGTCTGGATTGGCAATGAACCCATAAAGACATTTACGAATGTAAGAGGAACTCAAGTTTTGCTTGACTGTAATTTTGTTGGGCGTCTGGCTTTGGTGGCTTTGTGTGTTATAAGGAGCGCTGTGACGAGAATAAGAAGCGTTGCAGTGGGAGTAAGGAGCGCCGGCAATGTTTCAGTTAAAGAAACATGCTGTTTTCTTTGTCGATTTGCAGCCATTTTCAGCCTGTGATCAACTGAAATCAACTGAAAATCTACCTGAAACTAAGTTTGGATTTGAATGCAAAACTTGAGCCAGAGTACATCCAGTCCTCTTTCTCAGCCACCGCGCTTTCTCAATCCGCTTTGCAGTCCACTCCTTCCATGCCTCTGCACTTCAATATGGGCAAGTCCCACTGGCCCGTATCCTGCACACACCATACATCTGCCGATTCGCATCGACAGTTCTTCACTCTACATGATTCCCCAATTCAGATCAATTCTTCCCTATTCCAAAGGAGGGTACCTTCCCTCGTGGCTCCTTTTCATCAGCGTGGTTTCCGTTTTCAACTCATTGCAAACGTACCAGACCCCGGATCTCTCGTTGACCAGAAGAGTATATGAAAATGCGCCCCGGAATCAAGTGACCAATTTGAGCGCCAGAACGTTCGGAACCTGGACGCTTATCACGTCGATCGTGCGGTTCTATGCAGCATATCACCTTGTGGGGAACAAGCCGGTGTACGACATGTGCATGTGGACATTTGCGGTGGCCGGGTTTCATTTTGTGAGCGAGTGGCTCGTGTTCCGGACGTGCAAGCTCGGCAAGGGGCTTGCGGGGCCGTTGGTGGTGAGCTCGGTGAGCATGGTGTGGATGTGGACGCAGCGGGGGTGGTATGTGTGATGTAGGAGTAGTACAGGTTTGTATGGGTGTGCGGGTGTGAGTGGTGTCCTGGTGCGTAGCCAGACCGGCGTGCCGGAGGCAGCAACCGGCAACCGGGGGCAACCGGGGGGCCGGAGCGCGGGGTGCGACCCGCGGGGCTCCGCGGGCGGCCGATAACGATAAGAGTATAAGTACCCGCGCAGGGAGCCATTCAGCAATGCATTCTACCGACACATTAGCGATCGAAATTCTTGAGAACAAGCCCTTCGGGTGCAAGGTCACGTTGCCTGGGTACTGCCTGGGCGACCCCAGCCAATTGGACGACGGCGATTTCAAGAAATTGCACGACGCCGTGCTTCTGCACTTGGTGGTGGTGATTCCGGACCAGGGCGAGTTGTCGCCCAAATCGCAATATTTGCTTACAAAGAGATTTGATCCTACGATCCCCGAGCCCAAGGAGGACGGCGGGTTTGCCGGGTACGGGCACGGCAAGGAGTTTCGCCACGAGCAGTCGGTGCTCCGCAAAGACGGCACCACCGTCAAGTCGCAGCCGCAGGTGCAGATTTTGGGGCAGGGAACTTTTGGCGCGAACGAGCCGGGGAACGAAAACGGCAGCGACATCAGTCTCACCCACCCGCTGCACACCAGTTTCCACCACACGCCGTTGACGCCGAAGCAGATCCAGGAGGAGCACCGGACCCGGTTCTACAGATGGCACCTTGACTCGGCGTTGTACGACTTGGCGCCTCCGTTGGTCACGACGCTCTTGGGGATCAAGGTTCCGCCGTCGACCCACACCCAGATCGTCACCTACGACGACGGCACGGGGGACGAGTTGGAGGTGACCCAGGGAGCCACCTGTTTTGTGAGCGGCGAGCAGGCGTTTGCGCGGCTTTCTGACGACGAAAAGAAGTTTGCGCTCGCCAGCTCGGTGGAGTACGCCCCGCACCCATACATCTTTATTTCGCCGGCCGGGGCCACTTCCGACGGGCTCACGATGGTGCTGGAGGACAAGGAGATGCCATTGGACAAGTTGCCGGCGTGGGAAAACGAGAAAATCAAGACGTTGCCCATGGTGTGGAAGAACCCGGTTACGGGCAAGCCCCACTTGCAGGTGCACGGGTGCTGCTTGTACAAGGTGCACACCAAGCAGGACGACGGAACCACCAAGACCCTCGAGTTGAAGGAGGCGCGCGAGGCCGTGCACAGGTTGATGAGACCGGCCATTGCGCCTTCGCGGGTGTTGGCGCACGCCTGGAGCCAGGGCGACTTGGTGATTTTCTACAACCGGGGTGTGTTGCACAGTGTGACGGGAGAGTTCAAGGGCATGAACAACGGCAAGGACGAGCGCCGGTTGATGCACCAGTGCAACATTGCCAGCGGGATGGACCCTGTGGCTGCGTGAGGGAAGAAGAGAAGGTATGAAGAGTGAAAGAAGAGAAGGTGTGAAGAGTGAAAGAAGAGAAGGTATGAATTGGATCAGTGCTTTTGGGTAGTTTTGGAATACAGGCTTTGGAACGGTGTGTAGAGCAGATTGCGAGTGTTCAGACAATAGACCGAGGAGTGGAGATAGAGAATGTGAGAGAGTGAAAGAATACGGAGTGACTTTTGGTTGGTTTTATGGTAGGCTTTGGAAGGATGCGCAGCAAGAGGCTTGAGTCGTTCTTGACTATACTCGTAATCTCTAAATGATGGATGAAGTGGGTAAATTTCTAGTAAGATAATGTAGCATTTAGAGGATAATATTAATGTAGTTGCACTGAGAGTAATTAGTTTTATTCTCTGAATGTTAGTCTCGGTCACTTGACCCAATTTTCGAGGAAATGGAGAATAGAGAAAATGGAAGAAAGAGAGAGTGAAGTTCATGCTTCAGTTTATGGTGATAAAGGCTTGAATAGAGCAACGACTAACTCACGGCTCGTAGTTTGTCACCTTGTTAATTATTGTTGAGGAAATGGAAGAGTATGAAACAATAGGAGGAGAGAATGAGAAATGAAAGAAAGATTAATGAGATTTGGTAGTAGGCCTTGAAGCAAAGCGCAGCTCGCCTTACGGCTCGCTCTCGTCTCTTAATTGGCAGTTCTTACGGAAATGGAGAAAAGAGAATGTGAAAGAAAGAAAGAATGAATGGATGAAAAAATGAAAGAAAATGAAATGATTGAATGAAATTTGGTAGTAGGCCTTGAAGCAAAACGCAGCTCGCCCTACGGCTCGCTCCCAGTCACAATGACAATTCGACTTATTCTCAATTCACGCCTGAGTCGCACCTTCTACTCAATCCGCTCTTGTCTCACTTCTCCTGCACACACCTCGCACCATCTCACTCCGCATCTCTCACCGCACCTCCTCATGGGCCACTACGTCACTCTCGCCACATGCAACCTCAACCAATGGGCGCTTGATTTCGAAGGCAACCGCGACCGCATCTTGCAGTCCATCTTGGAAGCCAAAAAAAACGGCGCCAGTCTCCGGGTGGGCCCGGAACTCGAGATCTGCGGCTACGGCTGTCTCGACCATTTTCTCGAAAACGACCTCTACGACCACTGCTGGGACATGTATTTGCAAATCTTGGCCAACCCCGCCACCCACGGCTTGCTCTTGGACATCGGCATGCCGGTGATGCACCGGTCCATCAAGTACAATTGCCGGCTCTTGTCGCACGACGGAAAGATACTTTTGATACGGCCCAAGTTGTACCTCGCCAACGACGGCAATTACCGGGAAATGCGGTACTTCACGCCGTGGAAGCGGCCGCAGTACTACGAGCACTTCGGGTTGCCGAAACAAGCCCGCAAAGTCACCGGCCAGTCGTCGGTGCTTTTCGGCGACTGCGTGGTCGACACCTTGGAGACGACGGTGGCCGCCGAAACCTGCGAGGAGTTGTTCACGCCGCAGTCGCCGCACATCGCCATGGCGCTCGACGGCGTGGAGATCTACACCAACTCGCTGGGGCTGCACCACGAGCTCCGCAAGTTGGACACCCGGTTGCAGCTCATCACCGAGGCCACCAAGAAGTGCGGCGGGGTGTACTTGTACGCCAACCAAAAGGGGTGCGACGGCGACCGGCTCTACTACGACGGGTGTGCGTGCATAGTTGTCAACGGCGACATGGTGGCGCAAGCGCTGCAGTTTCTGCTTCGGGACGTGGAGGTCGTCACGGCCACCATCGACCTCGACGACGTGCGTTCTTTCCGCAACCAGAAGCTGGCGGCGATGCAGGCGGTGGCTGCGGCCCTGTACCACCACATAGCCACCACCATCGAGCTCTCGCCGTCGGAAAACGTGTGGAACGGCATTGCGCCGACGGCGCCGGTTGCGGTCCGCATCCACTCGGCCGCCGAGGAAATCGCGTTGGGCCCTGCGTGCTGGCTCTGGGACTACTTGCGGCGGTGCCGGGCCGCCGGGTTCTTTCTCCCGTTGAGCGGCGGCATCGACTCGTGCGCCACGGCGGTCATCGTGCATCTGATGTGCCGGTTGGTGGTGCAGGCGGTGGGCGATAACGACGCCCAGGTGCTCGCCGACGTCCGGTCGCTTGTCCACGACGCCTCGTTTGTCCCCCGCCGGCCCCAGGACCTCGCCGACAAGTTGTTCCACACGGCGTTCTTGGGCACCGAGAACTCGTCCGGCGACACCCGGTCAAGGGCCAAGGAATTGGCCGCGGAAATCGGGTCGTTCCACGTCGACTTGAACATGGACGCAGCCGTCAGCGCCGTGATCTCGGTGTTCGAGGTGGCCACCGGCCGCAGGCCCGTCTTCAAGGTGTTCGGCGGCAGCCAAACGGAAAACTTGGCGCTCCAGAATATCCAGGCCCGCCTCCGCATGGTGCTCAGCTACATGTTTGCCCAGCTCTTGCCGTGGACCCGGAGCAAAACCGGCGGGCTTTTGGTGTTGGGGAGCGCCAACGTCGACGAGTGCTTGCGTGGGTACTTGACCAAGTACGACTGCTCGTCCGCCGACATCAACCCCATCGGCGGAGTGTCCAAGACCGACCTCAAGCGGTTCATTCGCTGGGCCGAAACCGAGTTCGACATGCCGATTTTGCGCCAGTTTTTGGACGCTACCCCGACGGCCGAGTTGGAGCCCATCACCGCCGACTACGTCCAGAGCGACGAGATCGACATGGGCATGACTTACGACGAGTTGTCGCGGTTTGGCCGGTTGCGCAAGGTCGACAAGTGCGGGCCGGTGGCCATGTTCGTCAAGCTCTACCACGAATGGTCGCAGCCCCCACGGTCGTTGACTGCCGAGCAGGTGGCCGAAAAGGTGAAGAAGTTCTGGTTCTTTTACGCTGTCAACAGACACAAGATGACCACCATGACCCCGGCGTACCACGCCGAGCAGTACTCGCCCGACGACAACCGGTTCGACTTGAGACCGTTTTTGATCAACCCCCGGTTTCCGTGGGCGTCGAAGCAGATCGATGACATTGTGGCCGAGATGAAGCGCCACGAGCCCCAGTTTAACGACTTGAGTGTGGACTAGTCATGCTAGAGTGAACTGACTGGATGACTATGGATGCTGGATGAAACATAAAGCCTGAGCGGACTAGGAATGCATAGACTGATGAGTTGACGAATCTACTATGTCTGAGTGACAAGACACTATAGACTGAGTGGACTTTAACACTATAGACTGAGTGGGCTGGAAATCTATAGACTGAGTGGGCTAGAAATCGTACTCTGCCTTGACTAGCCTTACTATAGTTTGATTTGGCTGATCATACTCTAATCCGAACTGACTAGTTCACGCTGTAGATTGAGTTGACTAGGATCGAATATAGACTGGTCTGAGTGTATTGACCACGACTAGACTGGGTTGAGCAAAACATTCTTTAGGTCATGATCTGAGTGTAATCATCAGCGACTTTCTTCTCAATTTTTGATCTGAGTCAACCATAAGCAAACATCTTCTCAGCTTTTGATCTGAGTCAATCATTAGCAAACTTCTTCTTAATCTTTCTCTCTGATTTCTGTAATCATTAGCGTTCTTCTCGATCTTTTTCTCTTCTCGATATTCCTCTCCTAATCTTCACCTCTCACTTGTTGTACGCCCCCCACTTTGGCACAAACCCAAGCTCGTTCTTCATGTAGTCGCTGGGCGAGTCGTTCCGCCTTATAAAGTCAATAAGACTGAGCCCCACTTGCATCGGGATATCTTCGTGAACAAAATGGCCGGTTCGCTCATTATTGTTGAACACTATCAATTGGTACTTTCCTTGCATTTGGCCAATTATAAGGCTCGTGTCGAGTGTCTCGTGGCCCGCCAAGATCAATAGCTTGGCTACATGCTGGGATTTTCCACACTCGATAAAATTGGAAGACAAGTTGGTGAACCACTGAGCCCAATACGGCGCGGTCAATTGCAAGTCCGTTCGCCATACTAGCTTGCCATTGGACCTCGTCAAGAGCGCAGGAACGCTGATTTTGGCCGACTCGACGTTGTGAAGCAAATGGTGGGTTTTGACGTGCCAATTGATGGCTTCGGTATAGGTTGCAAAATCGGTGGGTCTTTTGGCAATAAACTGCGGCATTGCCGAAAGGGCAGAACTGGCGGTTTCTTCCACAATATCAAGCATCACCAACCCTTTGATATTATACCCATTGTTGGGGTTTTGCTGGAGATAGTTGGTGAGAACCGACCCTCCGAGAGAATGGCCCACCAAGTACAAAGTCGAGGTTATACTGTTCTTTTCCACAAATTGGCGAAGAACTTGGCCAAAATCCACCGTCATTTGTTCGAGAGAGAAATCTTCGCTTGCAATTGAGTCGCCATGGCCCCGAGCATCGAATGCAAATACGCCAATTGAAGGATTTTGGTTGCTTTTCTCCTCCATCAAATACCGAGTAAGTTGGCAAAATGTCAACCCTGACGATCCTGCGCCATGGTGGCACACGAGAATGGCGCCAGGTTCTTTCGCCGGAGGCCTGTAATATGTCTGCAATGTTCCTTCTCCAACTTCATACTGTTCTATTACTGGAAAAGTGTCGTGCTTGATGCGCTCAAAATGCTTCGTAAGTTTATCGTCCGATTCATCGTTGACGGAAAGAGCCGTAGTTTCTTCGACCAACTCCTGGGAACCTTCTTCGGAAACCGCCTGCAAATCGTGCTTTGAACGAGACGCAATCAGTTTGCGTAAATTTGACATCACGTCAAGGAATATGCACAGAAAATTGTATTTTTGGTGCGATCCTTCCTCCTGCTCTGCCTCCTGCCACCCCACCCCCACACTCTGCATCGCATCGCATCGCATGCGCATCACACATCATAAATTTACTTCCCGTCGACTAGTCGTATAATGACTGAGGATCCCGACCTCACGGTGCATTTCGAATACATGGCAATTGCATTGTTCATTGCATATAAAGCAATGGTTTTCAATGAAACACCCGTGGCATGCATATTCACACAAACCTCGACCGGAAACATCCTAGCTATCGGTTACAACGATACAAACCGGTCTCTCAACGGTACCCGGCATGCCGAATTCATGGCACTTGATCATATAATGAATCACCATATCCCGCATGACAAGAAATCCAGTAGTGACTACTTGCATGATTTTTTCGCAGACGTCACTTTATACGTAACTGTCGAACCTTGCATCATGTGTGCATCGGCACTTAAACAGGTCGGAATAGGCCGTGTGATTTACGGTTGCGGTAACGACCGGTTTGGAGGTAATGGTACGGTTCTTGCTATTAACAGAGATGACATTCCGCCACAAAATTATCCTAGTTTTGGAGGTATTTTACGTACAGAGGCAATTCAACTCTTGAGAAATTTCTACACTCAAGAAAACGATACAGCCCCGGTTCCTCAGGTTAAAAAGAATAAGGAATTGGCCGGGAAAGAGTATCCTGCACCATTTACGAATGCAATGCACTCTGGTGATGCATCTGCATTTTTCGGTGACAACCGGTGGACTCGTATGACCACAGAGGGAAATACGAGAGAAGTCACTCCGGTTGAAGCATCAGGATACAGCCTCCGTAGCATTATTTCATGCATCGAATGGCCACTGTGCATAAGCGAGGTTTACGACCGTGAAAATAATAATCAATGGAAAAATACCATTGCAGGTGATCTCGAGCATTTCTATCGATTGTTTTATGATGTGGGACCCAACGGTGCGGTGGACTTTTCCAAGGACATCACTACAATAACCGATCAGAGCTCCAAGCGAATGAAACTTGATGCATAAATTTACCAAAGAGAACACCATGGTAATATACACGTTATTTATTAAGAATGACAATATCGTAGACCCATAAAACTACTTTGTGGGGTCCTGACTCTTCAATACTTGGACGGCAGGACCCAACAATCTGGTGAAACCCAGCTTGCCCAACGTGGCAACCACAACGGTATCGACAGCTTGGACAGTAGCTTGACGGGGTAAGTCGTTTAATAATGCCACCTCTCCAAAATAGTCACCCTTGCCCAATTTGGAAACCACTCCTTCGCCTTCTTTTATCACATCACATTCACCGCGTTCAATAAAGTAGAAATTCTCTCCCACATCTCCCTGGGTGACAATCTTGTCGCCTTTATGATATATTTCCGTGCTGAGTGCGTCTGCCAACTTCAGGCGTTCTTGATTGGTGAGTGACTTGAGTACCTTGACATCTTTCAAGAAATCTTCGTACATCAAACGACGGTTGAATGTGCCCTCCAAGAGAATACGACGGAACGTCAACCGATCCAATGCCCAACAAGTGACATTGTCCGATGCAGCAATTACAGTGGCGGCTCTGGGCGAGTTGTACATGAGAGCGAGTTCTCCAAACGAAGCACCTTCGCTGCTTGAATTGACCTTGGAACCATTCACGTAAAAATCAACCGTTCCCAGTTCCACGATATAGAAAAAGTCTCCTTCGTCACCCTGGCGGATGATCTCGTCATTCTTCACAAATGTCTTTTTTGTCAATGCCTCAATCACCGTCTTTTTGGACGAGCTGTCGAGCTGCTGGAACAAAAAGTTGCTCGACAATGTCTTGGCCAAATCCTCTTTCTGAGATGCGCTCAAGTTATTAATTGGTGGTCTCCACGAATCGCTCTTGAACTTTCCAGGATTGAGCGCCTCGGCAGACACAGATACTCTACGATTAGCATTGAAAGCCACCGGGATCTTGGTGGAGGCTTTAGAAGATGCGGGCTCATTTGCACCGGATTGTGCTGGTGCTGGTGCGGCGGCTAGTGGGTCATCGGTGCCTTTCGAAGAGGCGGGTCCGTCACCACCCACTCCAAAACCGCCCTTGAACAATGAAGGCTGCTTTTCTTGTCTTTCATCGGCGTGGGAATGCTGGAGCAGATGTGGGTCATTGTCACCGAATGGCGACTTGAAACTAGGCTGGCGTCCGTTCGCAGTCATATTTCCACTAGATCCGTGTACGTGCACGTCTACGTTGTCAATGTTGGCGAAAAGGTTAATTCCTGCTGCTTTGGCCTTGGATTGTTGAGGCCACAATTGCGATCTTTGGAGCTCAAGCTTAGTGTTGAAGTAATTGGCACAGAACTGTAAGACGTCAAGGGGATTCTTAGCAATGATTTCCTTTTGGAGTTGATTCAACTCGTCTGTGACAAACTTTTGGTTCGACATCGTGGGTAATAAGGGAGTTGCTCGTAGGGAGAAGGGCGGCCCCGCACGACAATCTGGTGTACTGATGTACTATATACTGTGTGCAGTTTGTGACGTGGTGTGACTGGTGTAACTTTTGGTGGATCTCGGCGATTATGTGCCGGATCGGGACTCGTAAAACTGGGGGCATGGGGCCACTTATATAGTCGTGGCTGTAAGGCCCGGGGTTCAAAGCGCAATACAGGTCCATGCAATTGATGCATAAAAATGTCGCGCTGTTGTCCAGGATTTTGGGATGGTTGCAAAACTTGCTGAAACTTTGCTGGAACTTTGCAGAACGTTTGCATTCACTTTGCAGATACCGTGCATAAGCAGCCACCCAACAGTCACCTTGTGATGCATCACATTCGTTTCAGCAACACATAAAAGGCAACCTCCCCCAGCTCCCCAGGAGTTTTCGTCATTTGCAACCACGGCACCGAAACTTCCAGAAAGTTCTACATCCCTACACCACTGCCACGTCAGCACCAAACCCTGGTGTACGGTGGCGCACGTCGGGGCCGTTATAAATTACCTGCGCGCAGAAAGTTTCAACACTAACTACACGTCACCATGGGAAAATCTACCAAGATGTGGATTTCGGGCTTTACGCTCTTCTATGTGTTTTTGGCGGTCATGTTGCCTTTGTTCTCCAAGAACGGAGGTTTGGTGCTTGCTGATGACTCGAATGATACCGAAAATTACGGTACCGTCATCGGTATTGATTTGGGTACCACATACTCGTGTGTGGGAGTTATGAAGGGAGGTAAGGTAGAGATCCTTGCCAACGAACAAGGTAACAGAATCACTCCTTCTTATGTTGCTTTCACCGACGAAGAACGTTTAATTGGAGATGCTGCAAAGAATCAAGCCTCTTCCAATGTTGAGAACACCGTGTTTGACATTAAGAGATTGATTGGTTTGAAATACGATGACAAGATTGTCCAACGTGAAATCAAGCATTTGCCTTACAAGATTGAGAAGAAGTCTGGAAAGCCAGTGGTGAAGGTTAACTATCAAGGTGACGAAAAGACCTTCAGTCCTGAAGAAGTGTCAGGTATGATCTTGGGTAAGATGAAATCTATTGCCGAAGATTACTTGGGTGAAAAGGTTACTCATGCCGTTGTCACTGTTCCAGCTTACTTTAACGATGCTCAACGTCAAGCCACCAAGGATGCCGGTACCATTGCCGGATTGAATGTGTTGAGAATTGTCAATGAACCTACCGCCGCTGCTATCGCTTACGGATTGGACAAGACTGACAAGGAAAAGCAAATTATCGTTTACGACTTGGGTGGAGGAACTTTCGATGTTTCCTTGTTGCTGATTGAAGGTGGTGTATTTGAAGTTTTGGCCACCTCCGGTGACACCCACTTGGGAGGAGAGGACTTTGACTTTAAGATTGTTCGTTACTTGGCTAAGCAATTCAAGAAGAAGCACAACATCGATGTGCTCACCAACCCTAAGGCTATGTCCAAGTTGAAGCGTGAAGCTGAAAAGGCCAAAAGAACATTGTCGTCTCAAATGAGCGCTCGTGTTGAAATTGACTCTTTCGCCGACGGCATTGACTTCTCCGAGACCATTTCTAGAGCCAAGTTTGAAGAGTTGAACATTGACTCCTTCAAGAGAACCTTGAAGCCTGTGGAGCAGGTTTTGAAGGATGCTGGCGTCAAGAAGTCTGACATTGATGATATTGTCTTGGTTGGTGGTTCTACCAGAATCCCCAAGGTTCAAGAATTGTTGGAGAAATTCTTTGACGGAAAGAAGGCTTCCAAGGGTATCAACCCCGATGAGGCCGTTGCATATGGTGCTGCTGTTCAAGCTGGTGTGTTGAGTGGTGAAGAAGGTGTTGATGACATTGTGTTGTTGGATGTCAACCCATTGACTTTGGGTATTGAAACCACTGGTGGTGTCATGACCACTTTGATCAACAGAAACACCGCTATTCCAACCAAGAAGTCTCAAATCTTCTCAACTGCGGCTGACAACCAACCTACTGTGTTGATCCAGGTCTACGAGGGTGAACGTGCCATGGCTAAGGACAACAACAAGTTGGGTAAGTTCGAGTTGACAGGAATCCCACCAGCTCCAAGAGGTGTCCCACAAATTGAAGTGACGTTCTCGTTGGATGCCAATGGTATCTTGAAGGTGGAGGCCATGGACAAGGGAACTGGTAAGTCCGAGTCGATCACCATCACCAACGACAAGGGTAGATTGTCCAAGGAGGATATCGACAGAATGGTTGAAGAGGCCGAGAAGTACGCCCAGCAAGATGCCGAGGTGAAGGCCAAGATCGAGTCGAGAAACTCGTTGGAAAACTACGCTCACTTGTTGCGGGGTCAATTGAAGGATGAGAGCGAAACCGGGTTGGGAGCCAAGCTTTCCGACGAGGACAAGGAAACCTTGGACGACGCCGTGAAGGAGACTTTGGAATTCATCGAGGACAACTACGACACTGCCACTTCCGAGGAGTTTGAAGAGCAGAAGCAAAAATTAATCGATGTTGCAAACCCCATCACTGCCAAGTTGTACGGCGGAGCCCCAGAGGACGGAGCCCAATTTGGAGACGCCGACAGTGATGACGACTTTGACCACGACGAGTTGTAAACAATGTATCTATAGTTCATCTAGAAGTTTGCTAGTATATTTATACCAATGCTGTTTGGTGTATCGCTGACGGACCAAAACCTGTACAAAACTCGCACCTTAAAATTTTCCAACAAGCATCAAGGTCACCGGGGGACTTACAATGGCCCATCGTAAACTTCAGAAGTATGTATAATTGAGTGCCGGATGACACTCGGTTTTGGAGCCACAAGGCAGATTTGCTAACATCAGGGAGGTCGATGCGATCTTTAAAAAAATCAACGAAGGTTGTGAAATCTTTAACTACTACTATACCCGACATGAGGGAGCCACCAACGACTCCCAACGAGAAAAATTGGAAGGGGATCTCAAGAAGGAGATCAAAAAGTTGCAGAAGTTTCGAGATCAGATCAAAACATGGCAGCTGAACGATGCTATAGAGGCAGCGATTGCCCCGCAAAAACTTCAGGAGCACCGGAAAATGGTGGAGGAGGCCATGGAGTGCTATAAAGACGTGGAAAAGAGCTCGAAAATGAAGTCGTACTCCAACCAGTCCATAATGCTAGCTGCTCTTGAGCAGGGCGAGTTTCAGTTGACCCCGGAAGCGGCCGATGCCGTGGAGTTTTTGGAGGCCAGCGTTGACGAATTGAATGAACAGAACGAGGCATTGGAAGGCGAGTACGACAAGCTTTCGCAGAAGAAGACTCGAAAAACCAATACTGCCACTGAAGAACGAAAACAAGAGCTTGAGTCTTTCATGAACAAAAACACATTTCACATCGAGCGACTCGAGCATATTGTGCATCTACTCAAGCGCAGAAAGGTCAGTCCCGAGTCGGTCATGGCCATTCAAGACGACATCAGCTTCTACTTGGAGTCGAACCAGGAGCCGGACTTCGTAGACGATGAAAATTTGTATGACGAATTGTTCAAGGAAGCATCGCAAGCGTCGGAGCTTGCCGAACAAGAGCAGGCCAATACCAGCGCTGCCAACGACAGTTTTGCCGAGTTGAACGTGGTGACACCCAAGCAGAGTCCCGAGCCCGACGCTGACCACAAGTCCAAGGAATCAACCGCCAAGCACGACCAAAAACGAGAGCCGGACACTCACAAAACCAGCTCGTCGGCGTCGACAGCGTCGCCTCCAGCAAAGGTTCTCACTACACCCAATTCAAAGCAGCTGCACCATACCGAGATTTCCACTCCCGATGTGTCGAGTCCCGGTATAATCAAGGTGCTCAAGCCAGCAGCAACACCACAAAAACCGCTCGGCACTCTCAAGTGGGCCGCGGCCGCTGCTGGGCCGTTGGGTGCCCAGGGCAATGGCCATGTCAAAGACACTTCGGAAAGCTCACCCTCGCCTCCAGCACTGGCTCCACTTCCCACAAGAATAAGCTCGTCCCTGGCGTCTTCGACTCCGCCCGCGGCTTCCAACAACCCTCCGCATTCCGTGCCTCCCATGCAACAAGCGCCGTATTCCAGTGCACTTTCTGGTGGTTCCAACATCCCCATCCAATCGCCGTTACCGAAAAGTGCTTTTGCTTCCAAATATGTGCCGGTTTTGAATAACTCGACGCTCTCGAAGGAAGAATCGGCCTTGTTTCAAGATGTTAATCTTATCAGACTTCCGCCTGGTATCCAAGACTTGATTTTGTCGTTCACAACCACTCGTAAAGTGTCGGTGAGCCCTTCGCGTGAGGAGGCCAAGTTGCTCAGGAGCACCAGTTCCTACAGCCAGTTCAAGTGCCCCATTCAAAAACCATACCTTCCAAAAATAATCCAAACTTCATTTTATCAGCACGAGCCTGATTTTTCTCCCGACCAACATATCAGACCCCCGCTCCAGCTCCTAAAGAGCCTGTCCTCGTGGAACCAGTTGAGAGCGGGAGACCTCTTTGAGCTGTATGTTCGCCAAATCCAGAACATCTCCCCGCCGGGCGAAAGTGTTGCCGTTGTTAACGAGATGACCATGGTTCTCTTCTATGGTTATTATTACGGAATAACTCCGCTAGAAAACATCATTGCTGAGTCATGCTTGTACCAGCTTGGATGGAAGCCTTATGCCTCGCTGTCGGAGCTCAAAATCACCCCCAACGGCAGTCGGAGCGAGACTCCAACTCCAGGCAGATTATCTCCGTTTGACTCGAAGCATTATGAACCTGCCCATTATTACCATTGGTTCAATCGCATGAAACTTCTCCAGCCGGCCGAGAACGATGGAGTGGAGTTTGGCGACTACCGAGTGTTTGACTTGAACCTCTGGGAAATCCATGTGAAGCAAGGGTTCAGATTCGACCTCAACCAATCCCAAGCCGCTCCATCTCAAAGTATATGTTGAAGTAAATACTGGTCTCTGATAATACGTACTCTATTTATGACTGCTCTGAAGCCCTGTCGTTTCCGTGGTGCCGTCGCTATGAAAAATCATAATACTCTGTTCCGACGCCATGTACTCACTCAGTAATTGTGCGAATGACGAATCAGTGTTCAAAGCGTTGTAGTGCTCGTGTTTGACCTCAGGAGCAAATTCCAAAATTACCGAGGGTGAAACGTATATACTGGGCATAAAAGACTGGCTTGCCCTTTCTTCCTCGCTAATCTTGCAACCTTCAACTTTAAAATCTCTACGAGGGAAATTCATCAGATCGAGAATTTTCGGCGAAATTCTTCTGCCCTCTACAAGTTGTTCTATAGACTTTGGTCCTGTCCCATCCCCTTCAAGAAGGTTCTTATCCTTTTGGTTTACTTGACTGGAGCAGAATTCCGCTTTTCCAGAAAAATTCCCCATAATTTTATGCATAAATCGTCCCTTTATATATTATTATTTTGCAGCCATGGCAGCCAAATTATGCATCTCCAAAACTATAAAGCTGCACCTTTTCCGCTACAGAAGCTTTGCTTCTCAGCGTGTATTTCTGTAAGCTGAAGAAAACCGGTCCAAATAGAACCTGATTCTCGTTCTTCAACTTCTACCGCACCTACTTCATATCCATTTGCAACCAGTAGTGCCTTATATGCCGTACCTCGCGACCGAGGCTGAAATGTGGAGTCGCAAAGCCGTCAGGCGCTAACAACTTTGAAGCATTCCTGGCAACCATGGAGTATTATTCGTCCCTTGATGCTTCCCAGTTGGACTCGGAGACACCTACGCTTTTTGAAGTGATCTCCGCGAACCAGCTCGAGGCGCTTTTATCTCCTTCTTTGCGGTATATCTTGGTGTATTATGCTAGCAGGTATCCATACTGGTTGTTACGAATTACGAACCGGTTTGACGAGATCAATTTGGTATTGCGAAGCTTTATTGAATGGTATTTCCTCAAGTACTGGCAAGGCACGTTCACGGAAAACTTTTACGGTTTGAAGCGTGTCAGTCAGACACCATTATCAAATGGCAATTACAACAGTGGCAGGATTACCCAGATTGTTCCATCGATGATAGAAGAACGCCGTATGCTCACCACTCTTCAGTCTGTCGTTTCTGTTTTTGAAATTACCGGGGTCTCCTATCTTTCAGAAAAGTTCAATTACTGGTACGAGATACTCTATCCAAAGTACATCACTAACCAGCTTATACCACAAGATCCAGCTTCTCAGAAAGACCGTCTCCATACAGAACTCAAACGCAAATTTGTCGAGTGGTATCCAACTGTTCAAAGTGGCTTCAAGGCTGCAAATTTCATCACCACACTTCTCTATTTCAGTGGGAATAGTAAATCACCATCCATCCTCACATACCTATTCAAGATTAATTACTCACGACTCAACCAGTTTGACTATGACAAAAACAAACCAAAGCTTCCCAAGTTCAACGAGAAACCCAACAAGGTTAGGCCACCAAACGAAACCGAGTTGATTCTTCGCTTCATCACACGCAATTTCTTGCGTCCGTCGTGGAGGTTAACGAAATTGATTCTTGGTACCTTCTTCCCCGTTGCTATCTTTACATTAAAGTTTTTGGAATGGTACAACAACTCTGATTTTGGGAGCAAGGTTTCCAAGAATCTGGGTAATGTGCTCGATTCGGTGATTCCACCACCAACAGTAGTGTCCCGCAGTCTCAAGCTGAAGTCGGAAGCTCCCAAAAAAGTATACAAATCGGGTAGGACATGCCCCCTCTGTCATGAAGAGATCACAAATCCTGCCATAATTGAAACCGGGTATGTGTTTTGCTATTCTTGCATCCATAACTACCTTGCCAATTCGCACAAGGTTGTAACCCAGAAGTTGACCCAAGCTGGATCTGACAATGACGATGAGGAAAGTGATGCTGAAGACTACGAAGAAAATGAAGACGAGAAATTGGAGACGAAAACCATAGCTACCAATTTGGACAAGGGGGGACGATGTCCCGTGACAGGCCGCAAACTTCTTGGGTGCAGATGGAACTCGCTCAAGGAAGAGTGGGAAATTGAAGGGATCAGGCGATTGATATTCTAATTGGTGGACATGTGTGTAAGAACAGTATATGTCAGTAATCTCTGTATATATACCTAGTTGGCATATTTCGCAGCCACACTATCGCACGTGGAAACCACAAAACATTTTACAGACATCTGAGACAACTAGTTGACAATGGCTACGCTTGAAGCGATCAAATTTGACCGCAAAAACGTTACCTTGCAAATCTTGGATCAGCTCTTGATTCCATACTCAACGGAATACTTGAATATTGAAGGAATCAACGATGCTTATGATGCCATTAAGTCGATGCAAGTTCGTGGTGCCCCAGCTATCGCAATTGTTGGTTCGTTTGCCATTGTCGTAGAAGTTAAGAAACGCCAAGTTTCGTCCATTGATGAATTGGCGACCAAGATTGATTACTTGGAGAGTTCCAGACCGACAGCCGTGAATCTTTCGAATGCCTGCAATGAAATCAGAACTTTGTTGAAGACCAGCAAATCACTTGACGAAGTGTACGAACGTGTGTTCGACTTTGCCGTGGCATTGTATGATGATGACTTGAGCAATAACCATAAAATTGGTCTGAATGGTGTCGATTATCTTGTTGAAAGTTTGCGGGCTCAAAATTTCGAGGGTCCGTTTTCCATTATAACTTATTGCAATACTGGCTCCTTGGCCACTTCCGGGCACGGAACTGCTCTTGGTATTGTGAGGTCTGCGTACAAAGCTTTGAGTAAAGAGAACTCGAAGGAAAAGTTCTGGCTCGAGCAGGTTTACCCATGTGAAACCAGGCCATATAACCAAGGTGCCAAATTGACCACTTTTGAATTAAAGTACGAGAAAATCCCATTCACTCTCATATGTGACAATATGGTGACGTCGTTGATCTCGCGGACTCATAATAAGAAACAGGTGAAAGACGTCGTTGCTCCCGTCAAGTTTGCAATTGTTGGTGCTGACAGAATTGTCCAAAATGGAGACACTGCTAATAAGATTGGAACGAACCAGCTCGGTGCTATTTTCGATTCGTTCAACAGGAGAAACACCGATCCAAAGGATTCGTTAAAGATGGTGGTCGCCGCTCCAAGAACAACTATAGACTTGAAAACGACCACCGGAGATGACATTATCATCGAGGAGCGTCCTGCGAACGAGCTCACTACTTTGAAGGGACCCATACTTCTGAACGATGTAGCAGGAGAGAAGCAGATTGTAGGCGTTGCAACACCGGGTATTCAAGTGTGGAACCCGGCGTTTGATGTCACTCCGCACGAACTCATAGACAGCATCGTTACCGAAGAAAAGGTCTACACAAAAGACACCGAGGGAAACTACCATCTTTAATCTATAGGTCTATTCATTTTCCAACTCCTTAGATACATCGAACAATTCCTCGTTAGACACTTTCTTTTCAGCAACTGGTTCTGCCGATTGCGGCCGTTGCTCGCCCTCTATGTTGTGCTTCATTATCTCGTCCATGTGGGTATCCTCGATAGTTGGCAACGAGTTGACGTTCTCCCATATCACCTGCCCCGAGTTTCCATAGCCTGACAATTCGCTCATTTTCACCCGGAAGTAGTCGATATCCTTGAGCAACGAATGCTTCTCGTTGAAATCTTTAAACTGAGGCAACTTGGTGCAGTAGCAGTTAACCAAGAGTTTCTTGTAGTTGTCGAAAATTTGCAGCATGACGAAGGAATACTTGATGTCCGGGAGGTATTTCGAAAGCGCCTTGGCAACGATTAAGGTTTCTTTCACCAACGTCTCCATATACGAATGGCATTGCTGGGGCGGTTTTAGCGGCTCTGCCCAGTTGATTTTGACAATTGCAGCACAGTGGTTGAGGGTTCTGTCGTGCATGATGGAAACGAGTTTGGAAAATAGCTCGTTTTCGTGGTCTTTGTAGTTTCCCACAACCCGCTCGTAGGTTAGTTCCTCGGAATTTGGAGGTTGTGCCAGCGCTCTGGTGCGGTGGAAAAGCGGCTCGCAAGCTTCCAACAAGGCAATGTTGTACTCGATGAACTGGAGGCACACGGCTAGGTGCTTTGTTTTGATGTGCTTGAGCCCGGCGGTTCTGGTGGCTCCGGCGTTGAGCACGGCCTGCGAAGCCCGCGAGTTCATCAACTTGAAGTAGTTGAGAAGGTTGTTTTCGACGGTGCTGTTTCTGCTGGAGAACACCTTTTGGATCGCGAGATAATCGCGGATGTGTTTGATGGAGGAGCAGGCCAATTCGGGGACGAAAAACGACTCGTTTCCGATTTCGATCTTGGCGATATCTTCCCGAATTTGTGGGCTCGTTTCGCTGGGCTCGGGAACAACGCTGAGAGCTTGCAACCAAGTTGCACCGGACAAGCCACTGGCTCCGTCCAGCTCGACGTATTTGGCATGGTCCACCAACTCGTTGACCAAGTCCTGAGTTTGGCTGAGGGTGGTGGCCCCGGTGACCTCTTTCCACTGGTCCTTGTCGCACTCGGCTATCAAGTTTCTCAAGGTGTTCAGATGAAACCGGTGCACAAAGTAGGTGGTGTGGTTCTTTATCCACTCGTTGAGCGAGCTGCCGGCATTGCTGGCTACGTACCCAGGGTTGATGAGCTCGCATTCCTGCAAGTACGCCGAGGTTAGGCCGTAGAATCGCAAGTATGGTTCCAACGAGAGGTCGGCTAGCTGCTCGGAGCGCACGTTGATCACCTTGGCCATGCGGATTTGCGTGAGTTCGATCGACTTGTTGATGGTCGACGTGATGTCGAAGGTGGTGACATCGAGGCTGGAAGTCGTCTCCGGAGCCATGGCCGTCAACGCCAAGTCCAAGAGAAGCTTCTGGTGGGCCGAGAGCCGTCGGAGACACTCGGACAAGTTTGCAAAGACGGTGCGCAACATCAGCTCGAACTCGTGTTCTGACATCGACCGGAGATGCGACGACAAACTGCTGGGGGTGTTGCTGTTTTCTGGCGGCACCGACGACGCTCTGGACGGTGCGGTGGAGTCGCTGGGAGTGTTGTCGTTTTTCGTGGGAAGCTTTTCCTTGATGATATCCTTGATTTCCACCACCACTTTGGCCTGGTACTGGGTGAACGCATCGACCAAGTAGCCCGATTTCGAGAGAATCTGCACAAACTGGGCCAACTTGTGCTTCGTGGTTTCGTCCAAGGTTTGGAACGACCTGTTGATGGGCCGCTGGGTCCGTTTCGAGCTGATGGACAGCGAGATCCGCTCGTAGGTGTCGTCTAGTGGCACGTTCAAGTAGTGGTCCCGAAGGTCCGCCATCAAGATCTCCACAAACCGGTCTACAAATCCTCGCGAGCACTCGGCCTTGAGGTGGTGGAGCTGGCGGTTGACGTCGTCTAGTCCGGCTAGGTCTGTCAACGGCACGAGAGGGTGGGGGAAGCTGGCACTATATTCCAGCTGCGGGCTGGCAGCGACCAACTTTTCGATCTCGGCCACTCGCTCCAAGCACTGGGCGTGGTGGCCGGCTCGGTAGTCGTGGTGGGCCACATCGACAAGCTTGGTGACAAGTTGCACCTGGAGAACCAACAGCTCCAACCGCTCCACGTTGCGGCGCCGGATGATTTTGTCGACGATGCTGGCACCCAAGTCGGCCTGGTCGGTTTCAAGCTGCTCGAGCTTCTCGACAATGGTCCGAAACTGGCCGGTGCTGGTGTTGAACTGGGTGTGGATGTCTTGGATGTCGCCGATGGTGCTGAAAAACGAGTTGGATGCCGACGAGATTTCCTTGACGAGGTTGACCTCGACGATGTCCAAGTAGTGCGAGAGCTTGTTCTGGAGCTCTGGGTTGTCGATGAACCCGGACGACTCCTGGATGTCCACCACGGTGGAGTCGCCGATCACCTGGCGGAACACCCGCGGGTTGTCGAGGTGGAATTCCGACTCCCGGAACACCTGGGGGATGTTGGACATGTGGTCGGCTGTGCTGGGCGAGTCCTTGTCGCTGGAGAGCCCTGCAAGCATCTGCAACGAATCTTCGGTGAGAGAATTGTAGCTCAGCTCGAACGCAGCGTAGTCTTTTTCCGGCTCCAAGTAGCGCTGGAGCTCGGAATCCTTGGCCTTGGCCTTGAGCTTCAGCAATTGGATCTGTTTGATGTCCCGGGACGTCGGCGTCCGCAAATTAACCACCGTGGTGGAGCCGCCGTTGATGGTGACCGACGTTTTCGGAGCTCGATTTCGGCTTGCCCGGGCCTGGTCCGACCCGTAAGTCAAGTCATAGATGCAATTGGGTCCCAAAGGCGAGTCGCCGTCCACATCTTCGTGGTTATAGGCGTGCAAAAAGGCTGACGACAGAAAGCTGCTGTCGGCGTCGATGCTGTTGCGGAACGATCCGCTTCTATTGTGTTTTTGCTGCGA
Organism: Meyerozyma carpophila; assembly: GCA_030573695.1. NCBI lineage: Eukaryota > Fungi > Ascomycota > Pichiomycetes > Serinales > Debaryomycetaceae > Meyerozyma > Meyerozyma carpophila. Next base: position 387,832 of record JAJMDS010000007.1, on the reverse strand, counting down.
CGAAAAGGACAGATATGCAGACTCCGACATCAAGTCATCGTTTAGGTCGCCGTTTAGATCGTCATTGGCGTCCATACTCCCCATGGAGGGCCTATTTGAAGCCACATTCGACATGGTTCTACACGTGAGAAATGCTCGAGAATTTGGGAACCTGGCTCTCTGTGCAGGCGCGAGCAATTTGTAGCTGAGTAAGCTTTCACTTGTCTACTTCTTCACTCATGTCAGACAAACAAGAAAAACCAAAACCATGCTGTGTGTGCTTGGAAGAGAAGAAAAAGCGGGACGAGTGTCTTCTTTTCAATGGCCAGGAGTCCGGAAAATGCAATGATTTAATTGCTCAGTATAAACAGTGTATGAAGGGTTTCGGATTCGAGACCAGATAGAGATGTATATAGTGTGGTTGTAAATAGGCAAATAAAACTGTATGAAGAATGCTTGAAGTAGGAACAGAGAACTGAACAGATACTGGTTTATAACGTAATTATGGAATGGATCTTAATGTGACAAGTGACGAAATACTGTGGATAGAATGAAGTGATGAAATACTGTGGATCGAACTAAATGAAAAAAATGGATAAAAGTAAATGAAATAATGTGGATAGAAGTAAATGAATACTGTAGATAGAATTAAATGAAATAATGTGAGTCTGAAGCGTCTAGCATTCTCTCCAGTTCCTCTCTCTTAGTTCCCTATTTCTTATGTACTTCCGTATGGCTTGTTGTTCGGACGGAGCGGTTCTCGCTCGTTTGTCCTGTGAATAGCCTGGTCCTGGATAAAGTTGTCGATGAGAATGAGCTGAAGACAGTTCAATACAATGGGCACGATGAACATCACCACAAATATTTCAAATTCGTCCGGATACTCGTCGAGCCACACTAGCAAAACGTGGCTGGTGATCCAAAGAAGCTGGGTTTCAAAGCACTCGACAATCCCGTACAAGATGAATTTCGTGATCATGAGAGAGAGAAAGTAGATCCCAAGCTGCTTGGCATACGCTCGGAACGACGGCCGTCGTGGGTCGGGTCCGTATTCTCCCGACTCAATATGGGTTATGTGGAGGTACTTTGTGGCCACTTTGTTCACTCCCAGGAACACAAGGTAGAGAATGTACACTCCTATGGTGCAATCGAACACAATGTTGAGAAAGTACCAGTCGCAGGGATCATCATCGTCTTCTGGCGGGGTCTCTTTGGTGAATATTGTGAGTATTCCCGGCAGTGTTTTAATGATGGAGAGCAATACGTTGAACACATGGACCCCTAGGGCTCCTATAAGTTGCTTGGACACATCAAAAGCCCATACTGGCCACGTCCGTCGTATGGGGTACTCATAAAACCTCTTTATAAGCAACGAAGAAAGACATAAAAGTCCCAAAACGGCTTGTGTGACAAGCGAGAACGTGCCCACGAGCTCACACTTGCCTCCGCCGCTTTCCAGCATCTTTGTTTGGCGAAAAACAGTAATTTTGCTGGATTTAGATTGGTGGTTATTTGTCTGGGGAAATAACTATTTCCGAGAATTGGGACTAGGTCGCACGCAAATAACGTTCTAGGATCACAACGTCTTCTCAATGAGTGAAAGTACGTGGATATGCAAAAACACAATCGTTTTGGTAGTTAATCAACTATGTAATGTTTAGTAGCCGTTCTTCTCACTTCAATCACTTCGCATCTTATCAACTGTTGCTAGCGCGTGTGCAGGAAACGGAAGGATGGTTAATCTATGTATACACACAGTTTTATGTACAACTAGCTGATGTTGACAGTGGAGGTGGTCACTGCCATTCCTGAAGAGATGGTGCAGCTTCGCCAGGTACCAGTCCCATTCTTGGATTCATGAATCTCTTGTGAGAGTCTCTTTTTATCTTTATTTCTTTACCCTCATTTCTTTACCCTCAAGCCAAGCCCAGCCCTCATATCCCTGAGCTGATAGCCCATATCCATACCCCGTATCCATAGCCCATAGCTCGGAGCCCTCATAACTCTTTCACTTCTTGTCTGTTCCCAAAAACAGCGACGACAACAGCCTGTCGATACCCCCTCCAGATCCAAAAAACAGCAGCGAAAGCAGGCCAGACGAGGGCGGTTGTTTCGAGAGAGAAGTCAGCGAATGGCTCGGGTTGATTGCACGGACTGGAGTAGGTTCGGCAATGGGGTACAGGTGTTCCTGATCTTGGTCTGAGTGCGGAGTGGTACGGTTGAAGACCTGTTGCGCCAACGACTGGCTTGATCTTCTGGTGGAAATCGAGAGTCCGTCGTCCGAATCCGAGTCCGAGTCGTCTTCGGAGTCGGAAGCAGCAAACGGAGAATCTTTGGCTGAGTTATCCATGGGTGGTATGCGATCCTCATTTGCACTTGGTGACTCGTTGACAGTCTCGTCGGTGCCAGCCGTGGTTTCCGGTTTCCCTAGCGCACCGTCGTCCTCGATTGTCTTGTAGTCAACGTTGGAACCCATGCCGATATTTTCAGGAACATCGATAACATCTGGGGTTTTTCTCCCGTAGATAGCATGATTGGGGTCCACCGTATAGACAGAATTGTAGTCGTAATAGTAGTCGTAGCCACGGCTGGTGCTGTTGTGCGATTGGCTCAGCGTGTATGGATTTTCGTCGTCGCTCTCCTCGTCAGAAGAACCCAAGTTGAGGGTGGTGGAAGGGAGTAGTTGAATTGTCCGGTAGCTTTGCGACGTCGACACCGACTCGGAAACAGACGACGACGAGCCTCCGAGATCTGAGCTCGAAAGCGGAGGAACTGGAAGCCCGGGAACGGAAACCCCAGAAGAGGGAGACCGCACAGAAAAAACGAACCCGTCGTCCTCGTCCGAATCTTCCTCCTCTTCGTCGTCTTCGGGATGCTGGTCCTCGTACACGTAGTCCTCGCCCAACTCCTCGTTGTAGTCGTAGTCGTCCGAGTCGTACTCGTCGGAAGATGCGTGGTCGACCGCAATGCACTGCCGGACCTCATTATTGAAATGGATGCGTCGCTCTTTCGGATCGGGAGTCGGGGCTGCCGACGACAGAGCAAGCTCCAGGTACTTGTCTACGCTCGCAAAGCTGGAGTTGGCCGCTGTGGGCATGAAATATTGCGAGTTTAACTTGGCAGAAATGGCGTCGTAGTCGTCAAACTCGGGCACCTCGTTGCCCCGAGAGTCCGAGCCGCCAGCACCAGCTGCTGCCGCCGCCGCCCGGTGGCCCGCTAACTGTCTCTCGTGCATGCGACTGGTGGCCTTTTGGAGCTTCATGAGGTTGGCGTGGCTGATCATCATATCTTGGACGGTTCTACGCTTCAAAATCGGCTTGGGACTTTTCGATTTGTTGGGCAACGAGATGTCGCCCGCCACCGCCGATGTGGCCGTGGTCGCGGCTCGGTGGTTGTCCTCGTCGCTGGGGGCGTCGTTATCCTCATCTTTGAGAATTGGTCCGTATAACCAAGTAACGTCGCTGTCCTTGGACCAATTGACCACTTCAGGGCTGATGGTCTTGAGGTTCCCCCGGCGCTGCGCCCACGTTCTCCAGCTGGCGTTCTCAAGACGGGCAGCGTTGGGAACGTACGGCCGCTTTCGTATGACGTACCGCCACGACTTGGAAATGTCCGACATGTCCCATTTGTGTGAAAGATAGTCCACATGGCGAGACGGCTCCAGACTTATGTCCGTGTCATCAAAGGGCAACATATCGGTACTGGTGATGGTTCCGGGCTCATCGTTGGTATCGTCTGGTGCGCTGGTGTCGGCGTTATCTTGTTCGGGATCGTGCTGGTCTTGCGAAACTTCCACCGTTTGTTCGTCCTTGTCCTTATCGGGGATAAACTCGTCTAGTACGCCCAACGAGCGTGTGCGCTTCAACCGGAACGTAGTATCTTCAAAGTGCTGATCGTCTTCGGCATCCACGTGCTGCGACGTGGTGGCACCCCCCGTGAAGACATCACCTAGATTTTTGGTTGACGACATGATAATTTGTGGTTGTGGCCAATGAGACTAGGGCTTCACGGCGCGAATATATGCTGGTTTAGTTTCGTGGAAAGCGATAATATGCTGAAAGTGGATCCTTCTTGATGAAGTGGAGGATGTGATCGCCACGGAAAATTGTAGCTTTTTGCTGGAAAATTCGCCACCTAAGACAGTAGCGGAAACACAACCCCGTGTGGTTTGTAAAAGTGTCGAAGCAACGGTTGATTGTGCTACAAAATGCCAAATATGACCTCAACAACGCAACTCCGAGTCGGTTCGGGATGCGGATTTGGCCAGGTTTTGGGTTGTGGAAGCCTGGTTTGTGGACGCTTGTCTAGGACAATGAGTGTTTACAATGCTCGCAAACGCGCTGGTCTATGTGGTTGATGTCTAGGCCAGTAATCGACCCGTTCGATTAGTACACTGTATGGGGAAATTTTGAATTCGGGGAGCTCATTTGTGACGGGGTTATCTGCAGGATCGCTTTTCTCAAAATGGTGACTCGGCCAGCTTGCGAGAGCTGATTGCAAAAAAGACAATGGACAGAATACGGTGATAATGGCGCTGGAATGTCACGTTCCTGGCTCGTGGATGGTGGATATTGAAGGAAAACCCACGTCGATGAATATTGGTGGCAGACGAGCTGGTCGGGTGCGACCGGACGGGTACGGAAATGACCGCACCACGGAAAAACAATTAACAATTGTTTCGGGCTGACAGAACATAGAAAGTGCTGGCGGTCTTCTCCTAACAAGTGGCTCTGTGGCCGAGTGGTTAAGGCGGTAGACTCAAGTTCTACTATCGTAAAGATGCACGCGTTCGAACCGCGTCGGAGTCATTATTTTTTGGTTTTTTTTGGTCTTCGTATAGAAAACTTATGGGGTTTTATTGCAGTAACTTCATTGAGTTGTTAGTGCGCTTCCTTCTATGAAATGATCTTTTCTCCGTGGGTTGAGCTTTCTATTAAATGAGCTCTTCTTGTTGACTTAGTTTATCCAATTTTCAATTTTCGCACAATTTCTGAAAAACGCACTTGGTAGGCCAAGTTTCGTCAAAGGTTCCTAATTTCAAGTTCTATAATGGACTGCTTCTGCTCGATACACTCGTGTTTTATTCAATCTCTCAAGATGATTTCTGATTAATGCCTTGAACTATATTGCAACATATTTAACCATTCAATATTAACCAGTCAATATTTAGTAGTGAACAGGACCTTCTATCTCGTATCTATGTGGGTTCTATGTTACAAACTATGTGTTCATCAAATATTCTAATAAGATCCCTATAAAAATCAAATTCCTTATAAAACCTCATAAAAATTCTTCTGAAATTGCTTATAGCTTCCTTGTAAATTTTCTTTAAAAACTTCCCACAAGACTTCCTCTACGCCTTCATTGAATGAATATGTTCTCTCTGCTCTATATACATGCGTTATCCACTGAGAACTGAGCCCACTCAATCATATATTCGTTTTGTGCTCTGCCCATTGGAGTATACAAAGCTACAATATGGTTGCAATATTGTGATTCAAATACAATTCGGCAGGGCTGACAACAGGTTTTCGCAACCAGAGGATATCTTTTGCACTCTTGGGAGTTCCTATTGTACTCTCACAGCAGTGCAATCTAATAAATTGGCTCTGTGGCCGAGTGGTTAAGGCGGTAGACTCAAGTTCTACTATCGTAAAGATGCACGCGTTCGAACCGCGTCGGAGTCATTATTTTTGATTTTTGGTTTTCGTATCGATACATCTGCGTCTTCGCGACCGGAAGATATCTTCCAACAAGTGGCTCTGTGGCCGAGTGGTTAAGGCGGTAGACTCAAGTTCTACTATCGTAAAGATGCACGCGTTCGAACCGCGTCGGAGTCAATACTTTTTTGCTTTCATTTTATGGTTTTCGTATTGATAGACCTCCTATTTTTCTCTTTATTAATTTCTTGCTGGCCTATATGCTTCGTAACTCTTGTATCCTATGATCGCCTTCCGGGACACCGCTTTCAACTTGTCGAGAGATGCTAATTACATTGTTAAGAGACTCAATTCTGTGCTCAATAATGACAATGAAATGTCGCTGGTTTCACTGTTAGTATCCAATACTCGACTCAATTGCACAATATGTCGCTTTATACGCTCATTGTGTTCCAGAGAGGCGGTGTTCGAGTCGGCAAATGCTAATATATTGCTCACCTGGGTCTTTAATATATCAACCAGACGCTCCAACAGCACCTTTAATTGGTCATATGTGTACCCAGAGTCGTCGAATTTGGCCACGTCGTTGGCTGCAAAGTATTTTTCGTTCCTAGCGATCGTTGTAGTTGCAATCATCTCGGTTTCGTCCGATGAAAGTGTGAGTCCAGTCTGTTGCACCAGGCCGTTTTCCGTGCTGAATGCAATTAGTCCACCCCCGGTCTCCATAAGCCGCTTTGGATCGACCAAGAGAACAGCTAGAGACGTTTCCTTGCCATAAAGATTCGCTAGGAAACCTTGAAGTTGATGTACAATTTCCATCGTTCCTGCGTCCATTGCGCTATTCGATGTGAATACGTACAACCCAACCACCACCTTCTGGGGCCACACTGTGAGCATCTGGCGCAATCTGTTTTGAAAATATGCCATATCTATACGGATTTCAGTGGAATTATTAGATGCTGGGGTTGAAATCGTTGGAATCTCAAACCCAGTCTCAGCATATTTGTAACCTTCATTTGCATCCACACGTCCTAATACAATACCATAGTTATGCCTCTCGGAACCTCTCTCAGAATTGCGGGTCACAAGCTCCAGAAAATGAAACAAAAGCGTGGGACTCAAGTGCACCGTACTCATAGTATTGATCTGAAATTGTGCGACTGTGGAAATTGTTATCGCCGCCTGCAGTACCAAAAAAAAACTGTGGGCCTGCACACCACAAATTTCTACGCATCTTTGATGAGAAGAGGGGCATACTTCTGGAGGTTGTAGTTCACACAGGTATTTTTCCAAACCAGAGAGTTCTGAACATGATAATGTCTCTACATAACCCCCTAGTACGAAAGCGAACGCTTTCGAACCCCACGGAATCCTCCAAAAAGCAGAAATCCGACTCCGATGACCATTTGAAATTTTCTGAAAAAGTTTACTCCGAATACGTCACTGCCGCTTTGGACGCTATCGAGCAGGTAAGTAGCTCCTCAGGTACCGCCAAGTCTCCAAGTATACTAATCCAGAACGAAACGAACCAAATTGACGGGTTGGCGGCCAAGATTAACCGGCCAGCCGACCATGAAGAATCCATTTCCATTTCAGATTTCACCATCGTTCTTCGGGTTCTCATCCGCAACATCACTCGACTCGATAACAAGGCATGCCAGCATTTGGTTTCGTGCATCATAGCCTACCGATGGCTTGACGTCATCGGGGCTCCCATCACCGCATCGCAAACTACGTTTCTTGATCTTTATCTGCATTTTCTCTCTGTGTTGGTAGCGTCTCTTCCTCGCTACTTGAACGAGGTTCTTGGGAAGCTTGTCAACGAGTTTCCTTCCGTGGCCGTTGCCAGCGAAAATGCCAGCGACTTGCACCATACCATCATCAAGGATGTCCTCAAATATGTTCCCACAAGTGTGGGGTCGTTGCCCACCGCCTTGACCAAGGGGTTCCCCCACCACCTAGCATCGTCGCCCGCCGAGTTGACCAACTATGTTGCCAATTTGCTCAAAATGCTCGAATATTGTCCGGAGTTGAGCTCTCATATTTGGCAGATGATCATCGAGTCCAGCATCAAGCTCGACGTAGAGTTGCAGAACGAGTTGGACGACTTGGACGACGAGGAAATCGAGGACTTGATCAACGGCGAGGAGGAAAAAGAGGAGGAAAGAGACACCATCGGCATCGCATCGGACGAAAAGGACGGGGAAAATGAAGATGAAGACGACGAAGACAACGACGAGGGAGCTTCGGATGACGAAGAGTACTTGATAGACCCGGTTTCTTCTACCAGCGACATACGTAAACTTCTGCAAAAACTTGACTCTATTATCGAGATTATTCTAACCACCTCAGACTGCGAGTTCAAGCAAAACGAAATTTCCACCAAGGGATTGACCATTTTCAACAGCTTGAGCAAGTTGTTCCAAACCCACATTCTCCCCACCCACTTTACAAAACTGACCCAATTTTTGCTTTTCCACATTTCTCAGAGCAAGGCAGAGCTTTCCGATGCATTTTTGGTGATGTTAATCGACATTGCATTCAAAGTGGACGAGATGGTGGAAAAGAGAATCAAAGCCATGCAATATCTCTCATCGTACATTGCCAGAGCAAAGTCGTTGTCTCGGGATCAGGTGGTTTTTGTCGTCAGCTATCTCATGGAATGGTTGAACCGATACGTGCAAGAACGTGAATGTGAAATATCTGACTACGAAGATAACAAGACCGGGTCCAAAGCGGTGGGAGGCATGGAGAGGTTCAAACTTTTCTATGCTGCGTTCCAGGTGTTGATCTACGTTTTCTGTTTCAGGCATCAGATGCTAGTTCGAGACAATTCATCTGGGGAATGGGAATGCGAAATCGACCAGTTTTTTCAGCGGGTTATCGTCACCAAGTTCAACCCACTAAAGTACTGTGACGAAACCGTGGTGTTCATCTTTGCCAAAATCGCTACCAAGATGAACGTGTGCTACTGCTACTCCATCATCGAGCACAACAAGAGAGAGAGAATGCTTCTGACCAGAGGAAAGAACAGCCTCCCTTCTGCGGTGTACAACTTCAAACTGAAGCAGGAGTTTTTGGATCTCGAGGCCTACTTTCCTTTTGATCCCATCGTGCTCCCAAACAGTAAGGAAATCATCAGTACCAACTATATTGAATGGGCCGAAGTGAACCCTACGGAAGACGACAACGAGGACGAAGAAAGCGGCAGTTACGAGCAGGACAGCGACGAGTCGATTACGAGCGAGGAGGATGATTAACGAACGTAGATATATCAGAGTAGATGTCAGAATAGATGTCAGAATAGATGTCAGAATGGATGTCAGAATAGATGTCACAATAGATGTCAGAATAGTATCAGAGGATATCAAGATGTCAAAATAGATATCAAATAGCTTTCAGATTACATTCAGAAAGATATCAGACGATTTCAGCATAGCCACACTGATATCCATCAGATTGCTATCAGAAGAATCACACAGCCGTGCACGAATAGTTCTACAAAATCTTGGGTGAATAGTATTGGTCAGGATATAAATGATGCTATAGCTATTGCATGCAATTAGCTCGAAAGAAACCGTCGATGAAGAAAAACAAATGCTAAGGAACGTAATGCAATTTTTGAAGTTAACACTGAACTGCCTTCAACACCACGAGTTCAACCTCGGAACATTGGCTGCCGATACTTTCGTCGTACAAGTTGTAGAAGTCTCCAGACAAGCACTTGTAGAAGGTGGTTTGCTTGCCGATGGCCAACTTGCCCCATTTGATGTCATCTCTCTTGTCTTTCTTGGACGACTTCTTGGACGACTTGGACTCCTTCTTCTCGTCGTCGGCCAATTCCTTGGTTTTCTTGTCTTCCTCGTAGTCCAAAGGAACGATCGACCAGCCTGCGGCGTAGATGGCACCGGCTTGAGGTGGAGGACCATCGAACTGGAATTGACGGTTGGCAACAATCGAGCCAATACGGCCCTTGCTATCCTTCAAAATTCCGTCCTTGAGAGTCACAGTCAACGAGTCGGCAGACACACAAGTTTCTTCGAAACCGCTGTCAGACGAAGTGTCGCTGCTGGAAGAGCTGCTGCCAGTGGCCTGGACCTGGCCGTCGGAGATCTGGTTCACCACAGAGGCGGTGGTTTTCGTCTGCTGCTGGACCTGGCCATCGGAGATTTGGTTGATCACAGAGGCAGTGGTTTTCGTCTGTTGTTGAACCTGGCCATCGGAGATTTGGTTGATCACCGCGGCGGTGGTTTTGGACTGCTGCTGGACCTGGCCATCAGAAATCTGGTTGATAACATCTGCGGTGGTTTTAGACTGCTGCTGGACCTGGCCGTCGGAGATTTGGTTGATAACATCAGCGGTGGTTTTGGACTGCTGCTGGACCTGGCCATCAGAGATCTGGTTGATAACATCAGCGGTGGTCTTGGTTTGCTCCTGGACCTGGCCGTCGGAGATCTGGTTGATTACAGAAGCGGTGGTCTTGGTTTGCTCCTGGATCTGGCCGTCGGAGATCTGATTAACCACATCGCCCCTCTTCTGGGCACCCACCTTGGACGCCGCCGAGACAGCGGCCGAGTTGGTGGAAACGGTCGAAACCGACAAAGCGAAAGAACCGTCAAAATCGGCGGTGGCACTGGCGGAAGAACCCAACGTTGCAGTGGGTGTGAGGGTGCTCCATGGCTCCGAGGGCACGTAGGCGGCCGAGGCCGAATAAGCGACAGACAAAATAGAAAGGTAAAATTGGATCTTCATGCCAAAAATTGCCAGATAGGGTTAACAATTGGAAGGTGGGCCGGTATTTATATTGCTCCCCCCTGGTTCCCTAGGCATCAAGGGGGGAGGCGCATCATGCACGTTGACAATTTTCCATTTTTAGCTCGGTAAACTGCAGATCCACCGACACCCCGGAAGCCACCGGGACCCTTCGCACTGCCCCAGTTAGCAGCGATGAGAGAAACTTGGTTAGGTTAGCCAGGGGGACCTGTGACCGTAAGCAGGCGTGACCTCCAATTGCCAAGCAACAGCAATTGCCAACTACCAAGCATGCCTGTCATCCCTTCAACCCCTCTTCTGCTGAGCCATTACCCTTCCTAATATGGCGCTGTAATGACGTGCGTAATGAGATTATATTTAGAATGCGCCCGTGCACCCGTAGTGAAACGGTCCTGTGATGTCATTCTTGCTGTTGCGATCAGGCATTACGAACCCGTGCCAGGCTGTGGTGGAGTGTTTGTTTTCCGTCTTTCCCCATTTGTCTTTTATTCTGATCCATTCAATTCTCATGTCGTACTCATTTTATTCTTTTTATTCTTTTATTCTTCTTTTATCTTTTTTTATTCTTCATTTCACCTCTTTTATTTTCATTTCACCTCCTTCTTCTTCCTCATCACACCACACCCCTCCATGGTTGACGCAGCAACGCCTGTGATGGCCGGTGCGGTATACACTCCTGCAGGCACACTGCCCCACCAGTGCTAATGTGCTTTTGCCCTCAGCCTTCCCTATTGTTCTTGCTCATGTCATGTTCATATGCTTCCAATTCATTACCTCTTTCATCTGTTTATTCTATCTTCACTTGTTTCCTTCTTCTTCTGTCGACACACAAAGTACATTTCTCGCAGCTCCGGCCGACATGCACCGGGCTTCATTCGCTGCACTTTTTTGAACATTTGTTTGCACTTCTCTTCCAATTGCCGTTCTTCTCGTCCAGTGTAGAATTTCATCACAAGTGCCCCGTTCGTTTTCAATGCACTGCCCGCAAGCATGAGCGCTCCTTCACATAGTTCCATGCTGGCTAGGTGGTCGTTGTCCTTGATACCCAGCGTATTGGCCATCATGTCGCTCATAACAACGTCCACCTCGTTGTCGGGAAACCGGTCCCGGATCTCCTGGTGGGTCTTGCGAGAAAAGATATCTCCGAGTAGAAACTGGGCTCCTTCTGGCGGTGTACTGGGGATGATGTCCACTCCCAAAATCTGGGGCTTTTGGCCCAATTGCGCCATTCTTTGCATCGCCACCTGTGTCCACGCCCCAGGAGCAAACCCCAAGTCGACAATTCGTAAAGTATTACGCTTGAAAAGCAGAAACTTGTCGTCCAACTCGATCAACTTGTAGGCTGCCCGCGACCGATAATGCTGTTTCTTGGCCTCCTTTGTATGCGGATCCTCCTTCTGACGACGTAGCCATCGCTCAGACGACACCGACGACTTGCAACGTGATTGAACTGTCAATTGATGGGGGCTTGAGGAACTGGTAAAACTTGCAGAAACATGCATTTTGACACCATGCACCCCACAAACCATACTTGTCCCATTTCCGACACGCCTGCAAAATGGCCCGAGAATATTCATGTAGTAACTTTTCAAGTGTGCTTGGCTCCGCCTTTACTCAGTTTCCATCGCACAATTGGCTTATCTCTTGTCTGCCGCTCTCCGGTTGAACAGAACCCCATCGCGTTCCTGCAGACAACCCTCATCTCAACTTTTTCATACCCTCAACCCACACACAAGTAATGTCGGCCAATATGCTCAGCACTCTTTCGGAGCACCCCGAAAAGGTCTTCGAGCTCTCCAAGAATGACGGGACGCATTATTTTGACCTGCTTGTTAAGCAGTTCTTGGATCCCATAGCAAAGGAGTATTCCGTGTTGGATGAGATATACGTAGATGGGCTTGATTCCAGCCAGATATACGGCCAGACAAGAATGGTCCTCGATGGGGTTGGAGACAAGTTGATGCACGAGGTTCTTCCTGCTTTGCAAGCGAGAAATGTGGATAACAACGACGAAGAGGGCGACGAAGACGATGAAGGTGAAGAAGAAAGTGGAATGGAAGACGACAATAACGAGCAAAATGAAAGTTTAAGCGATGTTTCTGAAGACGAGGAGGACGAGGAAAACGCAGAGGAATCTGGAGACGAGAACTTGGGCGAAATAATGGGCGAATTGTCGGAAGAAGATGTCGATGAGGAGCCCTCACAAGGCGACGAAGATCAACCACAAACGTTCAAGAAAGACACATTTGGCTTGAACGACGAGTTTTTCGATATAGACAGCTTCAACAAGCAGATCATGAGCTTGGAAAAGCCCGAGGACGACGACGAGATCGACTACATGGACAGCATGAGTGAAGAAGACGAAGACGAAGAAGTAGCATACTTTGACGACTTTTTCCCTAAACCTGCTAAACAAGAAACCCACGAGTCTGGTCAAAACCCCAATAGCTCAGAAAAAGAAGAAGAAGAAGAAGAAGAAGAAGAACCGGAAGAACAAGACCTCTCAGACGGAGAGTACGAAAATGCATTGGGCTCCGCCATGCTCGATATGTTTGAAGACAAGCCACAAAAAAATACACCAGCGATGTCATCTTTCGAAGCACACCAGAAACAAATTCAAGAAGAGGTCGCCAAGCTCGAAGCAGAACTTATTGCAGAAAAGAAATGGACGATGAAAGGTGAAGTCACCGCAAAGAGTCGACCCGAAGACTCTCTTTTGGAAGACCCCGAAACCATGGATCTTGAGTTTGACAGAACCGCCAAACCCGTCCCAGTAATAACACAAGAGCACACGGAGACCGTCGAGGACATGATAAGACGAAGAATAAAAGCAGAAGAGTTTGACGATCTTCCTAGGCGAGTGGTGGGAGATGTTGCGAAGTTTCACAAAGAAAGAGTAGAGGTATCGGAACAAAAATCCACCAAATCGTTGGCTGAATTGTACGAGGATGAATACCACCAAGCTGACCCACAAACAGAGGTCTCCGACGAGACAAAGAAACAACACGAAGAAATTGACCAATTATTTTCGTCTCTCAACCACAAGCTCGACTCACTTTGTTCCGCCCACTATGTGCCCAAACCCCACCAGGGCCGCAGCTTGGAAATCAAAGTGGACGACGTCACGGCGCCCACGATCTCCATGGAAGATGCACAACCCGCTTACGTGGATTCGGGAACTTCTTTGGCACCACAAGAAATCTACAAACCTGGTGAAAAGCAGGATGGAAAGGTTACTCTCAAATCTGGCTTGTCGTACGCCAAAGACGAACTTTCTCGTGATGACAAACAGCGGTTGAGAAGGGCCAACAAGAGAAAGAGAGCCAAGGAACACAGCCACAGAGAACCGGCAAGCAAAAAATCGAGCAAGAAACAGAACACTAATGATGTGGTTTCCACGCTTGCAAGAGCCAAGAACGTTACGATTATCGATAAGAAAGGAAGACATACGGATGTTAAAGGTAAAGAGAGAAAGGAAACCACCCACTCCAGCTCCCAGTACATGCTTTAGGCACCACTTTATCGTTAAATATCATTATTCATGCATAATACTACATTCAAAGCTGATCCACTCTGAGCGGTAGCCCGTAGACCACCGGCGACGACCCGTTGAGGTGACGCAAAGTGCATTTTTCTCGACTCCGGGAAACAGCCTGACAGAGATTGAGGTTGTGTTCTCCACTGGAAAGCCCCCAATACTCGAAAACCGACATGCTGAACTTGTCGATGTCTTTATCAGTGACATCCCAGAGGTTCACCAAAACCATCGGCGACCCAGCAGCAAGCCAACTGTATATGTTCCCGTAGGACTCCAAGAATCCCATCAGAGTCAAAGAAGCAGACGAGCATCCTATCAACAAACTTGAAGGGATATCTAGTCCCGAAGCAGAAGCTCTCATGAGATCGTTCGTGTTAATATACTGCTCACAACCGCCATGGCCAAGATATACGTATAGGTCTCTGCCAATAACGTTGTTCTCGAAAAAGCCAGGACCTGGGGCCCTTCCCGTGATTCCATCCCATGATGAACGACGTTGAAAGAACGAAGAAAAATTCGCTTCAGTTCGGGCGAGATCTCCCCCCGGATTAAGGAGGTATGCTAGTTTCAAATCCTTCTTGACCCGAGCACTTGTCTCATTTCGCTTCTCTAATAGCTCAAGAAGTACTTCTACCGAATGCACTCGGGAAACTGAAATACCTTTCAAAGCCAGTAACGATTCCCACGGAAACATTTCAAATTCTTTTGCGGGAACGATAACAGTGTGGCCATGATTCCAGCTAGGCGTAGAGGTAAAATTTGAAACCACACTTGCAAGAATCTGGACGCTTTTCTCCATATTGATTTCATCATAAGGAATGGTTTCTCCCGCGAGACTCAAAGAATCCAACGTGAAAGATATCAAGTCGCTCAAGCTTTCCTTCATACCATCCAGAATGTCATAATCAGAGAAAGGCGAATGAATGTCAGAAACCGTCAAAAAAAGCCTCAATATTTCATCGTCCAAAAAGGTAAAAGTGTAGGACACCCGTGCCAATCTTTTTGGCAAAATTTCTTGCCATGCCTTGACGAATTCCACTCGAAAGAGTTCGATCGTTTTGACATCGATGGCAGCACCAAAGAGCCCAGAAAATCCGCCAATCCATGTTTTATGAACCACATCAAGCATGTTTTCAAATTGCAAATCCAAGCCAAAGCGGGAGCTCCACCATTGCTTACGATCCTCCTTCGTCCTAATTTGCGACGTTGTAGCCGCTTGAGTGGACTTATTACTCGCTTCCACTATGGCTTGCAACTTTAAACTCACCTGGTCGATGCTAACTGTGCTCTTTCCTCTAAGTTTCATTCTCAGCAACGGCAATCTGACAACAAATGGCGAGCCTAAGTGGGTCAATCTGGTAAGCAATAACGATTCAGAATCGGGACACCTATCTATCGTGACAATGGTCCAATCTGAAGGTAGATTTCTTGTGACTCTATCAAAGAAAGAGTCAGTTTTTTGCAGCAAAGTTTCTTGAGAAGATTGCTGGATCGTAATAGACGATGGTACGATGCTATCGCCTTTCTGGGACTTGAGTAAATGAGACAGCCTCTCGCCGATAATTGACTTTGCCCTCAGAACGTTCTGCAAATAAAAAAGCTGTTGAAGAACTTTTGTCATCTTGGTCTTAGTGCTATCGCTAACCTGAGATACCGAGTTCAACGCGAGAAGTGCACCACTTAACGACGAGTGTAAGTAGTGGAGCTCATAGGGTGCAAGCGACTCCATTACAGCCGATTGCTTAAAAAGCTCATCACTTACAAAGACCAATTGGTCAATTAGTTCGATGCGAGCTTTTTCATGGCCCCGAATACCACTAAGCTGGTTCTTGAACACCAATTCAAGCTCATTAAACGACGGTAAACTGCTCGCGGTAGTTGGAAAATTGGAATACAAGGGAATCTTCTGAAGCGAACGAATACCTGAGGACAATTGAAGCCTCGACTTTAGCAACAGCGAAAGACACTCACGATCTTGCGGGTTGGACTCCCAGCTGCTTTCAGCGTCTGCAAGTAGATTCGAAAGAAACGCAAACTCCAAAGTTGGATTGACCTCAGATGTGTCTAAGTCAATTTGCTTAGTGGACAGTGCCAAATGTAGGCATCCGTAATAAATGTCATTAAAGAGAGATTTGTAGTTCAGATCGTCGAACTGCTCTAGAAGGGACTGAAAAGCTTGCTTGAATCCCTTCAGGTCACACTGAAGAGCTCTAAAAATCACCATCTCTTTCAAAACAAGGATCCTCCTTCCTCGTGAATGTATCGTGGATGCAACTGCTTGGAGCTCATCCACAAAGGCCTCGCTTTCTCTTGACAACCCCAATACATACTGTACTTTGATAGCTTGAATTAGGGCCCTGGCAAGTAGGTCGCTTACTTCAGTAGCAAAGCTGGAATAAGACGTGCTTCGGAGTGAAATCAACTTTTTGGAAATTGAAAGTAACAACTTGACAGCGATTCGCAAATCATTGTAAGCTGCTCCATGTCTTTCAAAAGACAACTCCAAATCACCAGATACAAATAGTGCCTTGGCAACGACAAACAAGTTCTCCAATTTATTTGGAAACGAAGAACGAGTATCGTTGAGTGTGAATTCCTTTTTGGATTGTACGAATGATACGACTGTCGCATGCCTTTTCGTGGCAGAAAAAGGATCCGTTTTATGCTCGAGTTCAAGCTGCAAAAGCTTCCAAGTTAGCACATCACAAGATTTGACTTGCAAAGAGTCAACAGCTGCGATTCTCTTGAGTAAAGATGCACATGTGGATAAAGTTTGATGCAGCAAAGCGAGCTTGTCGCAGGCAAGCTGTGAAGAGCAGAGTTTCAAATTCAAGCTGAGCATCCATTTCGAATTGTTAATGTCCTGTGATTCTTCCTCAAAAGCTCTATCGGAAAGGTACAATGTTATGACGTGGACAGCTTGTTCGTGTAAGTTTGAAAGTTGCAAATTAGCAACCAAGTTCCATACAATATCTTGCTCGAGCCAGATTTCGAAAGGAGGACTTGAAGAGCTCAAATAGCTTTCAAATTGACTCACAGCTCTGAAAGGATCGTGCTGTACAGCAATACCGCACATGAGTAACCCTTCTAAGTTGCCTGCAGCAATACCATCAGGAACGAGAGCAACTTCTGGAACACATTTCAGAATCTCATATTCACAAAGGAGCTTGAAGAAGGCCGATTTAACGTCTGAATATTGCAATATGGAAGACAAAGTCGAGGCATCCCAGCTTCTGCCCGAATAGCGCAACAAATTAACAATTACCAGCGCAGATCGCTGTTCATTCAAGTCACGGAAAAGGTCATAGCATGTAGAGAGGCCTCTGGAAAGCACCGTTCCCAAACAGCTCATCACTTTAGGCATGGCAAACACTTTAAGCGAGTCTTCAAGTCCCTCAGAATGTAAATGGTTGAACAATTGGCCAAAGAAGTGCATAGTATACTGAAACTGACATCTCTTGACCAAGTTTTCTATAATTCTTTCACTCTTTAATCGAAGAGTTTCCTGGTTCTCGTATCTATAATTGTATGTTTGTTCTTGCAAGATCAATACTTCGAGAGAAATAGACTCTTTCCAGTAGTTGAAAGAGAGTGCGTCATTTCTATTACCGAGGTTAACGAGCAAGTTCGAGATGTTTCGAATTCTTTTCCACTGTCTCTGCTGTTTGAACACTGAAAACATTCTTGAGATGCATGTTTCAAAGAACTGAATTTTGCATGAAGAGTCTGCTATTCTATCTTTCAAGTAAACTGTGATTCTGTCCATGACGGGAAGATCTTCCTTGGTAAGATGAGGAAGTATTTCCAAAACATACAGTTCAAGTGGGGAATGGTCTCCCTCTTTAATTAATCTTGAAAGTCTCTCGAGAGATATTGGCGGGCCCGAGAAGTTCGTAGACTCAATATTCTCACCATTGATTAACGAAAGAGTTTCGAGATTGGGAGCACAAGACTTATCTGAACGATCCATAAATTGCATAGCATCGTCAATCCGGGTCAAAAGGTCGGCTCTATTATGCATTATGAGCACATCTCGCAAGTCCAAAATGAAGGGCTCCAAAGATGAGTCCAAGGATGGAATTGTACTATCACAAGGGCTGTTCGACTTCACTCTTAACTCTATGTTTTTAAGTTGAAGACAACTTATTGTATGTTGAAGCAGCTTACCCTGGTTGCTCGTCTCACACGTTATTGGTGCCTTCTCTAGTAACTTAGAAAATCCAGCAGTGAGCTTGGCCATGTTGTGCAAGTTTTTTTGTTCGCTTTGTGGCTTTACGGTGTGTAGACATGCAAGCCATTTCCCAAATGGCGAGTCTTTGAGGAAGAACGATGGTACGCTGAAAACACGAGCGATGGTGATAAACGAGCAACTTTCCAGAAATATGGACTTCAAGTACTTGCTGCACCCCAAGAGGAGACATTGCATGTAAAGAAAGTGATACGAAACCGCAAGGTTCAACAATGATGGTTCCAAGTCGGAGGGAATTTCGACGAACGGAATTGAGCCGTCCTCATTTGCATTCACTCCAAGAGTATTACAGAAGGACCTTTGAAGCTCCCTGAGCTCATTGAATGCGAAATAGATGTCGGAAATGTCAATAAGGTCGATTATAAATCGTTGGCTGTTTTTCAAGAGGTACAATTGCTGATCTTGTCGGCTGCTTGAGGCACGTAAGCATGCCAATGCCTTGGAAACTGTCTTTTTTTGGGCTATAGTGGTCTTTTCTCGGCTTGAAAAGTACGAATCGACCACCCGCAGAGCTGTAATGTGAATTTTTTGGGACGAAATTGGCCGATTTATGTGGTCCGAAACCTGTAATGGTTTCCTAATGGCTTTCTGAGAGACTCTAGCCTTCAAGAAGCTATCTAGAAGCCTCTCTGAGTCCACACCATTGCTCCATGCTGCATCAGAAACCATCGTGAAACCACAAAAGTGCCCGAAAGTACAATAAAAGGCTTGTGTAGATGCAAACACAAGTAAATAGACGTCCTGCACGAACCACGAAATCGCACAACAGATCCTGCACATGTTCCAATTGTTCTGAAACCGTGTGCAGGATTCTGGTGCAGGGTCTCTTCACCAGAGGCCGCTCTCGAGACCATCAGCTGCAATTAACCCAGTATGTTTCGATGTCCCGGGCTCAAAAAGCAGTTTTCAAGGCGCAATTCCACAGTTTCGGCCTCGCTACTTCCAGATTTCTGCTCGGCAATGGCCCGAATAGGGTCCCAGGCTATGATATTAACAGCTCCATACGGAAAGAATTCGCAATCTACAATGGATTCCACTCTTCACGGCATGACCCTCTCTTCTGTGTGCTCGCTCTCGGCCAGCCCGTCGCCGCTCTTGTCGTTTAACCTCCACTTGCCTTCGTACACATCAAAGTCTCTTCATGAACGAGATAGTAGCATGGCCATTCACCTCATGCCTCCCACTGCCAACGCTGTCAAGTTGGGCCGGATATTCGCTAGTGGCGTAAAGAAAAAGACGGGAAATGATGAGATTTCGTTCCAGAAGAACGAAAATGAACAAAAGGACTTCGAGATTTTCCATGAAATGACCACTCCATTCAAGTATATTGCCAAAGACGATTGGTTCGAGTACCAATTGAACGGCGACGTTAGCATCCCAATTCTCCGAGAGGCGGAACGAGTATTCATCTGTAAGAAAAGGCAGGTGGTTGAGGTGGACTCCCACGAAATCTGGGCCGTAGACGTTCACGACATCTTGAGTCCGAACCCATCCACCCCGGCCACTGGTGGCCTTCTATACTACAATCGGGCATTTCATTCGGTGGGCAAGTGTCTCCACGAATAGTGTAAGAATAGTGTCCACGAACAGGGTGTCCATTCGCTATGTAGATAATGTCATAAGTCATTGCTGGATGTGTTGAAGCTGCCATTCTAGCTCGGTGGTGGCTTCGGCAATCTTGGCCATGATCGCTTCAAACTTTTCATCCACCTTCTTATGCCTTTTTTGCAACCGCCCGAGAATCCCGTTTTTCTTCATCACCTTGACTTCGTTGGCGACTTTCTGCACCTCTTCCAACCGGGCCGACTCCTTATTGGCCAACTTTTGCTTTTTCGACTCGAGTTGCTGCACTTCCGCAGTAACTGCCTTCAAGGTGTTGCGAAGATTTACCAAGGACGCTTCGTAGCTGTCAACAATACGGTTAGTTTCCGCAATTCGTTCTTGGTACTCGCGCTCCTCAGCCTTGAACTCGTTTTCGGTCTTTCCCTGAGTCGTATTGGAGGAACTTAAACGCTCATTCAACTCACGAACCTCGTTCTCGAATTGCGCAACCGTATTCTGAAGTCCTTTCATCTTCCCGCTAGATTTGGTATCCAAAAGGTTCTGATTGTACTTTGAGATTCTGCTCTGGACGAAGTCTCTTTCCTTCTTAAGGTCGGCAATTTTTTTGTTTTCGTCTCGCTTCATTTTTTTGTAGTCGGACTTCAATTGGTTGAGGCCGTTGATAGCAGCGATCAAACTGCTCTGCAAAGTCTCAAACGACGACGTTTCTTGCGATTGACTCAACACAGCACGAGAAACAGACGATACCGTGCTGCAAACAACATGGCACAACTTTTCCAAACAGGTGTCTTCGATTTCAAAGATTTCAATTTCGTACTGCGACAACGGCGAGAGCCCAAAAATACAAATATACGTCTCGTCCACGCCATAGTAAGCACTTGTTCTCATCCAGGCGATGCCATTGACTTTGGCCCGCAAACGGGACGCCTCGGGGAGTCGCAAGCCTTTGCGCTGAACAACTTCCAACACCACACACTGGCTATCTATGTAGCACACAGCGACAGGAATTCTCTGAGAGATGTCCAGAGTGGATATGAATAGTCCTCCGTTGTTCTTTTTCTTGGTGACTTCTCCGGCAAAGAAATCCGGGCGCCTGATGATAGCCTTCGTCGCTGCCAAAAGGGTCCAAAATGGTTGGTTGGTGGTGACATTGACCAAGTCTTTATCGACAATGGTGGTTGAATTGGGCACCGGAGGAGGCACTTTTGTAATGCTGGTGGTTCTGTGGGGCTTGAGAGTGACCATGGAAGTGGGAGGAGTCACTGTGAAAGGTGTCATACAAAAAGTTTCGAAATTTTTCGCTGCTACTGACGCCGAGATTCCGGGACTGGGACAAGACGACGACGATATGGTTTCGGGCACTCTAATAGCCTGGATAGACGACTTTTGAGGCTGCTCAACATTGATAGTAACAGATTCGCCGTCCAATTCTGCTGGCCGTTTTGTCTTCGCAAGTTGCAAATTGCGCTTAAAATCTATTTCGGAGCTGGGGGTCAAACTGGACAAATCGTCGAGAGTCTTTGAATAGTTTTTTAGCAACACTGTTCTGTGAAACACCGGCGAAATCGTCAATGTTACTACGTGGACACAAAGAACCAAGTAGGTGTAGTTGAGAAAAGTGTTGATACACCTGGACGATTTGGAGATCATATTGAGTGCTCTTTCGTCACAGCTGAACCATTTTGTGCAGACAAATCTGACTAGACGGTATCCCCAGCTACCGTATACCCCCGAGTGCAAGTAGAACAGATGTCCGACGCACGATGCAAAGGTTCCAAGACGGTCAGAGCTTTTTAGCAAATCGTGATTTCTCAAAAATGACGATTGAATATACTGAATCGTTTGCACGATAGGCGAGTAGAACTCGGAGTGCTCCAACGCAAGCGAGCACTTTTTCACCGATAATCTGATGAGCAAAACGAGAACAAAGCTCATGAATGCATATTTGACCGAAGAAGTGGATGCCGGTTTGTGTTTCGCCAAGTTGAAACTTGCGGGTCGTTTAATGGTTGTGGTTGTGGTTGTGCTCGTGGCGGTTGTAGCCGACACCGAGGTGACGGTAGTGGTGTTTTTGAATGCAGAACCGATCATTTCTGAAGCTATAATGGACTTGGCTAAGATTGACAAGTATTTGGGCCATTGGAGCGGGAAGAAATGATACATGACTAGTATGATGATGGAGTTGATGGAAAACGCCTGAAACAACGAGGCAACGAGTTTCGACGCATATATGTTGTAGGAAGTGTCCTCGAGGGTTAGGGGCTTTTGCTTGTATGTTTTTCGGAAAAGAAAATGTTTTGCAAATAATCTTCCACCGATCAACTTGGAAGAGCCCGATAAAATATAGGTTAAGAACACCACACAAGACACCAGCTGAGGCAACGATAGTAGAATAAACACTATAGCTGTGATATCTCTAAGAGATGACGGGGGAAGAAGCGTGGTGCCTCCAGAAGACGCCATGGCAAGTTCGTGGACGTGCGATGTCTTACCACGGGCAGCATTAACCATGATGAACGAAGGACTTTTTCGTGGAGGAAAGCAGTCCCTGAGTCAGATCTGGCTGTAGGGATTTGTATGTAGATCCCAGATTCAGTATTTCCCAAGGCGTATTGGCCCGGCAGTTCCGTAGAGTAGTAACGTCTCGAATGCAGTCCAAAATTTTCAGAGCTAAGTAGCGGCGGTGCTCACACGACAATGTGGGGGGAGCGAGAGAGAGGAAGAAATGAGAAAGAAATGAGGAGAAACGGGAAAGAGAGTTGGAGTAAATGGAAGTAAGAGACAATGAGTGAGAGTCGAGTCGAGAAGATTAGCTTAGTGTAGAGAAATTTCGAGGCAGAGAGTAGAAATAGTAGCCTCGAAAGTTTGTGAATCGCATTCTATTTTTGGCACCTCGGCTTCACGCCAAATTCGAATAGGAAAACTGACAAAAGAGATGGAGCAGTTCAGGTCGAGAAGCATTGGCTGTTTCGTGAGGTTGAGTGCGAATCGGACTGCACTGACAGCGCGAAATCGGACTGCATTGACAGCGCGAATCGGACTGCATTGACACCGTGCGAAGACTGCATTGACAGCGCGAATCGGACTGCATTGACAGTGGGGTGAGACAATACTGAATGCTCAATAACCTCACCAAACTTTCACTAAAAGAAAAGTCAATTTCATGATTCTTTATAGATGTTTCACAACTCGCCACGGCAAGCTGACGCTTTCATCTACACTTCGCCAGCATTCGGGCTGAGCCGCACAGCCCGAGTCTGTCACCGTTAACCATAAACATCCCAATTGGGAATATTACCTGCAGGGGTGGGATGCCCCGGCTGTGCCATCTAAGCCTTGGATCACTAGATAAACTGGTGTGATTCCGCTGTTGTTCCCTCGTTGTTCTCTGTGCTCCCATGGCTCTAATGTTGTCTTTTGCTTGCCAGGTGTTATTTGTGGCTGCAGCTTGGGCTTCTTCTTCGTCTTCGGCGGAAGAAGTCAGTGTGATTGAGTTTGACAATTTTGGTTATTCCGGAACCTACAAGATGGTGTCGGAGATGAAAGATATCTATTCCGACAGTTGCACGTGTGAATTGAGCTCCGATGCTACAAGTTTTCTGGGTACAAATGCTCCACTTAACGAGGAGGTCAGTGTTCATTTCCGGGGTCCTCTCACTTTGTCCAAGTTTGGATACTATGTTGCAGACGGGGACAATTGGGACAGGAAAGCATACTATAACGGAACGCTGTCCTCGAATGTCACGTTTTTGACGGCGGCCGGAAAGAACTCGTCTTGTTTGGGAAAAGCGTTAACCTATGCCGACTCCGACGGAGTTTCCAAAGCCAGCTCGTCAACGTTGTTGGCTAAAGATACGTTGATAAACTCGCAAGCTGAGTACTCCATCTTCTCCACCGTCAAATGTGGCGACTCCGGCGTCAACAAGGACTGCGGATTGTACCGGTCGGGTATCCCAGCTTACCATGGTTTCTACGGTTCCACCAAAATGTTTCTTTTCGAGTTCACCATGCCCACCGAGTCCAAAGTGCTGAAGTCCGAGGTTTCGAACTACAACATGCCTGCAATCTGGCTCTTGAACTCCCACATCCCCAGAACCTCTCAATATGCCACCAATTCGAATTGTTCATGCTGGAGTTCTGGTTGCGGAGAATTCGATATTTTCGAGGTGAAGAATAATACCGATTCTCTCGTCAACAAATTGTTTTCTACCGTCCACGACTACCAGGGAACCGGTGACATCAATTCGGGCATCCAGGTCGACGCCTACATTCCTCGTGACACCGAGGGTACCATGATTGGAGGAGTGGTGTTTGAAAGCGACGGAAAGGCTACCGTTTTCGTCAGCAATTCCACCACGTTTGACTCTTCGATTAGCAGCAGCGATGTTTCTAGCTGGATTCTGAAAGCCGGCACGGCAGCCTCCAAGGAATTGTCTTCAGTTACCGTCGTTGCAACACTGACACTGACACTGTCGTCCACGTCGAAGGGTGGTGCCAGCTCGCACCGGTTTCCAATTTTGAACGCTGTGTTTGCGATGGCGTTGTGGATGATATAGAAGGGGATCAGGAGTGATAGGAGTGATAGGAGTGATAGAAGTGAAATAGGAAGCGTATAGGTTTAGCAAATGTGTAGAAGAATTATAGACAAGAAGTAAGATAGAGTGCATTGCACGGCTCAGAATACTACTCAATTGGGCTCACAATGCACGTAAACACGTACTTGTTACCACTTTGGTATAAACAGCTTCTTAGATACAGTCAAACAATGGAGCAGCAACTCATCGGCTGGCGCCGGCTAAACATTGGCCGCTCGACAATGCTTCTTTCGCATGGACCCTATTGTCACGAGTTAGAAGCACCGGGCGTCCATGGGCGAGAACTCGAGCTGGCTGATGAAGGGGGAGGCTTGGCAATGGGTATTTCTTCGATGAATTAACCGAAGAACCCCAATTCATGGCATTTTTTGCGGCGCTCGCGCTTGCTAGTTTTGTAGCAGCAGCCATTGCCAACGACGGAATCGACCAATTGGGCTCGTACTCCACCAGCATCGTTTCCGTCACCACCCAAGACCCGGTGGCCTCTGCTACCGCCGTGTACGAGTCGCTAGGACAAAATGTGGTCGATCGGTTTTGGGACAGTGAAATGAGTCTTTGGACCAACCTGTGCAACACTTCCTCCACCCCAGTGCTCTGGCCGGTAGCGGTGGTGGGGAAGGCTGTTCTGAACGGAATGAGCAATTCCTCCATCCACAATGCTATGGAAGCGTTTTCTCAGTACCACAGCTCACAAGCACCGGGCTACTCTGCCTCCACTGCTCGCGACGATGACATCTACACCGACGACGATGCCCAGGTAGCATGGGCGTTCTATAAGGCCAGCCAGAACACAGGCAACTCCAGCTTGTTTGCCTTGGGCAACAATGTGCTCGACTACATTCGCAGCCAGAAATGCAATGGCAGTGGTATTTTGTGGAGTGTCAAAGGTAACTACCTTGCGCTGATTTCCAGTGTCGAGGCAGCGTTGGCAGCGGTCAAGTCGTACGACATCAACCCCAACCAGACGTACTTGAAGTTTGCCATAGACAGTCTCACGTGGGTGTTCGACAACCTCATGGACAGCCAGAACCACTTTCTATACGACGGAATGGACACCAGCGGGAACATCAACCATGGCCAATTGTCGTATACGGTTGGAGCAGCGATCTCGGGGTTTGCCTTTTTGAGCAAATTCGACGACTCCAAAGACTGGAAGTCCAAGGCCGTCGAGCTCGCCGTGCGTGCCATTGGCGCCGGCAACCTCAATAGCATCTTTTACTCGGACACTTTTGTTCACGACGACGTCAAATACTCACACTTGTTGTTCGCCGGGTTCGCTGACCTTGTGACCGAGACAAGCCCAAGGGGAGACTACGAGCGACAGGCTTATGGTGCTGTCAAGGCAGAGCTCGTGCGGGAAGCGAGACACTTGTACGACCAGTACTACGCTGACATCGCAGCCTCAGGAGGCTGTTCCGCAGGTGGGCAGATGAACGATTTGCTCCATTATGCTTCGTTGGTGGAGATCTTTTACCAGGCCAGCCGGGTGTGTGGCCGTTTTTAGACATAGATTGATAGATTTGAACCATGGTTCTGACTCAGTGCTGAAACTGACTCAGTGCTGAAACTGAATATACCGTAAAATGAGCATGGCTAGCGCCTTGTTGGAAAACGGAACAAACACACTTTTTTCCTCAGAAAAGCATGCTGAGGGTATGCGTGCTACCACCCCGTGTTCAAACCGCACGCCCGGTCCTCCAGCCTCAACCGTCATGCCCGGTGCGTTTGGTTCACGTTGTTGTTCAGACAACTTTTTCTTGATTTCCTCAACGTAGACCTCGTGAAGTTCACTACTCAACTCCAGCGATATCTGTGGCCGGTTGCCAATGGCATTGTCGTTCTTGAAGCGAAATTTCAGAGGAATATACTGGCGCCATTTACCGGATTTGACCACATAGTTGATGTATTTGCTGTTGTTGACCATGTACGACGAAGGCATAGGCCGATGTTTTCCGTGGATCTCCATAGGCAAGGGAGCCAATTGGCAGGTCCTGCTTTGGGAAGGGCAGTCCGGAGTGACTGGGGGCGCTGTGGAAGTAACGCCAAGCCTGATAGTTTGGTTTTTGGGAAATCGAGTTTTGGAAGCGACATCCAACTTTGTTTCTACCAATGCTGAAGCAAACGGATTCGAGGCTAGGGCGCCCAGATCGTAGTATACGGTGTTTAGGAGGCTGCTGTTGAGGTACTTGGGGCCCTTTATGTAGTTTTGCGGGAGCACAAGAAGAGGGTGCCGAGCCATTGTGGGGAAGTGAAAAATGAGATGGCTGCGAAAGGATACGAAAAGAGATTACAAGATGATTGAGACTACAAGATGATTGAGATTACAAGATAATTGAGGTCACAAGATATTTGCATGAAATTACAATACCACGAGAAATGAAGTCTTTTTCAACGGCTCGACTCACACAAGAGCATCCAAATACCGGGCGATTTGGTTGAAACAAAACTTGTCGTGAAAGTCTCCGCGAAGGGCCCGCTCGCTGCCCTTTTTGCCCAAGTAGTCCAAACTCTCCACGTAGGCCAAGCAGTCGTGGAACCCGCCCTTCTCCAAAGCATACTCGACGTTCCCGCCGTCGCTGACGATGTCCACAAACTTTTCAATGCCGGCTCGGAGCACTTCTCGTTCTCCGCAGATTATCAACGTGCGTCCCTTGGTGACGATTGGCTCGACTTTGGCCCAATGGTCGTTGAAGTTGGTCTCGGAGAACGTTACCCACGGAATGGTGGCTTCCTTGGAAACACCGCCGAGGTAGCAGTTTCCCATATAAGTGTCCTTGGCGCCCAAATCTCCCGTGACATCGATCCCGTATTTGGTGGGAACCGGGTTAGCGGTTGCAGGCTGCACCCATGGCGACAGCAAGAGAAGCGCCTTGGGTTGCGGCAAGGGCCCAAAGTTGAAATCAAATTGGCTAAATTGCAGGAAATGGTCGGCGGCTTCTTCTGGATAGGCAATGAACCGACTGATAGCAAGAGCCAAGTTCCCTCCAGCAGAACCCCCCATAAGGGTGATTTCGCTGTACCCGTCGGAAACCAATTGCGAGTACAATTGCAACGCCTCGTGGATCTGGGTAGGGTAGGTGTGGTCGTACATGGTCAAGGAGTACTCGATTATCACAATCGACAAGTTTTCTTGCACATGCCGGGGCAAAGCATGGTACAACGCCAACAATTGCACATACTGGGACTCGAAAACATTGAGCAAGTATCCTCCGCCATGAAGAAATACGAGCACATTGGGTCCGTTATTTTTCACGATCCATCGCGAATGCTTGCCGTAGGCAACGCCGTAATCTTTGAGCACATTTTTCACCATCGGACTGTCGGCGTACTTGTCCACAAACTTGGCCATCTTGGTATTTACAACCTGTCTACAATTCTCCTTTGTTACGGCGCCGGAAAGATGGTGGATCACAGACAAGTGGACATTTTTGTACAAGGAATTGGTGAACTCAGAGCTTGCTCGGGAATACACAGTGCCCGTGGTGTAGTATTGCACAATTGCCCGCAACACCACCGCAGGCATCGTCACCGCCTTCCATATAAAGTTGGCGTCGACCATTGGAAAACTACAACCGCCCAGCAACAAGGCGGCTTAAGTCTCGGGTAGCGCGCACGGCGCATGTGACCCAGATCCGGCCGGTTTGAGGTTTGCCGAGGTACAGTTCGTATATTTCGTTAACACTACGCTTCGTCCTGAGAAGTTTCGGAGGGCATCGACTGCAACGAGTCCAAGTTGGCCGGTCGCGGCACAACATCTTCTGCGGGAGCCCCGGTAGCGGTGGTGACAGTGGTGCTGGAGGAGCTGGAGGTGCTGGGAATGCACCAATTGCGATGGCAGTGCCATGCCCTCATTTGGCACTCCCGAGAGCAGTACTTGGTGCGCTTGCACCGGCGGCACTTCAGAAACTCGCGTGGGTACGATTCCCATTTCCCGCACTCCAAGTTTCCGCACTGCCTGACTCCTCCCCGGTAGTCGTTTCGCCGACATGAGTTCCGCATGATAACACCCGACCAGTAGTACATGTCGGTGCCGGAGAGGAACGTGAATTTTTCCACGATGGGAAAGAGATTCACCGTCTTGTACTCAATGAGCGACTCGTCGTAGTCACAGTAGTGCAAGCTGGTTTCGTCGATGTCGAAACCGTCGTAGGTGTCGTAGTCCCATTTCTGGGTCAAAAACTTCTTTTGCTCTTGGCGCTTGTTGGCGATGGCACTGCTCAACCGCTTGCATTCAACCTCGATACACCGGTTGATCTTGTCGCTGATATGGAAAAGCGTCACTTCTCGTTCCAAGTCGTTGACTATCGACTCGGCATCCACGATCGAGTCGTACAACTTCGTCAAGTACGAGCTGGTGCCAGAATTGTCGTCGGCGCCCTGGGTCAACTCCGAAAGATACCGATCGTCGTCGTCCGTCAGCAAGTGGTTTTCGGCTTCTTCTTCCTCGTCGTCGTCATCGTCGTCGTCGTCGACTTCGGCCTTTTCCGCGATACAGTCGGTGGTGTCGGCGTTGCCCACGAGCTCAAACTTGTCCTCGTCGAGAATGTCGTCGATGGTGTTGAGATCGTTGAGCATTTGCGGCGAGTTCGACGCCGACGGCTGGAAACGTTCCAAGCCGGTGGATAGCTTGGCCTTGCGAGATTTGGGGCGTATGGTGGGGCGGGACAAGATGGCCATGTGGTTCTTCACCTTGAGTCGCATCTGCTTTTCCAAGTACATTTTGAGCTGTTTGTCACGAATGCTCATATCGATGACTAGGTGGGTTTTTTGAAGCACGTCTTTGAGGTACGGGTACTTGGAGATGTATGCCAAGAGCTGGAGCGACCACACAATGTCGTCGTCGCAGGGAATGATCACACCGGTGTCAGTGAAGTTACGAGGAGCGGTTCTGGCGGTGGACGGGTTCTGGCCACACGACCGCTCGTCCTGCAAGTAGATGTTGGACAAGAACTGAAGCCCGTTGTCCATATCGTAGTCGTCGGCGTTGACAAACTGGTCGTCGAGCAAGTCACTTTCCTTGTCCTCGCGCAACTTTTTGACGATATTGGCTATGAGGTAGCGTCTACGGATGTCGTTGTTGACGGTGGTGGCCACCTTGGAGTCACCCGACCGGTGGTTCACGCGAACGAGTTGGAGGAGCTGCTCGGTGGACAAGCTATCGTAATCGTCGCTGGTGAGCGAGTTAGACTGGGCGAGAAACGGCGCCGATTCGTCGTGGCCCGAGATGGAGGTGGCAGCCACGGCCGCGGCGGCCGCATCAGCCGCCGACATCGGCTGGGCCGACAAGTACGAGGCGCCTAGCGAGCGCAAGATGTCTCGTTCGGTCTGCGGGTTGGGGAAAGTGTCGTCCAAGTTGGCGATGGATATGCTACCGGAGGCGGTTGGCGGCGGCCCGTCGTCGCCGTTTCTCGGCGTTTCTGAGCGCGGATCGAGCGGCGGCACCGGCCGGCTGTTGGCGTGGGCAAACGTTCGTTCGTGCAACGTGAGGTAGTTGTCGAGAACCGTGGCGAGGATGGGGAGAATGCCGGCTTTCACCACCTTTTGGCGTATCTCCTCCGTGCCGCGGGTGCCGATGAGCACCAAGCACTGGAACGCCAACGTCCACTTCCATGCGGTGAGGAGCTTTTTCTCCGAGTTGAAGACGGTGTCGGCGACATTGAACACCAGATTGTGGCACTCGTGGAGAATTTCAATGAGCCGTTCGATGCCGCCGTCCGCCGACAACGTCTCACGCACCTTGGCCAGCGACGACACGAGGTAGGTGAGGTGGTTCAACGAGTTCACGAGAGGCTTGTCGCTGGTGACATCGAGGGCGCGGCGATCATAAAGGGACGTGGTGATGGTGACGGCGGCCCGGTTGTTTGCGATGGATTTGTAGTTTGAATCTCGCATTGGGGCGGGAGGTGTTTCTGCTGTGGGTGGGGAGCGGGAAGGAAGTGGAAGGAAGCGGAAGAAAGTGGGATGGGATTAAATGATTTTTAGCGGAGTTTGTGGAGGATTTGTAATAATTGTAGCGGGACGGAAATCCGGTTTAGAAGGGTCCAGGCAACGGATACGGAATATATATGGTGGGGACGAGCTGGAGGGCCGGGAATTTGACTGGGAAGTAGTCTAGTGTGACGATGGGGAATAAGTGTGGAGGATTATTTTTGCCTTCCTCAGTCCGACGCCCAATTGCCGCCCTCGCTGGTGCACGGGTGCGGCTGGTGATAAGCGCTCGAAGCGAGCGAGCGAGCGAGCGAGAGTGAGACAAGAGCCCCAAACTGAAAGGGATTGACTCGATGTTTTGAGATGCTCTTCTGGAAACATTCAAGGACTTCAGAGCACCCAGACCCAAGAAGGCGAGAGAGAAAGGAGAGAACTTAGCAGTAGCTAGTGGTAAGCTGCTACGTTAGACCAGTGGATATTTCACTCCTTCTCCAATTGACTGGCCCCCAGTGCTGAGGTCACCCCTGACTGCCACTCATTTTCTCATCTTCTCCTTCTCCTTCTCCTTCTTCTTTTTCCTCTATTCTCTATTCTCTATTCAAATAAATACTCGCCCACCGGCGGCCCTCGCCCTCGATTCGGGCCATCGCCCGCATACTCTGCTCCATGAACATGAGGGTGAGGATGGTGTGCGGACCAATCCGCAAAAGCTGGGCCCAGAACCCCTTATAAAGCGCCGATACTCCTTCGGTGGTAACCGTCTTGACAAGACAGTCGATGGGTCCCCGGTACAAATTGCCCTTTTGGTTGTACACTCTTGTGAGAACCACGTCCCCCGGGTTCATCACGATGGCCACCCCGACTCCCGCTACGAGAGACAGCAAGAAATGGGTCGAAGGAGCGGCGGGATCAATGCTGGTGTGTTTCTCAAACTGGTGCTTGGTGAAGTAGTATAGCGGAAGTTGAGCCGCGGACCCTGCGCCGGTTCGGAAAATCGCCGCGTCGACTCCTCGGAAGAGCCCCTTGAACCCTTCACTGCTGTAGATTTTGCGAAGCCCATCGGCGGTGTTTTTGTAGTAGGTCTGTTGGCCGGTGGAAGTGTGAACTTTTCCTGTGGCAGCGGCTGAAGAATACGACTGCATTCGAGTTTTCACGAGGAAAAACGGCGACGCCAACACGGCCCCGGCAGACCCAGCAAGGAAACCAGAAACAATGTTGATCGAAACCATCTGCGGCACCTTTCCTTCCACGATGCGATCCGGATATAAGGCCCTTGTGAGCTGGTACCGACACGGCTCGTACAAACCTATCCGGCACCCATTGAGACATAACTGGTTCAAGTAGGCACACACCAACCCCTGCTGGAGCCCACGAATACCCTCGTTGCGATATATAACTGCAAACGCCTGGATCGGGTTGCGGTACATCTTGACGGCTTGATTTGCAGCTAGTTCTCCCTGAAGCTGCATTCTCGTTTTCACAAGTTCAATGGGATTTGTGAACGTGACTGCCCCGCACGCGGCAATCCCGCCGGCTAGGAACCCCCCTAGGGTCGAAACCGGTGCTGTGTCGTGAGCCATGGAAGTGAAAAATCAAAGTGCGGTTCAGGCCCGAAGTTCGCCGGGTGTGAGAAAATCGGGCAGATGCAGGAACGAAGCCATCATATACCGGAACATCTACTGTCATCACCTCCATCTCATCCCGCCACCATGTTGCGGGCACACCTAAGACAATTCCGGCGGAATATCCACGCCAACGCCCTCAAGGACATACAGAGCAAGTATGCGCTCGGAGCAGACATCCTGGGCTACAAGGTCGACCAGGTCGAGCCAATTCCAGAATTTTCACTCGTAGCCGTCAAGTTGAAACACGGCAAAACCGGGCTGGAACATCTCCATTTGGACGCTTCCCACGACAACAACAACGTTTTTCTGATTGCGTTCAAGACAAATCCCCCGGATGATACTGGGGTGCCGCATATCTTGGAACACACCACCTTGTGTGGATCGGAAAAGTACCCAGTTCGGGATCCGTTTTTCAAGATGCTAAACCGCTCTTTGAGCAACTTTATGAACGCCATGACTGGCCACGACTACACGTACTACCCGTTCGCCACGACAAATAGCAAGGATTTCGATAACTTGATGGACGTCTATTTGTCGTCGGTGTTGGAGCCCAAATTGGCCATCCAAGATTTCATGCAAGAAGGATGGAGACTCGAGAACGAGGTCACCACCGACCCGGAAACGCCAATAGTATTCAAAGGTGTGGTGTTCAACGAAATGAAAGGCCAGTACTCAAACTCGGGATACTATTTTTGGATCAAATTTCAGGAAGCCATCTATGCTTCGCTCAACAATTCGGGCGGAGATCCTGCCAAGATTGTCTCGCTCCAATACGAGGACTTGGTGGACTTCCACCTGAAAAACTACCATCCCTCCAACGCCAGAACATTCACTTATGGCTCTCTTCCACTTCGAAACCATTTACGCAAACTTGACGAGTTCTTGGTCACTTTTGGCAAACGCCAACGTAATACCGATGTGAAGCGTCCTATTTTCGAAAAGTTCCCACATAAGCAAGAATTCAATGTCGAGGTACCAGGACCCGTCGATACCATGTCCAGTAAGCCCATTGACCAGCAATACAAAAGCTCCATTTCCTGGTACTTGGGGAACCCTTTGGACGAATCTTCCCAGTACGATATGTTCAAGTGGAAAGTGTTGAGCTCGTTGTTGTGTGATGGTCACAACGCTCCGTTTTTCCAGCAATTGATCGAACTGGAATACGGCGACGATTTCACCATCAATAGTGGGTTGGACGCTACAACGGCATTGCTCACGTTCACGGTAGGATTGTCGAATTTATCGGCTGCAAAAGCTCACGAATTGCCGCAAA
The DNA here is from genome assembly GCA_030573695.1 of Meyerozyma carpophila. NCBI lineage: Eukaryota > Fungi > Ascomycota > Pichiomycetes > Serinales > Debaryomycetaceae > Meyerozyma > Meyerozyma carpophila. Next base: position 354,649 of record JAJMDS010000007.1, on the reverse strand, counting down.
AAGTGGTGGAAATTACAAAGAATCACATCCTTCCTGAGTTTGATTCACGCAGTTCTTCCTACGAAAATAGAGTGCAAGCATTATTGCACCAGATCGAACTCGGATTCAAAAAGCATAAGCCTGATTTTGGGTTGGGGTTGCTTCATTCTATCGTGCCAAACTGGGTCAATGGATTCAATCCAATATCGGCAATCAAGGTGGAAGAGATTCTCAACCAGTTCAAGAACGAGTACAAGGAATCCGGATTGAAGATGTTCACCGACATGATCGAAAACACCATCCTCAACGATCAGATTCCTGTTTTCAAATTTGTAATGGTCCCCGAGGCTGAGTTTTCCAATAAGTTGACCCAGGACGAGAAACAGCTTCTCGACGCCAAGGTTTCGCAAATGTCACCGGAAGACAAGAAAGCCATTTACGACCGTGGGTTGCAATTGGCCGAGAGCCAGCAAGCAGAGCAGGATATTTCGGTGTTACCGTCGCTTACCTTGAGAGACATCCCCAGATATGGTGAACAATACGCCTTGAGGTTTTCCGAGATTAATCTGAAAAAGTACCAGCAACGAATTGTCGATACAAATGGTTTGACCTATGTCACGGCAGCTAAAGACTTGTCTTACTTGCCCACCAAGTACTACAAGTACATGCCTATTTTTGCGTCGTGTTTGACCAACTTGGCTGGTACGGCGAAAACCTCGATTACAGACTTGGAGACCAGAATTCAGCAAACCACTGGGGGAATTTCGTTCTCTTTCAGCAACAAGACGGATCCTTACAATATCATGAAGACGAACCTAAAGTTTGTGCTTTCAGGAATGAGTCTTTCCGACAACACCAACCATGTATACGACCTCTGGTACGAGATTTTGACGTCAACCAAGTTTAACGGTGACGACGAAGTTGTGGACAAATTGTCTACTCTTGTGAAAAGTATTGGGCAGTCGCAAATGAACACAATTGCAGACAGAGGCCACTCGTTTGCTGGAAGCTACAGCAGCTCTCAGCTCACGCCAACAAAGTACATTTCCGAACAAACGGGAGGATTGGCCCAGGCCAAGTTTGTCATGGAATTGAACCACAAGTTGGATCAGTTTGGCAAGCAGTACTTGGTGGAAGAATTGCTTCCTATTCTTCGGGACATCCAAGACCACATCTTGAACGGCTATAGTGCTGGAGGTGACTTTGGTTTCAACTACAGTGTGGTTGCTGACAAAAATGGAGTTGGTGAAAACGATATTTTGGTCAAGGAATTCGACGACAAGATAGTTGCGGCGGCATCGAAAAAGAGCCTTGAGAACCAACTCTCCACCATTGACCTTGGCGTGAGAACCACAAACTCGTCAACTTTGGTGAACATGCCATTCCAAGTGGGGTACTCCTCGTTGGCCAAGCTTGGAGCAGCATACACCAGCAAAGACGGAGCTGCGTTACAGGTATTGTCGCAGCTTTTGACATTCAAGCATTTGCACTCGGTGATCCGGGAATCCAACGGAGCGTATGGAGGAGGTCTCATGGCCGACGGGCTCAGTGGAATCATGAACTACTACTCGTACCGTGATCCCAACTGCTTGAAATCGGTGTCTAATTTCCGGGACTCGGGCAAGTTTGCATTGACGAAATTAGCCGATTTTGGCAGTGCTGGAGCATGGACAGTGGACGACTTGCAAGAGGCCAAATTGTCGATTTTCCAGAGCGTTGATGCTCCTTCCAACATTTCGTCACAGGGCTCGTCCACATTTATCGAGGGGATCACCGACGATATGAAACAAGAAAGAAGAGAGAACTTTTTGGATACTTCGAGCAGCGACTTGATAGACGTTACCAACAAGTATCTCGTGGATACACCAGAGGTTGCGACTATAATTGGCGACAATGCCATTATCCAGGTGGACGGCGCCTGGGACGTTAATGAGATGGGTAAGGGAATGTAAGTGTAAATAGAGAAACAAAAGAAGAAACAAGCGAAGTACAAAGAGCATCTACCAGTGCTGGTTAACGTCATCCATTATTACTATGTACATCCAGAGCTCTCTAGGAGTGCCAGTCGTAGCCAGTCGTAGCCAGACGCTCTAGTCTAGCCACCTCATACTCTGTGCTTTCTATTATAGTCTTTGGGCACCACTTCGGGAACCCTTCGTTTTTTGTCTTCGGTGAAAAGACAGTGTCTTTTGGCAACCGGGTCGTATAAGATTAGATTGAGCTTCTGGGTGCTACGAGGGATATTGAACCACTTTTCGTAGCCGGTTTTAGCTGCCGAAACAAGCTTGACCATGGTGTGGGTGGTCTTTGCACGGGCCATGGTTGGTGAGAAGATTTTCGAGCGCTGAAAAGTAGGGCTGGTGCACGGGTGGGACGGCTGAGGTGAGAGTGAGAGTGAGGAAGGGGCCAATTGATTCCGCCTCTTCGTTGCTGGTCGTTTCTTGCTTTTTCGTCTCGTGCTTCGTTGCTTCATATTCTTTCTTCTTTGTTTTGTTCGATTCTTTTCGACTCGATTTCGTATTTTTCATAGTCTCATTTCGTGCCTCTCTTCTCTTCCTGTACCTCGCGTCGCGCTAATTGACACGCAGTTTTCAGATCACCTTCACAACATGTACTGGTTCTATTTAGTGTCGCTATTCGTGTCGTTTGCTGCCGCGTTGCACCTCGACGTCAAGGCAGAAGCAAAGCCACAACCAGTGTGTGTCAGAGACTTTGTTCAAGAGGGCCAGTTGGTCGTGGTCAACATCAAGACCAACGGCCGCGTTGGCGACGGACAAGTTTTGGACATGAAAATCGTGGATTCTTTGGGAAACGAACACAGGTCCAAGAAGGACTTGGCGGGAACCGTCAAAGTGGCGTTTACCAGCGCCTACAGTGCTGCTTTTGACGTGTGCTTCACCAACCACCAGGAGAGAAAATGGTCGCGTCACACGGAATTGTCCCGGGAAATCGAGTTGGAAATCGAGTCCGGGGCCGCTGCCAGAGACTGGAACGCGGTGCAGGCGGCGGAGAAGTTGAAGCCGGCCGAGGTGGAGTTGAAGAAAGTCGAGGAAATGACCAAGGAAATCGCGGCCCAGCTCCAGTACTTGAAGGTCAGAGAGGCCACCATGAGAGACACCAACGAGTCCACCAACTCGCGAGTCAAGTACTTTTCCATCTTGGTGATCCTTTCGCTCGTGGGCTTTGGAACCTGGCAGATTCTGTACTTGAGACACTACTTCAAGGTCAAGCATATCATTTAAATAGGAAACCTGCTACGAAAAATATCTCCATACTTTACAAATGAGGCCTGGTCCTTTTGACTGGCTCGCTTCCACAACCGGGCGCTGACACCGTCGGCGTGCTCTACTCCCTCTCGTAGCTGGTGCAAAAAATCCCCATGCTGAGAATACAGTTGCAACTCGGTCAATGCCATGTCTAGTAGCCACCCGAGCAAAAACGTCGCCTTGCACCATGCTTCCTCCAAACCACCGTTGCTGCCGCTTTCCTGAACAACCATCTCATACAAGTCTTTTTGGCCAATTATCGACACCATTTCTTGAGCAAATTGCACTTCCCACGGAAACTGCGAGGCGCCCGGTCTGACCTCCAAGTCGATGCCATAGCGACCTGTGAGCGTATCCACGAGCTCCCGAGCAAGCTCCATCATCATACGACTGCAGTGGTTGGCGGGAACCTGAAAAACGGACATTTCATTGCGAACCAAAGAAGCCTCGAAGAACAGCTTCAACAACCTGTACCTGAGCCTACAGAGCTTTTTCGCCATTTCTTGCACTAGAACGGCGGTGACAAGATCGTAGTCCTGCGGCTCGACTTCACTCAGCCCCAAGAAGGCATCGCCCTTATCAAAAAATAGCCCATTGTAGTACACAAGCGACAAGATCTCGAACCTCAAACCCATCGACTCAACCATATCATTTGAGCCAAACAAATCAGCTTTATGTGCACTTTTTCTGATCAAGTGCCGATCCCTAGGGTACGGGCTCGTGGGCACATCGTCCTCGTGTTCTGTGCCGTAGAAAACCACGGAGTTTATTCGCTTGTACCACTCTTCTTTGTCTCCCGAAACCTGGGCCATCAATGCCCTCAAAATGAACAAAGACGGGTCCTGCAACGCCGATATGATCTCGTTTTGCTTCGACTCGCTGCTGTAGAAGAACATGTGCACAAGCTCGTCGTGGTTCACTCTTCCGTCGTTCATGAGCAGATCCATGACACTGACAAAGTTGATCGTCACCAACCGCCATATAGCCTGCAAAAACCTGCTGTATCCCTGGTACAAGTCGTGGTAGCAAGACTCTGGCGAGTCTCCCGACGACTTGGAGCAGCAGTGGAAGGCCCACTTCATCAAGCTCCACAAGTTATATGGATTTGAAGTAGAAGGACATATAGCAGTGGTTATACCAGGCTCAGCAAAGATGCTGATGTCCGCTGGAATGTAGTTCTTTTTGCCAACACTGCTACGGCGGGGCTTCTTGCCTGGCGAAACCACAATGCTTCGTTTCTTATGTTCATCGACCACGGCGGAAAGTAAGAGCTCTTCTTCCGAGTCGCTGACGAACTCAAATTGGTTAATGGTTCGTTTTGTCGAGGAAAAGTCAGCCATGACATTCATAAGCGTAGAGTACACGGCCTGGTAGACGCGGGGGTCGTCGGTGTAAGTGGAAGACATGATTTCACACAAGCGTCGTAGGATAAATTCGGCTCGCTGGTTGTAGCTTGCAACAGGATGAGATATGATTTGTCTGGGCTGGTCAAGGGCATTCTGCAACATTCTTGTGATATCGTTTCCCTCAGCACTGGAGAAAATGGCCGGGAAGCGGCAGCTGAGCGTAAAAAGTACTCGGATAACCTGTTCAGTGGGAACCACAATTTCCTCCACGAGCAGCTCTTCCGTTTCCGTTAGCAAAAAATCGATGGTTTGTGGGTCCAGCACATCAATGGCGGCGCCAGCGTCTCCCAAGGTGGACTCTATCGTGTGGGCATATTGCTGGTTGGGGCCCAAGCGCATGCGGGGAGAAAAACAGAAGGTGAGTGCAATGAGTGCAATGAGAAGAAGCTGAAATTGATAGGACTCAATTTACCTGAGCATTGAAGGGATGTACTCGTCTATGGGTCTCCGGGTCAAAGCACCAGAAAAGGATGGAGTGTGCTGGCCCGCAATTAGGAAAAATTGTCAATTGTGAATAACACTAGTTTTCACTTATCAATTTTCAGTTTCTCTTCGCTTTCGCATTCTTCATGAGCGTAACTGTACGTAGCTGCAAATCCACTCCAATTCACAACTAACCCAGCTTCATACTGCTACGGGCGACTTAGACTTAGCCCTTCACCTCGAAGACACACAGCAGTCCAACCACGTGGAAAACTTTCTTCGCCATTGCGGTTCTGGCACCTACAACGACAACTGTATAGTGCGGTACATTCCCGATTTTATTCTTCAGTGCGGAGACCCTACGAACACAGGCCGAGTATCGGAGCCGGCAGACCCCAAACATGCCTTTACTGGCCCCAAACAGAGCAATTGGAAACCGCAAGCTACGAAGATTGAGCGGGGTACCATCATGGCCATCAACCACAAAGAGCACCTGGTGGGGTCACAATTCTTCATAGTTTTGTCCGGCAAGCACGCAGCGGCATTGGGAGACAGGAGCCAGTACACGCCCATTGGCAAGAGCGTGGGGAGCCTTGGGGCGCTAGACCAAGTGGAAGCGAGCGCAGGCTTGAGCAGTGAGAACTTGAAAAAGAACGGGAAAATTAAAGGACAGTGGAAAGAGGAGCCGTGGATAAAGACGGTGGAAATACGGTCCAATCCGTATGCGTAAGTTCATTATACAGCTAGTGCTAGTCCAACTCGCCCAAGTTCCCGAGGATCTCGGCAAAGTCTCGAATGGTTATCCCAGTGCCAGACTTGGGTTTGTCCAAGTAGAAGCTTGTGGGGGTCCCGTCTTCCTTCGTGGAGCAGCAGCTCAACATGCTGATCAAGAAAGAGTCGCCAAGCGGCCCGTGCAGCCCCAGATCCAAGTTCATGTGCTCTTTGATAGCCTGGAGATGAGGAAGCGTCAACCGAAAAGTTTCAGGATTTGCGCCAGGCGAGCCAACGTCCACAAAGAGTTTCCAGCTGGCAAGAATATGCGAATGGTTGTTGCGGAACTTGATAAGCGTGCTTGTGTTTCGTATGAGTTTGTCGATGTCCACCACATCGAGTAGTTGGTGGGGGTTGGAAGATGTGGTCAAGGTATACGCAACGAGCATCTGGAACGTGATCCACTCGCTGTGGTTCGCCACGTCGACTCCTCGGCCATCAATGTGGGAGTAGTAGTATTCAATGCATTCTGAGACATCGGAGAAATAGCAGCTGGGAATGTTGAGTCCGCGGAAGAAATTGGGGAGAGTTTGGAGGTGGAAGTCGCCTCCGTCGGTATGCTCGGCGTACGCCTCGAGGATCTCGTCCTCGATATCCTCAGGAACCTTGGGAAACTGCTGTGATTTACCGTCCCGTCGAGGGGCCATCTGGGGTAGGTGAAATTTCGATAAGCGCGAAAAATCTCGAGTCCAGTAAAGCCCGATAACAATCTCAATACTTAATCGCGGTCTATCATTGACATCATGGCCAGATCCACTTCCCTCGTGGAAGCCACCCACCGATTGGGCGACGTGCCGTGTCGAGTCTTCTTCAAAAATGAGCTCGAGCAGCCGTCGGGAAGCTTCAAATTGAGAGGAATCGGCCATCTTATCAGCAAACGGTTGGCGGAAAAAGAGCCGGGAAAAACCAAAGTGCACGTTTATTCGTCTTCCGGAGGCAACGCCGGCCTAGCAGCAGTGTACGCCAGCAAAGAACTCGGCGTTGCGTGCACGGTTGTTCTTCCACAGACGTCGGCGGCTGTTGTTGGAAATCTTGAAAAATTGGGGGCCACGGTAATTATGTTTGGAGACCATTGGGGCATTGCGGACGACCATTTGCGGAACGTGGTGATGAAGAGTGCTCCAAGCGATGTCCAGACCGTCTACGTGCACCCATTTGACGATCCTGTGATCTGGGCCGGCCATGCTACTTTGGTTGACGAAATCCAGACCCAATTGAGTCCAAATGATGTCCAAGCCATAAGAGGAGTCGTGTGCAGTGTTGGCGGCGGGGGCCTCTACAATGGAGTAGTGGAGGGCTTGAAACGTAACGGAATGGACGAAACTTCAGTGCTAGCAATCGAAACGTTCCAGACCCCCACGTTTTCCCGTGCGGTTGAAAATGGTGAAGTGGTGACTTTGTCGTCGATCAAGACCACAACCACGTCGTTGGCGTCTCCGTACTTGTCTCAGAAGGCGCTTGAAAACTACAGAGAAGGGAAAACTGTGGTTAAAATGGTGGACGACTTGGAAGCGAAATCGGCTGCCGAAAAGTACCACGAAGTGTTTGGAAAAAAAGTGGAAGCTTCCTGTGGAGCAGCTTTGACTGCCGTGCTTGGGCGAAAGGAGTTTCTCCAAGAATTGGGCTTGACCAAGGACGATATAGTCGTGGTTGTAGTGTGCGGAGGGGTAGTTGGAATCTGAAGGGAGAGAAGAGAGGAGGAATAGAAGACAAAGAATATGAAAACGATGGAGGAAGTGAGATGATGCGAGTACGGAGCAATGCATACATAGACGTCAGTAAGCGGGCAGGTAGAAATAGACATGAGAGAGAACAGATAATGAGTTAAAGAGCGAAGAACGCAAGGCAACTGTTGCAATTTGCAGCCGAAAAAAAGTGTAGACCAATTGAACTGAAAATATTACTCACGATAACCATCGTATGTCCAAGGATATCCCAATACTTCCAACTATAGTCTATAGCTGTTTTTTTGTTCTTTTCTATTTTCTTCTCATTCTCTCTTCTTCTCTTGCTAGTGCTCTTGCTCTCCGCGAAAATCATATGTAATCTCCGCACTTTCTTTCCAGCTTCACACCTACACTCACCACTTTCACTCTACCAACTCACCCATGGCACCCAATACCTGGCTTCCCTTGTGGAACTCTACCCAGGAACCCCCTACGACCACTATACAAGAACCAGAACCAAGAAAAAGTCGACTGGACCAAAATACACCACCTCGTTCGCTCCTGCTATCACCCCAGAAACCGGCCAATGGACACAGAAAAAGACACTTTTCCGCTGGTTCGAGTGCCATGCCGGCGGTAAAGGCCAAGGACTCGGCCCTCCAGTCGTCCACCACTTCGTCCCGTAGCTGGTTATGGGGCGGAAGGCTGAAGATGAAGACCGAGGACGACCATGAAGAACCACCAAACGGCAACGACGAGGCCCAGGACTACGAAAATGAGGAGACTGACGCCGACGGAGGATACTACGAGGAAGACGAAGAGGAGGAGGACTACAGTAACGAGGTGGACGAACGAGCAGTGAAGAAAAAACGAGGCTGGAGCTTCTGGACCGTCGAGAGTTCCCAGGACCAGAAGGAAACCAAAGAGAACGGAAGAGAAAATGCGAAAGAAAACGGCAAGGAAAACAAGGACGAAAAGCCGGACAGCAAAAAACGGGATGTTTCGAACACTCTTCTCACCACGGCGGCGCTTCCAACGAGACAGGATCTTTTGGCCAGCGACCAGAAACAACAGGACGGGCAAGTGGACGACGCTGTGCTCTACAAACCCCACGACCTGGCGCTGCAGTTCAACAAAATCAACACCCACAAGAACGAGAATCTCCGCGAGAACCTCATCGTTCCAAACTGGAACCTGTGTCTCCCGCTGCAGTCGTCGTCGCTGAGCTCCACCACCGGGATTGCCCACACGCTTTTCGGCTCTGCTTCCACCGCCAACCAGAACCAGCAGCAAAACCAGAAGCTAGACCTCCGCAGTTGGCGACAGGTTTTGAACCAGCTTCTGAACCGGCTTGGCTTCAGCTCTCAGTCTCTCGTGGGGGTGGTTGGCAGCGACGACAGAGAAGATGCGGACGGCGACGACACTGCCGAGCACGCAGAGATGAGCGAGTCGGACCAGGTGGAGCGAGAGGTCAATCTCTTGTACGAAAAAACCTACAGACTATACGGCCGCAGTCTTGCCAAATTGCCCAATAGAAAGAGAGCGTGCCTTCCCAACTACAACAAGTACTACACAGTGGACGGCTACCCGCAGGACCTGGCACAGCACAACTACCTGTACAACCCGGAGCAGGGAGTCACCATCAGCAACGATCCGATGGGCAACCTCTTGATCAACCACAAGCCCAACAGTGGGCACAGAAGCGGCACGTTTCAGTCCAATATCGTAACCCAGAAAGCAGGCCCGCTACGCAAAATCAAGAAGATTCTCATCATAGGAGTCCACGGCTTCTTTCCCACCAGAATGATCAGACCGATTATTGGTGCGCCCAAGGGAACGTCTCTCAAGTTTGCAAACGAAGCCGAAAAGGCCATGATCCGCTACTGTGTGGATAACAACATGATTTCCGACGACGAGACGAACAGCATATCCATCCAGAAAATCGCCCTTGAGAAGGAGGGAAAGATATTCGACCGGGTGCAGTTTTTCACCGACATACTCACCCAATGGCAGCGAGAAATCAACGACGCCGACTTCATCTTTGTCGCCTCGCACTCGCAGGGCTGTGTGGTTTCGATCATCCTCCTTGCCCGTCTTATCAAGTTGGGCATTTTGAAGGATCCCATCAAAAAGCGCATTGGGCTTTTGGGCATGGCCGGCATCAACAACGGGCCGTTTTATGGCGTGGACAAGTCGTTCTTCATGAAGGCGTACTCGGCCATCGAGCACGACTCGCTCATGGAGCTCTTTGAGTTGACCAAGTTCACCAGCGAGCAGTCGTTGGTGTACAAAGAATCGATGCAAATCATCATCAATGCCAATGTCAAGTTGACGTTCATAGGCTCCATCAACGACCAGCTTGTGCCCATGTACTCTGCTGTGGCATCGCATGTGTTCCACCCCAACATCTACCGGGCCTGCTACATCGACCATGCGTCGCTGACTCCGCCGTTCATCTCGAAATTGGTGTCTCTTTGCTGCCACCTTCTGAACATCGGGTTCTTTGACAACAACGTCCTCAAGGAGCTCAGTCCCATTCTCGCGGGCCCGTTGACGGGCGGCGGCCACTCCAAGATCTACAACGATGGAAAGGTGTACGACTTGGGCATCAAGTTTGCGCTCGACACCGACGACATCGTGATTCCCCCAACGTCCTCTTCTCACATGATAGCCGACCTGGCCAGCTCGAACCACCACGGGTTGTCGGAGGGCTCGTTGGTGAACGGTGTGGGTGGCTACGACTCGTTGGATGCGGCCGCTAGTGCAGACGAAGTGCACAAATTGCCGTTTACAAACCAGGTTTACATCAAAGAGTACAACGTGAGCAAGGTGGGCACCAACCCATTCATACTCCCGTGGTGCCTCCGGGGACTTCTTTTCAACATTGAGAAGAACTGGCCCAACAACAATAAGCTTCTACTGGTGGACAACGGCAGAGATGTGGGGAAAAACGGCTACGACGAAATCAACGAATTGTACGAGTTGTTCGAGCTGTGGAAGCCAGAAACTAAAATATTGAAGGACTTGAAGTTTCGTCTCAATGGCTTGCGGGCGAGTAAGTTGTAAGGTATATACTAATGCGAACATATTCACTCCTTCCTGCGAGGCAGGCTAAACCGCCGAAATACGCGCGAAATATCAGTGTTGATAAATGGACCATTTCCAAGGTGTGGACTGTGGGGTCTTTTCCAATCGTCCCGACGCCATGGGAATCAACACGTATGTCGGCCTGCACCACACCATCCCCAGGGAAACTCCGGAACCGCTAACTCCTTCCGATACGCATTCGGTGATGTCTATAAAATCCATCGTGGCTCCGCTGCCAAATCTACCAGAAGAAAAACAACCGAATGGCGAGATACCGACCAAGACAAACGAGCAGGGTGCGGACTTGGTGGAAACCCTTAAGGAATTGGTCCAGGTGGATCTTTCTATGACCAGTTTACAGACGAAAATCGACGTTATTGACGGTGAAAAAATCCAAAACATACTCAACACATTGGAAGATTATGATCCCGAGGCCACGACGGTGGAAGAACGCCAGAGCATCGAAAAGCTTGCCACATCGAACCACACGCTCAAGGAAATCCGCCAGGAACATCCGTTCAGAGACGACGTAGCGGTGGACAGATTGAGCACCGAGTTCAATCCGTTTCTTCGGCGCAAAAAATTCAAGAATAACCTTGACCGTTTGTTGTATATTTCACAGTGGTACACGTCGAGCGAGTTCAATGCTGGAAAGAGGTCAGACGGCGAAGCTGAAGACGAAGCACCCACGGAAGGAAGGAGACTACGGCCACGAAGAAAGCCGAAACAGGTTTCTCCTGAGCCCGAAAAAGTGGAGGAGGGAAAGCCTCGAACCAAGAGAAGACGTACCAAGGCAGCTACGAAAGACGACACACCAGAGTCGAAGGATTCGGGAGACAAGTACAACCCGTTTGACCCGGAAAATATCTTGGAAGATACCTTTCTTCCACTCCACGGCAGACAGGCGTTTGCAGACTCCATTTACAGAGACTCCCCTTCTCTTCCACCTCTTGTGACAAGAATGGAGCCCAAATTAAACGTGTCTGTCGACACCTCGGCAAGCAACTTGATCACACAGCACACCAAGCATTATAAGAACTTGCCCGGTTCGTTCCCCACACTTTTCACAACCAATAGCGACGGGCAGGAAGTCGCCAATGTGAACAACAGAATCCGGATCCGGTTCTTGCTCTATCCAATGCACTGCGAAGAGTATGTGCTTGCACAACCCAAAAGTAACCAACTTGACCCCGTCGACGAAATCATCAAATTCTTTCAAGTCAACCACGGGTTGTATTTTTCAGGATCCACAAAAATCAGGAATATGATAGTCACCAATTACTGCCAGAAATTACGTGAAGCGGTCGACAACGACGACCTCGATTCGTTTGTGTCTATCATAGACAGGTGGAACCAGTTGGTGCTTCAGCTTTCGCCCAACACGTCTTTCTGGTCTGACATCAACCCCGAGATCCGAATCTACACTAAAAAGGTTGAAGAAAAGTTTTCTGAAGCTGATCTAAAACTCAACATTTTCCACAAAGAGATAGCCAAGCTCGCTGCACAAAAAGATAAACATGACAATAACGAAGCAACAAAAGCAAACGACCTTCCTGACAATGGCAGTGTTTCTGGCGACTCCAAATCAGAATACAAGCGAGATTTCTTTCGCCAGCTCGCAGCGAACCAGAAGATATCTCGCTACGCATTGCACCAAATACTCTCCAGAGTCTACGCAAGAGTGGTGTCTATATCGTCTAACAAGCTCCGCTACTATAAAGCCTTCACTGCTGAAGTTTATGGAGAACTACTTCCGTGTTTCACAAGCGAGGTGCTCACCAAAGTCGGAATGAAACCACATCACAAGTTCTACGACTTGGGTTCTGGGGTCGGAAACACCACTCTCCAAGCTGCACTCGAATTTGGGGCCGCTCTTAGCGGTGGCTGTGAACTTATGGCCCACGCATCTAAACTTACGCTTGAACAATCGAATATGGTGCAACGAAACTTGAGTGTTTTCGGGCTCAAACAGCTCAATCTTGAATGGGCGCTTCTGCAAAGCTTTGCTGACAATGAACAGGTGCGCCGAACAGTCATTGACTGTGACATATTGATCGTCAACAACTACTTGTTTGACGCAGAACTCAACTACAAAGTGGGAAAGCTACTATACGGATTGCGCCCTGGGTCGAAGATCGTGAGTCTCCGAAATTTCATAAGTCCCCGATACAAGGCTAGCTTTGACAACACCATCTTTGATTATCTTCAGGTGGAGAAGCATGAGATGGAACATAACATGTCTGTCAGCTGGACTGCTAACAAGGTGCCATACTACATTTCTGTTGTACAAAAGGAAATTTGCAAACAATACCTCTAAATATATACATTATTTTTGACAATCAAACCTTTTTCCTCTTATCAGGAACCGCAGTTATCTCCCTGGACCTCTTGTTTCCATTGGTTGTTCCATTCCCAGAAGGCTCCACCGAGCCGACTCGCGAGCTACTGGTGGAGTTGCTAAGCTTTCCTTTCTTTCTCAAATTTGCCGGGCCTTCAAGTTCCCTCGTTATGGCAAGAAGAAGCGTGTTCACTCTCCTTCCCAACTCTTGCGGAGTTCGGGACCTGATGTACCAATCAAACTTGAATAAGTCGCTTTTTGCTATTTCTTCCTTGATTCTTTCGGCCAAGTTTTCACTGAAAAGACCGATCTTATGAACACAGTTCAATATGAAACGGTCTTCAAGTTTCGAGTAAATTCGTTTGGAGTTGTTGGGGGGATATTGAATCTTGAGATCCTCTAAGGGATCATCCAATGGGTCAAGCTTGAGATTAAGCAATCTCCACTGGTTCAGCAACTTTGCAAATTTCTTTTCGCTGCTCTCAATCTGTGAAATATACTTTTCGTATCCGTCAATCAACGAATACGACTCCCAAAACTTTTTCAGGTATCTCTCGACATCTTCGGGCGTCTTGCTGCCCAAAGCTTGAGCGATCTTGTCATATGAAGCTCTTCCATATTTGGCGGAAGCATGTATAAAGTTTGTGAAATCACGACGGGTCCAATTGTGAAAGCTCTGCTCCAACAATTTGTTCTTCAAGTCAATTTCTTCTTCTGATAGAGGTACCACATTATCAATCTTTTCTTGCTCCACTTTGCGCTTCTCTTCGCGAGATAAACCATCCTTTTTGAACTCGTCTGCTAGGAATTCTTCATCGCTATCGCCAAATTCGTCTAGACTGAAACGATAGCCAATTTCCTTTTTGAAAGAAAGCTGCTCTCTTTCTAACAACTCCTTCAAGCCTTCGGGAAAGAACTGGTGGTCTTGCACATTATACACTTTTGGAGCTCTAATCTTTGAATTAGTGAGACATTTTCCGTTGCTCTTTTGGGTCGTCTTCAACATATCCTTGTAGTAGCTGTCGATGGAATACGTCTGTTCTTTTCTTTCTCTCTTGGATGGGTTGATCCAGGTTAATCCCAAACCGTTCGAATGATCTTTTTTGGCGAAGTTTTGGCCATTCCATGTATAGGCAGACGAGTCCGAAGTAAAGTTTTGCAAATCATCCAAGCCCAATGTGTTGAATTTAGCATTCAAATTCGCCGTCTTTTCAGCACCCCTTCGCAAGACCGCTTCGATGTCGTCATCCAACAAAGAAGAGCCGCTCTGAGACTCGAAGACCTTTTGGGCACCATGCTGGATCATACCAAGCAAATCGTCCTTGGAGTTCCCTATGGCATTAGCGTTACCAACCTGTCGTCCTTGCTGGATAACCAATTGATCCAATCTCAACTTTTGGGCGGCTCTCTCCAACACCTTTTCTTCGATTGCATTTTCGGTCACAAATCGGTATACATGAACCTGCTTCTTTTGCCCAATTCTGTGGGCTCTGTCCATCGCTTGCAAGTCCGCCTGGGGATTCCAATCGGAGTCATAAAGAATCACAATGTCCGCGCTGGTCAAGTTGATTCCAAGCCCACCGGCTCTGGTTGTCAAAAGGAAAATGAACTTGTCCAGGTCGGGAGCATTGTACAGGTCAATGGCTTCGATTCTGTCTTCATGTGCAGTGGAGCCGTCGATACGACAGTATTCGTAGTCACGTAAGTAGCAGTAATCCTCGAGAATGTCAAGTAAACGAGACATCTGAGAAAAGATCAACACACGGGAGCCTTGTTCACGAAACTTTTTCAACATTTTGTCTAATATTATCATTTTTCCTGAGTTGTACGCCAAGTGTTCGTCGGTAGTATATGGTGGGCCAGGCTCTGCTCCATCAAATAAATACGGATGGTTGCAACACTTTCTCAACTGCATCACTATATTGAGAAGCCTTGTCTTGCCTTCTCGTTTACCCACCACGCCGTTGACTGCATCGATGTCTTTTTCCAAGAGTTTCTTGTACCATCGGATTTGCATTTCTGTCATTCCACAGTAGACGTTGGTTTCTATTTTAGGGAGCAACGAGGTCTCCACGTCTGATTTGACCCGTCGAAGAAGAAACGGACTCAAAACTTTGTGCAACTGCTGGACAACCTTGTCCTGGTTGCCTTCTTCCTTGGAGCCCTGGCTCTCGAACCATTCGTCGAACACCTCGGAGTTGCCGAACACATCGGGAAGAAGAAAGTTGAGCAAAGCCCAAAGTTCGTGGAGATTATTCTGGAGCGGAGTGCCGGTTATAAGGAGCCTGTTTTTCGAGTAGAACAACCGGATAATCTGCGACAACGAACTGTCCTCGTTCTTTATTCGATGAGCCTCGTCCACCACAATATACTGCCATCTGAACTTCTTGAGCTGGGACTTTTCCCGCATCACCATTTCGAACGAAGTGATCAACACGTCGAAATCCGCCTGCAAAAGGCAGTTTTTGATGAACTCGGCCCGGTCCTCCTTGTTGCCCTGGAGCACCACCGCCTTGACCTCGGGGGTCCACCGGGCAAACTCACGTCTCCAGTTGTCCAAAGTCGACTTGGGCACAATTATGATGAACGGACCGTCGATATTCTTGATGTAGCGGAGATAGCCGAGGAATGCAATTGTCTGGAGGGTTTTCCCCAAACCCATTTCGTCGGCGAGAATGCCGCTGAGTCTGTTTTCGTACAAAGAGATGAGCCAGTTCAAGCCCTGGATCTGGTACTCGCGCAAGGTTCCGTCCTTGATGTACAGCGGGGATTCTGTGATGATGGTCAGATGGGACTCGTCGTCGTCAATGTGCTCTTCGTCTTCCAACAACTCGGCGTCTTCTTCCTTTTCGGTTTTGCGTCTGCGCTGCTTTTTCTTCTTTGTGGGCTGCTCGAACTCGATCTGGGAGTCGATTTGCTTGACGAGTTTCTTGAATTTGGGATCTTTGGAGGCGTTTATATCGATAAAGTGGCGGAAGAGGTCGGTGAGCCCCAAAAGATATTTGAACCGCTTGGTGCTGTCGTCCACGTCGTTGGACCGAGCCACCTTGGGGTCTGCCGAAAGGATGTAGCGGTCGATGCGTTGCAGTCGCGACTCACGTTTGGACATGGTGGAATAAGGAGTATGTAGTTGCTAACTAAAATTCAGGTATGGGCGCGGGTAACGGCGACGCATGTATGGATCTATACGCGCGGAGATGGGCAGCTGTGCAGGTGCTGTGCAGGGGCCGGTGCAGCACCCGGTGCAGTGCCCGGTGCAGCGCCGCAGTGGGTGCGACAGACGTTTCCAGCGGCCAAGGTCGCCTAATTAACTCATCACCCAGACTTTCTAGCTACTCCCTTTCTTCGGTTTATTCCACCACGTTGCCCTCCACCACCCCCCAGTCCACCTTCTTGTACCCGTGCGTCCCCATCCACTCGTTGCACTGGCGGAACACATGCAGTTCAAACCATCCTCTGCTGGCCGAAAGCGGCGACGGATGCACACTTTTGATCACAATGTACTTGCTGGGGTCGGCCAATTGCCTCTGGAACGCCAGCACTCGTTTCTGGGCCGGCGACCCCCACGCCATGATGGCAATGCCACTTTCGGGTGTTTTCGCACAGTACTCGATTGCAACCCGCAACACCTCCTCGGTGAACTTTTCCCATCCCTGGCCCGCGTGGCTGTTGGCCTTGTGGCTCTCGACCGTGAGCACGGCATTGAGCATGAGCACGCCGTTCTTGGCCCACTTGGTCAAGTTTCCGCCTCCCGGCTTGCCGGCGCGGGCCAACGTTTTGTAGTCGGGAACTTCAAACGACGGAAAGTCGAGCTTGAGCGCCTTGTATATGTTCACGAGCAGCGGCGGCGGACGGGTGGGCTCGAGCACCGAGAACGCGAGCCCGTGTGCCTGGTTGTGATTGTGGTACGGATCCTGGCCCATTATGATACATTTGACGGAAGGAAGCGGGGTGTAGTGTGACCAAGAGTAGACTTGTGACGACGGGGGAAAGATGGTTTTGCCCACCTGCTTGGCGAGAAACCGTTTCAAGTTGAGAAAGTACGGCTGGGTGATTGTCTTGTGGAGAAAAGCGAGCCACGACACATGGAGATTGGATATCTCGAGAGCAAGAAGCGACCGTTGTTCGTCGGAAAGCAGCGCCACCCACTCGTCTTTGTTGAAGTTGTGCTGGGCGCAGAACCGGGAGTAGTCTGGGTCAGAGACAAGGTCAGAGGCATCGGAAATTTGGGGTTTTGGGGAAAGATTTGGGGAATTTTGAGGTTTTTGGGGAACGTCTAGCGATGATTCTTGGAGTGGTTTTTGGCATTGGGGCGGCTTGGACACACTGGAAACTGTTTTTATCGTTTTCTGCGGCCCAAAGAAGTCGGTGATCGTGCGGGGCTTCTTGGAAACAACGCTGGCACCCTGGGCTGCTGCCCGCTTCAACGTCGTCATCTTGGCCGTTTACGCGTAAATCGCGAATTTGAGATACGCTGGTGTATGGATGCAACCCCGTCCCCGGCCCGCCGTGGTGCTAGAATTTGCAGCAATTCATTTGCAGCAATTGGCTCGACTAGAATAGTCTTGCAAGCGCATACGGGTACTCGTGGTCCTTGCGCAACACAATGGACGTCAAGCAGCTGAAAAGAAGAAACACTGCTACTGCAGCAGCTGATACCAACGCTGCTCGCATATTTTCACTGCGAATGAAGCGAGTGGGTTTTACCTCATACCGGCCTAGGAAAATCAAAAAGAGCGTGGCGGCGGCTAGTGCAAGGTAGTTAGCCGCCACTAGCAAAGTTTCAATTCCAAATTGGTAGTGGGTGCCGCCGGAAATGTAAATGAACTGGCGCTCGTCGTTCTGGGCGACAAACGGCACTTTTTGCAGCGTGGTGTAGTGGTATCCAGAGGTGAAGAGGAGCACCGCCGCTATGGTCAAAATGGAGTAGACAAGCTTTTTTCCTGCATTTTTGAAGGCTCGAGGACCCCGTTTTTTCACAACCATAATGAGCACAAACGTGATTGCAAAATTGCGGACAAAGGATTTCATGCCGCCGTCCGGCGCTTCCACGTGGATGGGCTTCAGGACCGTCTCGGCGAGCCACTGCGCCATGGCCATCACCTGGGCATTTTCGTTGGCAATTGGAAGTTTAAACTCCAAGTGCGGCTGCTTCAAGATGTACAACTTGTCTTCCCACGACCCGTTATCGGCCTCCAGTTTACCTATGCGATGCGACGGCGGCACGAGCCATATATGGGGGATCTCCGACAACCCAAGCAGGTCGAAAATGGCGATATTTGTGCGATCCACAATATCGACCTTGGCTATGAACACCAGATCGCTGGCAAAGTGGTCCCGGAAATACGACCGGGACACCTTAGCGACGATGTTTTCGAGCAACAAGCACAATTCACACTCGTGGCGGGGATCTGTAGACGTCAAAACGAGCAAAGTGTAGTACGGCCTCGGGCCGCTGAAAAGCGAAAGATCAGAGTTGGACGTTTGTATGACAAAATTCGGTGAGTTGAGGGCACTCTCGCGTAGCGACGGCACCATGTTGGCACCCACGAACGCCATTGAGGCCCAGAAGAGCGCCAATGCCCGGAACACTAGCATGGTTCTGCGGCTGGAGAGTCGAGTATTTGAAAATTGAGATTTGGAGAGTTCGTGTGGTGTATGGGTGTCATATACGGGCAGTCATAGTCTATGTAGTTTCGTCGACGAAATCTTGGCGTTCGTCCTGGTTGATGATGAGAAAGCCCAGCGTGACGGTCAAGGCTCCCAATAAGTAGAGCCAGTCGATGTTGAAGCCCTTTACGAGCCAATCTCCAATCATGGCGAGCGGAATTGTCATGGAAAGTCCCACGGTGACGGTGAGCGGAGACGTTAAAAGCACGGCACGGCACCAGCAGAAGTCGCTGACGAAGGTTATGAAGGCATTGACCAAGAGGAGCACAACAACGTGCCTGGAAGGGGGAATTTCGAAGGTCTCGATACCGGTGAAATGGAAGAAGATCACGAACGGCCAGAGGGTAGCGAGACAAAAAAGCCCCACGAACCCAAAGAAGAGGTGGGTGTCGAGGGTTCTTTCCTGGCCCGACACCCGCGCCATGGTTTTGAACTTCAACAAGATGGTGTAGATTCCGTAGATGAGCGCACCCAACAACGCAAGTGCGTTTCCCCAGAGAACCAAGAGTCCGGTGGTGGGGGTGTTGGGCACCAGGTCTGGGGTCAGCGCATCCAACTTTGTCACGATGGTTACGCCGACAAAACTGAGCACGATTCCGAGCACTTTCAGTCTGTTGATGCGTTCGATGGAGTACAAAAACCCGATTATAAGCGTGAAAAACGACGACGTCGTCGACAAGATGGTCTGGGAGGCAACCGAGGTGTACGACAACGACGCATTGGTGACGAGGTTGGCGCCAAACCACAACGAGATGAACTGGAGCGAAAGCTTGACGGTCTCGTATTCTGAGATTTGTTCAGTTTTTGCAGCTTCTGGCGCCACCATGCCCGCCAAATTTTCGTTGCTGCCGTAGTCTTCGTGCACGGAGCTCAGCACCTGCTGGTGGCCCCTCGCCTGGTATCGAACTCGAGATATCAACTCAAGAAGCGATATTTTTTCCGCCCGCAAATACGGCACAAGATAGAAGATAAAGCAGCTGGTGTTGATGAAGGTGATCAAGAACGGCTTGCGGTACACGTTCAGCTCGAAAAGATCGCTGACGAGAAACAGCGATAGCACCCAAAAGATCACCACCGATGTGAGATTGAAAAGTCCCAACACCCATTTTTGTGCAGCAGAAAGATCTCTTTCCGGGGACGCGATCGAGCCCCATAGTCTCAGTAGCGGGTTCATTTGTGGACGTGGAATTGGCCGGGGCGGCTTCGAAAGTGGCGAAGAAAAATGGAAAATTAGTGTGAAAAATATGCCAAAACTGAGGACCGACGAGCTGGGCACGGTCTGTTCCTGGTACCTTGTGGCTCCTAAGTGTGATTCTGGGGCCCGCAAGGAATGAAAAAATGCCGGAAAAATGCCCGAAAAACCCCCGGGTGTCTAAAAAGTGTGCAAGTAACTCCCACTGACTCGTGGATTTTTGACTCTTGACGTTATCAATGGTGGTTGGCGGCGGAACGCGGAGCGACGGTGTGGAGGGGTGGTGCACGGGTGCGGGATCCGGCACGGAAACGAGAGATAATGCAAGGTTGTCGTGTGATTGTTTCTTGAACTTGTTTATTTGTGCAAATTTTTTGGTGACAGCTGCCCGTGGACTTGCCATTTTCTCGCACCCAGAACCCGACACAACACCCGGAGCAGGCCATGGAGTCCGAACCGCTCAATGGACGTCGCCAATCCCACACGTTTTTGGACACTCCGATCGGGTCTTTCAAGGGCCCCAATTCGCTCCACAACTTTGCCAGCTCGTTCACAAGAGCCCAGAACTTTGTAGCGTCCAAGATAGACAATGACATCCACAAAAAGAGATCGTTTTTTGTGTCGCTGCCGGGGGAACATGGCGAATTAGACGACGAAACTTACGACCCGGAGCTCATGATGCCGTCCCGCCGAGGCGAACGGCTCAGCACCGTGATCCAGGACTTGCCGTTGCGCAACCAGCTGTTTATGTCCGGCTACGAGTCGGCGTTGCTGCCAAACAACGACGTTTTTTACCAGGACGAAATTCTTTCCGCGCTCAACACCACCCGGACCCGGCACTCCTCGTTGGGCACAAGCAACGGAATCCCCATCCACGGCGACGCCAGCGACACGGCGCGCAAGCTCATGCCCGCCAGGTCGTTTGCCAGCTTGCGGTCGTCGTTTTCCATCGCTACCACGGCATCGCACTTCAACCTCAAAAAGATCGAAGACCGCGATGGTAACGTCGTCACTGTGGTTGCGGGCCAGTCGACTGCTCCGCAGACCATCTTCAACTCCATCAACGTGCTCATCGGCGTGGGGCTCTTGGCGCTTCCCGTGGGCATTTTGAAGGCGGGCTGGGTCATCGGAGTGCCGCTTTTGGCCGCTTGCGGCACTCTCACGTACTGGCTGGCAACCCTCCTCTCGCGGGCCATGGACACCGACGCCACCATCATGACCTACGCTGACTTGGGGTTTGCCTCGTACGGATACATGGCCAAATTGCTCATTTCCGTCATTTTTTCCGTCGACTTGATCGGCGCCGGGGTGGCTTTGATTGTGTTGCTCTCGGACTCGGTGTATGCGCTCGTCGGAAACGACGAAGCCGGCTGGACCACCACCCGGTTCAAGCTCGTCAGCTTTTTTGTGTTGACTCCGTTCACATTTCTCCCTCTCTCGGTGTTGTCGGTTTTCTCCCTCTTTGGAATCATGGCCACCATCTCCATCACGCTTCTAGTGCTCGCGTGTGGCTTCTTGAAGCCCACGGCGCCCGGGTCGCTCGTCTCCATCATGCCCACCAATATGTGGCCCCAGTCGGTGCCCGATTTGCTTTTGGCAATTGGAATTCTCATGGCTCCGTTTGGCGGCCACGCCATCTTTCCAAACTTGAAAAGCGACATGAGACATCCTTACCGGTTTACGGAAACCCTCAAAAAGACCTACAGCATCACCCTCGTTACAGACCTTAGTATGGGCATCATTGGCTTCTTGATGTTTGGAAGCAGATGCAGTAACGAAATCACAAATAACTTGTTGACCACCGCAGGATATCCTTCATGGTGCTACCCGGTGCTCAGTGGCTTGATCTGCCTCATACCGTTGGCAAAGACCCCTTTGAATGCGAAACCCATAATTTCCACTTTAGACTCGCTTTTATCATTGCATGCATTCGAAGATACCCCAGCATTTCTCGGAGCCTTGAAACTGGTGGCCCGGGTCCTCGTCCGTGTTGGTGTCAACGCCTTGTTTGTGGGCTTGGCGATCCTCTTTCCGGAGTTCGACCGTGTGATTGGTATACTTGGAGCCTCAATTTGCTTCCTCGTGTGCGTCATTTTGCCCGGACTCTTCTACCTCAAACTCTGCCGGGACACCACGTCGGCTTCGGAGAGGCTTGCCGTGTGGACAGCCATCATTGTGTGTGCTATTGCAGGAGTTGTGGGGACATGGGCCGTGTTCGTTTTCTAAACGACTTTCTAGAAAAGGTGAGAAATCAAAGACTTTTCCGCCTAAAAACTTTAATTTGCTATAAAATTCACTGCTCAAGAACCTTGCTTGTTCTTTATCTTGCTAACTTTTGCTATATCTTACTGCATCTCTATATCTTGCTACTTCTTGCTACTTCTTGCTTCCTCTTCACCGCCTACATCGTGGGCCTCTGGAAATCCTGCACCGAGACTTTTCCTGTTATCGTTTCTACAACTGCTATCTACGATCTTTTATGACTGGGGACTTCGAAATATGGAAGCGGGGCCCGTTCACGGCACTTCTTGTTGTGTTGTTGCTCTTGGTTTCCCCAGGTTACTCTCGGCCCACAGAAACCACCAGTGCGGATCCAGCGCCCACTCCTTCAACCATCATTGATGTTCTTTCGGCCGACATTGAGTACTCCTACTTCCTCCGAACGTTACAGCGAAATGGCATGGTACCCATCATAAACAGCTTGGGCAATGTGACGCTTCTTGCTCCAGTAAACCTGGCTTTTGCCGAGAACGAAGCCAAAAATTTCGACTCAAATTCACTCTTGCGCTACATTATCAACCAAAGAGTTCGGGTGGGATACATGGGAAGAAAGGAGATGCTCTTTGAAACTCTTTCCCAGACGCCCGCTGGGAACTATACCATTACCATATCCCCGGACTTCGACCTGCAAGAATACGTTGTCGATAAGAATGCTGCAATTGTAGAACCTGACGTTTACGCCAAACACCAGCAGTCGTTTATCCAGGGAATTGACAAGTTTCTACCCGAGCGACCATCAGCCTGTGAAGTGCTCATGGGCAATTACCTGGTAGACGGGCATTCTATCACTTTTGTTCAGCAACTCTTCCTGATCTTGTTCAGCAAAGACGGCGTGGAACTTGCAGACAAGAAAAAGAAGAAGAAGAAGAAGAAGAAGAAGCATCCCAAATACCCTGCCATACCAGCTACATGCAGCGAGTTTTTGAACAAAACCAAAACCATGTTCATACCGTCAGATTCGTACGTGAACAGCTCGCTTTCCGAGTTGGAACGACGCTATTACCTCGCTCTTTATCATGGCTTCATGAACCCTGATTTCGACACCACCAAGGATGCCATCAAGGAAATGAAGCGAGACGTCGCCTCCTTGCTCAGCAACCTTCTAATTCCTGAATACATTCTCGGCGCAAACGGAACGGGGAGCCCGTTTAAGGCACCTTCAGGAGCTATTTATAACACCAGCTTGGCCACCAATAGTAGCAGGCTATTATTGAACGGCCAGGTGATTGAAGCCACCAGTGCCATGGCTTCCGACAAAGTGCTCCATATCTTTGATGACCAGAAGCACAGATTCTTCGACTCGCTAGGAATCTCTCTCGCACCTATGATCCCCCGAAAGGCACTTTATGCTTTGCATCTTTCTCATTTTGCTCAAGAATTGGAGCTACATAACCTCAAGTCCTTGATTGATGGTTCATCCTCAAACCAAACCATTTTCATCAACATCGACCAGAGAGATGATATCTCCGAAGACCTCAAAGGATCCAGCTACGGAATATATTCAACAAGCGCTAAGCAGTCGCTTCAGTATCAGTTTGCCGAAGGTGCTCAGGAATTCAACGGATACCTGAGACGTCTTCTAGACTCCAAGTTTTGCTCCAAAAAGAAGATGGGTTCTTGCTACAAGGTCAAAGTAGCATCATCCAACTCTTCAACCACCATCAACGACGATGTCAATATAACAAGGGAGCCTATACGCTGCGTTAACGACACTTACATCTACTTTGCAGACGACGACATCGATGCGCCAATCAACTTCAAACAGACTTTGGGCCAGATGATATCCAAATCAGATAATAAGGACGACCTCTGGCACTTGGACGCTGCGAGCTGCTTCAAGACAATTGAAATCCTCAAGCAATTCAAGCTTTTGAGTCTCGCTGAAAACGCCAAAGGGTATACGGTATTCTTGCCAATATCCAATACAAATGCTGGTGCCAGTACTCGTACTCATTGGGATAGGCTAGGATTGGTATTACGGTACTTGAACAATAACGAGAACGAGTTCATGAAAGTGGTCAAAAATCTCGTTGTGGAAGGTTTGATATACTCGGACTTCCAGGGCAAGAATGCCACATTCAAAACTCTTCAAGGTGAAGAGTTGACGATCCGTAACAATAACTTGAAAGCGTACAGCAACGGCATATTTTTGAATGATACACAATTGGAGCTCCCTTTGGCAGGAGACATCCTCTTCAACCAGGGAGTGATTCAGGCCATTGATCAGGTCCTTCTTCCCCAAAGTCTCGAAGTATCCTCTAGAGACCTCATTGAGGCTACTTTTGATACCACTCATAAAGCACATTACATGCTCGATTTGCTCGAGCGGTTTCCGAAGATTTCCTCGATGGTCCTTGGATCCGAACCCAACCACTCTCTTTTGATACCATCCCCGCTGTCGTTACGTGACTTCAACGTTACTGTTTCGTTTCCCAAGCTTTTGGAGTTTTTGGAAATGCATCTTATTCCCAATTCAGAGCTTCCAAAACTTCTCTCGTGTGTGGATGGAGGAAGTGTGTTTTCTGATCGTACGGTAGCCGCTCAAGGTGGGCTCTTGTCCACCAACCATAGTGATGTGATGCTATCGTGCCGACACAACCAGAATACAGAAACCACATTCTTGAAGTTCCACGAGAAAGACAAGTTCCACGAAAAGGACAAAGTTGCATTTCTGTCTTACGACAAGGACCACGAGGTCAAAGTTCTTTCGCATGGATGTTCGTTAGGCTCACAAAATGGCAAGACATGCGTTTTTCTTATCAACAAGCCGTTGAATTTGGACTGGCTCGACCATTCCAAGCACGACAACTTTTTGCACATTCACCTTGGATTTGTCAGTGTTGGAGTTGGAATTATTCTAGGGTTGATCCTATTTGGGGCAGTGTTTTTCTTGCTCGTTTTATGTCTCGAGAAGCCAAGAAAAGGTCGCCCCGTCAGTGCCCCTACGACACCGTTCGAAGGCGAACACGGAAGCGATTTCATGGGAGTACGGAGCTCAGAAGAAGAGGGCATTCCATGGGATCGAGGCTACGAAACAGACTACGATATTGCATCGGAGACTGAAAGTTTGTTACCGTATAAAAAGAAAAGCAAGCACCGGGACTACAAAGCTGGCGGCTCGACGGCTCCGGTTTCTATCCGAACCCAGGATATAACCAAGCACTTGAATAGGGAGAGAAACTTGCCCGGTAACTACTAAACCGGCGACGTTTAGTGTGGGTGCACTGGTGCGAATAGTATGCTCTGTTTGAAACTTGGGTCCCCGATACTTGACAACATGTCTGACGAGATATCGATGGAGGTCCAGCAGCAGCCTGTGGCGGTTGAAAACGCCGATTCCAACACCGCTGTAGACAAGGAAATGACTTCTGAGAAGCAAATGGAAGCAGAAATGATCAAGCAGCGAATGGAAGAAATGGAGCGAGAAGCCGCCAAACTTAGAGAACTTCATGCCCAGCTAAGCGAGGACAAGGGAGGCGATACCGAGGAGGAGAGACGGGATATCGATTCCCGGTCGATATATATTGGCAATGTGGACTACGGGGCCACGCCATTGGAGCTTCAGCAACATTTTTCCGAAAGTGGAGTCGTCAATAGAGTGACGATTTTGACCAACAAACATACTGGACAGCCCAAGGGCTTTGCGTACTTGGAGTTTGCCGACGTAGATGGCGTCAACAAGGCGGTGGCTACCCAGGATGGCTCGTCGTTCCATGGCCGAGAGCTCAAGGTGAGTGCGAAAAGAACCAACGTTCCTGGAGTCAATAGCCGAGGAGGACGCGGTGGATTCAGAGGACGAGGAGCTTTTCGAGCGAGAGCAAGGGGCGGAAGAGGACGAGGGAGAGGGCCTCGTGGAGGCGGCAGGTTTGCACCTTACTAGGTGAAAAATATTCTGGATTTTCTGTGGTAGGTCCTGGATTAATGATTTTCTGCGGATTCTTCATATCAGGCCCTGGATTATTCGGGTTTCTACGGATTCTTTCGATTCTATGGATCGTGGCTAGCCACTGACCTTGTTTGCTTCTCTGACCATTTCGGCGACGACAGGGTTCTCCTTCTCAAGTCCTTCGATCACCCCGTCGATATCCTTCCGAGGCATTTTCTGCTCAAACTTAAACTTGCACTCGGTTCTGTCGATCTCGATCTCCAACCCAGTAATGGATTTGATAAGGATAGAAGTATAGCTTTCTGGTGCGTCGCTCACCTTCCATGGAGCTGGTCGTTTGGTCTCATTTTGAGCAGTGAAGCTGTCAAGTTGGCTACGCACCCACTTGCCGTCATCAATGATCTTGGACTTTCCGTAAACGTGAACAGACGCAAAGTCCCATGTTGGCACATATTTATGGGTTTCTTGCTTTCCAGGGTAATGGCTAGGTGAAATGTAGGAGTCTGCAGATTGAAAAATTACCATCACATTATCGTTTTCTCTCAAGCTAGGGATCTGGTGGTTCACTTTGGCCACATGTGCTCTGAGGTACGATTTTCCTGATTCCGGATCAGTGTAGAGAAAAAAAGGAACGTGGTTTGCGATAAGCCCTTCATCGCCAGATGTCACGATTGTGCCCAAGGGGTAATTGACTATGAGGTCTGCCTGCTTCTCCCAGTCTGTCTCGGCGTACTTTTTAGGAATGTACATAAAGTCTATTGATTGATATTAATGAGTAATCGACCAGGTTTTATTGGTTTGGTATCTCTGCAATGCCCAATGCGGGAAGTGGATGCGAGCGAAAAAGGTCCAATGTGCATGAGAACGGGACGCATGCAGAACGCATTAAAAACGCACCGTTTATGCAGGAGCGGCTGCGGACCCCAAGTCAGGAGCATACGGTGGAGGTGAAGCCGCGGGTCCAATTGTACGATCCAGCGACAAGGATCGTCACGGCGTAACTAGCCACTATCGAAACCACGAGATAGCGATAGAAGTGCCAGCTTTTGGTTAAACCTGCCAACTCGGCTGCAAATGTGCTCACTGTGGTAAGCGCTCCACAAAATCCATCACTAAGTCCCTCGAGGACTTGGCATGCTATAACGGATGTAACTAGCTGCAGCGACGAGGTCTTTCCTCGAGAAAGAACGACAAAGATTGAAAGTAGCGAAGTGCCTGCAAAATTGACAATAAATGTTCCAAGCGGAAATCCTCTGATGCGAGTATTGAACCACCGAGAAATGTAGAATCGAGCCCATGCTCCGAACGGAGCAAATAACACTGAGAACGTCCATGAGCGCCAGGATCCAGATTTTTTGACGGCTATGAGAACAATCGTGACAATATAGGCTGCGATTCCCACCACCATAGACACCCACTCAAATAGATGATAAGTTTTCAAAGACATACTAGGAAACCACTTATCGGAAAAACGGAGCATATCTGAACCCAAGTAGAAGCCTCCGAGAGAAACCGTAACTTGTACAACCCCCACGGCGAAAAATTCCATGATTCCATATGCCCTATTGGGGTAAGAAAAAGCGGTTGGTTCCGTGTTGGTTGATTTGTAGAATATCTCGAGAATGAACGACGAAAATGACGATAGAGTACCACAGAACCCTGTGGCTGCTCCCACGTACAACGGAAGCGATGCTTTCACAGATTGGAGTTTATTCTCAGGAATTTTCCATAATTTTTGCGAATCCACAAGCATTCCCATTACTATGCAAGCGGCAAAATTTGCCCAAACAACTCCACTGAGATAGCTCCCGTCGTACTTGGTGAGCGCCTCAAGGCCCCTACGAGCCAAAACACCCCAAATGGAACCATTTAGTATATTCAACCAGGTTTTGAAACCGGGTTCAACAAAAAATATCAACTGTATTGGGTTGGCCTTTTCGCTTTCGTCGTAAAATCCATCAGGTAGCGACGCCAGAAGTGACAGGTTTTGTCCTGCCAGCCGCTGGCGCAAAACGGATTGCTGTGTATCGTCATCGTCCTCTGCATATCCTGTCGGTAAATCCTCTGCAAGAGATTCCTCACTGCGCATCGTTAATTGTCTTGATACCGGAACTTCAGGCTCATCTGGATCGTACCCGGACGGTAAGTTGCTGCTGAGGACTTCCTCGTCATAATCTTGGACCTGTGGAGGCCCATTAGCTTCCATGACTGTTTATTGACAGTAGCGTAAGTTTTGCAGATGCCTCAGCCTCGCCTGCAGGTGTTCTGATGCGTAGGAAAGATTTTAGGTAAGATGCACAGTGATAAGATTCAGCTGTCAAACATGCATAATTTGGCAGGCTTGACAGCTATGGCTGCAAACTGAGTTCGTACCTGTTGCATTTATGTTATAAATGAGTTGATTCTTGGCGCTTTTACACCGGGGTGTCGGTCCTGTATGTACCTTCCTTAAACGGGCATGAGATCCGAGTCTCCAAAACCGCCGATTGACTATCTTTCTTCATGACTTCTGTTTTTGTTTCTGGAGCGTCTGGGTTTATTGCCCAGCATATAGTGAAGGCATTGATTGCCAAGGGCTACAATGTTGTTGGCTCGGTGCGTTCCGAAGCCAAGGGAGAAACGTTGAAAAAATGCTTGAATTCCGACCAATTCCTGTACGAGCTAGTTGGAGATATCACCGCTGAAGGGGCGTTTGACGGAGCAATTAAGGCGCATCCCGAAGTCACTGTTCTCTTGCATACCGCGTCGCCGTTTTTCTACGATACTACGGATCCAGAGAAAGATTTGGTGATTCCAGCCATCAATGGTACTCGCAACATTCTCGCGGCCGTCAAGAAATACGGACCCCAAATCGAACGGGTGGTTATCACCTCTTCCGACGCTGCGTTGTACTCGTATGAAGGCGAGCAGGACGCCCTGAAGACGTTTGACGAGTCCAGTTGGAATGGAATCAGCTATGAAGATGCGATCAAAGACCCCATCGAAGCCTACTACGGTGCCAAGACGTTTGCCGAGAAATTGGCATGGCAGTTTGTGGAAGAAGAGAAGCCCAACTTCAAGTTGGCGGCGGTCAACCCGGTGTATGTGTTTGGCCCGCAGGCGTTCGACAGTGAAGTTGGGGAAAAACTCAACACTTCCAACGAAATGATCAACTCTTTGCTCAAGGTAGGACCTTCAGGAACATTTGACAACGACAAAGGAGGCTATGTCGATGTGCGGGATGTTGCCAAGGCACATATCTTTGCTTTTGAAAACGATGCTGCTGTAAACCAGCGTCTTTTCATGACAGGCGGCACTTTTAGCACTCAGATGATGGCGGACATTATCAACGAAAAGTTTACTCAATTGAAGGGGAAAGTGCCCACGGGCACCCCGGGCTCTGGTCCCAACGATATCAAGACGTTGGCGCGCAAGTGCAACGAAAAAACCCGGCAATTGTTGGGATTCGAGTTCACTCCGTTGGAGAGAATCGTCGAGGATGTGGTTTCGCAGATTCTCCAAGCAAGAAAGTAGGAAATAGGGGGTCGAAAGTGGAATCAACAGGAATAGAGAAGCGGAAAAATCAACAAGAATAGACAAGCATCAAGATAGAGTTAAGAATTAATCAAGGGCACTATTTCAAAAGAGTAAAGAAAGAGTACAGAGAGAATAAAGAGAAGTACAGTGCAGTATCAAATACTCGTATTAGATAGTTAAGAATTGAATACCGAAGTCCACCCTCCCCAAAGAGAATGAGGAGCAGAGGTACAATATCATATTAAGATTAGAATTGAATCAGACCGAATCAGAAGCATCTTCCACCTCGGAAATCCCCTCGGCCTTGTTGTTGGTCGAGTGAACAGAGAGCTCGCCTCTGAACTCGTGCTCGTGGGGAACGTACGAGGGCGACTTCCAGGCGTGGTCCACCTCCTCGTACAAAGCATCGATTTGCTCCAAAGACATACCCTTAGTTTCGTACACCATAAAGTAGGTGAAGAAAAAACACAAAAAGTTGCAGCCGCCCCAGATGAAGAAAACCTTGGAACCCAAGTTGGCGTTGCCGGGACCCGAGTCCACCATGTACGGCGTGGCGTATGCAATGGCCCAGTTCCACAACCAGTTGGAAGCGGTGGACATGGCGACAGACTTGGCTCTGGTTCTCAATGGGAAGATTTCTCCGACAACCACCCAGCAGATAGGACCCCAGGTGGAAGCGAAAAATGCAATGAAAATACACGAGAACGCAACCAACACTTGGTTGGCGGCTTTGGAGTTGGTGGCTACTCCCACAATGGCCACGATGAACTGCGAGATACTCATTCCGGCGGCACCCACCAACAACAAGTTACGACGTCCCACAAGCTCGATTGCAATCACACCGGGGATTGTCATACCCACGTTAACGATATTGGTGGCTAAGGAAATCAAGAATTCGTTGTCGATACCGGCACTCTGGAAAAACGTGGTTCCGTAGTAGAAAATAAAGTTCACACCGGTCAACTGCTGGAACGCCTGAAGCCAGATTCCCGTCATCAATCTCTTGAACTGCTTGTTGGATCTGGAGAAAAGCATGGACAACGAAGGCTTGCCAAACGAGCACTCAAACTCGTACGCAGCCTTGATGTCCATGTACTCCTCGACCAAGTCGGGGTGGTCAATGGGCAATTTTCTCAATCTTCTCAACGAGTCCTTGGCCTTGTCATCTTTGCCAGCATGGATGTAGAACCGAGGAGACTCGGGCAAGAAGAACATACCGCATCCCAAAATCAACGACCACAAGAATTGCACACAAATGGGGATTCTGTACGAGCCAGAGTCGTTTCTGGATTTGGTTCCCTGGTTGACACAGGCAGCAAGCAACAATCCAATGGTAATGGCCCACTGGTAAAGAGACACCACCGCACCTCTGATCCACTTGGGAGTACACTCAGACTGGTAGAGAGGAATACACGACGAAATTAAACCCACTCCAAATCCAGCAATGGCTCTTCCCGCGCAGAATAATGGAATGGCCGTGGCAGCAGCTTGCAAAATAACTCCCAAATTGAACACAACAAGCGACGATATAATCAATGTCCAACGACGTCCAAGGGTATCGTTAAGTATAGGAGCAAGCAAAGATCCAAAGAAAGTACCCACCGACAAAATTGACACAATAAGAGATTTTTCCGACGACGAAAACGTGTGGGCAGGGATTTTTGAATCCGATTCCCAGTCTTTAGGAAATTGGTTTGTCACATATTTCATACCCAAAATTCCACTAATTGTTCCTGTGTCGTAACCGTACAAGATACCACCAAACGCAGCAAACAATCCAACAAAGATCCCCATGGAGGTGGATCCCGCTTTCTTTTCTCCGACATTAACATATTTACGCACAAGGGCGTTGTCTTCTAATCCCATTGAGGTTTCGTATGGAAAAGCCTGGCGAATCCACACCCTTTTATAGAGCGCCAAGCCAACGCTGCAGGTAGCGTAATCTTGGTTCAACACGCTCGACTTGGCTGAATTTGCAGCTTTGGAGGTGGGGCGTGCTGCCGCTACCCCAAAAAAAATAATTGTTTTTCCCGCTCATGCGGGGTGCATGCATCAGGAAAAACCCGTCCCTGACACAACCCCGATCGAGGCTAATTGGTCAGACCGCCTTGTTCTCTCATTCAGCCCACTAGGACATCGTATAAGTTGAGGAATAGTGCTAATTTGGTACCAAATAGCTCCACTGACCATAAATTCCCGTCGCCTAACGCCGAAAAAAGGGAATGACACAATCCAAGGCGTACTATATGCAAGTGTTATTCCGTCGGAAGAACACTTCTGGGTTGGGAAGTAAAGATCGGCATTGCACAGTATATCTCAGCATGCATGAGTTTTTTTCCTCGGCGATTCCCCCATGCTGCGTTCATAACCATGCACGGCTCCACTACCCCGACACTTCTTCACAAAAAATGGGGTACATGCATAACTTGCATCGGTGTTGCATTAGGGTTGCATTAGCAATAGCGGGGATCGTGGGGTTCACATTCCGTAAGTGGGGCGCACCTACTCGTATAGTCGTTCCTCGTGAAAGTTAGTTGGCGGAACTCTTTTTCCGTGACGCACCATTTGTGAGGCTAAAAGTCTAAGGTCTCTTTCAAACAATTTCTTTCTAAGAAAAAAAACCCCAAAACCCCAAGGTTGAACTGGCTTCTCGGTACAGAATATCGCGTCTGGGCGTAATTCGGAGTGGGCCATGCAAGTGCTGGTACTGTTTCATATCGCATATTAGGTAATCGTGCAGATAGTGACGAGAAAAAGCTGGGCGTCCTGTATCGTATTTTGTAGTTTGCTCCATCTACGAGTACAATCGCGGAACAATATGCACGAATTATTCCGCCGCGCGAGGGAAAATGAATTTTGTGGGTGCGTGAATGCAGTCCTGACTATCCGAGACGATTGACAATGAAATGTGGGCAATGGGGAGCGGGGCGGTCGCGTATCTGGGTCAATGGCGTGATTTGCGTCTGCAAGGGCGGTAAAGTTTTTCCTGAAAATTTAATTACTGAAAAGGTTGGTTACTGAAATGGTCAATTGGAACCCTGACTTTCGGTGCAATTGACAGCTTCGGAACGTAACTCAGACCTTCTGATTGCTTCAATAGTTGACGCATTATGCTTTTGCGTTCAGCAATATACCGAAAGTTCATGCCGAAGCTCGGATCGGCTCGTGCATGAATCCAACAATTAATTCACAAAAGCACACTCAGAATACGAACTATAAGTCCGGGATCCAGAAAAAATTTCGAAATACCTGGGAAACCGAGCCAGACTGATTCATAATTAAGTTAATAAAAAATCCAGGATTTTCAAGGGTCCTATGGTGTGAATTAACCCGCTTTGCATGCTCGCACTTATCGGTCGCGGTTCTGGTGTATGGGTGCAGTGTCAACTAGCCGTTTAACAAATCCGAGATGAGATGGAAAGATTGAATGTTTGCAGGCGCCATGCATAAGCGGCCAGCGGGGGGTTTTGGCGGCCTGTTCTTGCTCAAAATGTTCACACGAAGAACTTTCGGGTGCCATTGACCCTCTGACAAATCAGGAATAATGGCTAAGCGTCGTTCACGTGGGTTTTGTCATCATGCGACAGAAGTCGCAAGCATGTTCTCGTGCATGTGTGAGGTATAAATTGGACCCTGAATCCCGTTGACAGGCAATGACAAGCAAAGTGTTTATCACCGGGGCCACCGGATACATCGGAGGCGAGGCGTTGTACCAGCTTCTCAATTGCTCGCAGAAATACGACATTACTGCGTTGGTGAGATCGGAAGAAAAAGCCGAAAAACTCAAAACCGCCACGGGAAACAAAGTCCGCACGGTTATTGGGCACCTTGATGACTTGGAGTTGATCGGGGAGCAGGTTCGTGCCAACGACATTATTATCAACACCGCCAATGTGGACCATGTTCCCAGCGCGGAAGTGCTCCGCACCGCATTGGCTGCGAAAAAAGAGCCCACTATTCTCGTTCACACCTCGGGAACTTCGGTGATTGGCGAGTTGTTGGACGCCAGCCAGCGGTCTGCATTGAAGAAAGTGTGGTCGGACGAAAAGAACATTGACGAAATTAACCGCATTCCTGACCAGGCTCCTCACCGGCCTGTCGACAAGCTAATTTTGGAGATCCAGGAAGAGAACCCGCAAGTCAAAACGGCCATCATTGCTCCCTCGCTCATCTTCGGCATCAGCCACGGCTACGACAAGCGCAATTCCATCCAGATTCCTGAATTGATCAAGGCAACTGTCAAGAACGACGGTCCTTTCACCGTGAATTCCGGTGACTGTATCTGGAGTCACATCCACATCCACGACTTGGGAGCGCTCTATAAGGTGGTTCTCGACAAGCTCGTGGCAGGCGAGGACATTCCGCAGGGCAGAAACGGCTACTATTTCGGTGCATTGGCGCTTAAAAACGAGCCTACTCCCACCGAAAACCCCACTGAGATCGAGCACCTGTGGAAAAACTTGTCGGAGAAAGTTGGCGATCTTCTTTACAAACGTAGGCTCGTCAAGTCCGACAAGGTGCAAGTGCTTGGAGGGGACGAAGTTGTCCAGCTCAAGGACGGAGACCCATTTGCTCCGTACTACTGGGGTACCAATTCCAGGTCTCGTGCTGACAATGGGTACAAGATTGGATGGAAGCCCAAGTATGCTACTCTCGACCAGTTCTGGGACTCTTTGGAGGAGGACTTGGCCCACTTGATCGAGATTGGGCAGGTGAAGGCACGGGAAGGTGTAAAAATTTAGTTACCAATTACAAATGTGAAGATTAGACCAATACAAATGTAGAAATTAGTTGACCAATGTACAAATCAATAAATTTAGATAAGCAATGCACAATCCTAGATGATGCGTAGTCAGATGCACTCCCTATACACTCAATTCCAGTCTGGTCAATCCATAAACAGCTTTTCACTTTCCAAATTTCGCCTTTTTGATTCCTGGAGAGGATTCACAAAACTGGGTGCACACTCAATTCAAGATTCTGTGCATATGTCTTAGTGATGGAGTGTCCAATTCTTTGTCTTCCAGGCGTCAATGTCACCTGTTTCTCTTGTATGACAAATTACGATTTCGGACACACATATACGGTATTCACTTATATGTACGTTAGTTCGTGAGACGGCTTGGCATGCACGAATTTTTTTTTCGGTCGCAGCCGCCTCGACTGGCAGCCAAACGAATGCCGCTTTTTTTCACTCGTTGCTGCTTACCAAGAACAAGAGTGCTGAAGAGCGAGAATGCTCCGTTCCTCTCTGAATAGCCACCTTCCGGCTATTCAAAAACTGCGTATCTCTTCGTGATTGGCACCTTTTCCCCTCAGCCGTTTTCGGCGCAGCCACCGCGTT
Organism: Meyerozyma carpophila; assembly: GCA_030573695.1. NCBI lineage: Eukaryota > Fungi > Ascomycota > Pichiomycetes > Serinales > Debaryomycetaceae > Meyerozyma > Meyerozyma carpophila. Next base: position 319,824 of record JAJMDS010000007.1, on the reverse strand, counting down.
TCCGTGCATGATACCATGCCGCACAAGATGTTTCCTATAAATAACTGGCGCACGCTCATAAGTTCCACAACTAATGCAAGGCGTTGCTTTTCTTCTTTGGGTGCTCAGCATCGTCAATGTTGGTGCCAGATGGGCCCCGAAGCCCGAGGTCACATGGGACTACCACCTAGAGTCTGCGTTGAAGACTCCAGTCAAGGGCATCGAGGTGTACGATATCGATCTTTTCGACAACTCGAAATCGTCAATTGCCAAGTTCAAGGACGACGGAATCAAGGTGGTGTGCTATTTCTCGGCGGGCAGCTACGAGAACTGGAGACCCGACAAAAACAAGTTCAAGCCGGCGGATTTGGGCAAACCATTGGATGGCTGGGAAGGGGAAAGATGGCTCGATATCAACTCCGACAACGTTCGCAGCATCATGAAGGCCAGGATGGACGTGGCCGTCGACAAAAAGTGCGATGCCATTGACCCCGACAACATCGATGGCTACGATAACAAGAACGGCCTTGGTTTGACGGAGAAAGATTCCATCAACTACGTCAAGTTTTTGGCCAAAGAAGCCCACAAGCGAGGTCTTGCAGTCAGCTTGAAGAACGGCGGCTCCATAGTGGACGATGTGGTGAAAGACGTGGATTTCTCCGTGCAAGAACAGTGTGTCGAGTATGACGAATGCGCCTTGTACCAGCCATTTATCAAGGCTAACAAGGCGGTTTTCCACGTTGAGTACCCCAAGGGCGACACACTGAACAACAAGAATATCAGTGCTTCCAAGGCGAAAAAGTACTGCAACGGCAAGAACACCAAGAAGTTTTCCACCATCATCAAAAACATGAATCTCGACGACTGGATCCAAAAATGTAACTAAGTGTGACTAAATTGGCGAACTTACGAATAGAAACTTATGATTAGAACTATGATTTAAAACTTACGATTAGGGCAATCACTGGATAGTCAAGATCTTCAAGTAAGATACCAAAAATGTTGAACTATATTTAAGTGTTGAAACACATTTTTATGTTGAACTGTAGACTGTAATAAATAGTTTTGAACCCACTCTACCACCCAAACGTCTCCGTATGCAAGTACACCTCCTCCACACCCTGGTGGTTGGCATCCGAGTTGAACACCCGGGCCTGGAGCTTGGACGCAACCTGGCTCACCGCAGCCTTCATCGAGTCGGAGCCGGAAGAAACAATCATATTTCTTCTTCCAAGGTTCACCGACGCTGACCGGAGCACCTGGGTGATGTCTGGCTTTCCGTAAAAGACGTCCACACCCAAATCGTTGCGGGTGGTTTCTATTTCTTCTTCCTTGGCTGTGGGTGCCTGGTTCTCAACATAGCCTTTTTGGCACACATAAATGCTCACTTCAAGCGCATAGCCAGCACGCTCTATACAGCGGTTGATCTCCTCCTGGAACCACCCCACGTCGTGCTCGTAGCGCACTATCCACACAAAGTGGACTTTATGACGAATTTCTGGTTTTTCGCTGTGACGGTTTTTAGCAATGAAATCGGCCAGTTTCATCAAAAATGGAAGCACGGCGCTCACTCCGCTGCCTGTGGCCAAGAGAATGAGCTTGTCGAACGAGCACGAGTCCCGGCTGCTGCCTCCATAAGGACCGTCGACATAAACTTTTTTGTTCATGGAAATATTGTGCTCAAGCTCCTTCTGCAACTTTCTCGTAAGGCCCTTTTTGGGAACCACCACAAACTTCATGTCGGGGTTCTCCTCGTCGGGATTGGTAGCCACGGAGAAAGGATGGTTGTCCAAAATTCTCGAGCCGTAAAAGCGAAGGTAGCAGTGCTGGCCAGGCAGACAAGAAATAGAAGTGCCCGGAATGGTGACCAAAAACGCATTTGGACCCGACCTTGTCAACTTGGCAAGTCGAGGACGGAGGAAAAGGGCATTGGGCTTGAACGCTGTCTTCACCAAAAGTCGGTAAGCAAGTTGAGATGCCCAGAAAGCTAATGCTCCCCACATGTAATTTTGCATATTCAACGACTTATTGATGTGCCACACAAGGGTGCCGAAATACGCAATTCCAAACGCCCAGTGGCTCGAGACAAACACCTCGTAGCACTGGCGGCGGATCCATTTGTTGGATAGTGTGCACAAGAGACCCAAGAGGATCAAAGGTGGAAGACCACTCTTATAGTAAAAGTCGGTGGTGAAGTTTTTGCGCAACCCAGAAGCGCCAATTTCCACAAGATCCTGGTGGAGGAAAGGTATGGTGTGGATCACAGAGAGTACGAAAGCTGCTAGTCCAACAAACTGATGCGCGGAGTTCAATTTTTCGTAGGAGATTCCGGTAACCAACGAGATCATGTTGCATTTTCCAGACAACACGTACACAAACGGCGTCAATGCTGTGGCCATAATTCCCGCTCTGACTGCCAATGGAGGAGAGCCAAAGCCTCTGCAACTTCTGTACCAAAAATGTGGTATAAAGCAGTAGCAAAATAAGTAAAATGCGCTTGCAGCCAAGAATAGAAACGACCCTACCGAAGGCGGGAGGCCAAACGTCTTGCATAGCGTCTGCGGGATCTGCTTGTAGCCGAAAAATCTGCAGTAACTTGTGATAACGTCCCACAACGAAGAAAAAATCGATCCGTAAGTTTCGGGATTTTGGCCGTACCTGCGATCTTTAACCCGGTACCAGATGTTCTTGACCATAGCAATGAACACAACCACCACTCCAAAGTAAACGGTGTATTTCCCGTACTTGGGCTGGTCAGTCCATGGAACCTCAGCTTGCAGCTGTTTCTTGTAGGATGCATAAAGGGCAGTTTGTGCGTCGGCCACGCAGTCCAATCCCTTGTAGGAGGCACCGCTGGAGCCTGAATCCAGGTCCATCATCATATGCTTATTCATTGGTGTGGAAAACTGCCGCTACTCCACGGTTCATATATTGTTGACCGTTCGTAAAAACGAGCCGCATCGCTAAAATAGGAAAGAATAATGGCGCATATCGATGAGCAAATTACAATCAATTTGCTCATGGCTGTGTGATTGGATAAAGAACGACGCTTGGTGGTGGCCTAAGTTGGGAGGTTTGAGCGGTTTATGGCTGCAAATTGGTTGCAATGTGCATGATGCATGGTGGGTCGTCTCGATTGTCTCGATTGTCTTGATCGTCTCGATCTTGCATGCATTTGCAGCACCACCCACAAAGTGGTAGAAACCATTAGAGATTATCACATTAATCTATATGCATATGTCATAAAAACCATCAATCTATCAACAATTAAAACCCAGCGTACTTGGATCTGGCTCTGATTCTGGGGCCAAACATGTAGAAAGCCACGGGAATGGCAATCATCCCCACAGAAATGAATCCCAAAATGGTCGAGCCCCAGCCCACGGGATACTTGCTAGTCTTGAGGTTGTTGAACAACGCACTTCCGAACAAGGGGAAACATCCGGCAATCACCGATCTGAACAAATCGTTTCCGGCAAACACAGAAGCCATGTAACGAGGGAACGACATCGCCATGTAGTTGAAAAGGGTCTGGAAGATGAAAAAGGCACCAAATGCAAAAGTAGCAGCGCCGATCATTGCTCCTATCCAATGCTGGTGGGCGCTCGAGGCCCAGCCGAAGATAAAGATACCAATTGGCATCATGACACTGCCCAAGATGGACGAAGGAATGAACACTTCTGGGGTGATCGACTCGGCCTGGCCCGTCAAAAACTTCTTGGTGAACTGTTGGTAGATGATGACAATGTAGATGGCGGCACTGATGATGATCCCGATCATCACACTGGTATAAGACACTCCCAATTCGACCAAGGTGAACTTGTAGGTTTCGATGAAAACGATGGGGAAAGCCTCAAACCACAAGTACATGATGGAGTACACCAAGGCAATGTAGAGGTTGATGGAGAGCACCACCGGCTCAAAAATCGAGATTTCGATTGGTCTCCAGAGGGTGTCGATGGCCACTTCTCTTGGAGTCAAGTGCTTGTTCTCGAGTTCTCCCTCGCTGATAATCTTGTCGTTGCCGGTCAACGCTCTCAATCTCTGGGCCTTGCGGCGCAAGATGGTTTTGCCGTAGGTTTCCGGAAGAAAAAATGTGAGGAAAAGGAAACAGGTTCCGGAGATGATCATCATGAATCTAAACGTCCACACCCATTCTCCATGCGAGCCATTGACCAACGCAGCGCCAATCAAAGGACCCAACGAGGGACCACAAACCGCACCCATACTCCAGGCAGCAATGCCCACGGGCATGTATGGCAAAGTCACCACATCGCCAAAACTGGCACCGCCCGTGGCCAACGCTGGCGAGGCGAAAATTCCAGAGAGAAAACGAAGCACCGTCAAAGACGCAATCGAGTGGGTTCCCAGACCGAATCCTTGCGGAATCTGGAGAATGAAAAAAATGAACAAGGTGACGACGTAGATGGAGGTTCTGCCGAACATGGAGTTTTCCGACATGGGCGAGAACACCATTGGTCCCAAACCATAGCCGATGACAAACATGGTCAACGGAAGCGTCGCCTTGACCCGGGAAATGTTGAGATCCGACATGAGAAAATCAACTCCGGGGGTATAGATGGCCGAGCCCATGTACACGGAAACCGTCAAAAAGGCGATCTGGAACGCGAAAATCACCTTCTGCCACAACGGCCAGTTGTAGGGGTTTTCGGGGTCGTCGGGGCCGTCAAAGTCCACCATTATGTAGTCGTTTTCGGGGTTTTCGGGGGCTTCTGCGGCTTTTGCAACTTCCGGCTGGCTGAGCGTCAGGCTGCTGGAACCGGCACTTCCCTCGGCATTGCCATCGGCACTGCCATCGGCACTTTCCTCGATACTACCCTCGGCTTTACTAAAATCAATTCCCTCGGAATCCACCACCGTCTGCGCCTTGTTCTCGTTGAAATCGGCTCCCTCGCTTTGGCCCAAATACTTGGCCGGCACCACGTAATCCGGCCTCTCTTCCTTGTGGTTGAAGAGCCGGTGGCCCGAGCCATGGTACACCATGCGGCCAAAAAAACTATCTCTGACAAAGTGTCTCATGGAAGCTTGAAAAATTGATGCAAGAAACGGGGTGCGGCCGCATTCTTATATACGTCTGGACGCCACCAGTGTGGTGACGACGTGAGTAATACAGATGTGAAAACAAGGGCTTGCGGCGGTGTTTACGGCGATAACTAAATGGGTAGGGTCGCTGAGGCGATACTGTTCCCAATGCAGCAACCCCGACAGGTTAGACCCGGCCGCGGTACGGCTGGCGCACACACGCAAAAGACCCCTGAGTTTCGGGGGCTGCTGTTGCCGCAATTTTTGCCGAAAACCTTGCGGAGAAGGCCTGCGCTTTCGGAATGCCGCGATGAGCCCGTATCTTGCTCCGCGTCCCCCAATGCCTTCTTTTGGGGCTCTGGTGGCTGTTTGCATTTAGTGCCTGTGCACGCTTGTCTGCAGTACCACCCGTGCTTCCGATATTTTTTTATAAATTCCACCGGAAATAGGACTTAACCCCTACGCATTTTCCGCATGCGGCAGTTCCGAGCAAAATTTGTAATCCCCGGTTACGTAACAGGGCGGCGATAAGTTTGCCATGTGAGCCGGTATTCGTCATCGCAACTGTGACAATAAGGGAAGAGTCTAGAAGTGGAGAGTGGAAAAAGTGAGAGAAGTGGAGCTGGAGCCATTCATTTTCCGGGTTGTTAATTGCTCTTTCGTATTTCTCTCCATTATTGTCTCGAGATTCTCACGATATTCTCTCGATACTCTCTCGATATTTCTTCCAAAACTTGCTCGGAATTTCCCCTTTGGCTCGCCTATTTGCTCTCGCAACTGCGCTTATTGCTCGCATCGATTTTATCGCGCTTCGTACGGCTGAGAAATCGGTTCCGCTGGTTACGTAAGCGATCTATACCAGCTGGGTTTAGCTGGGTTTCAAATCACTTTCTTTAGCTTTCATTGACTCAGGACGTCCATTGGTTCAGGTTGTTCGGTGCTGCCCTGACTGTAAACAGGACTACCCTATCAATTCAGATTCGTAGATTTTCGTTCAATTTCACAATTCAGCGATTCCTTGACTTTTTCACTTTAACTTTTCACTTTTCACTTTTCGTCAAACTTGCCAAGTCCTCCACCTGTACTAGCATCTTTCTTGCCCTAGTTCAAAAGAAATCCATTTCAGTCGGTTAACCTTTAGAGTTTCCTCTAAAGTTCGTCTAGAGTTCTTCTAGAGCACTTTCAAAGTTCCTCTAGAGTATAGTTACTAATGCTGGTGGTGCCGGTTGTACGCCAAAAACGTGCCGAGCATGCCCAAGTCGTACGTCACTTTCAAGCTTCCGGCAATGATAAATGACACCCAGAGCACTCCATGTTGACTAAGAACCCCCACCACCGACGGTCCAATGACCTGCGCCAAGGTCTTGACCACATTCACCCATCCAAACACTGCTGTTCTTTGAGAATCCGGCACCAAAGTTGCCAAAAAGACATGTTTGGGTGCAACATCCATGGATTGGGTCGATGCTCGCACCACCAAAATAGCCATAGTAACGTAAAGAGATGAGGGCAATGGTACCATTGCTAACAAAATGGACGCTGGAAGATGTGTGGCCACCATGGTAACCACCGGTCCTAGTCTTTTGGTTAAAGATGTCGAAAGGAGAGAGGTAAAGCCACTCACTATACCGGTTGCGAAAAATACCGATCCCAATACCGAAGCAGAAATGTGGAATTTTTGCTTGATGTAGTACGATTGCCAAGACAAGGACACCAACGAAGACGCAAACGAGTCGAGGGCAAAAAGAAGCGACAACTTGACCACAATATCCACTATGGATCTCAGAAGGGTGGGGAAGAGACTTGTAATTGAAAACTTTTTCTTTTTTGGTTGCGCCGACTCCGGTAAGAGTCTGGTGAGTTCTTCTGCTGCGTCTGCGATTTCTCCGCTGCCGTTTGGCGAAGACACAGGAACCCCAGTCGTTGGCAATGGAGTTCCCACTTCAATTCCACTGGAAATTGTCCATGAAAGAATCACCAGAATCACCGCAAGAACAGTATATCCGCCGAAAGCGAGCCTATAGCTATCAAGCAAAGTGCGGTTCAAAGACAGCTGTGCAAAATCCACAAGCTTTCCGCATAAAACTGACCCCAAAGCTGCACAAAAGGCTCCCAAAAAAGTGTACCACGCATAGATATCCGACCTGTGTTCCGCCGGCACCAACGACGCAATACTGCTCTGCTCAATTGACCGAAATGGTCCAACCTCACCACCACTAGGAGTCAAAATTCCTATCACTGCTGCCGCGGTCAATGCGATCCGATTCTCGATGGTTGAAAAAACCACCCCAGTAAAAACCATAGCAACCGAACTAATGACAAGCACGTTGCGTCGGCCAATCTGGTCGGCAACCAACGCTAACAAAAAGCTGCTGACCAAGTCGCCAATGAACGTGAGCGTCATAAAGAGTCCGATGTATTCATCATCAAACGCAAGTTCGCGAAGATACAACGCTAGAATAAGCGAAGTCGCTCCAAATCCCACGAGCCGGAGCATTCGAAGAAGGATGATAACATACACATCCTTTGGTGAGTTCACCAAATTGTAAAAGCCAATTTCGTTCAAGAATCCAGTCATGGTTGGCGTCGATGAAATGTCTCCCCTAAGTATTGTACAATCTCCGAGGCTTAGGATTATGGTTCATGCAGGAATCCCCCTAATCATAGCAACCGGCGCTTTGGAGGCCGTACCGTGGGAACAGGAACTGAACTGGGCCTGTTTGGTATTTGCAACCGATCTTCAACATATGCAGAGTTGACACATTTGCTGCTGCACAGAAATGCAGGTTTGACACGCACCCCACATTAACCTCTGCATCCTCCTGCAGGAACTCTATAATGACACCATTCATTTTCACATCCATATGATATAGATACCGGTTGGATGAGGATACATTGCTTCACACTTGAGTCGGCTGAAGAACCGTTCATTCTCAGTCACAAATGAACCTATCACATTTCGCAGCCAAATATCCGAAAATAGGGATATCTATGAAGAATTTACTTTGTTCTAATTCCACCTAGCATGGTATTGTAGTGTTGTGTGAATAATCCAGGACTTCTTGGTTTGAATTGACCAAATTGAACAGTTTATTCTAGGAAATGTGCGAAAGAAGAGCATTAATGAGATGTCTTTGGAATAATAATAAGAAAGTTTCAAGTTCAAGATTCAATCACACCACCTTGGGATGGTTGGTTTGGCCTCTAAGCCACATGTACGATGACACATTTCAAGGTCAAAACATGACTCAAAAAAGTTTACTAGTAGACCCGAGTTCTCGTGCCACTAAACACTTCTTAGTTATGGTTCGTCTTGACAAAGCCACTAAATATAAGCGATAGAGTTGAATGAGGAAAAATCTCCAGTAGAATTGGCATCATTGGAGAAGTATTTCGAAAAGCCTCATTCCAGACATGTTCATAGAGACTTTTGAACTATTTGAATGTTTGTCGTAAAGCTATCCTAGTTTAAATAGTAAAATTTAACAATAAAATCAACCTAACCAAAAGTGCACCTAATTAATCAGATTGAATCAAATCCACCATCTTCACTAGTTTGCAGCCTTGCACCCTGCTGCAAAATTACCGATTAGATATCTACAAACATCTATCTTTAGCAACAGAAAAAACAATGACCATCACTTGAAAGGTCCCGTATATGTGGGACCCAAATTGGTAATTTGCCCTTGACTGCTCACAAACCAATGCATGCGGCTGCGGGAGTATATGCAGGTACATGCCGCCTACATACGGACCGGTCACGGACCGGAAAAACGTAATATGAGCAAATTAGGAGAGGTTTACGACATTGAAACCAAGCCAGTTATATGGCCTTCTGCCAAATTCATGGACGTGCGCCTATTGCAAATGTGTACTGGGATTTGTCCTTTATTGCTGTTTCTTTGTTGTTCCACGAAAAAATTGGACGCGAGGCTCATTATATGCACGTCAAGATGTATGTCCGTTGCAAGCCGCGCGTCGGCGGAAATAGCAATTGCCACCCCCGAATCATAATTAGGACATTGAGGGCCCGGGGAGCTTGTTTTTGGCCCCGCTTTCGTTGTGTATCTTCTAGACTCTGGTGCGTAAACGCTCCCGTTTTCTGTGCACTCAATGCGTTTTCGTGTCTGAAATGCGGCCGGAAGTACCCTGAGCTCATCGGTGATAGTCTTCGGTGATAACGGCCGCGCGGCGGAAATTATTCGGTGATCCGAAGATTCTTTGCGTCTATTTAAACTGCAGCGTTTCCCCAAAAACGTTACATCCAACTTTCAGAATGTCTTCCGAAGACTTGGAAAATAAAGAGAAGAAGGTGTTCGTCGAGGCCGACGCCGGCGATGGAACACACATAGAAGATCATCATCTTCACGGCACCCAGCTTGTGTTGTGTATTCTTTCGGTTTTCTTGTGCCTCTTTTTGTTTGCCTTGGACCAGACCATTGTTGCTACGCTTTTGAGCACTGTGGGTAACAAATTCAACGCATTTGACCGCATTGGATGGTTATCATCGGGATTCTTATTGTCTACTGCAGTTTTGGTTCCTTCGTGGGGAAAAGTGGCGATGGTGTTCGGCCGCAAAATCACCATGTATGCTGCAATTGTGATCTTTGAAGCCGGCTCGTTAATGTGTGCTCTCTCCAACGACATGAATACGTTGATTGGAGGCAGAGTGTTGGCTGGTGTGGGAGGAGGAGGTATCCAATCTCTCGCATTTGTGATTATTTCCGAGGTGGTTCCCATTGAAAAAAGACCTCTTTCCATGGCGGTGATGGGCTGCACTTTTGCTGTGGCCAGTGTGTTGGGCCCGCTTATCGGCGGTGCTTTCACCGACAATGTTTCGTGGAGATGGTGTTTCTACATCAACTTGCCCATTGGTGCCGTTGCAGCGTTTGTGCTCTTTTTCTCGTTCAGACCACCTAAAACCCAGGGAAGTATCAGGGAAAAACTCAAGCAGATTGACTACTTGGGCACGGTTCTCTTCACCGCCGGGTTGGTGGTTTTCCTCTTGGCCATCACTTTTGGCTCCGGTAACGATTTTGCGTGGGACTCGGCCGCCGTCATCATTTGCTTCGTTTTGGGTCCGATTGTTCTTGCCGTGTGGTGTGTCTACAACTTTAAATTCTCCAAGGTGCCTCTTATTCCATGGGAAGCAGTGAGAATCATCCAGGTGAGTGCGCTGGCTCTTGCACTTTTCTGCACATTTGGTTCCTTTATGAGTGCTGTGTTGTATATTTCCATCTACTTCCAAGTGATCCACGGAGCTGACGCTTGGCACTCCGGTGTGGACTTGTTGCCTTTCATCATTGCCGTGGTGATCACCTCGATTTCGCTGGGAATCGTCATTGCCAAATCGAGATTTGTGAAACCGTTTGCGGTTTTTGCCGGCGCTATGGGTCCTTTGGGCTACGGAATTCTCTCACTTATGGACGTCAACTCCAGCAGCTCCAAGAAAATTGGCTACTTGATTTTGCCCGGTGTTTCCACCGGAATGCAGATGCAAGCCTCGATTATTGCCCTGCAAGTGAGAGCACCAAAGACTCCAGGAGGAATGATTTATGCCACCACTTATATCAACGTTGCTCGTGCTACTGGCGGAGCAGTTGCGTCTGCTTTGTCCACTGCCGTGTACTCGTCGGCGCTCCAAAATGCGCTTGTGAGTGGTTTGAAATCGGCTTCACAACAAATTCAAAACCAGTTGTCACTGGTACCAATTGCCACTCTTGTCAACTCCACAGAAATCGTCAAGACACTTTCACCAGAAGCTCAAGCTTTTGTGAAGGAACAAATTATGTGGGCCATCAGAAGAGTATACTTCATGGCACTCGGCTTTAGCGGGTTGGGTTTCATCGCATCTTTGTTCGTTACCAACCATCGTTTACCCAAGAAGAGTATGGGAGCAGCTGCCGCGGAAGCCAAAGAAGAGCCCAAGGAGGAGACCGATGAAGAACGTTTGGCAACCGATAATGACTCCTCGGTGACACCAGTGGACAACAGCAACGTGGAGAAGGTGAGCAGGTCGTCTGCTGAAGGAAAGAATTAATGTAAATACGACGAGATCGGTATGAATTATAACGTTGGCATATGAATAGATAATAGGAGCATAATAGACAATATTAATATTACGGTAAAAGTTGAAATTTATAGCAAAGTTGAACGCTGGCGAAAAAGGGAAAGTTGCAAAACACAGTAAGTCAGAGAAACAGAAAATGTGTCACAAGAAAAAAGTACGAGTGAAGCTAGAGTCATTAAGAAGCGTAATTAAACAAAGTTAAAGAATAGTTGCAAAACACACGAAGTCAATTATCGGAGGAGCCTATAATTGGGTTACAAGAGTGATGAGCAAAGTATTGAGAAAGCCTACAAGTAAGTTTTTAAGAAATTTGGCAAGAAGTGAATTAGACAAAGTTACTAAAAGAAAAGTTGCAAAACACATTTTTGAGTCAATTAATAGAGACTAATAATGAGTTCAATAACAAAGTGTGAGTAAAGCTATTAGAGTGATTAGGAAGAAGTGTAGTCAACAGAGAGCTACTTAAAAGTTGCAAGACACACTAATTCAGTTATCAGAGACAAATAAGCTACAATAAAAAGTATGAGTAAAGCTACTAGAGTTATTATTCAAGTTATCAAGAAGCGTAGTTAAGACAGAGTACTAAAGAGTTGCAAAACACACTTTTGGGTCAAGTACCAGAAACTATAATCGAGTTACAAGAGTGATGAGTAAAGCAATCAAGAATTTATCAAGATTAACAAGCTTCAAGAATTAAAGTTACCGAGTCGAGAAAGTACGAAGAAGCGCTGCATCGCAGTGCGGCTTAGCGAGGCTCAGTGCGGCCCCCGGGCCGGCTCCCCAGCCGAGACACTGCGGCACGGAGATAACCAGAGCAGTCGCAGCACCTTGCTGTACAGCTGAACCCGCCCGGACGCACTCCCCCACTGCGCTTCCCCCACTACACTCCCCCCACCGTACCTCCCCACGCCACTTTGACTCCCGTCCGCCATCGTTATTTCCGGCGGCCATCGGCTATGTTGCTCCTGCACACAGTACTACTATATTTATCTGAAGTGAAAAAGTCTACGCGGCGCATAGTTTTCTCAAGCCTCGCTACCGGTGGTTTTTTTTTGTATTTTTTTGGTGTTTTTTTGTGCCTTTTGCGCGGTTTACGCTACCCTGCTGCTGCTGGTGAACGACAAAGTGTGCTTCTCCAGCCCAGACTGCTCCTCCACACTTTTTAGTGCCCAAAAATGCACCGGTTACTTTTGTTCTTGTTGCTTGTTGCATCGATAGCAGCAAAAAAGGAGTCTGACTCCTCGACCCTGACCACCTCCACGTCCTCCACCGAGTCAGCCGAACCCTCGGTGGACTTGCTGTCGTTTCTGAGAGAAAACGACGACGACAAATCCGTTGCAAAACTTATCTTCACCATTCCGCTGTTTGACTACTACTACAATGCCAACGTCAGCGTGGGCAACGACACGCTCCAGCTCCGGCTCGACTTGACCCAGCCGGAAATCTGGGTGATGAGCGACAATTTCTACGGCTGTGACCAAATCTTGTCGTTCTACTCAGCCGAGTACGAATCGTACGGAACCAGTATTCCCGAGCTGGTGGCCACCGACCCGCTCTATACCGCCACCGGGTGCGCAGAAGGCGGCGTGTACACCACCACGCTGGGCATGCCCACGCCCACCATCCCCGGGTTGTCCAATGGCCAAACGTACACCATTCCCAACTTGAACGTCATCGAAGCCGAGGGGGAATTCGAAACCTCAAACGTGTCGGTGGTTCTCGGGTCCAACCAGCGGTTGACGCTCCCGAACTTCTCGTTCGTCAACGTGGACATAACCAACATGTGGGCCGGCGGCTTGGGGTTGGCCGGCAATCCCACCGGATCGGGGTTTCTCGACTCGCTCGTGCAGCAGGGCGTCATCAAGTCGGCGGGCTACTCGCTCTGGTTCAACGGGGTGGCCGACCCGGGCGGGCTCTGTGAGCTTCTCTTGGGTGCGGTGGACCAGCACTACTACAGCGGAGACTTGTACTCGTTCAACACCGTGCCGTATGCGGGCGGGAAGAGCAACGACTACACCGACCAGCTCTTGAAGGGCCTCAAGCTCCCGTCGGTGCTTCTCTCCGACCTCAAGATCCGCAACGAGAACAGCAAGGAGGAAAAATCGCTTTTTTCGGGCATAGACGGCGTGCCGGTGCTCTTGGAGTCCCGCACGTTGTACAGCTACCTCCCGTTGGACTCCATCATCAACTTGGCGATCCAGCTCGATGCCATCTACAACAACGACGTGGCCCAGTGGATCGTGGAGTGCGACAAGATCTACGGTGCCAATGCGCTGTTGGTGTTCTCGTTCGGCGACTTGGACATCGGCGTTCCCATGGAAGCCTTGATAGCCAACGCAACCTACGAGGACACGTTTTTGACGTTTTCCAACGGGAAACAGGCGTGCTACTTGATGGTGTTGCCCAGCTCGCAGCACGGCTACTCCAGTCTTGGACTTTCGTTTCTCCGCCATGTGTACTTGGCCATCGACAACGACGGCGGCCGCATTGCTCTTGCCAAGGCAAACAGCCTCGACGTCGTGCAAGACGACTTCGCCACCTCCAAGTCCGCCAGCGACTATCCCACCAGCTCCATGGCCAACTTCACCGCCTCCACCATCTCGCGCATTTCCAGCGGGAAAATCCCGTTTGCTACCTACCAAAACCAGAGCACCACGTCGTTGACGTACAGCGCCGACAACTCCGGCACCCCGGACATTCCCGAGCGGTTTACCGGGGCGGTGATTCTGTCGGGGCAGATTTTCTTGACGCCGGTGTCGGGCAGCAGTGCCATTGCCAGTCCTGCGGACGAGCTGACCACGAAACAGAGCAGCGGAGGCGGGTCTACGTACGGAGCGGTTGCGGTGCGGAGCCAGAAGACAGAAATCCAAATAATAATGACAGTCCTCGCCGTGGGGATCATGACGCTTGTACTCATATAGCTAGATAGCTAATACGATGCCTAATATTATGAAAGTGATGAATATGATGAAAATGATGATAGTTGAGTATAGATATTGAGTGTGATGATAATTGAATATGATGATTGAAGATGAAAATCAATGTGATATTGAATATGATGAAAACTGAATATGATAATTGAGTATGAAAACTGAATATGATAATTGAGTATGAAAACTGAATATGATAATTGAGTATGAAAACTGAATATAATTATTGAATGTCATGACAATTGAATTATGTTGAATAATTAATATGATGATAATTGAATATGATGATTCTATGTGATATTGAATATAATGAATCAATGTGATATTGAATATGATGAATCAATGTGATATTGAATATGATGATTCAATATGATAATTCATTATGATAATGAATATGATGATTCAATATGATAATTCATTATGATAATGAATATGATGATTCAATATGATAATTCACTATGATAATGAATATGATGATTCAATATGATAATTCATTATGATAATGAATATGATGAGAACTGAATATGAAATTGAGTGATTCAATGAATAATGAATGGTTTAATTTTCATGAATAATGAAGATGTCTAATGAATAATGAATATATATTATGCTACAATTTACGCAACTCGACGTCCGGCTCGAGCCGGGCGTAGTCGCCGTGGTCGTGGTTCTCCTGGTCGTGGTTCTCGCGGTACCGAAAGTAGTTGTACCAGAGAATGGTGACAAACGTAAGCACGAGCCCCAAGCAATTGACCACGCTGAGGGTGTCGCCAAAGATCACCGAGCTGAGCGCAATCGTCAACACCTCCTTGCCGATGCCGGCAATGGACAACGTGATCACCTGGGCCACCGTGAGGAGCTTGAACTCGCAGAGCGTCATCATGAATGCAAGAAATCCGGGCAAAATCATCAACATTATCGTGGTGGCCACGCCCTTGTCGTCCCATATCTGCGACTGGGTAAAGTTGGACCACCCCTCGATGAGAAACCCAAAGATTAGAAGCGCCCCACACATGGCGGGCGACACAAAAAAAATCGTGGAAATCGAGTTTTTCGTGTACTCGTTGTGCTTGAGAAGAAGCTGGGTGAACGCCCACCGCAACCCCGACATCATGGCGGCCGCGAGCACCATCACGATGCCCACCGGGTTGTAGTTCTGGTCGGCGGCCGCCGGCGGTTTTTTCACCATCATCATCACCGACCCGCACATTACCACCACGATGAGCACGAGCCGGATGTGGAATTTTTCAAGCCGGAAAAGAAGCCCGAACAAGAGCACGAACACGAGCGACGACGTCTTGAGCATGGTGTAGAGCGACAACGAGATGAACTTGAACGAGACGTTGGAGAGCCCGATGTCGCCGGCCAGCGCGAGCGAGCACGGGAGGATTTGCGAGGCGTAGAGCGCCGGTCCGATGCTGAAAAGGGTCACGAGCAGAGCCAACGGCATGGCGGCGGCGGAGCTGGGCCCGGGGGTGGCGCCTGTTTCGTGGGCGACCAGCGCAGCCACCGTGGGGCGCAACTTGGGGTTGATGTAGAGCACCAACGATGCGAGAAGAAATAGGCAAAACTGGTGGAATGCGGTGATGAAGATGGGGTACTCGAAGTTGAGGCCGGCGCCGAACATCCACTTGTTGTAGATGGAGATGGAGAGGGAAAACACGTACCACCCGGCGATGTAGAGGGCCGGTTCGGACATGAAAGTGGGTGAATGGGGCTGAAAAGTGACTGAAAAGTGACTGAAAAGGACTGAATAAGGACTGGAAGGGGGCTGGAAGGCTGGAAAGAAGGGCTGTTTGTGAAAGCGGCAGTTTGGTGCTGAATTGGCGCGGCGGGATGTTTCTTCGGGCTGTCGATCAGTTGTGAACCGCTCGCGAGATAATCGCGGCTGGTGGCTGGGTGCAATCACCAGTGCGAGCCCTGGGGCTGCCGAAACGAGGCATAGGGTTATGTGTGGGGGAGGCGAAAACCGCCAAAACCCCGAATTTGTGGCCAATTGCTTGCCGAGGCACTCGCACCGGCACCCGGACTGCCCTGTCCAGCTCGCGGCCGCTTTCCCCCCACCCGGCGTTTTCTGTCCTGCCCACTCGCTGCCGCCCGCACCTCAGCAACGCTCGCGAAAATCGTCGCTCCATGTCTCTCATCGGGCTCCAGAAGGAGTTTATTCTTCGGCACCTCCGCGAGGTCCAGACCCCGGGCGTGCTCTACATCCTCGTGCTCGATGACACCACCGAGGCGCTTCTCAACCAGGTGCTTCCCAAGGAAAAACTCTTGCGGGTCGTCACCAGCGTCGACAAAATCGACAACAAAAGAAGAACCCAGACGTTTCTCGAGGCCATCTACTTCGTGGACCTCACGCCCTACACCATCAACTGCATCATCGCCGACGTCCAGGTCCAGCGGTACAAGCGTGGCCACGGCATGTTCTTGCCGTTGCTGCCCACCGACTCCGAGGCGCTGTACCTCTACAACTCGTCCAAGTTTATCCAGAACCCGAGGGTGGACGACTACTTTGGCGGCGGCGCGAACGTGCACACGGTGCCGGCGACGCTCTTCCCGGTGGAGTCCCGGGTGTTCTTGGCCGACCCCTCGACGCCCAACTCCATGGCCATCTACTACAACGACAATTGCGCCGAGCTCGTGCTCCCGCAGATCCGGATAGCCGCCCGCACCCTCGTCAGTCTCCTCGTGGTCACCGGCGAGTACCCGCTCATCCGGTTCTACTGTCCCCAGGACGCCTCGCACGTCGCTGCCCGGCTCCCCGAGTTGCTCGCGGACGAGGTCCAGCGCCAGCTCGACGACTACGCCCGGCACCACCACGAGTACCCGCCTGTGGACAACCAGGACAAGCCGCGGTCGATCTTGGTCATCACCGACCGCACCATGGACCTCTACGCGCCGCTTTTGCACGAGTTCAGCTACCAGGCCATGGCCATGGACATCGTGCCCAGCTTGGAGCGCGACGGCGTGTACAAGTACCGCACCGAGAACGAGGCCGGCGACGAGGTGGAGCTCGAGGCGCGGTTGGACGACGAGGACGACGACGACTGGGTCAGTTTGCGCCACACCCACATCATCGAGAGCTCCGAGCTCATCGGCACCAAGATCAACGACTTGATCCGCAACAACCCCATGATGGTGGACCGGCTGCGGGCCACCACGTCGCTGGACTTGATGTGGGTGGTGGCCCACTTGAAGGGCTTCGACAAGGAGCGCCGCCAGATCACCCTCCACAAGAAGCTCATCGACGAGTGTCTCGACCGCAACTCCGACCGCAAGCTCGCCGAGTTTGCCGCCGACTTCGAGCAGACGTGCGCCGCCGGCGGCACCAGCTTCGAGGGCGTGCGCAACAAGGCGCTCCACGAGGACTTGGTGGTGCTTCTCGCCCGGTCCGACTTGCACGTCAACGACAAAATGCGGTTGGTGCTCATCTACGCCTTGTACCGCGGCGGGCTCGTGGAGGCCGACTTTGTCAAGCTCGCCAAGTTCATCGGCGTCAAGGACCGCCAGATGGTGTCGCTCGTGCAGCGCTGCTTCACCAACATGCAGAAGCTCGGCTTCCCCATCGTCAAGCTGGACGTCAAGCAGAAGCGGGTGGTGCGCGAGCACTTCCACACCATCAACAACGAGGGCACCTACAACACGTCGCGGTTCGGGCCCGGCTTGAAGGCGGTGCTCCAGAAGGCCGCCCGGTACCAGTTGGACGAAACCTGGTTCCCGTACTTCCGCGACAAGCCGTTGGACGAGGACTTGCCCGCCGACGCCGCCGCCTCGTCCGCCGCCGGCCCCGGCTCCGCTTCGTTGCGCAACCCGCGCATCAAGGCGTCGTGGGCCCAGCACTCCGCCAAGCTGGGCCACCAGAACCGGCCCAAACAGCGCATTTTCTGTTATGTTGCGGGCGGCATAACCTACTCCGAGGTGCGCCTGGTGTACGAGTTGGCGGACGCCACCAACAAGGACTTTTTCGTGGGGTCGGAGGTGATCTTGAAGCCCCGCGACTTTCTCATCGGGCTCCAGTCGGTCGACAAAGCGAAACAGATCCCCGACTTGGACCTCCCGCTCCACCACCGGTTGCAGCGGCCGTCGGAGGCGCCGCTCCATCTCTTCGAGGTGCCCAAGGCGCCCGCGGCGCCGGCGGCGAACCCCGGCACCATGCCCAACATGGCCGGGTTGTCGGTCAACGGCGCCCCAAACCACCCCCAAACCACCCAGCCGGCCACCGCGCTCCCCTCGCATTACCAGACCCGCTTGAGCAGGCAGCACGAGCCCGAGCAGAAGGAAAAGAAAAAGTCCAATTTGAAAAAATTCTTCAAGTAGTTTTTGCACCCATTGGACTCATGCGGCCCATGCAGCCTGCGACCCATTGGCTGCGTAGATAGACACCCCCAGTACACCATTACTCAGCACCAGCCCTATATAACGGTGCCGCTCGCACCTCGCACTCCCACCCCGTCAATGGAGCAGATCGAATTTCCTTCCCACGACGTGACTCACCTACATGGGGGCTGGAACTTGTTCAGCCAGCTCCCGGTGATGTTCCAGACCTCGGAATCTGCTCGGAATTTGCTGGACTCGTCCGGAGCCGCAAATTTCACCGCCGCCAACCTGTTCCTCTCGTGCCCCTGCGCTGAGGGCTGGGGTCCAATCTCGCCCACCTTGAGTGATATCACCCCGTGCTTTCTCCAGGGAGCGTTAATGGGCGCCGTGGCGTTGTTTATGGTGGTTTGCGGGGCCTGGCAAATCCAGGCGCTCCGCACCGCAAAATCGTCGATTGCCAATCGGGTGGGCTGGCCGTTCTACACGAAGGTGGTGCTCGTGGCGGCGCTGGTGGTGCTTGCGGGCGCCCAGGCGGCGGCGTACCCGGGGTCTGGGATCATCCAGACTTCCGTGGCTGTCAATTTCGTGGCATCGGTGGTGGCCCTCGGGCTCCACTACATCGAGCAGTTCAAGTCGCTCATTCCCAGCGGCGTGCTTCTCACGTACTGGTTGCTCCAGGTGGTTTTCGGGCTCGGCAAGGTGCTCAATCTCAACTTGAGACACCAATTGGACACCCACTATGCGATATTCTCCATCTTGTTCTTGGTCGATGCCTTCTTGGTGTTGGCCATCGAAGTGCTGTTCCCCATGCAGCCGCTCGACCCAGCCCAGAAAAGCCGGTCCCCCCACGAACGAGCCAACTTGTTCTCCCGCATCACCTTCACGTGGATGGCGCCGTTGATGAAAAAGGGCTACGTCCAGTACTTGACGGAATACGACCTTCCACCGTTGCCCAACTTCCTCAGGTCGAGCACCACGTCCCAGCTGTTCCTCCAGCACTGGGAGAACCAGCGCGGCAGCAAGTCGCTCGTCAGCGCTCTCGCCAAGTCGTTTGGCGCCGACTTTCTCTTGGGCGGCTTGTTCAAGGCCCTCCAAGATTGTGCCGCTTTCATCCAGCCCCAGCTCTTGCGGTTGCTCATCCGGTTCGTCAACGAGTACTCCGAGTCCCTCAAGGCAGGCAAGCCCATTCCGCTCACCAGAGGACTCATGATCGCCGGCTCCATGTTCGTGGTTTCGGTGTGCCAGACAACCTGCTTGCACCAGTACTTCGAGCGTGCTTTCGACATGGGCATGAAGTTCAAGTCGGCGTTGACCAGCGTTATCTACAACAAGTCGTTGGTGTTGTCCAACGAGACCAAGCAGGCGTCCACCACCGGCGACATCGTCAACCTCATGTCCGTCGACGTTCAGCGGTTGCAGGACTTGACCCAGAACATCCAAATCATCTGGTCGGGACCTTTCCAGATCATCTTGTGTTTGGTGTCGTTGTACAATCTTCTCGGGAATTCGATGTGGGCCGGGGTGTGTATCATGTTAATCATGATCCCGCTCAACGGAGTCATTGCCAGATACCAAAAGAAGTTGCAAAGAACCCAAATGAAGAACAAGGACGAGCGGTCCAGATTGATAAGCGAAATCATGAACAACATCAAATCCTTGAAGTTGTACGGCTGGGAAAAACCCTATCTCGACCGTCTCAATTTCGTCAGAAACGAAAAGGAACTCAAAAACTTGAAACGCATGGGCATCTTTAGTGCGGTCTCCATCTGTACCTGGACGTTTGCTCCGTTCATGGTGTCGTGCTCCACGTTTGCCGTGTACGTCTTCACCCACCCAGACGAGGCACTTCTGACCGATATCGTTTTCCCAGCTTTGTCGCTTTTCAACTTGCTTTCTTTTCCTTTGGCGGTGATCCCCAACGTGATCACCAACATTGTAGAGGCTCAGGTGGCCGTGTCGAGATTGACCAAGTTCTTGAGCTCGCCAGAGTTGCAGCGTGAGGCGGTGATCAAGTGTCCTCGTGCTACCAAGGTGGGCGAGGTTGCAGTTTCCATCAGAAACGGAACTTTCTTGTGGTCCAAGGCCAAGGGCACTGAGAACTACAAGGTTGCGTTGTCCAATATCAACGTTGAGAGCAAGAAGGGAGACTTGGACTGTATTGTCGGGAAAGTTGGATCCGGTAAGTCTTCTCTTTTACAATCCATATTGGGAGACCTTTACAAATTGGACGGTGAAGTGAGGGTTCATGGCAAGGTGGCCTATGCCCCACAAGTTCCATGGATCATGAACGGAACCGTCAAGGATAATATCATCTTTGGCCACAAGTACGACGCTGACTTCTACGATCATGTCATCAAGGCTTGTGCGTTGAATATCGACTTGAAAATCCTTCCCAAGGGCGACAAAACCGAGGTTGGAGAAAAGGGCATCTCGCTTTCCGGGGGCCAGAAGGCCCGTTTATCGCTCGCCAGAGCAGTGTATGCCCGTGCAGATGTGTACCTCTTCGATGATCCCTTGAGTGCGGTGGACGAGCATGTGGGAAAGCACTTGATAGACCACGTTTTGGGTCCGCTGGGGTTGCTTAAAACCAAGTGCAGAATCTTGGCCACCAACAACATCGGGGTTTTGAGTGTGGCAGACAACTTACACATGATTAGTGATGGCCGGTTGGTTGAGCAGGGCACCTACGACGATGTGATGAAGCAGGAAGAAGGGTTGCTTCGCCAATTGATCACCGACTTTGGCAAGAAACGTGATGGCTCGTCGACGCCCCAAAGCGACAAAGAAGCAGAGTCCAAGGCTGACGATGTGAACTTGGACTCTGACTGCGACATCGACGTAGCCAGTCTCAGAAGAGCCTCTGATGCGTCTTTCGCCGCCGACGAGGCCAGGGTTATAGCTGAAACCGAGCAAAGCGACGACGCCAAGGCTCGTAGAGAGCACTTGGAACAGGGTAAGGTCAAGTGGGACGTCTACTTGGAGTACGCCAAAGCATGTAATCCTTCCAGTGTTGTTCTTTTCTTGGTAACTACGGTTCTTTCCATGGTTGTCAGTGTGTGCTCGAACGTGTGGTTGAAGCACTGGTCTGAGGTTAACACAAAGTACGGTTTCAACCCTAATATCACCAAGTACTTGGGTATCTACTTCTTGCTAGGAATGGCTTCTTCGTTGTTGATTTTGGTGCAAACCTGTGTGATGTGGATCTTCTGTACCATCAGCGGGTCTAAGAAACTCCACAACGCCATGGCTGTGAGTGTCCTTCGGGCTCCTATGTCGTTCTTCGAGACCACCCCCATAGGAAGAATCTTAAACAGATTCTCCAACGACATCTACAAGGTGGACGAGGTGTTGGGACGGGTGTTTGGCATGTTTTTCAGCAACACCACCAAGGTCATTTTCACCATCATCGTCATCTGTTTCCTGACATGGCAGTTTATCTTCATCGTGGCTCCACTTGGAGTGTTGTATGTGTACTACCAACAGTACTACTTGAGAACCTCGCGTGAGTTGAGACGGTTGGACTCGGTGTCGAGATCGCCTATCTTTGCCAACTTCCAGGAGTCCTTGAACGGTGTAACCACCATCCGTGCTTTCGACCAAGTTCTGAGATTCAAGTTCTTGAACCAGTCCAGAATCGACAAAAATATGAGCGCCTATCACCCAGCCGTCAATGCCAACAGATGGCTTGCGGTAAGATTGGAGTTTTTGGGTTCGTTCATCATCTTGAGTGCTGCTGGGTTGGCCATTTTGACGTTGCGGTCCGGCCACTTGACTGCCGGTTTGGTGGGTCTCTCGGTGTCGTATGCTTTGCAGGTTACCCAGTCGCTCAACTGGATTGTTAGAATGACGGTTGAGGTTGAGACGAACATTGTCTCGGTGGAAAGAATCTTGGAGTACTCCAGATTGACCCCCGAGGCACCAGAAGTCATTGAGAGTCACAGACCTCCTACCCTGTGGCCTCTGCAAGGTGAGATCAGCTTCAAGAACTACTCCACTCGCTACAGACCCGAGCTTGACTTGGTGTTGAAGAACATCAATCTTTCTGTCAAGCCCCATGAAAAGGTCGGTATTGTGGGAAGAACTGGAGCTGGAAAGTCATCGTTGACGTTGGCATTGTTCCGTATAATCGAGGCAAGCGGAGGTAACATAAATATCGATGCAGTCGACACAAGTGCCATTGGCCTTGCTGACTTGAGACACAAGCTTTCTATTATTCCCCAAGACTCTCAGGTGTTCGAGGGCACCATTCGCTCGAACCTCGATCCGAATACCAGATTCACCGAGGACCAGTTGTGGAGAGCTTTGGAGTTGTCCCACTTGAAGGACCATGTTATGAAGATGTACGAAGACAGAAATGAAGACGACGAAGCCGAGACTGCTCTTGATGTCAAGGTGAGTGAGGGTGGCTCCAACTTGTCGGTTGGTCAAAGACAGTTGATGTGTCTTGCCAGAGCATTGTTGGTGCCTTCGCATGTTCTCATCTTGGATGAAGCAACTGCCGCTGTGGACGTTGAAACCGACAAGGTGTTGCAAGAAACCATTCGCACCGAGTTCAAAGACAGAACGATTTTGACCATTGCTCATCGGTTGAACACAATCTTGGACTCCGATAGAATTATTGTCCTTGAAAATGGTGCGGTTGCTGAGTTTGACTCTCCTCAAAGCTTACTCAAGAACAAAGATTCCCTTTTCTACGCTCTTTGCAAGCAGGGTGGATTCGTGGATGATGACTAGATAGACGTATAAAAAAGTATCGATTAATGTTCACTTCTCTTGCGAAGTGTGTTAATATAGTACAAGGGTAAGAAGTCGTTTCTGGAGTTGACATCTATAGGGTTGAGCTCGGCCACAGCATCCATGGATTCTGCCAAAGGTGCGAAGTTGTTGGT
The DNA here is from genome assembly GCA_030573695.1 of Meyerozyma carpophila. NCBI lineage: Eukaryota > Fungi > Ascomycota > Pichiomycetes > Serinales > Debaryomycetaceae > Meyerozyma > Meyerozyma carpophila. The sequence goes on along the minus strand of JAJMDS010000007.1, from coordinate 296,596 downwards.
TTCCTGGTCGAATTTCTGTTGCTGGAAAAGTTGGCTCTTGTCGGAATCATGAGTGCTGATAAGGGTATTTTTAGCTTCAATATAGCACATGTCGAGAACATTTTCTTCGTATGAAATCGTCTGTAAATGGCGCACCGAAAGCTGGGCGTCGATTTCGAAAACGAGCACTGCTTTGGTCTGTTCACATAGGACTACCAAGATATTAGCCCCGGTTTTCTTGTTGGGAAAAGTTGTGATTCTGGCAACCGAGATCTCCTTTGGCGAAGTTTCAGTAAGAAATCTCTCTGGTGGCAAGTGTGAATCAGTCAAAAATGGTGCAATCAACTCTCGGAGCTCAATCTTGGCAAGAAGTTGGCCCTCATACCAACGCCATAAGCAAAGATAATCGTCTCCACCTCCGCTTATAAGCAAGCTCTGGTCAAAATTGGGCACATGCAAGCACGAAACGAACTCATGATGGCCAAAGAGAAAGTTTTTGATCACGAAAGATTTGGGGTAATTTGAGATCCGGATGTGTTCATCTCTGTCACCAGTGATAATGAACTTCTTCTCGCCGTGGCTCACAATGGCAACATCGCTCAACATGGATACATGTCCCAATATCGGAGTCATATCCTTTTCGTTCACAACTTGTTCGTCTTCAATTGCAATCGAATAAACGTCTCCGAACTTGTCGGCCACCACCAACCGGTCCTCATCCACCGACAAGGCACACGGACGCTTTGCAAAAGGCTGGCGTTTCTTGAGCTCAAGGCAGTTGTCATTCGAGTGGTCTATGGTGAAAATAACTACAGCTTTGTCGCTATCTGTGGTTGCAAATAGGTACTTTTCATCGGCAGAGAGCCTCAATGCCCTGATGTAGTTGTAAATTGGAGGAGCCCCTGGACCCGGAGTGGGGATCTTTGGGACCTTGGCTTGGCCCGACTCCGTTTTTTGACGTTTGGGGTCGTTTTTTTCGTCAAATTTCTCTTCGTACTTTTTCTTCAAAAAATCGCTGTTGTCCAATTCGTCCTTCCATTGCCCCACGAGCTTGCCTGAAGTCAAGTCGATCACTAGCAAGATGTTCTTGACAGTTGTGAACAAGTATCGGCCCGTGGTATCGGCCACTATGATCTGGAACGGGTGCTTCATGGTGGTTCTTGATTGAAAAAATCAAGATGCGATGATGATGAAGTCACGTGAGAATCTATAATGAGGTTATGTAGTTACAGCAGCAGCAAGTCACTTGGTTGCCGGCATTACTTTCGCTTAAAGTTCCATGCCCAGTTGGAGATCTTTTTGCCAAAAGGTACTTCATTGACTGCAGACGCCTCATCGGTCAGTTTCACGCTTTCAAAGATTGAAAGATTCCGCGAGTTGGCTGGCTCGGAAATCGGTGGGGCATTGAGACGCTGGCGAAAGTTGTCGAATACACTTGCTATTCTCGACCGCAGGTCGGCAATGTCAGAACCAATGTGTCGCGGCGTCAAAAAGTTGAAGATGAACTCATCGGCCATGGCGTCCCAGATCAAGTAGTTTTTGGTTTTTCTCCAATTGTCTACAAATGCCAGGCCGAACGCTGCCAAGTTGCCGTTATCGATGCTGACATCGTCGTTGGCATCTAGATCAGTGGATGCTGGAGTATGGGAAAAGCCTGGTGGTGGCTGTTTGAACTTTTCAACATACTGCGAGTATTTGGTGGTGGACAATAGCGAGCAGAGGTAATCTTCAAACTTGTAGCGAATGTAGTCGTCACTGCCAATGTAGTTGTCTTGCTCGTCAATTTTTCGAATGTTGTCGAGAAGACTGTTCATAAAGATCTTGTCTTTCAGCGAAAGCAACAAATCGTCCCCTCTTCCAACGGGATAACTCACTTCGTTTGTATCGAGGTTTATGAGTATGTCTACCTCCAAAGCCATCAGCTGGTTCACAAATAGCAAGTTTGACGAGCCAACCATAAAGCTTTTGGTTCCTGGGCTGCTGAGGGCGTTGAGTTGCTGGAGAGGAAGGTACGGGTTCCAGAACGCACCTTTAGTGTTGAAGATTTGCAACGGGAGACCAAAAAATCTCAACATGGACTGCCGGCTCGAAGTGTTCAAGGATTCTGGCTTCTTTAATGGGCCGTTCGTCTCGCTGTAGTCGATCAAGGGACAGCTGGAATCGGCAAGATTATGGATCAAATTCGGGACGAGGGAAATGAGATTGTTCTGGAACATGGTTAATGATTCCAAGTTGTTATTAGAGAATATGAGTATCTTCTTCTCGAGTAGCATGGCTTTAAATAGGGTGAGGAAATTGTGGCGGAACTTGGTGACTGTTTCCTTCAAGTTCAAGTTGACAAAAAATTCGTCCTCTCGCTCAATCCTGAGAGCTTCTTGGTCTATTGATAGTCTTTTGTCGACCTTGGGCTTGAAGGAGTCGTTGAGGTTCTCAAACAAGTGCTCTAGGAGCTCGTAATTGTCGAGACGTTCCTGGATCAAGAAGCTGTGGGTGATGATGGAGAGCTTTTCCTTGATCTTCGTGAATATAGGCTGATTGCACGCAATCACCACGATGGCTTTTTGGACAATTGAGCGGGTTATATCCTTATTTCGAGCCATTTCCAAGTCGGAGAGATCGCTGGTCTTCACCTGGCGCACGCAAGAGCACCCAAAGAGCGTTCTTAGATGCCTAGGATCACCTTGGAAGTTATCGTAATCGTCACCGTCGTCGTAGGATAGTCCGGTGACAAAATCGTAAACCAAGCTGAAGTTGGAGAACGTTTCTTCGTGCTGATGGGATCCGTCGGGCAATGCCTGAAATGATAGGTTTTTGAACAAAGTTGGTGAATAGCAGTGGTGATAATTGGACTTCCAGAACTCGACTTCTGGGCCCCGCGAGTGGTGGAAGTCGACTAAGCACACGGCGAAAATGGCATCGTCCACCTTATCATGGACATACCGTTTGGGCGACTCGATTATAGGAAGATTTCGTATCTGGATGGACTTTCGTCTGGGAGTTGTTGGGCTACTGGTTTGCGATGTTTGCGATGCTGGGATGGATTCTTCTTCTGAGCGCGAGCTACGGCGGTCATCTTCGGGTTTGTGGCGGCTTCCCAACCGGATCGGGCGACACTGGAATTGTTCGTTGGTGGTGGGTTTTTCCTCGGTGCGTTTTGCGAGTCTCATGGGTTTCATGAAATCATTGAACTCATTCTCGTCGCCGCCGGTAACGTCTGACCATGGGTTGGCACTTAGGTCGTGGTCGTCCATGGGCATGTCGAGCCAGTGGAGGATGTGGTTTGAGGTGAAGTAGATAGGCGTGAATTTGCGGCTGGTAGTTATAGGCTCAAGTGCAGGACTGGAGACGAAGAGCGAGCAGAACAGCAGAACCAAGATGAGCAGGGTAATCGGGGTGAAGGTGGAAGTGGGTTGTTGTGTGTCATGAAGCCAATGGTGATCCAGGATTGTGAATCAAAGTTTGAAGTTCAAAATTCATAATTTTAAATTTTTGCAGATTTCCACTTTTTCCTTATCTTTCAACTCATCCTTTTGAAGTTAGTTGTTGTAGCAGACTCTTCGTTCGAAGCTTCGTATCGCATTCCAGACACTGATGCGTGCCACACACAAGCGGTGGCTCTCTCTATTGGTCTTTCTTTGTCTTCAAGAAAGATGCATGAGTCCGATTGGCTGCAAAACGACCTTTGCGATTGAGTTCCAACGAACACAGAAACCTCGCTGGATTCCATCCAGTAGTAGCAGTTTGACTGCCGAAAGATCCCACAGGACCCCTCAATTGCAAAAAGCTGAAATATAGTACAAACTAATAGTAGCTCAAACTAGTAGGGGAACAGAGCCGGGAGCCGCCGCTTACATCAGCAGTCCTCGGTATATCCCGATCTTATCTGCAATTGAACCCCAAGATGCCAGAACTTCAAGTGGGAGACCGGATTCCCGAAGGTGTCAAGTTCAACTACATTCCTATCGACTTACAGCAGGTGCACCAAGAAGACGCTCTTGCATGTGCTCAGCCGTTAGTTTTTGATCTTGACAAGCAACTTGCCAAATTAGATGAAAACTCCAATGTTCTTTTGGTAGCTGTTCCCGGAGCTTTTACGCCAACATGCACCGAAAACCACATTCCTCCATACTTGGAGAACTTGGTGAAGCTCAAGGAAGAATACAACGTTGCATTGATCATCATTGTCAGTACTAACGATGCGTTTGTTCTCAATGCCTGGGCCAAATTGCTTCTTAGAAACGTTCAAGCAACGGGAAAAGAACCCAGATTGGTGTTTGCATCTGATGGCGGAGCCCAATTCAGCCAACAATTTGACTTGTCAGTGGATGCAAGCGCACGGGGAATGGGCTTGAGAACCGCACGGTACGCCATTGCGTTTTCCAAGGACCGGCGGGTAAAGTATGTGGGCAAGGAGGTGGACCGGAGTGTCAGGTATAGTGGGGTGGAGGCTGTTGTAGCCAAGTTGTGAGAAAGAGAGAAAAGTGCAGAGTGAGCAGGTAGCAGAAGCAAAGAGAGAAAGCTGATGTAGCAGCAAAGCAGAAGCAGATTAGATAGCAGAAGCAGAAGCAGAAGCAGGAGCAATACAGGTAGTGAGCAGTCAGCGCATTGATAGCAAACGGTGCCTGGTGGCACCGTAGTTTTTATTCACTTACAATTGTCCAGAAGCGTCAATCACAATCTTGGCTCTGGTAGCACCAGAGTCAGAACCGTAGGACTCAACCTTCTTGACCACGTCGAAGCCGTCCACAACCTCACCAAACACAACGTGCTTGCCGTCCAACCATGGGCAAGGAACGGTGGTGATGAAAAATTGCGATCCGTTGGTGTTGGGACCAGCGTTGGCCATCGACAACAAACCAGGCTTGGTGTGCTTCTTGGAAAAGTTCTCGTCGGCAAACTTCTCACCGTAGATGGACTTACCACCAGTACCGTTACCTCTGGTGAAATCTCCACCCTGCAACATGAATTGAGGGATTACTCTGTGGAAAGAAGATTGGGCGTAACCGAAACCTTTCTCACCAGTGCACAAAGCTCTGAAGTTTTCTGTGGTTTTTGGCACGACATCATCGTACAATTGGAAGGTGATTCTTCCTAATTTGGATCCGTTAGCAGAAATGTCAAAGTATACTTGGGTCATAATTTGTGCTGCAAAAGTGCCAGGTGGGCGCCAGGGGCTTTTATAGTTGGGGTGCGCTGACATAAGATGACGTTTCGACGCCGATGGGGAGACGGAGAACGATCTAGAACAGGCACGTGCCAAAGCAAGCACACGTGAGCAGCACAGCCGCACGGCTGCACATGCCCCGCGCACCGGTGCACCCGGCTGCACCCACCGGCTGCAACTCGGGCCTCGATAAGGCAACTCGATAATGCAGCTCCATAAACGGCTGCAACTGGATAAAGCTGCAACGAACCAATTGCAAGTTTTAGCTTATTTACAGCGGGAGTTAGTGATAGAGCTTTAGGACTGAGGTAAGAATGCTTCAGGTAATTCTATCGCTGAATGTAATCTAGAGACTTTTCATAGGATATGCCCTAGCATTGGATGAAGAGATGGAGAGGCCAGAGAGAAATGTATAAACTGAAGGAAAGACCCATTTTCCGATGAAACTGATCAATTGGCAGAACTGAGAGACTCTGAAGGAGAATAAAGAAATCCAAGAACTGATGGAACCGAACAATTGAGAAACTGAGAGAAACCGAGAAAGCGAAAGCCAAGTACCTTCTGGTTTCTTGTATACCAAGCTTACTGAACACCTCATCTCCCTTCACCTTCATTCTACACTCTGCACTTCATTCTACATTTCACATTTTTCACACTCGTCACTATTCATTACGGTCCCTGCTCTCTTTCTCCTCCTCAATTCCAATCACACTTTCCAGGGTCAAATCGTACCGGGCAAACTTCCTGGCCGGCACCCGGCGCCCAAAAAGAAGATCCAACTCCTCATAGGTTCTGTTTCTTGTTTCTGGAAGCCGGAAAAAGCTCCATGTGAGCACCACCAATGCCGTGCCCAACCACACAAACGCCGTCTTTCCTTTGAGATTGAGCTCGCCCGGATTGATGAGATACGGCTCCACCACCCGGGATATGATAGAAGTTAAGTTGTAGGCGTCGCGAGCCAACGCTATGGTTTGCGCCCGCAACCGAGTGGCCGACATCTCACTGACAATCGTAAATGCCAATGGCCCAATTGTCAGCGAATAAGTAGCCACCCACACCAACGTGAGTGCTGCCTGGGCCCATTTGGCCCCGCTGTGGGTGTTTGCGGGAAACGACAAGATGCCAATGAGCAAAAGCGTAGCGGTCAAAATGGAGTAGCCGGTGACATAGATGGTGCGACGACCGAACCGGGAAAGGAGAAACCACGAAACAACGCACCCAGTAAACGCCACGCCGGTGACTCCAAGGTTCAACTTGTAGGTGTCCTGGGGGCTCAAGCCGGCCTGGGAAAAAAAGTAGGTGGGGGAGTACGCAAACGACGACCCCGACCAGATCTGGCCGGAAAACGTCAAACACACGATTTCGGTTCTTCTGAGATTGGTGCCCTGGAAACACTGGAGGTAGCTCTTCCAGCCTTTAAACTCAGCCAGGTGCTCGTTTTCCTGCTCCACCTCCAACGAATTGGTGTGGATCATAAGCGCAACTCGGTCTTTGGCCTCGTTCGCAACCGTTTTGGAACTGAGTCTTCTGACGGCATTTTCAGCGTCTTCGATTCGTCCTTTTCTCACGAGCCACCATGGCGAGTCCGGCGCAAGATACGTCAAGATGAAAAGCGGAATCGGCCACACCCACTGGATTGCAAACGGAATCCGGTACCCCCACTCGGTGGAATTTGCAACCAATGCCTTGAGAACTCCAGCAGCAATAAACTGGCCGATTGCCCAGCACATATTGACATAAGCCGTAAGGTAGCCTCGCAACGACAAGGGACACACCTCGGACGAATACGACGGGCCCATGGTTGCGAAAACTCCCCAGGGAAGCCCACACATAACCTGCCCCACCAAAAGCACCGCAATCGAAGGTGCGAAAAACGGAATGAAGATAGTCGCCGACATAACCACCAAGGAACCCATGATGACTCGGCGATGGCCGAACCGCTCTGTCAAGTACCCATTGGCCAAAACTCCAAAAAAGGTTCCCACGGAAGAAGCACAACCCAATGCAACCTGCCATTTTCCTTCGAGCTCGTAGGTTCCATCTGGAGCTTGAGCCCCATACTTTTCCTTGAAAGAGGGATACGCATAGAACGAAGACATCAAGCTGGTGTCGTAGCCCTCCATAATAATGGTGGCCGACATCACCATGGCCCAAAAAATCGCTTTCTTGTGGTGAACCACGGCCTTTCTGAACGAGAGATCGTGCTCATTTTCACTTCCTTGCCGAGCCTTATCGAGCAAAGTTTCCTTGTTTTCGACCAAATCGACGGCAATTGCATCTTCCACGTGGAAAACCGACGCCTTCTTCTCGAGCTGGTCGGAAATCATTGGCAAATTTGCAGCCGTGGGGCATTCTTATACTTTGTGGTGGGGTACATCTCCATGATTAGTGGGGATCTCACGGTGGGTTTTTCTGTGGGGGGCGTTTCTGCCAAGTCTTTCTCCATATTCACCTCTTTTACCTGGCCATCAGCTCCTCTTTTGGACGGCTGACTTTTCTTGGCTCTCGTATTTGCACCCAGCGGAAAAACCGTGGAGCAAACCCTCGGAACTCGCCCTGGGGTAAACTTGTGAATTCCGGTAGTTTTACGAATTCCGGTCAAAACACGCGCATTAATGCATGCATGCATGCATACCCCAGATTTATGCGGGAGTTGCCCCACACCCGCGGCTGCAATTGGCAAGATGGAACAGATACGGCAACGAGATACTATTCATACTTCTTTCATTAATCGCTTCATCGGGGTGTACGAGATACTGTTCATACTTCTTCCATTAATCGCTTCATCGGGGTGTACAAGATACTGTTCATCACACATCTTCCATTAATCGCTATTCACCGGGGAGTACGAGATACTGTTCATCACACATTTTCCATTAATCGCTAACTATACTTTAGGCACGTCGGACATGACTGGCTGAAGGTCTTCGGAATCCAACTTGTACGAAGCAAACTTACGAGCTGGAATTCGTCTTTCGAAAAGAATGTCCAATTCCTCGTAAGTTCTGTCTCTGGTCTCGGGAAGGCGGAAAAAACTCCAGATCAAGGTTGGAAGAGCGGTTGCAAACCACACAAAGGCAGTCTTTCCTTTAAGGTTTGCATTTTCAGGATTAATAAGGTAAGGCTCAACCACGGTGGAAATCAAAGAACACAAGTTGTAGGCGTTTCTGGCCATGGCAATCGACTGGGCTCTCAAACGGGTAGACGACGTTTCACTGACAATGGTAAAAGCCAAAGGACCAATTGTCAACGCATAAGTTGCAACCCATATTTCTGTAAACGCAGCCTGGACCCACTTGATGGTGCCATTGTGCTCTGCCGGAACCGCCAAGATTCCAATGAGCAAAAGTACAAGGGTCAAGACAAAATACCCGGTACAGTATATGGTTCTTCTTCCAAACCGGGAAAGCAAAAACCACGAGCCAATACAGCCGCAAAACGCAATGCCGGTGGTACCAAGATTCAACTTGTAGGTATCACTCGAATTCAAACCCGCTTGGGAGAAGAAGTACGATGGAGAATAGGCAAAAGTGGAACCCGAAAGCACTTGGCCCGCAAATGCAATACAGACAATTTCCGTTCTCCGAAGATTAGTGCCCTTGAAGACCATGAGGTAACTTTTCCATCCTTTGTAGTCATCTTCTCTCTGGCTTTCCTGCTCCACTTCCAAAGCGTTGGTGTGCACCATGAGCGCCACTCTGGGCTTGGCCTCGTGAGCAATTGACTTGGCACTGAGTCTCCGAACCGCTTTTTCAGCGCCTTCAATGTTGCCATGTCTCACCAACCACCATGGAGAATTGGGCGCAAGCAACGTCAAGATGAAAAGAGGCACGGGCCACACCCATTGGATGGCAAACGGAATCCGGTACCCCCACTCGGTGGTATTGGAAACCAAAGCTTGAAGAACTCCGGCCGCAATAAATTGACCAATTGCCCAGCACATATTGACATAAGCGGTAAGATAGCCTCTCAAAGCCAAGGGACAAACTTCGGACGAGTATGTGGGGCCCATGGTTGCGAACACTCCCCATGGAAGTCCACACAAGATTTGACCCGCCAACAACACTTCGACCGAGGGTGCAAAAAAAGTCACAAAGATAAAAGCCGACATGAGCACCAATGCGCCCATAATGGTTCGGCGATGGCCAAACTTTTCGATCAAGTAACCGTTGGCGAACACTCCAAAAATCGTACCGACAGAAGAAGCACACCCCAAAGCAACTTGCCATTTTCCTTGAAGCTCGTAATCTCCTCCGCCAACGGGAACTCCGTATTTCTTTTGGAAAGACGGATACGCAAAGAACGATGATATCAAAATGTTGTCGTAACCCTCCATAATAATGGTGGCCGACATCACCATGGACCAGAAAATAGCCTTTTTATGGTGTTTCAATGCCTCTCTCACCGTCATATCGTGCTCAGCATTGGTGGCCTGCTTGGCCTTGTCCACTAAAGACGCAACTCTCTCGGCCGGGTTCATTTCGTTCATTGAGGTGTTGGCCAGCGCCAACTCGACATGGGATGCAACCGCTTTTTCGTCAACCATAGAAGAAAATGACATGGTATTGTTTGCATTGACGGCAGCGGTACTTTATATATGCAAGTCTCAGCAGAGGAGTTCGAAATTGTGGGGTTGACGGGAAAATCAACCGGAACTGATTCTCATTGCATGGTGAACTTCGCAGCCGCCGCACCGGCGCATTACCCCGGATCTCGATAAAAGGCTGACTTTCCCGAAATGGATCTACGGCCGCATTTCCGAGGGTTTCGACCGCAACGGTTGCGAGAAAATCCGAGAACCACCAGGACCTCCCGCCTTGAAAGAAGCACAGCCAGCAGCCGCCACAGCGGCACACGGTCCACTAGCCCATGTCACGGCCCATTTCGTCGCCCAATCTCCGCGCCATCGCGCTACAATAGCGTCCAAAATGGGAATCCCCCGACTTCCCCCCAACCCCACCCTCTTTCACTTCCGAGGGTCGGTGGAGGTGTACCGGGGGATTTCGACGGTCACCGTGACAGTTCCGCCCCATTTGATGCACGAATGATGCCCCACTCCTCCCCACTCCTCCGCCCCCACTTTTTATGTACCCCGGATTCTGTCTCGCGCCCAACCCGAGATTTATTGCGTATGGTTTTCCGAGTATTTTTGAGCGGCCGTTATATATACGGCTTTGAGCGGCAGTAGCAGGTCTATTTTGAGATCGTTGAGAATGGAGCACGTTTCTATCGATCGTCATGTTGAAGCCGACACCAGGTTTTCCCGCGGAATGTGGGAGATGAAAAATGGCATTTCTGCCAATTGGGCACTGGATGTTGTCAAGTCTGAGGTAAAAGACAATGGAATTTACTCTGTGGCGGCCACCAGAAAGATCTGGAACCGTGGAGCCACCTTGAACAACCCCACGATCACGACAAAGGTGACGCTGCCCATGGAGGGGGTCATTGGGTTGGAGGCCTACCACCACCAAAGTGCATATCTCCGCAACGGCGAGCCCCGCTACGAACTCAATTCGGTGTCTCCGGCCTCGGTGGACATCTCCGACAAGGAGGAAGCCGCCGTTTTGAAGGCGGGGTCGGTGGGAGCGTCGGTTTCGAAGAAGGATTTTGGCATTGATTTTGTTGCAGATTCCAAGTCGTTGACAAAGCTAGGTTTCAGATCGCTTGGTTTTATCGAGGACTCGCGGTACCCCGACCACAAGTCGCTGTATGGCAAGGCTCGAGGCTACACGGTGGCCCAGCTCCACTTGTCGGTGGGAGAAAAGCTCTTTGGGTTGGGCGAGCGGTTCGGACCGTTTGTGAAAAATGGCCAAAGAGTTGAAATGTGGAACGAAGACGGCGGCACCTCGTCGGAGTGGACCTACAAGAACGTGCCTTTCTACCTCAGTTCCCGTGGATACGGTGTGTTCGTCGACAATTCGTCCAATGTCACTTTTGAGCTCCAGTCGGAGCGGACCACCAGAGTGAACATTGCGGCCATGGGCCAGGGCATTCGGTTGTACATCATCCACGGCCCGGACCCCAAGACCATCTTGGAGCGCTACACCAACCTTACCGGCAAGCCGGCGCTTCCTCCAGCATGGACTTTTGGGCTCTGGCTCTCCACCTCGTTCACCACCGACTACGACATCAAGACGGTTCTGTCGTTTATCCAGGGCATGAAGGACAGAGACATCCCGCTCAGCACGTTCCATTTCGACTGTTTCTGGATGAAGGGCTTCCAGTGGTGTGACTTTGAGTTCGACAAGGAGTTTTTCCCCGACGCCAAGGCCATGCTTTCCAAGTTGAAAAAGGACTTTGGCATCAAGGTCTGTGTGTGGATCAACTCGTACATCGGCCAGGAGTCGGCGTTGTTTGCCGAGGCCGATTCCCACGGCTACTTCATCAAAAATGTCGACGGGTCGTCGTACCAGACCGACCTTTGGCAGGCCGGCATGGGCATTGTCGATTTCACCAACCCGGACGCTTGCAAGTGGTTCCAGACCAAGTTGGAGAAGCTCGTGGACCTCGGGGTGGACTCGTTCAAGACCGATTTTGGCGAGAGAATTCCCTGCTTGGACGTCAAGTACCACTCGGGCGCCGACCCGGTGGCCATGCACAACTACTACACTTTGTTGTACAACAAGTGTGTTTTTGAAGTTTTGGAGAAGAAGTTGGGCAAGCACAAGGCGTGCCTCTTTGCCCGCTCCACCTCGGCCACCGGCCAGCAGTACCCGGTCCACTGGGGCGGAGATTGTGAGTCCACTTTTGAAGCGATGGCCGAGACGTTGCGAGGCGGTTTGAGTCTCACGCTCTGTGGGTACGGGTTCTGGTCGCACGACATCGGCGGCTTTGAAGGGTCGCCGGACCCCGCCGTGTACAAGAGATGGTGTGGTTTTGGGTTGTTGTCGAGCCACTCTCGTCTTCACGGCTCGGGGTCGTACCGGGTGCCCTGGAATTTCGACGACGAAGCGTCTTCGGTGTTGTCCAAGTTCACCAAGCTCAAGCTCAGCTTGATGCCACACATCTACGGCGCCGCCGTGTATGCCCACAACACCGGGATTCCAGTAATGAGAGCCATGTTGTTGGAGTTCCCCACCGACCTCACCGCGCAAACCGCCGATACCCAATATATGTTGGGAGACAGTTTGCTTGTGGCGCCCGTGTTCAATGCCGAGGGAAACGTCGACGTCTACTTGCCTGCGGGCAAATGGTACGGTTTGCTTGACGGCAAGATCCGGGACGGCGGTTCTGGAAAGTGGGTCGCCGAGGTCCACGACTTCCACTCGTTGCCATTGTTGGCCCGCTCCAACTCGATCTTCGTTTCCAGCGACCATGCCACCACCCCCGAGTACGCCTGGAACGAGGACTTTATTGTCAATTTGTTTGATATTCTGGAAACCGGCACTTCTGTGCAAATTCCCGATCCCGTGAAAATCGGCGAATTCGCTGCCAAGGTCGAAGCCAAGAGACTGGGCCAGGATATTGACGTCAAGGTCACGGGAAAGTTCAAGAAGGGGTTCCTGGTGAAGATTTTGGGCAGCGCTGGCAAGCCGGTCACCGTCAAGAATGGAAAGGTGAGTGGAACTGATGCGCACGGAAATAGTGTGGTGAAGGTGGACCTGGACAAGGCTACCATTCGTTATTAGAGTGGGCGTGGCGAACTCGAGGGTGAGCGTAGCGAACGCTCGAACAACTAGAGAAGAGCATTTGACAAGAGTGAAAGTAGTGAATTGGAGTTTAGAGTAGCCTAACTACGTATGAATCCTAGCTTTAATTCTTGAAAAGTAGATCATCAGACTTGGCCTTACGAGAGCGCGGGCGTAGCCAATACTCGAATAAAGGAGTACCACTTAAACTCAGCTGACTATTTATTGACTACACTCAATGGGCATTTGCAGCAATATTTTTCGCAGCCATTTCGAACATTTCGCAGCATTTCGCATTCGCGGCAATTCGGGCATTTCGAGCATTTCGAGCATTTCGCAGCCATAATTACAGTCGCTGTAAGCCACAGCACACTCATAATTGAAGCCGATTCCGCTCAACTCAAAGCCATTTTAGTCGCGTGCCTCGATATGGACATCATCAGCAATATCAACTAACTGAAAGGAAACAAAAATGAATCATAGTATACAATTCTCCTTTACCACTGTTCATCCCATTCCACCTTATAGTATTTACTAATTAGCCTTAGGTATGACTCGCAACCATTACTTGCCTCTTTACCGTCCACTTATCATCAGCTAGCAACCAAGTGAATAAATGAATTATAAATAATTCATCCTTTCTATCTACAGTCCTACTATTCTCTTACATTCATTTTTTTTGTTCATCTCTTTTATTCATTCTCTTTCTGTTCGAATAACTTATTAAATACGGCTATCCAGCCTCTAGATTCCCCAAGGGTTCTAGATGTATGCACGGTTGATTTTGGGCACATGGTGCATCTTGTTCAGGGCTCCAGCCCACACATGCGGCCATCCCAAAAACACAGCTAATCCTGTTCCCCACACAGCCAAGGCTGGAACTCGACGGGCATATAATTTGGAGTATGTAGTGATTGCGCTCATTGATGTAATTGATGTGGAACATGTTGGGTCCTTCGCCTTTTATGCTGCATGGCTGCGAAAAATCGCACCACTGAAATGAAATCTGGTGACTGGTGTGTGGATGTCATTGTCACGCCAGAATCCAGTGATACGAAACGCAAAAATTAATCAAAAGTTGTTTCCCGAAAATTGATACAGAATTCACACCACCACTCAGATGCCCAAACACACCCTACTTGAACAAACTCGCTTTCAAAAAGTCAACACTACAGCGGTTTTTGCAACCTACATTTTCCACTCGGACCATCCCGACACCCAGACACCATGAAATATCACACCACCGACGGGAAAACCCGTTTAGGCTTCCCCCGGTTGGTCCCCCCAGTCTCGGTTAGTCCCGGTTGGTTCCCTCGGCAAACGGCTGAAACGGCAAATCCAAATTCTACATTTTCCATAATACAAAATACATTCATAACTAGTTAATCTTCTCCTTGTCCAAGTAATCCTGTTGAAGTTGGAATGTGTTGGAGCTGACATCACTATCACGCAACACTGCGATTCTCATACCTGCCAACATGTTGTGGGCAGCATTCGAGTGTCTATATACAGCTCCGTTGAATGCCTTAGTAGCATCCTTACCCAACGACGCTCTGATAACGGCTTGACCTCCTGGGTGTTCCTTGATGAAAGATTTACAGTCGTGAACAATACCAGCAATCAAGATAAGTCCATCTTTCTTGGATCTCTCATTGAACTCTTCGCGTTCCATCACGGGAAGAGCATCAACCAGTTCTCCCCATCTCAATTTCTGGCGCATTTGCTCCAACTTCTTCTCTTGTTGTTGAAGTAATCCTTGTTCAATGGCGTTTTGACTGAATGTCTTCAAGTTCCAAGCCATACCAATCTTAGACAATCCCCAAATCACCATCTTGGTTGGGTCATATTGATACCATTTCAATGCATTTCTGTAATCCGAGGGGAACTCGTGATGGAAGTTGTGGTAACCTTCACCAAAAGTAGCCAAGGCAGTAATTACATGGTCACGAGGAGTTCTGCGATCATCGAATGGTTGAGAACCAATCCAATGGGCCAACGAGTTGACACAGAACGTAGCTTGTTGAATAACAAACGATTTGAAGATTCCCCCGTAGATGAAACCTCCCCACCAATCACCCCAGAAAACACCAGCAATAATAGTAGGTAATCCAAGTGCCATGAAAAGCATCAAAGAAAGGTAATGACGATGTTGGAATCTAACCACCCAGTCTGCGGTCAAATCAGAAATGTCAGCACGGGCACGGTTCTTGGGGTTGGCCTTAACCAACATCCATCCCATGTGCGAGTACCACAATCCTTGACGAGCATCATAAGGGTCTCTTGGAGTGTCGGTATAACGATGGTGAACTCTATGGGAGTGAGCCCACCATTTGATAGAACCTTGAACGGCACCAGCTCCAACAATGGCATAAAATAACCTCACAGGAGTGGAGGCCAGATAGGCGGTGTGAGAAAACAAACGATGGTAGCCAGCAGTAATGGAAAGTCCCAGTCCCAAATACAATAAGAAACCAAGAACGGCTGTCTTCCATTGAAGAGGATGCTTGGTAGCTTCCCACATACCGTAAAGTGGGAACATAACCACCAAGATCAAGTTCAACCAGTTAATATGTTGGTACCAGTTTCTCATCGTCCATGGCTGATCGGAGATATGGGTTTCCCGAGTATATTTCTGACGTTCGGCCTCATCCTTCTCTGCCAAAGTCATCTGCTTCATTGAGTCTTCCGTAATTTGGTCAGCGGTAACATTGACAAGTGACTTTGTGCCCATCAAACGACCACCCACACCAGCCGCCACGATTCTCGGCGTCTTGCGGTTGGTGCCAGCAGCCAAAGCATTCAACTTGGTGATGTCTACAGAATCAACACTTTCCGACATGATGACTGGCATTCTGTGGCACCTGCGCTGCTTTTATCTCATCTGTCATTATGCAGGCCTCAACCGAAAATGTTGGGACCGCCGCCCGGTCCCAAAAGCAATTTTGCTCCTTTTCGGTAATACGAGGGTCGCGCACGTGACCCAACAATACCACAATGCAAGCAACCCGAGGGTCGTGCCGAGGGCGACAAATCAACGGCTCCTGAGCTCGGACCACCTGACCTCGGACGTGTGGAAGTCTAAGCCCGCCCTGTCACAAGATCCTCATAAAGCTAAGCAAAATTTCACGTTCACTAAAAGATTTGCGGTTTTTATACATGTTGCATCAGGAAGGGTTTCATGCATAATTTGACAACCATGGCTGCTAATTAGCATGTATATAAGATAGGAGACGCCGCTTATTTTCCGTTGCGTCCGCCGTGGCATTATACAGGAACAATCGAACGCTTATCGTGTTACATAAGCAGAAAGGTAACCACTACTATGGGGTGATGTTTTAGGTGTTTTTGGGACTAATGCTGGTGCACTGGTGTTCCCCGCAGGTCACAGATCCCAATTTTCAACAACGTTCCCTGTACACTGAGGCAAAGTATCGTGTTCAATTGTACTTGCAACATTTAGTGAGTTGTTTTAATCCGGATAATAAGCGTTCAAATACTTTCTGCCCACGAGATATACTGGTAGAATTGACTTCTACTGGCCATTTTTTTTGTTTATACCCACCGCAACAGTCGTCGACAAACTTCATTTTTGCGCTGGCATCGCCATTCTTTGCATTTGAATCTACTTGGTCTTAGCTGTAATGCCCAACCCGTTCCTGCGGACACCTCAATCTCCCCAGCAGGCGTCTAGAAAGCCGTCGGTGGTGGAACTCCTTTCGCTGCCACCGCCACTCCCATCCCCCGACCACGACGATGTACACAGCTTTAGTCTTTCGCGGCATACAAGCATATCTTCCGTGGCCACCGGTGCCACGGGGGATCGTAGCCGTGGCTCTGTAGGCGCGGGAAGTACGTCTGGCGGTGTAGACTGGAGTGATATCAAGCTCGGTGAACTCACCGAACCACAAAAACTCATCTCCATCAACTCGGGATATACTGTTCAGGAAGCATTTAAGACCCTTGTTACTCACAATTTGACATCTGTGCCGGTATCGCTTTCTAAAACCGATTCTTCCGACTTGGAAAACTGTCTTTCGTTTGATTACTCTGACCTCAATACCTATCTTTTGCTCCTCTTTGGAAGGGCGAGATTGGACGCATTGAGTGTAGACGAAATCAACACTGAGGGCTCGATGTCGAAATTGGAATATGCCCAGCAAATGGTGAATAGAGCCAAGCATGGTGGCGAGGTGCCGGTTGATTTCATTCTCAGATTGCATCCCAAAAACCCGTTCATTAAATTCCCCGAGCAGGAAACCCTTTATCCTGCCATGGAGGCATTGGGGAACGGTGTTCATAGAGTGGCCATTACGAAGGACTCCACTCCTCACGCTCCCATTACTGGTATTCTTTCGCAACGTCGTCTCATAAAGTACATGTGGGATAATGCCCGTCGGTTCCCATCACTTGACTTTCTTATCAATTCGACAATACAAGACCTCAACATTGGTCTGCTGAATCCGTTGACCATCTATGGGGACCAGCCATTGATCGATGCTCTTCAAAAGATGTTCACTGAGCGGGTGTCATCATTGGCAGTCATTGATAGGTCTCGGTGCCTTATGGGTAACATTTCCATCGTGGATGTAAAGCATGTTTCCAGCTCGAAGAACCAGGACCTTCTTTTCAAGTCGGTTCTCAACTTTATCAGCTACAACTTATCGCAGAAGGGTATTGAGGCCGGTCAAGACCAGTACCCTATATTCCATGTTTCCAACCAGTCATCGCTCGGCCGAGTCATTGCAAAACTTGTGGCCACCCAATCGCATAGATTATGGGTGGTGGAATCCCGTCAAGTGAAGCACCACGCCTCGTCGTCAGGCGGATTTGGTTCCATCTCTGGAACCCGTTCTGGCTCAATTTCTGGTTCGTCCAGTGCAGGACCCGTGGAAGCGGCTCTCAGTCCGCAATCGTCCAGCAACAATGCCGCCGCTGCTGCTGCTGTCGCCGCCACCTCCATTCCTTCGACAGGATCTGGGTCAGTTTCTGGACCTGTCGCCGGAACCAATTCCGCGCTGGGCACGGCAGCTGGAGACCTGGGGCTTCCTGGAAAGCTCATCGGAGTTGTCACACTCACAGACATACTTGGGCTTTTCGCCGAATCGAAATATGGCAAGAAAATTGATCCAGGATTTGCCAGAAGGCAGAGAAGACG
Organism: Meyerozyma carpophila; assembly: GCA_030573695.1. NCBI lineage: Eukaryota > Fungi > Ascomycota > Pichiomycetes > Serinales > Debaryomycetaceae > Meyerozyma > Meyerozyma carpophila. The sequence continues at coordinate 278,670 of JAJMDS010000007.1, read as the reverse complement.
GTCATCTACATCGACCCGGTCAAGTATTGATACTACACAAGGAGAGATTTTCCGCAAGTCGTACACAAAGCAGGAAGGAGTGTTTGGTAAAGAATGAACGAGTTGCAACGTCGGAGAATAGAGGTAGGAATAGCAATATACTTAAGAAGGTTGCAGTTGCTGCAAAATTGCACACGAACCATGCAGCATCTGCAGGAGGGCCGCGCCTGTCTGCAGGCCACAGCCACGCCCCCGGCGTATATGCGTGCACGGCACGCGTATTTCACGTCATGCCGAAAATTTTTCGCATCGGAAAATTATATTTAAACCCCCCTAAATTCTTTTTTCCTCACTAATTTAATCATGGGTAAAGAAAAGACTCACGTCAACGTTGTTGTCATTGGACACGTCGATTCCGGTAAGTCGACCACCACTGGTCACTTGATCTACAAGTGTGGTGGTATTGACAAGAGAACTATCGAAAAGTTCGAGAAGGAAGCCGCTGAATTGGGTAAGGGTTCTTTCAAGTACGCTTGGGTTTTGGACAAGCTTAAGGCTGAGAGAGAAAGAGGTATCACCATTGACATTGCTTTGTGGAAGTTCGAGACTCCAAAGTACCACGTTACTGTCATTGATGCCCCAGGTCACAGAGATTTCATCAAGAACATGATCACTGGTACTTCTCAAGCTGACTGTGCTATTTTGATTATTGCTGGTGGTACCGGTGAGTTCGAAGCTGGTATCTCCAAGGATGGTCAAACCAGAGAGCACGCTTTGTTGGCCTACACCTTGGGTGTTAGACAATTGATTGTTGCTGTCAACAAGATGGACTCCGTCAAGTGGGACAAGAACAGATTTGAGGAAATCATCAAGGAAACCTCCAACTTCGTCAAGAAGGTTGGTTACAACCCCAAGACTGTGCCATTCGTTCCTATCTCTGGATGGAACGGTGACAACATGATCGAGGCTTCTACCAACTGTCCTTGGTACAAGGGATGGGAGAAGGAGACCAAGGCTGGTAAGTCCACCGGTAAGACTTTGTTGGAGGCCATTGACGCCATTGAGCCACCTCAAAGACCAACCGACAAGCCATTGAGATTGCCATTGCAAGATGTCTACAAGATTGGTGGTATTGGAACGGTGCCAGTCGGTAGAGTTGAGACCGGTATCATCAAGGCCGGTATGGTTGTCACCTTTGCCCCAGCTGGTGTCACCACCGAAGTCAAGTCCGTGGAAATGCACCACGAACAATTGGTTGAGGGTGTTCCCGGTGACAACGTTGGTTTCAACGTTAAGAACGTTTCCGTCAAGGAAATCAGAAGAGGTAACGTGTGTGGTGACTCCAAGAACGACCCACCAAAGGGATGTGACTCTTTCACCGCTCAAGTTATTGTGTTGAACCACCCTGGTCAAATCTCTGCTGGTTACTCTCCAGTTTTGGACTGTCACACTGCCCACATTGCTTGTAAGTTTGACACCTTGTTGGAGAAGATTGACAGAAGAACCGGTAAGAAGATGGAGGACAACCCCAAGTTCGTCAAGTCTGGTGACGCTTCCATCGTCAAGATGGTGCCATCCAAGCCAATGTGTGTTGAGGCTTTCACCGACTACCCACCATTGGGAAGATTCGCTGTCAGAGACATGAGACAAACCGTTGCTGTCGGTGTCATCAAGTCTGTTGAGAAGTCTGACAAGGCCGGTAAGGTCACCAAGGCTGCTCAAAAGGCTGCTAAGAAGTAAGCTAGTTGTTTTTAGCCTAATTGAAGTAGACAGAAAGGTGTAGAGAGATAAGAAGAAGAGGAAGAAGGAAAAAGGAGAGATAAGAAGTGATAAGAAAGAAGCAGGAGCTAAGGAGACGAAATTAGAGACAAGGGAAGAAGACTATTCCCACTTCCTTCGTTCCTTCGGAATACTTTTTCTTATTTCGCTGTTTTCCCTTCTTCCTTTCATCCTTGATTTTCTTACGAAAAGTTCGCTGCGCGCCCTTTTTATTTTCCGAGTCACTGACTCGTCTGACTCGGGACACGGCTCCGTTAAAAGCCAGTGGTTTCCTCTTTTTCCACGTTTTTCATGAGATCTGGTTTCAAGGCTGCGTTGGCAAGGTCCACGGTCTCCCACAAGACCCCCCGGCACGTCTGGGCGCCTCTCAGGTGCTCGGCCAGAATGCTAGCCTCATCGGCTTCAACCGAGGCCGATACCTCATCGGCCAATTATCAGCGGGTTTTCGATCCCACGGTTCTGGATAACGGCTACGAGCGGTTGGACACGTTCGCACGGCGCCACTTGGGCCCCACGCCCGAAGACACCCACAAAATGTTGCAAAGTTTGGGGTACAATGATTTGGACGAGTTTTTGGCCAAGGCGGTTCCGCCCCATATTCTCTTCAAAAGAGCCCTCAAAGTGTCGCCCCAGCACGGGTACACCGAGCTGGAGATGCTCGAGCACTTGGCCGAGCTTGCGGGCAAAAACAGGATTGTCAAGTCGTATATTGGAAAGGGGTACGCTGGTACCCGGGTTCCGCCGGTGATCCAGCGCAATCTTTTGGAGCTGCCAGAATGGTACACTTCCTACACGCCGTACCAGCCGGAGATCTCGCAGGGCCGGCTCGAGTCGTTGCTCAACTACCAGACCATGGTTTCGTCTTTGACTGGTTTGCCCATGGCCAATGCGTCGTTGTTGGACGAAGGAACTGCCGCCGGCGAGGCCATGGCGATGTCGTTCCACAACTTGCGAGGCAAGAAGAAAAAGTACGTGGTGGACGCCAAGATCCACCCGCAGACGCTCGGGGTGGTTAGGTCCAGAAGCGGCAACATTGGCGTGGAAATCGTGGTTCTTCCGTTGGACTCCGCGGAGGGCCTCGACCAGCTCAAAAGCATCGCTGGAGAAATTTGCGGCGCCTTGGTGCAGTATCCTGCCACCGACGGGTCCATCACCGACTTCTCTGCCGTGGCCGACATCGTGCACTCTTCCAAGGGGTTGCTTGCCATGGCTACCGATCTTTTGGCGTTGACGCTTCTTCGCAGTCCAGCCGAATTTGGTGCCGACATTGCCTTGGGAACGTCGCAGCGTTTTGGCGTGCCGTTTGGCTACGGCGGCCCCCACGCTGCGTTCTTTGCTACCACCAACAAGTACTCCCGGAAAATCCCCGGCAGAATCGTGGGTGTGTCCAAAGACCGTCTCGGCAACCCAGCGTTGAGATTGGCGCTCCAGACCCGGGAACAGCATATCAAGCGTGAAAATGCCACTTCCAACATCTGTACCGCCCAGGCGTTGTTGGCCAACATGGCGGCTATGTACGCCGTGTACCACGGAGCCGAGGGACTCAAGAACATTGCCAGAAGAGTGTATGGGTTCACGTCGGTTTTGGCCCAGGAATTGGGACCCCAGGTGGTGAACGAAAAATGGTTCGATACGTTGACGGTGCAAGTGGAAGACTCCACCAAGGTGTTGGACCGGGCGTTGAACGAGTACAACTTTAATCTCTTCAAGGTGGACGACACCCACGTTTCGTTGACGCTCGACGAGACCACCACGGCCCAGGACGTCGTCGACCTCATTGAGGTTTTCACCGGCAAAAAAGTGGCACTCCCCGCGTCGCTTCCCACCGTCCCAAGCCAGCTTTTGCGCCAGGACGAGATTCTCACCCATCCGGTGTTCAACACCCACCATTCCGAAACCGCCATGTTGCGGTACCTCCATCTTTTGCAGTCCAAAGACCTCTCGTTGGCCAACTCGATGATCCCGTTGGGCCTGTGCACGATGAAATTGAACGCTACCGTGGAAATGATGACGCTTTCCATGCCCGGGTTCAGCCAGATCCACCCATTTGCACCCATCGACCAGGCCCAGGGCTACCGCGAGCTCATCGACGAGTTTGAAAAAGATCTCAACGACATCACCGGGTTTGACGCTACCACCTCCATGCCCAATTCCGGCGCCCAGGGCGAGTACACCGGGTTGTCGCTCATCCGCCAGTACCATGCGCTGCGTGGAGACTCCCACAGAAACATCTGTCTCATTCCCGTGTCGGCCCACGGAACCAACCCAGCGTCCGCGGCCATGTGCGGGCTCAAAGTTGTGCCAGTCAAGTGTCTCGGCGACGGCTCCATCGACCTCGAGGATCTCGCAGCCAAGGCACAAAAGCACCGCAACGACCTTGCGGCCATCATGATCACCTATCCTTCAACCTATGGTCTTTTCGAGCCCGGCGTCAAACAGGCCATCGACACCGTGCACCAGAACGGCGGGTTGGTGTACCTTGACGGAGCCAACATGAACGCCCAGGTCGGGTTGACGTCGCCAGGAGACTTGGGCGCCGACGTGTGCCATCTCAACATCCACAAGACCTTTGCCTTGTCGCATGGAGGTGGAGGCCCGGGCCAGGCACCGGTATGTGTCAAGCAACATTTGGCGCCATTTTTGCCCAAGCACCATTTCGTGGCCACCCCCCACTCCACCAACGAGTCCATTGAAGCCGTCAACTCGGCTCCCTATGGCTCGGCCGCTGTGATCCCGGTGTCGTACCTGTACATCAAGATGTTGGGAGCGCAGTCGCTTCCGTACACTTCCACCATTGCCATGTTGAACGCCAACTACATGTTGAACCGGCTCAAGGACCAGTACAAGATCATGTTTGTGGACTCCCACGCCTCCGCCTCTGAAGGATTGAAGCATTGTGCTCACGAGTTTATTCTTGATCTTCGCGAGTTCAAGGCTTTTGGAGTCGAGGCCATCGATGTTGCCAAACGGTTGCAGGACTACGGGTTCCACGCCCCCACCATGTCGTTCCCCATTGCTGGAACCTTGATGATCGAGCCCACCGAGTCGGAAAACCTTGAAGAATTGGACCGGTTTGTCAATGCTCTCTTGTCCATCAGACAAGAAATCGAAGCGTACAGAAACGGCGACGCTGTAGGCGGCGTGCTCAAGAACGCTCCCCACTCGTTGCAGGATATCATCTCCACCTCTCAACAAGAGTGGGAAGCCAGGGGCTACACCAGAGAACAGGCGGCTTACCCATTGCCATATTTGAAGGTTGCCAAGTGCTGGCCCACCGTGTCCCGTGTGGACGACACCTACGGAGACATCAACTTGATGTGCACATGTCCGTCGGTGGAGGAGGTTGTGGAGCAGCAGGAGAACTGAGTAGAGTAATAGAGATAGAGAGAAGAAGAATGAGAAGAAGAATAATTGAGAGAGAACTAAGAGAATTGAAGAAGTGACAAGAGCGAGAAGAGCGAGGAAGAGGGCAGATTAATGACTTCGATGTGCTCCTGTGAAAGAGAGATGAACGAGGAAGGGAAAGTAATAGATTTTGAACATAGACGCAGTGAAATAGATGAAATGAAAAATGGAAAATGAAAGATGAAAAGATGTAAATATGTAGAGAACAGGAAAGAGAAATTAATCAAAGAGCAAAGTGAAGTCAGAGAACACTAGGCAATTCTTCTTCACCTCACCTGGAGAGCGAAAAAGATTGAAATAAAGATTGTACCAGAAATTGTGAACGGAATTTTAATTTTCTTCCCATTTGCGCTGAAAAGACTTGAAACTAATAAGGAGATTGAAACAGAGGAGAAGAAACAGATTAGACCAAAGTACTGAAGCAAAGAGTACAATGAGACATTTGAATTAGAGAACGTGATCGACTCTACCTCTCCATTCTGATCAATGTGAGTAAATGTAAAATCGAAACGGGAATAGAAGGAAAATAATTGTATCAGAATAGAATTGCAAAAGAATGGAAACCAATTGATACCAAAGAGTATCCTAACAATCATCACTCTCCACCTATTCTCGCCAACTCTGAAAAGACGAAATTAAATCTAGGGATCGAAATAAGAGATTAAAATGGAAGACTGGAAGAGTATAAGCTGCCAATTGTCAGAGAACACACCAGCACTTCTCATCACGAAACCTCTCCCCATTGCTCGCTCGCTCACTCTAATACTGAAGTTGATGTAGAGATCGAAGAAGATTGAATTATAAACCACAGAAACTACATTGAACCAATTGCTATCAAAGAATGCTTTATATGAATTATTCAAACATTCTCCACTGCTCGTTCGCTTGCTCACTCGACTCCGACTTCGCGCCCCACTCGCACTCACAAAGTGAGCGCGAAGAGTGATTGCTAATGAAGAGAGGCCCCACAGGCATGCAGTATTCCCCAAACTACAACGGCTACACCAGCCCGAGACTGCAGCAGCGGTCCCAGTTCTACTCCAACTACCAGCCAGTATTGCTAAATGAACCCAATCCCACCTTGCCAAGCGACCGGTTTTCGTATTTCATGTCGCCGATGCCACTCAATTGTCTGCAATGGGCCCAACGAGGCGACTACGAGTGTATAGCGTTGAGCACGTACAAGGAGGGGTTCACCAACAAGATCCAGATTGTGCATGGAAGTGGGTATAGCGAGGCAGAGGAAGACGAAGGAAGAAGCAGTGGGGGAAGCGGAACCAGCGACGATCGAAGAGACGGAAGACAGATAGACGGAAGACAGATAGACGAAAGACACAGAGACGAAAGACTCAGAGACAGACCCAGCAGCTCCAGCAGAGCAGCACACGCTGGAACTTCCGGAAACTCGTCCGGAACGCTGTCCGAAACTTCCTCCATTTGCGGCTTCGACTTTATGCTTGCGGCCGACGTCTCGGTAGACTACCCCGTCACCCAGCTCCAGTGGGACCCCCGGATCGCCCACGAGAGCACCGCCCGGTTGGCAGCGCTGCTGGAGGTGCTCCGGTTGTTCGCCATCACCGACCACGACGGAGAACCGAGACTCGAGCAGACCCACACGCTTGCGAACCCGGCCCCAACCACCGGAAACGGCGCCGGCGCCGGCCCCAGCCCAGAGTCCGTGAACACCCTCCCGCCCGTCACCTCGTTCGACTGGAACCCCACCGACCCCAGCATCATCATCACCTCTTCCGTCGACACCACCTGCACGCTCTGGGACGTGAACCGGGCCCACGGCGACTCCAAATCCGGCCTCGACACCGCCAGCGTCAAGACCCAGCTCATCGCCCACGACTCGGAGGTGTTCGACGTCAAGTTCATCCACAACTCCACCAACGTGTTTGCGTCGGTGGGCAACGACGGGTCCATGCGGGTGTTTGACCTCCGGTCGCTCGAGCACTCCACCATCATCTACGAGCCGGGGCCGGCTCTGCTCGCCAGTTCCAGTTCCATTTCCGGTTCCGGCGGCGGCGGTCCCGGCTCCAGTTCGCCGTTGGCACGGGGCTCCACGCCGGCACCGCTCACCTCGTCAAATGCGCTTTTGCGGCTTTCCGCTTCCAACATCGACCAGCACCATCTCGCAACCATCGGTGCGAACTCCAGCAATGTGATAATTATCGACATGCGAATGCCGGGAATGCCGCTCGCAACCTTGGATGCCTCTGGCGGCTCTGGCGGCTCCGGCGGAGGCTCTGGTGCTGGCGCTATCAATTGCTTGACCTGGCACCCCACCGCCAACTACTTGCTCACCGGTGGAGACGACTGCCAGGCGCTCATCTGGGACTGCACCAATCTCCAGGCACCCAAGGCCGGGCTTATGGACTGCGACACCCCGGTTCTCTCGTACGAGGAGGACTTGGAGGTCAATTCGGTGTGCTGGCGCAGCCTGGGCGAGTGGTTTGGGGTGGTGAGCGGCAAGGGGTTCCAGGCGGTGCTGATATAAGGAGGGGGGAGGAGAAAGAAGGAGAGGAAGAAAAGAAGAAAGTAATGAAAGGAGAAAGGAAGAAAAGAAGGAGAAAGGAAGTAGAAGAAAGAGAGACAGTATTCGCAGCCAGCCGCACCTCCACTCAGCACCTCACGTGCCGTCTTCGAGACAACCCGACTAGCCGCACCGCTATAATTAGAAGCGGTGTGCGGGTGCGCTTGGCGATGCCCAGCAAGATCAAGAACATGGCAAGAGAGGATTGCTCGAACTAACTTTGGCGATTCACTGGAATGAATTCAAGTGTCCTCAACTAAAGTACATTGAGTGGCATTCCCGCCCAACTGCATTGCCGTCCAATTGCGTTGCATGATTGCCAGTCTCATCGCTAAGCCCTGATCATCGCTCCCCCTGCGTGCGCGGGTGGTTGGATGCAGCCACCCATTGACCTGAACCCCTTCTACATAAATTAATTCCACCTGCGCCCTCCCTGCATTTTCTTTTCGTTTTCTTTTTGTTTTCATCATGGACTTCAACCTGGTAGGCGGAACTGGGGACTCGGGGACCCCCACAAGCACAGAATCGGCCCTTTATCCAACCCTGACCGCCATCTCAGATTTTTCATCCACCGGGTTTCCCACGTTTACTTCGTCTTCCGCCACCGATGCCGCTTCGGGAACCAGCCTGGGGTTCTCGGCAACGTCGTCGCTGGCCGCCACCTCGCTGAGCCGCCCACAACTGTCCAGCACGTTTTCGTCCATCGTTCTGTCGAGCTCCAGCACTTTTAGCTCGTCCACTTTTAGCTCCTCCAGCACTTTCAGCTCCAGCTCCTCCAGCAGCTCCTCCAGCAGCTCCGCCGGATCCTCATCCAGCTCACCGTCATCGTCCAGCTCCAGTTCCAGTTCCGATTTCAGCTCCAGGTCCAGCACCATTTCCAGCACCATTTCCAGTTCTTCAGACGGTCCCTCATCTTCGTCTTCCCCAGTTTCGTCCGCTGCCGCATCTTCCACTCACTCAGCGTCATCCCTGGCTTCGTCTTTCTCCCGGTCTCGGTCCTCCCTCGCATCGCTGACGTCTATGGCCCATTCCACGGACCCTTCCTCCACTTCCACCTCCTCCACTTCCTCCACTTCTTCCACTTCCACCTCCTCCACCACCTCGTTCTCCGCCCATTCCACCACCTTTACCCTGGGCGACAAAACCATCACCTCGTTTGTCACCGCCGAGCCCACAGCATCGGCGTCGTCGGACTCCGGCAAGCTGTCTTCTTCGCCCAAAATCATCGGCGGCGTCGTGGGCTCTGTCGGCGGCGTCATTGTGCTCAGCGCCTTGGCGGTGCTCTTCGTGTACCTCCGGCGCCGCAACCGCAAAACCACCAACCCATCGCCGGATTTTTCAGAGAACAATTCCGGCAACCTGAACCCATTTTCCGAAAAGTTCGGGTTCAAAATGCCGTTTTCGTCGAAGCGCTCTTCCACCGGCGCCGGCGGAGCGTTGGCGGGCATGGACGATATAGAACGCCAGGTGGACCAGCGTGCCAACAGCACGGCCCATACCGGCGAAGACTCCGGCGACTTTGCTTACCGTGGAGTAACCAATAGCAACAACTTGGACTCGGTTTTCCGAACCACTGCCACAAACTCCAGCGGCACCAACACCGCCGCCGCTGCATCTCGGTTCAATTCCATTTCCAAACCTTTGGGCACCACCTACGAGGACCAGGACGGGTTTGAGTTTTCGCAGCCGGGAGATTCGCAGCCAGGACCGTCGCAGCCAGGAGATTCTGGCTTCGAGAGAGACTCGGGGTTCGAGCCCAGACTCGGCTCTGGAGCTGTAGGCCATTCCTCGAACCCGCCGTACCCTACTGGCCGTTCCGGAGTCGGCCATTCGCGTGGCCCGTCCGAAGACTTTGTGCACTTTAATCCGGCCGACTACCATCTCGGCGAAGAGACCAACGACTCCGCCGCCAACTCGCGGTTTAAGGAAGAAATATAGCATAATAGCATGAGCGAAAGAACTAATAACGTATAATCACCCAAAATCGCAAAGAAAAAGTACCAAAATATACAGTTCTACAAAATAAGTTATTGGTTCTCCAAATTTCTGTATTTTTTTCTCCATTTCCTCCATTTCCTCTATATCCTCTACGTTTCTCTATAATTCACTCTTCTGTACTCACATCCTGCCGATGTGTGGGTGCATTCGCACCTTGATTTGGTGCAGGTCGCTTCTCAATTCTCAACTAACTTTTCACCTCAGTTACTGCCATGTCCGCCAAGAATGTCTTGGTCAAGTTGATCGTGGGAGCAGGCCAGGCCGCCCCCGCGCCGCCCGTGGGTCCGGCGTTGGGTTCCAAAGGTGTCAAGGCCATAGATTTTTGCAAAGAGTTCAATGCGAGAACTGCCAATCTCCAACCCGGCACCCCGGTTCCTTGTCTTTTGACGGTGAAACCGGACCGTACGTTCACGTTCGAGATGAAGTCGCCACCAACGTCGTGGCTCTTGTTCAAGGCGGCCAACGTTACCAAAGGAGCAGACAAACCAACCCATAATCATGTAGGAGAGGTGTCGTTGAAACACATATACGAAATTGCCAAGATTAAAAAAACCGACGATAGACACAAGGAGGTTGATATGAAGGCGATCTGTGGAGCGGTGATTCTGACGGCGGAGGCGGTGGGAATCAAGGTGGTGAAGTAGAGTAATGTACATAGCGAGCTCAAAGAGAAGAAAGAGGAAGATATTGTAGGGGAAGAGAGACTATGGCGGGGAACTAGCTCAGAGGAGCAGCTCAGGGGACAAGCTCAGGAGAACTAGCTCAGGGGAACACCTCAGAGGAACCAAGTCTTCTGAACCTGATTTTGGGAGACTAGGTATTTTAATCTGTAGTGATAAGGAGGAAAATTAAGAATATACAACTACACAAAACGGCGTCCAAGCCGTAGTCTCAGTCTCTCTTTCCACACTATTCTTACAGCGTCTTATTGAATATTTTACTTCTTCTTCTTCTCAAATGCACTGATGTGCGCCTTGGCCTGGTCCACCTGGGTGTGGTCGTGGTCATGGGCCTTGACCGCCTCGAACGTAGTGGTCCCATCAGCATGAAATTGCTCCTCCACTGTGCACATATTCACAGAAGCTAGCCATTCATCCTTAAAACAGTCTTCGATGGGAATGCGACAAGCCGGTGCCAATTCCACCATTCTTCCAATCAAATTCCGACAGTCTTCCGGCAACGCAAGAAGAAGTCGTCCAGGGCCCGCTTCAGTGGAAGTGTGAGCATTTCCACTAGGAGAGGCCGAGTCGGGTTTGGTAGGAGCCGGTTTTGGAGCCGCTTCCGCAGCAGCAGCAGCGGCCGCAGCCAAGTCGCAATTATAGCTGCCTTCGGCCATGGTGGCCGGGGTCTTTTTGAGCATTTCGCTGAGAGGAATGGGGTCGGTACGAGATGCAAACATTTTGAAGCTGTTATCGGTCAATTTGGGCACTTTCCATGGGAATTTTTTCAACATCATACAGCAGTAGATGATGGCCGCCGACCACACGTCCACGGGACGAGGATCGTACTTGTGGAACACACACACCTCCGGCGCCAAGTAGGGGTCGGACCCAACGATTCCCAGCGACTCAATCAAGGTTTTCGAAAACGGATACGAAAAAACCACCGCCGACCCAAAGTCTATCACTTTGACGATGCCGCGAGTGTCCACCACACAGTTGTCCAACTTGAGGTCTCGGTGAGCCAATCCCATGCTATGAATGTAGTTGATACCAGAAAGGATCTGCTTGAAGCAGCAGTTGATTTCCTCTCTTGACATTTTGTTGGACATGACAATTGCAAAAAGATCAAAGTCGCAGTACTCCATCACCTGTAAAATGCGCTCGTTCTCGTAGCAGATTTCCACGGTTTCGATGATGTTGGGGTGCTTGAGAGTCAGGCCAATGCAGTACTCGCCGGTGATCTTTTTGGCGTAGTCTCGCTTGGTTTCGTTGGAATATTTGGCCCGGAACTCCTTCACGGCAAATGTCTTTTTATCGGCCAACCTGGTGACCAAATTGACAGATCCTCCAGCTCCGGCTCCCAAACTCTCGCCCAACTTCGAGTACCGTTTGGAGAACGGCTGCTGGGGACTAAGGAGCGTCAGCACCAGCGACCGCCGTTCAGGGTAGAGATTATTGATGGAGGAGGATCGCGAAATGCCTCCGCCGGGACTTTGCGAATACGAAGCATTGGACGAACTTGCGGTCAAAGATCCGGGCGTGGCGCCCCCGGCAAACGATCCTCCGCCGTTCCAACCGCCTCCATTTCCACTGACAAAACTTCCGCTGCCGTTATTGTTGGGAAAACTGGTGCCGTAGCTGCCATTGGTTCCACGAAGCAGAGCCAGTAGATTGGACGTGGCCGGGATTTCCCGCGCCGGCGTCGGCGTTTTCTTGAAGAACCGCTTCAAATTGGCCATGGAATTGTGTCTGGTGGGAACCAGTTGGCCTGTGGATTCGGTGGACGAGAGCGAAGACGGAGAGCTTGCAACAGCATTTTCGTTATACGAATTGTTGTAAAAAGATCCGAGATCTGTGGACGAGTCTCGTTTTGGAACCAGCTTGTTTTTCAGCGAAAAGAAAAACAGAAGCCCAGATTGGGATCCGGACCGTTGTTGCGACAGACCAAACGACGCAGCTTGAGCCTGTGCAACTCTTTGTTTGGACACAACAAATCGTGGCTCAATCAGCGATGAATGGACCTGCGGCGACTGGATGTAGATGGAGGATATGGGCTGACCATTGGGAAGATTTGGAATGTGGTCGACAGACGATGATAAGTTCATGTCAGTTCCGAGGGACCCTGCATCATGAGGTACAGCGATGGTGGCAGATCCGGTGGTATTATTGGTGGATCCTGTGGCAGATCCGGTGGCAGATCCGGTGGTTGAACCGATCGATTGGGCATGCAGCCTGCCCCCGGGTGCAGAGTACGGAATCGACGACGACAACGACTCATTCCCGGTGAAAAACAGGTGTGACATCGAATTGTTTCGATTCATTCTCGGGCTCCGGACCGCATGGCGGCCACTGTGGCTCCCAAGAGAAAACGTGGCGGCTCGCGGGGAGTCAAATCCATCGGTCTTTTCGGCGACACTAGCATCGCTTAAACCCTCGGAATTAGAATTATCATGGTTCGGATTGGGTACCGGTAAATGGCCGGTATTGATATCTGCAAGTGATGTTTGGGACCCCGATAAAGATCCGACCTTAGAACCGGTCGGGGTGTCACCGGGGGTCTGCGAGGGCGTACCGCCGGTCAGCAACGACTCGTGCAATAATCGTGTTAACGACGATACTGGGCGGTCGGTACTCATGAAGTTTGGAGTTCGCCTACTCGTCGAAACCTTGATTAGGGTGATAACGCTGAGGTAAGCACTGAGTCATCCCGGCCGATACCGATAGCGCAGAGCACATCCACACACCAGCACATACCAGATTGCTGCAAATATATTCACTATGTAGTTGGCGCCCCGGGGAACAACGCATCTTTGGTTCCTCCCATACCCAACAGCAGGCGCAATTGAGAGAGACGGTCATCGAGATCAGACTCGGTTTTCGGCTTTCCAGCAACATAATTGCGGATTTTATTCTTCCGAGTTTCCTTATCCTTGCCCTTTTTGTCATCTTTTTTGTTTCTGTTTCGAATCACCGCACTCGACCGTTCGAGTTTCTCGATCAACTTTTCCGTGTCTTGGAAGACTTTTTCTTGTAATTCTTCATCCACGAGTTCCTTGCGCACTTTAGGCTGAATCTTACACTCTTGCACCAAATTGGCGGTCTCCAGCTGTGCCAATACCGGCGCACACAATGCAAATATTATCAGCTGGGCACCTTGCGCAGCACTTTTGAGAAAGATAAACCATAACGGGAACATTACAATGTAAACCAACAAGCCCCACACCGTTCCCAACGACAATTGGCGTCTTGTCAGTGGGGTACGAACAAGTCCAGGATTGACCAAGTTAATACGAACATTACAAGGGGACTTGTCTGGCCTTTCGTATCGATTCAATTGCCTCTGATATTCCTTGGCAAACATCCCAAGCAACAATTTGGAGCTTCCATGGACTTTCCACGGCTGCCAAGATGGGTATCTTCGAGACTGCCACAAGAGATCATTTTGATCAATTGTGCCAGCAGCCATGGTTGAGCATGTTGCCAACACCACTCGCACGTCTCTATCTGGAGGCTGAACTCTCAAGGAGGGCGCGAGTAAAGTCAAAAGATGGAAATGACCCACATAATTGACCGCTACCTGTCTCTCCAAACCATCGACAGAAACAGCCCGAGGCTTGCCCGCCGGCATAGATTCGTTGGCACAGCATACAATTCCATCGAGACGACGCGGAGGCTGATTATCAAGCCAATGAGTTGCAAATTTGCGGATCGAGTACAAGTCGGCCAAATTGCAGGTTTCGGCATATATCATGAAATTGTTGGTGGAGTCTCTGAGATTCTCCACGTATTCCGTAAGCCATGGATCTTCCGTGGTTCGAACCAACAACACAATCTGAGCCCCTTTTCGTGCTAAATAGTCAACCATATAAGCGCCCATACCCGAGGTCCCTCCTGTCACCATGAACACCTTTCCATGCATATCACGTTCCCACCCACTTGTGGCCCCGCCAAAGTAGTATTTTGCAGCTGCCACCGTCGCCACCGTGGGGCCGTACGCGCGGATATATTCCCAGCCGGGAATGGTTTCGGGGCCCTCCAAAAAGGCCGATGCAACAATGTCGAGCGGCATAACCGTTATGTGTCAAGAGACCGGAACTATGCGAAATGAAGAACCGAGATGGTCGGAAATCGCAGTCGCAGTCGCAGTCGCAGTCGCGCTCCACTTCCGACCTCATCGAGTTCCATCGGTGCACCGCGGTAGCTCGTTCCTGCACAGTTCACCATCTCATCTCACCGCATCGCAGCCTCATCGCTACCATGGACGAATCTATATTATATGTTTCCGAGGGCCCAGAGGGCTCGGCATTGGCTGCTTCGCTCCATCTGACAAGGCAGAATGCGGCGTTTCGTTATGCAGATTCCAAGTTTCTTCTGGCTGTTTGTTCGGGCCAAAATGCTGGAGACAGATTATTTCTCGCCGGTTCCAAGCCGTTGATAACCGTTTATTCGTGGGGAAAAGAGAGCCCTGACCAGCGTATTCCTGTTCCGGAGCCGCTCACCTGCATGGCCTTGTGCAAGCATCCCTCCAATGAAGAAATCAACCACAAGGTGCCGAATTTTCAACTTCCGTGGCTTCTTGCGGGCGGATCTGCGTCTGGAAAGCTTTATATCTGGGAATTGAGCTCGGGGAATCTCGTATGTGTCAAAGAAGCCCACTACCAGGCCATAAATGTGCTCAAGTTCTCGGAATGTGGCACATTTCTTGTGAGTGGAGGAGCCGATGCTCGATGCTCGGTGTGGAAGACGTTGGATTTGGTGACGATTGACGACCCAGAATCGCAGAAAACCGCTTCTGCGCTCACATTCATGGACCATACACTCGCCGTGACCGACATTTGGCTCACGACGGGAATTCGCTCGGACATTCGCTTGTTTTCGGCTTCCAAAGACGGCACCATTCGCAACTACGATCTCACTTCCGGCAAGCTCATCACCACTTTTGTGCTTCCCTTGTCCATCGAGTGTCTTGCAGTGGACCCAGCGGGCCGGGCATGCTACGCTGGACTCTCGGACGGAACCATACGCACTGTTCTTCAGTATAAAGTGAATCCACACACATCGGTTCTTGAAGCCGTTGGTGGAAACGGAAAAATAGTCACACTAGCCACCGACCCAGAACTCAGAGAGCTGTTTGTTCACCACCAGCCACACCGGGTCTCCAGCATAAAAGTGTCTTTGGACGGAACTACGCTAGTTTCCAGCGACGATTCTGGCCGAGTAATGGTGGCCGATGCCGTCACCACCCAAGTGGTCAAAGCACTTTCTCCTGCCACTTCTGGCATCATATACCTTGCGGTGGACACCGTGCTTGCTGGCTCGCAGTCGGGGCGGTTTGAGAAGAAACACAGGCTCATTCCACAGCTCAAACGAGTGTTGGCAGATGGAGACGTCGCCAAGCATTTTGTGACGATGGAACTTTCTGAAGAAA
This sequence comes from Meyerozyma carpophila, assembly GCA_030573695.1. Taxonomy (NCBI): domain Eukaryota; kingdom Fungi; phylum Ascomycota; class Pichiomycetes; order Serinales; family Debaryomycetaceae; genus Meyerozyma; species Meyerozyma carpophila. The sequence goes on along the minus strand of JAJMDS010000007.1, from coordinate 262,883 downwards.
CAAAGAAACAGCCCGAGTTTGAAGCGTGGCTCCAGCAAAAGGCACAAGAAGCCGGGGAGATGGAAGAACCGGAACTCAAACAAAAGGGAAGTGAACCGGATTCTGAAGAAAAGCTCGCAAAGCTCACCAAGGCCTACGGCGACTTGAGACATAAGCACGAGCAGTTGTTGCGCGAGATGTCTGCGTAGCCACTAGCCACTAGCCTACGAGCTACTCATAACCGCTAGTCCATCTCAATTCATCCATCCAATAATCTTCATCTTCATCTTATCATACATAATATACACTACTTGCCCGGCGACAATGGCCGGTTAAATCCCTTGCTACGGTTCATGTACTGGCGGTACTCCGTCACCTCCTTCTTCTTGACGGCTCCTCCCTTGCTCCCGCTAACATGTTTGCCTTTGGTCGACCCAAACCCACCGAATCCCATGATACTGATCATGTCTGGGTCGGCGTCGACACCCACCAGAATGCGTTCTCGCGACCGCCCGCGCTCGTCCGAGGTGTCCGAGCTCTCCTCGTTGCTGGTGTCGTTTCTTCTGGTTTCTCTGTCATTTCTTTGGATTTCTTTATCAGTTTTATCGTTCCTTCGGGTTTCTTCGTCGGACCGTTCGTGGTATTCGCGGGGGTTTGGTGACGGCAGTCGCGACCGGGAGGATCTGTCGAGCGAGATCACCACATCTTTGACCATCGTGGGTTTAAGGGTTGATTAATTGTGGATAAATAGTGGTTGGGAGCGGTGTTTGTTTGGTTAATTAATGCGAAGAGTTGATAAATGCGAACTGCGATGAGCTGCGAAAATTAATTCTTTACCATGGCAGCGCTCACGAAAAAGCAGCAAAAAGCACAGCGGTTCCGCAAGGGAGAGAAGAAGGACAAGAATGCAGAAGCAGCGAGGCAGAAGGAGTCGCTGGAGTTTTCTGACGACGAAAACGACACCACGAAGACAGAACCAGCACCTTCAACCGCATCCACCAACGACGAACAAAGTTCCAAAAAACGCCCAGCGGCCGAGTCCGACGAGCCGCAGCCCAAGAAGCGGAAGACAAGACGCGGCAAGAAGGGCAAAGGGGTCAATGGCGGAAAGGGACCAAGATTCATCCTTTTCGTGGGAAATCTTCCCTACGACGTAACCCAGGAACAGCTCTCAGCCCACTTCAAGAGCTGTAAACCAGACAGAATCCGCATTAGACAAGACAAGGGCATTGCATTCATGGAGTTTGACAACGACACCAAGGAAATTCAGCATAAAATGGGGGTGGCTCTCGCATTGCACCACAGCACCATGAGCAACAGAAAGATCAATGTTGAGTTGACGGTGGGCGGAGGAGGCAATTCCGAGGCCCGGGTCACCAAGCTCAAGGAAAAGAACGAAAAGGCACGCACAGAAAGGAAGGAACTTATTCAGAAAAAGTCCAAGAAAGAGGTGCCTGCGGGAGTGCATCCTTCCCGAGCAGCATTAATGAAGTGAGGAGAGTTCTGAGCTCAGAAGAGCTCAGAAAACCTTATAAAGAAGCTCAAGAGCAGCTTAATAGAAGCTTGAGAGAAGCTAATGAAGAAGAACTCGGAAAAGTTTACTAGTAGCAAGACTCATTTGCTGAAGAGGAAAAATTCTTAATGACTCGGAGAAAGACCGAAGAACAATGACAAAGCAAGACTTATCGATTTCAACGATCATCGGAGGACAATAAAAAGACAATATATCGAGAGATTAATGCTACGACAAGATATTCCGGCGAGTCTACGATAACAGGTAGACAAAGGACAAAGGACAAAAACTCAGTATATTCATTAATTGAGCAAAATACATAACGATTACAGTGTCTTGTGCACAGAAAGCTGACTTTTTCGCTCTTCTCTCACGTTCTCTCTTTCCTCACGTCCGCCTCACTTCCTCTTCCCACTTTCTCCATTATCATTACTCCTCTATGCCTATAAAATTGTACATTTCTTTGCCCGCTTCACCTTCTTCTTGGTGGGGCCGTTCTGGCTGACGGCCGCAGGATTGTTCTTCTTGATCACCACCTCGTCGTCGGCCTTGGGCGGGTCCAAAACCGCTCGGATCGCAAAATCAAACACCTCTCTGACTCCCTGCTGAGTAGCAGCAGAGCACTCGAGGTACCTGATGGCGCCCACCTCCTTGGCGAGCTTTTGGCCTTGTTCTGTAGTAATGGGTTTTTCGTTTCTGTCAGCCAACTCGTCGAGCACATGGGGGTCGTCGCGCAAATCCGCCTTGGTGCCCACGATGATCACAAGGATGTCCTTGGGCGAGTGGTGGCGGATCTCCGGGATCCATTTGGCTCTGATGTTTTGGAAAGACGCTGGGGAAATCACCGAAAAACAGCACAAAAACACCTCTGTTTGCGGATACGAAAGAGGTCTTAGACGGTCGTACTCGGCCTGGCCGGCGGTATCCCACAATCCGAGCTTGATGGGTTCGCCGTCGATCATCACTGATGCCAGGTAGTTGTCGAAAACTGTGGGAATGTAGTCATCGGGGAAAGTGTTGGTGGTGTACGAGATCAAAAGGCATGTTTTTCCCACGCCTCCGTCGCCGACCACGACGGATTTAATGCTTCTCATGAAACTGGGGGTGCTGGGGATGGAGTGCTGTGCCGGAAACGAGGCAGGGGCAGAAAAAAGTCCGGGAAGATTGGAGATAAGCCAGCAAAAGGTGAGTCTGCGAAAATGAAGGATTGAATGCGAAAATGAAAAGCTGCGAAAAATGAGGTGATTAGGAGAAAGAAGGAAGAAAGTAGAAGAAAGCAAGAGAAGTAAGAAAGCAAGCGAAAGTAAGAAAGCAAGAGGAAGCAAGAGAAAGCAAGAAAGTAAGAAAGGAAGAATGTAAGTGACCCAGTACTCTAAAATAGTGGTCTCTCGACGGTCTCTTGTCGGTCTTGGTATTGCGGACGGCGCACGACCCACCGACCTGCACACGACACTATCGTTCTGCACACAACACAGCCCGCAAATATTCACCGTCCACTTCTCTTCATGGCTTATTCAGATCTAGTTCCCGTGGGCACGTCGCTCATTATCGGCGCCACCTGTTTTGCCCTCGGCACCATCTATGCAAATCTCCCCTACGATCTCAACACTTTGTGGGTAAGGGACGAATCCGGACAAGCATTTTCCCGTTCTCTTGCTCACTACTTGGTGTGGGCCAACACCCCACCTTATGTCCACCACGTCCTCCACGGAGTCATTTTCTTGGGAATGGTTGGTTGTTTCATCAAGTTGTACAAGCCCAAGGAGGACAGCAAGTACTTTGAGTATGGAACGTTGGGGTTGATTGTGTTTGCTACCGTGATCTATTTGACCAACTTGCGAACCGGAATCAATTCTTGTTTTGTTGGCGATTGGGGCGAGGTGGACATGCCCACCGGCATCAATGTGATGGCGGCGTCGCAGGTGATGATCGTGGTGATCTTGGTGGGGGTTTTGGTGTTGCAGGGCGGTTTGTACTATGCTGAATGGTACGATGCCAAGCTCAAGGCGGCTTTTTTTGCCGAGGAAGCTCGTCTTGCTGGGTTGCAGAGCGACGCCAAGGCGCCAATTGCCGACGCCGAGGCAGAAACCACGGCCGAAACCAATGCTAAAACCGAGATCGGGGCCAGCACGGCGGTCAAGAACGACAAGGCCAAGAAGAGAAAATTCAAGAAGCAGTAGGTTTAATGAGACTAGAGACGAATCCCATCATATAGCGGAGAATCCAGCGGGAAATCTAGCAGAAGTAGATAATACAGTGATAAGACAGAAGATATTAGTACTAGTAGTAGAGTAGATGCTGGTCTTTCGCACCCACGCACCAGCGTCGGCCAATAAAATCTCATTTAAACAAAGAATCATCAATGAGTGCTGACAAAGTTTGGGGCGACTACCCCGTGTACCACAAGCAGCCAATTAGAGTACGTAGCACTTGCACGGCAAACGAAGAAGTGAAGGAATAAGAAGGGAAAAAACGAGAAAAATAACGAGAAAAAAAGATCAAAAATCAAAGGTTGAACCGGTGAATTTGAGAAGATGAAACAAAAAAAGACAACTAAGCAAGATCGAGCTGAGAGAGAGACAGGGGGTAGCTGTTATGAGCTGATATCACTATGACCAATAGCTCAAGCTTCGAAACTTTCTACTTCCAATTCACGACTTCCAGACTTTCAGACTTTCCACTTCATGATTTCCACCGCACTTCCTCACTTCCTCCCTTCCTCCCTCCCCTTCTCTTACTAACACAGTGGTTGCGCTACCATGCCCACACCAAGCCCCACTTTTTCTGGTCGGTAGCCATGGGCTTGTCGGCTCCTTTGCTTCTCCTTGCGACTCCATTGCGTCGTAAGTTTTTGTACGAGGACCACACCCCCATTCCCGTCACCTACCCATTGCCCACCAGACCGAGAGACAAGAATTTGAGTGGTTTTGATGACGAGTAGGAGAATAAATAGTGGTTAATGATATACAGTTACAAGGTGTAGGCGATGTGGAAGGCTGTCATAGGCATGCATAAAGACAAGCATGCATAAAGCTGTCATTGTGAATCCAGAAGCTTGTCATTGTGGGCTTTCGATTTTAGAGTTTCAATTTTGTGCACAATGAGCATTTCGCAGTGAGAGTTGACCGAATCTGAAACAGTTTGTTTGCCAATTTTCATGGGGAAACGGTTTTCGTCGTTGACGGTACTCGGTCGTTACCGGCACTCGGTCGAATAATTTATATTCTGACATTCTTCAGCTTGGTTTTCAAAGCTGGTGAACCGAATTTTGAGAAGCTTCTACGATATCGCACCGTTCTTTGGTGGCTCCGCTTTCGTTGTTTCGTTACTTCGGGAAAGACTTATCATTTTCAGAAAGAGATTTCATAGTTTGATACCGCTGTAACATCTGTAAACATCTTGTTTGAGTTTGTGGGTCAATCTCGTTCGGTATATAGTGCACGATTGGCTGCAATTGTAGCGATTAGTCCAGATTTCAGAAACATTATCTTAATGAAGGTTTACTTCTTTTTGGAAACTAGCCTACTTCTCTAAATGGAAGTTACTCGTTGCAATTGGTCCAGTTCGAATGCAGCTCTGGCGAATATGTTGGATATCATCCAGCGATCCTCCTTTGTCTTCCGGTTCGGTAACCGGCTATTCTTTATGTCAACGTATTGAACTTCTGGTCGAATGAAATCCAGACAACGAACACATTTCAATTTTTGATAAACGCTTGAGTACAAGGAAGCAGTTGAAACCTATGCATGTAATTGAAAACTATTTGTGTTTAATGCATTTCACAGAGACTAGGCTCTCTTGTGTCTGAAGTGGGAAGTTCTGAAACGAGAAACAACTGTTATGAAGTACTATTTGTGATCCTAATTTCTCCACTGAATTTTGACACATTCTTGATTATGGAGGAAGATGCAGATCCTACCCATGGGAATATCCAGTGTTTTTCATCTCAATTTCGCGCGGGATATTTTGAACGAGCCTCATATCCTGATTTCCTGTTAATGATGCGCCCTCCTTAGGCGCACATCACCATTAGCAAATGCTGCTAATATAGGGAACGGTGACGACGGTATTATTCACTAAAGTTTCGCTTCCTGAAGCTTTTAGATTCGCTGGCCAAGTTCCAAATTCCGGATTCAGGGTTGAAATTCATCGTTTCCAACTCATAAATTTGCGTACACATCTCTATAAAATCGCTCGTAATGATTCTTGTTCCTTATTTTGCTACTGATTATTTAAACCCAGGAGAAAACTTCAGTAGATGGATAAAGGAGAGAATGTAAATCATAGACGAAATGTGAATGTTTGCAAAGAAAAGAAAAAATTTAATGCAGAACATAGGACATGCTTCAATAAGCAATCAAGTACCAGTATTGGTACTAGTATGAACAGGAAAGTTGATCTTGGGCTTGTTGCAAAATACTTATTCCATGCGACTGAAGCTTGTTCTTATATTCTTCCAAGACTTCAATTGAGATTGAGACCTCTTATTAGTGCCACAGGGGTTGCCTTGCCCACAATTTCCATTCCAGCTCCGAGCGATAGCTCTCTTTCCACATAGAAGTCCACGGCATCTAAAATCAAATTTTTGATTTTGGTGTCATCATCCATGACTGTTCCGTCTAGAATATCCACTTGCAGCACCAATAAGTCAAGCCCATCATTGTCAACAAAGATGTAGATAGTTCCCAAGATTTGATACTGGTAAAACATGTTATTGTTGACTGAATCAGGTAATCTGAACTCCCTGGGAGTAAAACTCGAAGTGTTCAGGTCTCTCATTTTAGGTTTGTCTATCTTAACGATCTGATGATCGTTATTGCCACTATGGTCGCTAATCACTTTAGCTGAACCAACATGTTCATCGTGAAAAGACATTTCGTTTGTGAACTAAGAGGAGCAAACTATTGAAGTGTTGTTTACTGGTTGAATATACTCCAGCATGTCTCTTCAAATAACGATGCGCATTCTTGACGCACAAACATGTTTGAAGGGCCGCACGCGCAATATGTCTATTCTTAGATTGACGTATCCATACTTGCAATTTGTCGACAATCATCGAAACCAATTTTCAGCCATCTACAGCTGAGCATACTCTCAGATGGGGCCATTTTGATATAACGATAGCACCTTAGAGGACAAACTACCATAAGCAAATCTAAAGGGCCTTTTCTGCGTGTTTGACGGATGTGCGGCACGGGCAATTGGAGGGACGTGCATGAAGATAAGCCCATTTTCTACTACTTGCATCTTTAGCCGGAGTATCCTGCATGTGCTTATCTTCAATGCTGCAATTAGATAGTGAAGCTGAGAAAAGGCTAGGGCATCCGCAAGTATACAAAGGCCCTTTTTCTGCACATTCTTCTGCTGCCACTTCTCCCGTGTCTATAAATACAGGGGGAAAAAGCAATTTTATCATTCAGAAAATGAAACTTTTCAATATACTTGTTCTTCCGTTGCTATCGTGTCTGCGATGAACCTTGATCATGTTAAGAAGCCAGAAATCGAAGTTCGAGACACCGAGACGAATGATACTGTTCTGGGCCCAATTAGCCGTATTGTGTGTGGTGGCATAAGAGTGACCAGGTCTGGCACCATTTATTGTCTTGACCCGCACTGATTTGTGTTCCGGGCCACCAACATGCACAATCCATAGCACTCCCTTGAGGAGCACAGCTCGAATTGTACTCGTTTAAAGTCCAAGTATATAACGTCGTTAGTAGTTTAAATTATGTTTTCAACCTTTTCTTAGTAGATCAACGTATTTCATACTTGTAATCTTGCCCACGAACGTGAAGAGAAACGCGAGTCAGTAAAAATACGGTTCAGTTGAATTTGGTGAGCCCATTGCTCAGAACCTCAGCGATATATCCTAAGTGTCCGCGGGCACAGGGAATCGGAAATTGTAAGATCGCGACTGACCTGACAAAGTTAGTGTGTGCAAAACGCGGGTTCATAATCTATGCATATATTCGGACGAATAGTCTACTCGGTTGATGTATATCATCTCTTGGCATACATTTTGACATATGCATACGAACAAAAATACCTGCTATTGCCGCTAATTTTAGCCATATAACTCCAAAAAGGGCAAGTGCTCGCACCGCAAAAAAATCTCGACGTCGAACGTGACCAGACCCAAGACAACTGTACATGGGCAATTCCCTACGTGCTTCAGACATTTTTTTTTCTAATATCTATAATGAGTGAGGCGCTTGAAAGAGATGAAAACCCATTTGCCGACTCCTCTGAATTCGAGGGTCATAAATCAAATTGGGAAATATGGAAAAACTTACCTCGACAAGAGAAGATTAAAGGAGCAAAGCTTCTTTTCGAAATTATTATTGCTCTTCTAGCAGGTATTTTCTTGACTTTCGTTATCATTTCAGTGATTATCAGGCTTATTTTTAATTGATAAAGTGGGTATTCTTTCCACTAAGCTGGTTGGATAAGATGAGTAATAAAAAATGGACCTTACTTTTGGAAGAGGCGAGGACTAGCTATGACTTACGAAATTATTATGGCGAAACGCATAGTTTCTAATGATGAACCAACATGGATACGCAGCACTTGGTAAAGACTAGTTCAGACAATCGAGTCGTATCCCACTATTGCTAAAGTGTTCTTTTTAGGTTTTATGCTTTGTGGGCTAGAGAATCATTCAAATCAATCTAAAGTGAGAAAAGAATAGTTCTTTCTCTGATTTTCAAGTTGGTGTATGTTGCATTTTCTACTTCTAGCCTGTGCATAAAATCCCGTCAAGAATGGTTTCGCTCATGCAGGCGTCATGTAGACAAAGGTTGTATGAGATCAGATTAAAAGCGATAAAAAAAAGACTAAGAAGCAAGTAGGCGATTAACCTTCAATGGTAACCATGGTAGACTGCATAATATTGATTTATATCTCACTGATGCGGCTTAATCTTACGAATCTTCAGTCTCACTACGAATCTTGCAGGATGCATGACAAAATATATATAGCCCCTATCTCGCTCTTTTTCTAGATCTCCTATTTATTAATGCCGACATTTATTGAGCATCTTTCTTTGGACATTGCGAAGTTGGTATTGTTCGTGGTTTACGCATGGTTCATGTACTATGTACTTACCTCTCCATGGAGGATCAATAAATGGGTCGGGTCAAATTCTAGCTGGCAAACGTTCATTAGGACCACGGTTTTAAGGGTAGCAAGTTGCATATTGGCGAAGCATTCATCTACTGTGACGGCTGAATTGTGCGTTACACCAAATGTCTACATTGACGATAAGGGAGATTGGATTGTGAAGCAACTAGCTACGGCCATTCTCATGGGAGCATACATTGTTTTGGTTCAGGCTATTGAGAATATGTATCGCGTGGTCGAAGATTTACGTGAGAAAGAAAGGGTGCAAGAAAAGCAGAAGTAGCTCGAAAGATTTATCCAGTTAAGAGTTGGCGAACTTTCATGAAGTTAAAAGATTGTCGATGTTCAGTCATTGAACCTTGAGGATGGCGAGCAAATACTCTTTGCAAATTGTCAGAACATAATAAGAATGATATTCTAATAGGGAGATTTAGAGGAAATTGGCTTTGGTTGCAAATTGAGAATCTGCCAAACCCACTTAAATGTGGTATAAGGTTATATGATTTTTTAAATATTGACTGACAAAGGATCATTGACAACAGAAGATTGGCAACAGAAGATTGACTATTAGAAACGTGTAAGTTACTTAAAGCTTCAAAAGGCGAACTTTTGGAATACCGTAGTGAAGTTGAAGTTCGCACACGACCCACCATAAGTGCGAAAATTTATTCTGACTCTCTATGATTCGGACCTTTTTAGGTGCATCAAAAGTGCCCACGCGAGCACAACTTCGGCCGTCCCTCCGGCTTCTCTCACACACCTCCGCCGTCAGAAACGAATGGTTTGGTGATTTGACCAAAAAAACCACCCCGGAACTCCCGAAAACCGAGGTGAATTCCGACGAGGTTGTCACCAAACCGACCCCAAAAGATGACACCCAGCTACAGGAATACTACATGAAACAAGCACGCGAGCAGCAGATACGAAGCGACAAGTACATCTCGCCATTGAAGCGCCGGCTCTTTGACTTGAACGTGGCGCAAAATGGCTTCTTCAAGAACAATACCGTGGTGACAGACCCAGACACCAGCAAGTCCTACAAGGTGTCGTTGACCGAGCAAGAAATCGAGATTTTGGAGCCGTCGATCTACCTCCAGTCGTACCGCATCAAGCTGTCGATGAAGAAGGCCACCGTGGTCAACCGGTTTGTCAGAGGTTTCACGGTGAAACATGCCATTTCGCAGCTCCATTTCAACCCAAAAAAGATGTCGACGGAATTGGAAAAGTTCCTCAAAACCGGGTTGGAACAGGCCCAGAAGCTCGGCTACAACGAGGACGGCTTGTATATCCACGCATTGTGGACCGGCTCCGACGGCGAGTGGAGAAAACGTCTCGATGCCAAAGGTCGAGGCCGCACCGGTATTATCGAACATCCATACATCCATCTCAAGGCGGTTTTGAAGACCGACCAAACCACGAGGCGCCGCCAGTGGGAGCAGGCCCAGGCCCAGCGCGCGGCAAAACCACGCATGTTCTTGAACAACGAGCCGCTCAACTTTAAGGTGCGGGGCCACTACAAGTGGTAAGGGGGATGTATATAGGTGTCTGGGTGTAAATAGTGATACAGACAAGAAACCAGCACAGGAGCTTAGATGGCTATCTTGTCGAGTGATTTGATCATTTTTCTTATTCTTCTTCTCGATTCATATTCTCCTAGTTTGTCGGGATTTTTTCTCCGAGTCTCCGCCGGGCCAGACCCTGCACCACGCCGCATTACTCATTCGTATTAGGTGTGGCAGCTGCAGGACGTCAGTATAAAAGCCGGGGGTGATAAGCGTTGCGGTAAATTCTGTGACCTCAACTTTCTACGCCAACTTTCTGCCACGCACTCACAGCGGCAGGACAACAACTAGGATCTCCCGAGGACCACAGTCCTGTCGCGAGATATACTGGAGAATAGGAAATTAAGAGAAAAGACGAGAGAAAAGACGAGAGATAAAGAAGGAATTAAGCAGGATTAGGAAGGCTTAAGAAGGATTTAGGGGAAATTAAGGGAAATCGAGAACGATTTCAGACATCAGAGATAGGGAAAACCAGAAATCGGAGGTTAGGGTCACAAGTTAGTGGCACTAGGCTCACCCATTTCTTCTCTTCACCATCACCAACTGATACCCAGTTCATTTCAATTCACGGTTCATTTTACGGTTCACGGTTCACGGTTCACGGTTCATATTACGGTTATTTTCTTCATGGGTCTCAAGTACGCAAACTACTTTGACAACGACAAGTACGAGGTGTCGGACACCGAAATCATCATTTGCAAGCAATGCTCGTCGCACCTCTGTCTCTCGCATTTGGTGATCTCGGACGGGTTCCGCGGCTCCACCGGCCCCGCCTACTTTGTAGACCAGCTCATCAACTACTGGGCTGACCCGGTTCCCCGCGATAAGGTGATGCGGACGGGCACCTATCTCATCAAAGAGGTGCGGTGCAACCAGTGTATGACGGCATTGGGGTGGATGTACAACAAGGCATACGACGACCACGAAAGCTACAAAGAGGGCAAGTTTGTCATCGAGCAAGAGTACATCAAACTGATCCCCAACAACTCGGGCACCCGGGCATTGTGGGAGCAGGCCCGTCGCAACAGCCATCGGCGCCGATCGTCGGCTCTGTCTGGGGGCATTTCCATCGACGATTTGCATTCCCCACACGAGTTTCTGTTTGGCTCGGCCAACTGCAAGCTCAAGTCGTACTCGGCACGATTGCGAGAACGGGCCGTCGATGAAGACGACGAGGTGTTTGTCGATGTTTAGATTAGGTTTATGCTACATACTTTACTTGCGCGTAGTCAACTTGTTGTACACCAACACATAGGCCGAGTCGTCGCTCATGGCTTCTTTCTCGTTGATCTTGTTGATGTACTCGTCGTCGTAGGTGGCCCACGATCCGTCCGGTTGCAAGCAGTGGGCGATATAATGGCCCGACAGAATCGACCGGCCCTCGTGCACAATCACGGATATGAGCTGGTACACGGTGCTGGTGTGGTTGGTGGTGTAGTCGGTCAAGTCAAGGTACTTGTTGTAGGTGATGGATTTCTTGACTTTGGACGAAGAGTTTCCGTCGAATTTGAATCTCTTCAAGTGGACAGTGAGGGTCTCGGGTGCTCTTTCTATGGTGCTTATCTTGTGGGCATTGGTGAGTTGTTTGCATTTTTCACACATGTATCCCGCATCTTTTTTATCGGCTCTAATCACCTCATTGGCAAAGAATTCCTCTACCGACAGGTCTATCGAGTAGCGCCTTTTCTGCGAGTTTGCAGCTTTTTTGGCACCACTATCCTGGGTCTGGTCGTCGCTGGAGCTCTCGGTGCTGGTGGCTGAGCTCTGCTTGTCGGAATCGGCACTGCGCTTCTTGATCCCGAGAGACAAGTCGTAGAATTCCTGCTTGGTTTCGCTGACATGATTGCACTTCTTGCATGTCACCTTCTGTCTGAGAAGCCCACCAAAGATATCGTAGATTATCAGGGTGTTGAGTTTCTGGCCCTTGGGCGTCAGGTCCTCTTGGAGTCTCGACAAGAGAGACATGTAGTATTCGTGGGAGTCTTCCTGCTGCCATTCCGACATCATGCAATTAATATCATCGAGTCTACGGATGATCTGTTTCGGGTCCACGTACTTTGGAGGTTTCGAGTTCTTTCCCTTGTCGAACCCCCACATCTTTCGGGACAAGTCGGCCAACACCTTGGTGACCAGCCCTGGTTTTATGTTGGCAACTTTGGAGGAAGCGACGTCATTGAGGTAATGTTGCACTGCCGGAACGTGGATAAGAGCCTGGATGGCTGTGTTCATGTAGCAGGTGACGCCGTGGTTGATGAGCCCAGCAGGCTTGCCTTTGATTTCTCGCCAGCTTTTGTAGATGCGACGGGACCCGTTGTCTCCGCGGTCAGCGGCGAGTTCGTTGAAGTTGTAATGCAGGGAGGCTCGAGAAGCTTCGGCAGAAGCTTCGAGAGAGGCTTTTGGAGAAACTTGAGAAACTTGAGATCTCTCGGCTTTCGCATTTTCAGCTTTCGCTTCTTCCTCTTTCTCATCGTCTTTTTCATCTGCCTCTTCTTCAGCTTTCGCTTTCGCTTCTTCTTCTTCATCTTTCTCAGCCTCCTCCTCCGACGAGACTGTGGAAGAGCTGGGCGAGTCGGTGGACGTGAAATCAGCATCGGACTCGTCCGTGGCCGATGCCTCTCCATCCTCTCCATCCACTTCTGGCGACTCCAGTGCGCTCTTCTCGTCCGTTTCCGCACCCAAAGCCTCCCCCAAGTCTTCCCCAACATCCTCGTCGTCCTCGGAGTCTACCAAGTCCGGTTTACGGCTGCGGAACTTCTTGCCGGTGTAGGCCGCTACGGCCTCGGCCATCGTTTTCGGTCTCTTGGGGCTCGAAACCGCTTCATTCTTGGAACCTTTGGCCTCTGGAGCAACACCATTGTCGTCCTCGCGCGATCGCTTGCCTCGGTGGGCAGAACTGGTCAAAACGACACATCCTTCGGGCTTCTTAGCCTTGTCTTGTTCGGCGTGCCGAGCACCGACAAATTGTAATGGGACCGACATGAGCCGGTCGATCAACGGAGCCATGCTACCAGGAAGCATTTCCGTGGTGAAAAGTGGCGGGTATGTGGAACTGGCCTAAAGAGTGTAGGCGTAAATGGGAGATGCCTTTATCAAGGAACACAAAGACCGAGCTGGTGTGTGGATGTGATGGCCAGACCAGAGGAGATATTCGTGGAGCCAGCAGGACAAATTCGGACCAGAAACGCGTCGTGTGTGTGCACGGGTACAGAGGGACTGTGGTTTGGGTGGTGTGGAACTCACAGCAGCCGGAATGTGAAGTACAGCAGAATGTTCACTCGCAGCCGATGAGACTGAATTTTTCAGATGGAACGCATCGGCTTATGTCAGCGCGCACAAGAGAAAAGGGAAAAAGTGTGAGAACGAGCAGAGTATGGAGAATGAGCAATTGTAATTGACCATTTGTAGTTTATGACCACTTGTATTTTCTTGTGACTACTTATTTTCCGAAAACCCTCTCCTGCAACTCCACCGTCGCCATGTGCTGCACCTGGCTCATCCCCACCGCACTGGCCATTTGCACCAATGCATCCATTCCATTTCCGGTACTCTTGTAGGCGTCTATACCCGCTTTCCTCTGCAACCGGGAAAGAAGACGCTTCTGCTGGGTCCTCTCTTCGACATTGGCCCGTTTGCGTTGCCGGGGCTCATCCTGGTCGGGAGTTTCGTCGGAATTGTAACTGCGACGACTGGACGAATCTCCCTCGCTATCCTCTTCCATATCGCTGCTACTTTCTTCCGAGTCTTCCTTTCGAGACCGAGACTCCTGCAACTTTTCATTGATCATTTCTTCAAACTGGGTGTCGAATCTTCTTGATATTTCAAACGCTCGTGGATGCTGCACCTCCAGCTTGCGAAACCGGTCCACTATCACATCGATACGTTTATGGAGTTTCTCCAGCTCTAGCGCAAGCTGGCTGTTTGTCTGCGAGAGAAACGACTGCCATGACTCGTTGATGATATTGTCGATGATTTTGGTGTCGACGTCGGTGCTGGAAATTTCCACTTCAAGTGGATAATACCGATCCGAATGCACCCCCAATTCCTTCCCGTCTCCTTCATGCTTGTAGTCTTCTGGAAACGTCCGGAACGCCCCGATCTCCACCTTGCCCTGCTTCACCGTCTTGAACGGATCCACCACCACCGCCAAATATGGGTCTTGAAAGTTCTGATTGAGACTCTGGGTAGCGACATCTATGCCACTCAACCAGCACCCGTAGCCCGGATGTGAATGGTACCAGCCCACTATATGTTCCTTGCGCCCCACCTGCTTCAGGCACTCGAGATACTGAACCATATACTCGTACCCTTCGGCCTGGGCGTTCACCCTGGTCTCGGTGCCTTCAACAGGAAGTGGATAAACGTCGTTGACAATTATGCCATTTCGTACAATGGACCCAGTCATCATGCCCATCACTTCTATGGATCCTCCAGCGTTGGCATGGACTGCCATTTTTATGGTGGCCAATGGCGATATATACACCTTTTTGAAGTATTGGGGGTTGTTCTTCCATGGTTTTGAGTCGTAGTCAATTGGTATTTTTGCGTCGTTCTGAGCAGCCTCAACGGGATCTCGGGTAAACACGGCTGCTAGCGCTTCGTAGATGGCCATCAGTGGGTGTGGTGACTTGTGAGTATTGCGGTTTATGTGCACCGATAAATCGCACTGATAAATTCCAAATTCGCCTGATAATTCGCACTAAATTAACACCGATAATTTCGCACTGGGCGTGAATAGTACCTGATTACGATTATAGCGTATTTGAACGGCTTGACCGGCAAGCCTACTCCTTCATCTAGAAGGTTCTTGCAAAGTGTGAATAATGAAACAAGTTTAAACTGGCGGTCAAAATTGGCTGGTTCAGGAACTCGTACCGTTCACATCTCCAGCCTTTCTCCATTATTTCTTGCTGTTTAGTATCAAAGGGTCTTTTCCACCTCTAGTCTTCCCCTAGTCTTTCCCTCGTCTCTTTGCCTCGTTTTTCACCTTTAGCCTTTCCCTCGTCTCTCTCCTATAGTCTTCACTTCCTTCTTTTCCACCCAATTCTGCTGCTGACAATCCGCTTCAGGATCTCGTTTGTTTTCTCGTGAGTAACAAGCACACCAGCTTCCAATATTCCATCAAAAACAACATCTGAAGCCTTAGCCTAGCCATTGGGTTGTATTTATATTTGATCAACTGGCTGCAAATTATCGCTTAGGTTCGTCACCTCATCGTTTATTCGCAAATTCCTCAAAGTTGCAGGTGGAAATTCTCTCGCCTGGTTGCACAGCCATCAATGCTAGTCCTTTTGAGCCTCTGACTGAAAATATCAAAATAGTTTTCTCCTCCACTCTGTCGATATTTCACCTATCTCAATCGTGGCTTGTAACCAAATTCGCCAACATTTCCTCACTGAAAACAAAAGCGTTCCTATAACGAGGCGAACTTGCCGACGGCTTTGAGTGGCTATGATGTGGGGTCTTGGGCTGACGTCACAACCACTCGGTATGGCCAAGTTAATGGCTGCGGATGTAAGCCGCACGCAATGGGTGTAAGCCGCACAACGCAACCTTATTCAGAGAACAAGAACAATCCACGCTGAAGTAGCTTCGGCTTTACTCCTTTAGACTCTCTTCGGCGCACTACTGTTCGCCTTCCGAGAACTATAAATACACCCAAAGTCTCCAAAGATTTCCACAAATGTTGCACGGAAATTACACTGTCGAAAAGTTCAGCTTCCCCAGCCACGGCGAAACATGTGCTGGAGTTGCCTATATTCCCAAGGGAGATGGCCCCCACCCAGCGGCTGTCCTTCTTGGTCCATACTCGTTTGCCAAAGAACAAGCTCCTACTCAGTATGCAACCCGTCTTGCGGACGAAGGTTACTACGCAGTGATATTTGACCCACGGACGGTTGGTGAGTCCAGCGGTAGCCCTCGTCGTCTTGAGAACCCCAAGATGAAGAACGAGGACGCAGTAGCCGCAATTGACTACTTGCTGGAGAAGAAGGAGGTTTCTGGAATCTACCTCGTGGGTATTTGTCAAGGCGGTCCTGAGATGTTGGACATTGCTTCCTATGATGATCGAGTTACGGCAGTGGCATCTGTGACAGGATACTATAGGGACCGTGAGACAGACTTGTTCATGATCGCTGCCGGAGTATGTGAGAATCCTTTTGACAAAGAAACAGCCCCTACAACTGAACAGCTCGAGAAGCTTTTAGAGGCTCGCTTGCAGCGGGCTCGCAATGCCAAAGAGAAATACGAAACCACAGGCGAGGTGGTTTACCAGCCATTGGTCGATCCAAAAATGGGAACGGTTGAAGAAGGCTCTGCTGCGGGCTTGCCAGGACCGTTGGTGTGGTCGTGGTACGGGCCATGGACTCTTAAAGGATGGGAAAATAGGTACGCAATTCTTAGCGACTTGGACCACTTTTCGTACTCCACGGTAGAAGGAGTGTCCAAGCTCAACAAGCCAGCTTTGGTGGTGCACTCCGATACATGTATGAACCCATTTGCGGCCAAACGTCACTATGAGTCTATACCCACCAAGGACAAAAAGCTCATTTGGGAAAACGATACAAACCACTTTCAGTACTATGAGCAGCCCGACGTCGTCGACAGGACGGTGGGCCATATTGCGGAATGGTTTGACAAGTACAAGCCAAAAAATTAGTTTGAGCCGTTGACAATATATGTTTTCACATTGTTTCAGTATTGAGCGAATGCAACTTGTTGTAGAATCTAGACGAAGCTTTGTCAAGATCTTTGCCGTAGCCACTTCCGATTACACCGGATCGTAAGAGTTCAACGTGCTCTTCAGGGATAGAACGCAAATCTGTATTTTGTGAATATACTGCTTGCAACATCAAGGCTTCATTGTGCCTTGTAGAGCTCCGGCTGTAGCACCATGTGCGGCATAATTCCGCCAGTATAACCTGTACGGCTTTTATGCACCAGCGGCTCTTTTCCACCGGTATTTCTTCGATGCGGCTCGTAACTGTACAAAATTTGGCGGACTTATGGTCATGGCATGTGGCTACTTGGCCTGTTCTTGGAATCCTCTTTAATCCATATCCTTTTTCTCGTCCTCTTCGCTATTCTTATCAGCTGTTTGGGCTGAGCTGATAGTTTATGTCTCCTCCTAAACTCGCAAATATGTAATCAAAGTTGATCACAGATTCGCTGTTCCACATCTCGCCGATGCTGCAATATATGTCACTGAACTGATCGGCGAAGAGTGTCTGTTCTTCTCGCATCTTGTCCTCTATTACGCTGGGGTAGTTTTCTGTTAAATAGTCGAGCACATATTTCATGCCCCAAGACACTCGGAAGCATAAGAAGTAAGTGGATGCCAAGTTTGTAGTCGAAAAGTAGAGACTCTGGAACTTGGCTATCAAACTGTGGAGCCCAGCTTGCTCATTATTAAGGTCGACATTTAACCAAGTGACAAGCCCAGCGGAGTCGGGTGATGTAAACTTTCTCACTGCGTTAGTCAAGGAAAATGTACCATCTATCATGCGTGGAACTATCGAAGTCAAAGACACCACCGTTCGATACACTGCTAGGAAGATGCTTTGGGCAACCACCTTTTCTAACTGAGCCCCAAAAAACAACTGTGGAGTGTCGCAAAACGCTATACCTATTCTGAGAATAATGAGGCCGTTCTCAACCGCAGCAGCGAAATACTCCTCTTTCAAACTTGAGTCGAATAGATCGTCGGCAGAAGAGTAGAGTAGAAAATTGATGATGTAGAGCTTGTAAGTTAGATCCAATCGCAAACAGAACTCGAGCACTCTGTCACAGACATCGCTACTTATAGCGCCATCAACATCGAAGAGCTTGGTATTGTAGAGCTGTTCAAATATTCTCATTTTGTTGCACATTAAGGACCTAATCTCCTGTGCCAGTTCGAGTAGCGTGAAGCTTTTGGTATGGCCATCATTTGCAGTTGATTTAATTAGTTTTCGTATGGTTTGAGCCACTTGTGCTTTCAATGTAAAGTTGTTCACGATAAGCTGTTCGTCAGTGGTAAAGATATTTGGGACTTCCAAGAAAGGGAAGTTTTCCTCTTCGTAAACCATCAATTGACTTCCCAAATTGAATGATTGCGATGCGTCCAAATACAATAGTTGAGCCCATATTTTTCCCCACAAATGCTTGGTCTCCTCATCCACAATAGTGTTCCTGTAAAAATTGGGGTTCCTATGAAGCCCATGAAACCGGGCCATCTGAATGAGAGATCCAATTAATATACTCGACTCGGTCCCCCCTTCATTTCCTTCAGGACAGAACAGTTTATATGTTCGTAATAAGAGCGCAGCCTGTATTGCTCTGAGGCTAATGCTACTAAAGCATCCGGCAGCAGATACAAGAACATTGGCTCGACCGATATATGATGGACGAATATCCACCTGATTTTCGACAATTTCTTTCATCATTTGTTGACTGTTTCCACTTAGTGAGTTGGAATAGTACTGTTGAAACGGAAGCGTTAAAAAAGAAAATCTCATCATTATTAATACCAAGGCGATGGTGCTGTGCAATTGCTTACCCTGTGGCGTTACGACCGTTCTGTTTCCCGTCTGTGTCAATGCCAATTTCATCTCTTCCATGAACGAAACCTTATTGATGAACGGAGCAAACGGGTATAAGGTCTCGAAGAACGTTTCCACAAGAAATGTGACAATTCTCAAAGGCGGAAGATCGGATACAACCTTCGATTCGTCTTGGGTTGGTGTGCTGTCAGAGCATGGAGTTTTACTATAAGGCATTTCCCATTGCTCTCTGTATCCCTCAAGCTGCGACTGGGTATACTGGTGGAACATACGTCTGGAATAAGAATCGTTCAAGAACACAGACATGTACGAAGTAGGACCATAGTATGTGAGGACAGATTCCTTAACTGTAAGACCATCAAAGGCCTTGCTTAATCCAACTGTATAATCCTCCTCTGTAGGTTGGGTATTAGCTGTATGGGAAGTGTTAGAAGATGTATTTGAGGATTTGTTGGAAGTATTGGAAGATGTGCTACCATCGGGAGACACATTCAACTGCTGGTACATCTCCACGGTGTCCTGCAATGACCTCATCTCATCGCGAGAAATGTGTGTTACTTGGGATTCCGTGCCATATTCCATCCACGGATGCTTTTCATAAGTGCATTTATCAGTGCTACCGGCTGTAATACAGTTGGTGCAAAAAGGCTTTATTTTATCACATTTTCTTTTCCGTTTTCTGCACATGAAGCAAGAAGTGGGAACTCTTGCTCTGGTATTGCGATTCTTTGCCGTCTCAGTTTCTTTACTTGTCATCGCTGCAAACACCTTTACTTGGCATTGGTGCGGTTAGTGAAACTGTTGCAACTTAACTATATCTTGCTTATGTAACATTTGGAGGAACATAAGCGTGGAGATGGATCTACCGTCAAATATCACAATGGACCTTCACCAACAAATACTACCTCAGTATTCGATAGCAGGTCGAGAACCCAATGTAGTAGAGTAGCAAACCGATTATGCGTGGTGAATCAAAAGTTTCGTGTAGATCGAGTACCGTTCGTTGACGATTTTCCACCGAACTCTCGATATCAACTCCTTGTAGTACAGCTCCATGAAGCAAATTTATTGTGGAATTACTGCAATTTTGGTCACACAATGCACTAGCATCCGGATGATCTCCAGTATATAAGCTTTAGACCTCTTCTTCTTCCTGCTCCTCTTGTGAATACATTCCTGGCAGATAATATGGATATCCTCCGTAGTACAGGGTGTCGGGAACGTAGTAGTAGAACGGAGTGGCAGGAGCAGGGCTGCGTGTATCCAATTCGTTAGGATACATGCCATTGAATCTCCTGTTAAACCGTTGCGCTTCTGGCGACAAGGGACCGTACTTGCTTGACGCAACTGGTGAATATGGCTCGGATGAATACGGGGGGACATAAGACCCGTATTCTCTAGGGATTCTATTCCACCGCTGATTTTCTCTGCCATGATTACGACTAGTCTCGCTTCTTCCCTCATGCCTGCTTTCGTTAGCAGTATTCCCAGCATCACTCCTTCTCTCAAGACGACTATTTTCATTTACTCTTTCAAGACCTCCAAGTCCTCTTTCAAAGTTTCGACCATCATTCCTCTGCAGATGGTAGGAAGAGATCCTTTCTCTACCATTTCCCATTTTGCGTCCAAACCGAATCGGAGGTGGAGCTAATGCTACTCCAGTGGGGGAGTAGGTGAACTTTTTCGCCGAGCCACCGAACTCCCTGAATTGAACGTGCATTGTTCTTCTCTTGAACAATGAATGGTTTTCCGCTTCAACAGCCTTGGCTGCACTCCGTTCGGTAGTGTAACGTAAGAACGCAAACGTATTGAAGTCGCGGTTATTGATGATTGTGAGAGATTCAATTTCGCCGTGAGGACCAAACCGTTCACGCAATTCTTCCTCGGTGGTATCGGACGACAACTGGCCAATAAAGATTGCACATCTATCAAACTTTGGCTTGATAGAGTCACCTCCATGGGAGGCCTTTAGGGTGTCGATGTTTTGGGCCCATTCAATGGAGAATTTGTCGTTTTGACTGAGCGATGCAAACGCAGTGATGGCATCATCACGATAAACAAATTGACAAAACCAACCTTTGGAAAAGGGAGGCAGGGAATCCTCTGGGCTGTTAAAGTACATGCTAGAAACGAGCCGTTCAATAGGGCCAAATTCGCCAAGCAATTTGGTGATATCGTCGCTTGCAATTGGTCTAGGCAGCAGAAGAAACAAGGTGCGATTGACCTTTGCTGGCTCACACCGAATCTTTCTGGAGTCAAGTGAAGCGCCCTGAGCTTCCTTGATGGCATTGGCGGCGTCGACGTCGTTTGTATACTGAACAAAAGCATAGGGGCGGTTTCTTGTGTCACGAAGCACTTTTACCCTGGTGATTTTCCCCCATTTTTCAAACAAATTTGTTACTGAGACACATAAATCGTCATCGGCGGTGGTTGAACAAAGGCTAGCCACAAACACACAAGCGGATGGGCGCCCTCTTTCGGACTCTTCGCTCGATTGGGGATCTTTATTTTCCTTTTCCGTGGTTGAAGTTGGTGGGGTACCAGATGAAGGTTTAGGTTTAGATTTTGGTTTTTGTTTGTTGGCAACATTACTAGCCGACAACACAGAAGCGGCAGAACCTACGGGTTTGGACGAGCTCATAATTACTAGTACGCAGCAGGTGAGCAACAGAAGGGGCGGAAAGCCGGCGCTTTAAATAGGATGAATTTGCAGCCATGGTTGCAAAAGGCGGGTGTACGGGTGTGGTAAAGACACTGAAAATGAGCTGGAAAAATGAGGTTGGGTGAGGTTGGACATATGGTGCTGTGGATGAGCGTCAATTCTTTCTGGCAATTTTTTTTTCGCTTTTTTTCTTTGCTTTTTTCTTTGCTTTTTTCTTTGCTTTTTTCTTTCTGTGGTCTTTGTCTTGTCTATCACTTATGAGCGCACCCGGACACCAGATCCTCCGCATTGGTATCGCATTTTTTCTCCGCAATTGTTGCAACCATTTTTCACTTTCAGTTTTCATCTCGATTCGCACGAAACTATAGTAATGTACACTGCCGTTTATAATGTTGGCTTCCACTTTATTGGGCAATGACGGGAGGTTTTGGATCTTGGACCGTGGCTGATTTCTGCAAAAAAAACTCGGTTCTTCTATCTCATTTTCCCATTCGGGATTGCCCCTCTTTGTGGAGTCGTAGCATCTCGATTGGCCCTAATCTTTATTCTTTTTCTACCTTCCGCAATGGAAGTAGGGCTTTGGCCTGGCTTTAATGTGGTTTTCGCCTAGAAAATGTGCAATGTAAAAAGTCGCTGGAAAAGTTTGATCTGAAATTCAGTTTCGTCAGCACTTGTTGGATTAATTGATCGTTTTCTAAAACTCTTCAAAGAGCTGTCAATTGTGAGTGCTCCTCATGTGATACTGTAGCCGTTAGTTCCAGGCGATCAAGAGGGTGGAAAAGGAGTTAAGTATTATAGGAATCTGTCACACGGCTGCTCCAACGAACACAATTGTTTCCAACAGATACAACTGTCTTCCACAAACCAATAGTACCATTGCAATAATGTAATGTTTAGTGTTGATTTCTTCTTGAGTGGATCCCTGAATTAGTTCTTGAGTTGACCAGTCAATTGGTTCAGTTCGAATATCAAATTAAAACCCGGACCAAAGGGGCTCCTATAATTTCACAGCAAATTATCGAAATTAAACAGACTAGTGGAAGAGGTGGCTTTATGAAAAGGCCCAGTTCTTTCTTTCAACTGCTTTCTTTATTGAAAACGTTCTGCTGCAAGTCAAGATCGGAACAATTATCGTTGACAAAATACGTTTTCGGAAAAATGAGACTTTGTTCGGAATCTTTCAAACATGTGCAGCAAACCGCAAGCAACGAAAATACGGGACGGCTGATAGCCTCAAGAATTTTGTTTCTAGCTTCAATGGCTTCATGATTTGTAATAGTTTGACTCATGAGAAGTTTTGGTGAAAATCAGTTCTGCAGAATTTATCATGAGTTCCACAGTTAAGTTGCTCCTATATTGTGATCGTTTATTCATTTTCAGCCGGGGTAAATTCTCCTTTTTGTCGTTGGCAACCTTACTATTGGAAATCGGTTGGAGTTTCGAAAATTCCATATTTTCATATTTTCCGCTAGGTTAATGATATGAGAACGGATTTTCAAGTCTGGTTTTGAATATTGCTTGTTGGATGATTCTTTATTTTGAAGGAGCAAATAGAGCAAGCAATCGAACTAAGATCAAAGTCTCCATATGGCTAAATAAGTCTTGGTATGACAATTATAATAAGTTCAAAAAAGTGATAAATCGTGAATAATTGTGATAATCGTTCAATCGGAAAGCAATCAAGTCTTCCAGGTAATCCTGAAGTAACCTCGGTCTCGAAGATGAGACGGTCTCGACTCGGTAGTGTACCTGAAATTCAGCACTGATAGCCGAAGTACATCAGATGTCGGTGCGAAAATGCAATGATTCCGCAAAAGCGAGAAGACGCGGAGCAGGACGGATTGGACAGAAAATGGACGGAATGCTGCTCACACTAGCATCAGGGAGAGTTGAGAAATGGAAATAGAGATAATATGAACGGTTTGACATGGCTGCAAAAGTGGTGTACGGGTGTACCAGAATAAGCGATTGAGCAGTGACAATAGAGAATCGTTAACGAACGGTTTGTTTTTATTTACCTTTTATCTCTTGTGTCTTCTTGTATCTTCTTGTATCTTTTTGTTCTTCTCGTATTCTTGTTCTCGTCGTCTTGATCTTGTGCTTATTTTTGCACCCGGACACCTGCGGCACCGCCTCCGCCTTTCGCATTTCTTTTGCTGCTTCTCCACAGTTGAATTCAACCAGGCACGCGCCACCCAACCTCAGCTGCGGAGTTACGAAAATGCACCAGAACACCGGTCCGGCCATCATGGGCCGAGAATTCCCCTCCAACCAGGCGCGGAATTTTTCCGGACCCCCAAATCTGACTCGACATCCCCACACATCCGGGGGAACATCTGCTGTATGCAGGTAGTCCCCCACTGTATACCTGAAACTGCTGGGCCATATGCACACCGGCGACAGATGGGTAGTGGGGCTGGCGGGCTGTGTGCAGGACGTCTTCTTCCCCTCTAAAAAATCCCATACAATTTCCGGGGCTAAAACTTGATAAACAAGGGTAGAATTTGGTGGCGCAAACGCTTGTGCGGAAACAAAAGGCGAAATATCTATACGCATCACGTCTGTCTCGGACAGAAATCTCCTTTTTTCAAAAGCGGCTAACCCGATTTCGGCCCATCAACCATTTTACGGGGAACCTGTGATTTTTTTATCGTGATTTTTTTACAACATTTACACAATGTCAGCCAAAACAGAGACGCTAAAGTTCAAGAAGGACCCCACCAGCAGGCCCTACAAGTGTCCTATGTGTGACAAGGCTTTCCATCGGCTTGAACATCAGACTCGTCATATTCGAACCCATACCGGGGAAAAACCCCACAGTTGCTCGTTTCCAGGTTGCTTCAAGAAGTTCAGCCGTTCTGACGAACTCACCCGCCACTCCAGGATACATCTGAACCCAAATCTGAGGCGAAATAAGAACTTGAAGGCGAAAGACGACGACGATGAAGACGAAGAAAGTTCGAAACACAGCACGTTTTCGTCATTTTCGGCGGCAACAAGCCCGCCGTCCGCCAACGACTTTATTGTCAGCGGCGTGTCGTCCATGAAAAACCCCGAACTCCGTTCCGGAGTTACGGTGCCGTCTGGGGGACCATCCGTTGGGCCGGTGGTCGAGAGCTCAGGCACGGCTTCTACAGCTTTCGGCTCCTCCACGGGTCTCGGCTCCTCCATGGGTCTTGGTTCCTCCACAGCTCTCGGCCCCCCTACTCTCGGCTCCTCTGCAGCTAGCGGCGGCTCCGGTGAGCACTCTGCATCGTCCGTCGACTCACACCACTCCAGCGACGAAGACATCCATTTGCGCTCAACTCTGCCGCCCCTGGACGACGGGAAAAAACTCACGCTGAACATTGACATTCTCGCCAGCGCCGCCTCGGAGGAACTCAAAAACCTCGAGTCGAACTCGCACTCGTTGCCCACGCTCACCGACTACTTTTCTCGTCCGATGCAGAAACCCAAGACGTCGACACATTCCGCCAATAATCTTCAATATCTCCTGAACGTGGCGCTAGGATCGCCGCCCCAGTCCAAAAGCTACACCACTCTTCCCTCCGCCAAGTTTTCTGGGCTTCTGGGATTGCAGCGGATGACTCCGCTTAGCTCAGATATCGTGCATCCTCAGCCCACCAGACTGCACATCTTGGAAGCGCTGGACCTCGACTACGTCAAGCAAAAACTCAAGCGGTCGCGGCCCAACTCGCCGCTGTCCCGGAACAACTTTACCCTTCCCAACTCGCCGGTTATGGGATTGTCGCTCCAAACATCGCCTGCTATTTCTGCAAATAATAGTTCTACCAACTTGCTGGGACTCTTGATGTCTTCGCTCAGCAAGTCCACCAGCAATGTGGCATCGTCAATCGGTCGCCAGAACACCCCGCCCACCACCGATCTTGAAACCCCAAAACAGTCTCCTGGTGGACCTGAGGACACCCATCTTCCGCCGTTGCGGAGCCTCAAGTTGGACCTCCCTAATAACTTTAAGGCGCCGTTGGAGAACAAACGATATAGGGGCTTGTAATTAGCAGTGTAAGATAGTGTAATATAGACGGGATATGAGAAGTGAGAAAAAGACTGGAGTCTTGAGAGTAGAGACCTTGTATCTAATCGTGTCTTGAGTCGAGAACTTTATCATGAAAGTTTAGAAAGTTGCATCTACTGGTGCAGTTGGGATTCTATTATCTATAATTCAGCCTGATACAGCTAGCTCTTCATATGATCTTTTAGCTGAATTAACCTAATAAGTCTAACTCTGTCTAATGTTCTTTTTCACCTACCGTCCTTCATCCACTGCTCTATTAAACACCCTCCTCAATCTTCAGCTCAAATCAACTCCGCCCACGGCCCACACCTCGGTTTCGTCCTCAATCCGGTCCGAGTAAACCGTCTCTTCGTCTCCACCAGCAGCCACTCTCTCGCGCTCCACGGCCGCAAGTCGGGCTCCCACTCTTCTGGTGTAGTCGGAAATCGACCTGGGTTGCACCTGGGTTCCGTTTGCAGCTTGGTAGGACTTGGACTCGGAAAACCACAGCTTGAACAAGTCCATTTGCTCGTCGTCGACCAACTTCAAAACCGCCAAAAATGCCTTTTCCGCCGCCAACTTGATGGGGATAATCGGTTCACGAACACACACGAAAACCGCCGGCACGATGGTGTCGAGATACGGCTTGATAACGTCGTCGTACTGGAACCGAGAAACGGTTCGGACCACCACCAACGCAAGACGACGGGTATCTGGCGAGCTTGAAGGAGGACTTGCGGCAAGCAATGCGAGCTGGTTAACGAACAAGACGATGAGATCTGTGGGAAGCACAAATTCCTCGGGGTTTTCTTCAGAAGATGGAGACTTCTTCTCGCGGTGCAACAACAAAATCTTGCCTATAGCTACCGTAGCGTTGTCGCTGATGTAGTCTACCGTGGAGTTGGAGCACCGGATGATGAACTCGCAGATATGGGCCAACACTGCCTCGGCGTAGATGTGGTGGGGCGAGTACTTGAGGAACGAATTGAGCGCTAGAATGGCAAACTTCTCGTCCACCATGGCATTGTCCAAGATCTTGGTTCGAAGCATCGAGGTCGCTTCATCGGTGGACATGATTTTGGCCAAGGCTCCAAGAAGCCGGGCATACGACACCACGGCCTTTTCGCTGACGCTCTGCACTTCGTCTTCCACGAGTGTCATGATAGTGGCTTTCGACGCTTCGTTCATGTTTTTGCCGGCTTTCGTCACCGCCGCCAAAAGACCCTTCAACATCGCCGCTTTGATTCCAGCGTCCTCGGCGTTCTTGGCTCCCGTCACAAGCTCGGTGACAAGCGAGTCCACCCGCGGCTGGAACCCTATCAAGGTAGCGAGAGCCACCACGGCCTTGGAGCGCAAATTGTCATTTTTGTCAGACAACGACCGCACAAAAGTCCGCTGAAGCTGGGGGATAAACGGCCGCAAAAACTGAGGAATCTTGGTGAGCAAAAGCGTCAATGCCTGGAGAATGGCCGCCTTGATATCGGGCGACACTTTCTCGCCCACCACACGAATCAAAGGTCCTGTCATGGCGGTTGCAAATTGACGAAGATTGTCGGCGGGGGTCTTGTCGATAACCTCGGCGATACCTCCAGCCGCCAACTCCTTCTGCTCGCTGTTTCCGTACATCAAACCATGGAGGAAGATCGGGAGAACAGCGTTGGGGCCCTTGGGCAACTTGAACCCCGGCAAGTCTGTTCCACGAACCCCGGCAAGCTCCAACGACTGCCGGGCCGGCTTGACGAGACGGTCGAGACCTTCCTTGGGCTGGTGCTTGATGAGCGCATTCAAAGCTGCAAAAGCGCCGGTAACCACCTGTTGCGAAGAGTCGCCCAACGACAAGATGAACTGCGACACCATGTCTGGCGTGTACATGGAGTAGTCGAGGGTGGTGTTGTCGAAGAACGGCTCGAGGTGCGAGTAGACAACGGCTCTTGTGGCCGGGTCCTGGTGCTTGACGAGCGATAAAATGTGGGTGATGAGCGGGCGGGCGCCGTCGTCGGAGCTGACCGACGTCAAGATCTGGGTCAAAGGAGACTCGCTGACGTTTGTAGCTGGTTCTTCCGTGGCTAGTTGGTTCTTCATTTCGTCCACCAAAGTGTTGATAATCTGGGGAAGACGCTGGTACACGGCGTGGCCCGCAACCGCCGCCAAAGAAGCAAGCGCTCTGGTGTCCACTGGCGGAGCCAAAAGCTTGGGAAGCAAGATGGGGAACACCACGTCGGCCTGGGTCGCCATGATGTCCTGCAAGGCCAAAAGAGCGTTTTCCGAGTCTTCGCCCGAGTCGAGCATGGCGAGAAGATACGGCAAAACCTCGTTGATCACCACCTTGCCTAGCTGGTCCTGGAGCGCTTCGAACGCATAGGCGGCGGCCTCGCGGACCGGCGGTGCTCCGTCCACAAGCGTATCTCTCACCACGGAAACGAACACATCCTGGTACTCGACAAGCGCCTCGTACTGAGAAGACTTGATGAGCTCCGTCAACGCAATACAAATACCTTGCTTGGCGTCCTGGTCGCTCGAGTACAACGACTCCTGGAGCGTGGGCAAGAGCTGGGAAAGCGCATTGGCACCCACTCTTCTCACCATCTCGCCAAGCGTCAGGGCAGCGATTTCCCGCTGGAACTCGTCCTCGGAAGCCAACTTTCTCACGATGATTTGCGTCAAAGTAGGAAGTATTTCCTTGACGGTACGAGGGGTATTGGCAACGATAGCCTTCCAGATGTCGGCGGCGGCGTTTCTGACGGTTCCACTGACATCGGAACGGCACACAAACAACAACGCAAGAACCTTGTTGCGGCGGTCTTCGCCCAACACCTCGATAAGCGAGTTTCTGACCTCGCCAGAAAACTCCGACTGGTCCTCCACGAGCTCGTTTTTACCGGAAATACCGGTAACTTGGAACAACAAGTCTCCCGTGAGCTCGAGCGACGAGAGTCTGATCCGGTAGTTGGAGTCGGAGAGCCCAAGCTCCAACTCGGGAAGAAGAAGGTCCACGGCCTTTTTGGCGTAGTTCTTGACGATGAGTCGTCCGGCACGAAGAGCGGTGTCCCGGATCTCCTCGTCGGTGTCGGCCAACCCGGTCAAAATGGGAGGAATGATTCTGCTCAAATAAGGCGAGAACTGCGACCCGAAACACACCGGCAAGAAGAGCAAAAGCGGCATGTATCCAGCCCGGATGTGGCTCTTGGGCGAAGCGGCATTGGCCAAAATCGTCGGGAGCAACTCCTCGAGCTTGTCGATACCCAAGCCACAGATGACTTCGGAGAGAGCCTGGGCGGAACCGAGTCTGTCTCCGCTCCGGCTGGGGTCTTGCAAAGTGTCCAAGAGCCTTGGGATCAAGTCGGGGAATCGTCCTTCTCCCAACTTTTCCACCAACGAACCCAAGGCACGAGCCGCTGTTGACCGAGTAGCGGGCACCGGGTCCACCATGGCCACCTCCAACTCCTCCACCAACGAGCCCAAGTACGGCTGAAGATCCTTTGTGTCGACCAAAATGGCCATGTTTCCCACAATCTGACAGGCCTTTTTCTTGGTGGCCGCCGACCGGTCTCGCATGCCCCGGTGGATCACATGGATGATAAGCGCCAAGGATGGCCCGTCGATGTAGTGCACGAACTGGGTTTGGATCAACTTGTCCAACGCAGCGTCGGTGTACTTTGTCGGGTCGCCGATGGCCTGGATCAACTCGGGCACTATGGCCTGAATTTCAGGGTTCCTGATAACTTCGCCAAACCGCTTGAGCGCCTGGTCGGCGGCTTTCCGGACTTCCTTGTGGGTGTCGTTCAACACACCGACGATTTCCGGCACGATGGTGGACAAGGACGCCGACAACTGGGTCGGGTCCAAATAGGCCATGGACCCAAGCAACTCCACCGACCCTTTTTTGGTCCGCCAGGCGATGTCGTCCAAGTTGGAGATCACCACCGGGATCAACTTTTTGACTCCGTAGCTTGTGGTGTTCTTCATGATCTGGCGGGCCGCCAAGTCGGTGGCTTCTCTCACCTCGGGGCTCTGGTCTCCCAAAGACTTGAGGATCAACGGCAACGCCTCGATCACATACGGCTCGAAATACTTGCCGAGCGCAAGCGAAAGACACTCAAACGCAAAAGACACCCCCTCTCTTCTCACGGGGTTCTTCTTGTCCTCGGCGGCATCCTCAAGCTCTCTCATCACGCCAAACTCGCCGAGCGATTTGATCCCACAGCCCTTGACCAACCCTGCGATTCCGTAGGCGGCGCCGTGGCGCTTGGCGATGTTCTTCTCGTTGAAAAGCTTGTCGAACAAACTGGCAAAGTACTCGTTGAGCTTGTGGGTGAAAGTGGGCACTAGCGGAGCAATGCACTCGGAAATGGCGTGCTGGACGTCCTCGGACGGAGTGTCGAGAGTGGCTATAAGCCGGTCGACAATTTCCTGGAGTCTCTGGTCGGAGGCATCCAAGTGCCGGGCAAGCGCTCCGTACAAGATAATCACACTTTGCTTGATTCTGTCCTGGGCTTTCGTGCCCTGGTCCTTGGCGGCAAGACAGGTCTCGAAAATAGGAATCAACTTTTCCACGCTGGAGCCTCCGTGGGCAGCAATAATGTCGATTCCCGCATCCTGGAGCTCCTGGCGCACCAACGGCTCCTTGTCGCCGAGCGCTTCCTCCTCCACCAAAAACTTGAACACTCTTTCCAAGTCCGCCGGGTTGGCGAGCTGGTCAGGAATGTGCTTTATGGCCAAGGCCACCGTCGAGCGCTGCTCCCACCGGTCTTTCTGGTCGCTGGAGCTCTTGATCACCAACCCAAACCGGTCCAAAGTGGGCGGCGGAGGGTTTTTTTTGTCGTGGTACTCGCTCACGAGCAACTCAATGCTCTCGGAAACGGCGCCAGGAAGGTTCCTCACGGCATCGGCCCAAGCGCTGGCCACGGCGAGACGCAATTCCGAGTCGGTTTGGCGGAAATAACCGATGAGCTGCTTGGGCCCGTCGCTGGGAACTTGGAACAGATTGTCGCTCCAGATGGTGGCTGCGAGCTCGGCGGTTTGCATGTCGCTGGAATGGGCCGCTATCCAGATTTCGTTGCGGTACGTCATGTCGGTGGACAAGTCGAACTCGGCGTCGAGAGCCTCCAAAATGGCGCTTCGGGCAAATAGCTCGTTGGTGAGAAGCCCGCCGAAAAGAAGCTCGTAGTCGTCTTTCTGGGCGTTCACACTGATGTACTGAGAGAGCGCCATGAGCGTTTCCTTGGCAAGTTTGGCTCGCGAAGGAAGCTTCAACAACGAGATCAAAACCGCCAAAATCTGGCCTCTGGGGATGGCCTCGTCCTCGAACGCCTCGGCGTGGGCCCCGACGATTTCCACCGCCAACAAAAGATGTTCCTCTTCGGGGTCTTCCTGGATAAACTCCGACGTAACCACCGGCTTCGAGGCATTTTTTCGTGCAACTTTTATGCCGTTTTCAAGAGTCTCGGTCAAGAGAGGAAGCGCATACATCAACGAAAGAGGATCCAACGGCGACTGGTCGGAAAGAATCTTCATTCTGTAGAGAATTCTTCCGATCAAGTCGAGCAACGGTTCTTCGGTGAGGTTCTCAGGAACCGCAATCGACCGGATACGCAAGGTGGCCACCCCGACAAAAGGCTTGAGAGAGCCCAACCGAGGCGAAAGAAGTCTCGAGAGATCTAGGAACGCATTTACGGCGGTTGCACCCAAAAAATTCCAAACGTCAGAATTCTTGAAAATCTCGGAACCCAAAAGATCCAAGATGCTCTTGATGGCTGCTGGGTACCACGACGACGCTCCGGTGTCGACAAAGGTCTCCAGGCCTTCGTTTCCGTGGACTGTAGCCAGCACCAACTGCTCGATGAGAATCAAGCCGGAGCGAATGGAGGAGAATTTTTCATCGACATCTTTGCGAACCGAGGCTTCCTTCACGAGCTGTTCCGTAACCATGTTCTGCTCTTCTCTGGACAACTTTTTGTTGACTTTTCCCTTCTTGGCGAGCTCCTGCCGAAGCTCCTCTTCCCACTTGTTGGTTTCGTAATTCTTGTCGTTCTTGTCAACCACCTTCTTTTTGTTGCTGAGCACATCGACGACGGGGTCTTCGGAGGTGTTTTTCCACATCTTGATCTGGAGATCATCGAAATCGATGTTTTCCGGGCTCATGAGCTGCACCAACGACGCCGTAACTAGCGGCGCCACGGCCTTGGGGTCGATAAAACACAACGTTGCAATGGACTTGAAGGTGGTTTTCTTGTCGTAGTTTTCGAAAGAGACCGCACTTTCCACCATTTGCTGGCCGTGGGTTTCGACAAGTGAGCCAATGTTGATCTGCGCTCGCTGGCACAACCCGATCCAGGCTCCCTTGGTGCGGACCCGTTCGTCGTGGGCAGCTAGGAGCAAAGCGGCAGCGTTTTTGGAACGCAATTCTTCACTGTCAACTGTGACGAGAACCGACAACAACGGCGAGAGCTTGGCAATTGGAATGGGGCTTTCCGGGTCGGTTAATGCTTTGTAGATGCTCTTGATTAGAACCTCGCTCACAACAGGAGTGCTTACGAGCAGTTTGAGCCACTTGAGAGCCTCAAGCCTGTGCGACGGTTCGGACGAGGTTGCGAAAAATGTCCAGGCGTCGCCGTATTTGGCGAGAGTTTCTTCCGAAACACTGCTCACCGAACCAATGCCGCCCAACGCCTTGATCCCCCAGGTAATGTCCTCCGAGGCCAATTTTGTGAGCACCTTGAAATCGGTGAGAATAGCGGGTTTTTCACTGACTCCACTGAGACTATCGGCAACCACAGCCTGGGGAATTTGCACTTGCAGTCCCATAGAAAGCACCGCGTATGCTCCTATAAGCACCCTGTTGCTCACGGAGGGCATTGGTGCGTTCTGTGCTTCTTTGACGGTGTCGATGAGAACCGACGAGTTCGAGCTTATGAGGCTCTCGCATGTCGAATTTCCACCATTAGTGGCCAGAATGTTGCAAAGCTCCACGATCCACACTTTGCGAAGGTTGGGCTTCTTTTCCTGAAGTCCCTTTAGGACGAGCGTGTTGTACGTGGGAGATAAGGGGACATCGCCGTTGATCAAATGCAAGAAAAATACCCTCACGCCAGCGGATAAAGATATTTCGTTCTGATCTTTGGCTAGTAAGCCATGCAAGCCCTCCACCACATGCTCGGACGCTGGGCCTGGAACTAAGTGTTCGAGGATGCTGATAATAGTGGCTTTGGTTTCGACAGACGATGTGGCCTTGTATGTCTTTATGATCTCGTCTGTAACTTTGGCTTTGGCGTCTGGAGCGTTTACCAAGGGCAAAGCCAGCTCCAAGGTTTTCCCGGCGCCGCTTCTCACCGACTCCTTGGTCGATTTGAGGCCGCCCACGATGCTGGCGAACAATTTTGTGTTTAGCACTGTTTGCGAAAGGTCGATTTTTTTGCTGAGAGCGTGGAAAAAGGACGGAAGAAAGACCGAGAACGAGTTCTCAGAGGACCGGAGGATCGTCTTCTCCATCGCAGGAGCCACTTTGTTCACAATTGCGTCTTCGTCGATGTGTTTCGTGATGAACGAGCCAAAAAGCGCCGTGGACGTTGAAGATGGTGGAGTTTTAGCGAGAAGAGCGGCGGTGTAAGACTCCAAAACGAGCGCCGAGTTCTTGTGCAAAAAGTCGGCGGCGGCTGGGATCAGCGGGAGCAACGAGTCGGCGGCTTCGGAGACGATTCCGGCGAGCGTGAGACTGCAATCTGGCAAGGATGACTTTATAACATTCAAGTATGCCTGTATGACGTTCTGCCATGATTTGGCGACCGAGACAGCGGACGATACCGCGGTTTTCCCGCTGGAAACGACCGATTTGAACACTCGGTTTCGATGCTGAAGTCTATGAGATTTGCAGTCGCCGGTGCAAAGAACAAGCAATTTTGCCTGGATTTCGATGGTTTTTTCGAGATTAGTACACGATTCCAGTTCACAGCTTATAATGAGGACTCGGTGGGTCCATGCAAGCAAAGTCAAGTAGTCGGTGACGGCCAGAACCTTTGGCGATGAGGAGGTTTTGTCGAGGAAACCCACGATTTTGTCCATAAACTGGGCATCCAGCCTTGCCACCGCATCAATTGTATCCAATACTGCGTTTCTGGAGTTTGTATCCGAGTAGAAATCATAGGTTCCAAGTAAAACTGGCAACAAGGCCATGGTTTCGTGGTGAAAATTTTGGGATTCGGGGCTGGAAATGGCATCTTTTATCAGCCTGAGTGCTTGTATTCTCACACTAGTGAGTGAGTCTGTTATTTTCAGCGGGATATCCGCATCCCATGGGGGCACAGTCGTGGTGGACATGGACAGTGTGAAGAGACAGTGAGGCAATGGATTTTTTCACGGCGCACAAAGGTTACCCGCTAGCGACGATTTAAGAGTGCGCGCGAAAACGAAAAACTTTATCAACTATACCAGTCGATGAAGAGTACTAATATCCGTTGCAGCAATCCCGCAAGGGGCCTCTTTTGGGCGCTGTGGACACCATTGCGGTCCCACCACACACAGGCAGTGGTAGGACCATCTGAGGCTGGAGAGTGGAAGTGAAAAAGTGAAGTGAAAAAGTGAAGTGAAAAAGTAAAAAGTGGAAGTGAAAAGTGAAAAAGTGTAGAAATAGAGAGAACGTTAGACAGTAGACGAAGAGGATCGCGGTGAAGAAGACGAAGAAGATGAAGAATTGAGGAAGGAATGGTTGACAGTGGAAAGAATCGAACCATCGTAATCGTAGAGACGAGGAAAGTCGTCGAGTGTAGAGACTTGTAGGTGGTAGGAAGCAAGTTAAGCAGTCAAAAGCAAGTTAAAAAGCAAAGTCTAAAGTTAAAACTGAACTTTAATCAAGTCAGAAGACCTCTGAAAGAGGGCCAGTTGAAAGGCCAGTTGAAATCGTTAAAAAAGTCATACGACAACTTGCAAAAGTCAGAAAAGAAAAATTTATGAAGGTTACTCGAGAGTATCTTAGAATATCTTAGAGAAGGTGAGCTCTGGCATCTGAAGGTTCTCTATTCACGCTGGTCGTACTTCATTGATCTATAATAAATACCGTCATATCATAACTTTTATTCGTGCTTGAAACAGCACCGATTGCCGTACCGGCACGCCCCGTACTTGGCCCAGTTCACACATGGCTTCGACCGCCATTTGGGAGGACGTGAAACTTCCTTGAGTTCATCGGTTCCATGGGCAAATTGACATTTTCCACCGTACGGACAAACTCCCATCTTCATATACGAAGCACACAATTCCGTCTTGTAAAGCTGGGTATTAGTGGTGCTCTTGTGCTTGCGGCGAGTATGCTCGTGTTTCTTGGCATGCCCGCTATCGCTGGATTGTGCAGAATGGGCTTCAGGAACACTTTTCTGCAAGCTGAAAACGTCATCGTCCAGCTCCGAAAATGACGATCTTCCAGAATGGTGGTAGCCGGAAAGCTTCAAGTTTTCCTCGGTCAATTTGGGGAGCATCACGTCATTCTGGAGCAAATCGTTGGGGAGAAGCGACACAGCGTAGTCAAACGTGGGATCGCGGGCCATCGAAGCCAGAAAGTATCTTGATTGTTGCAGCGGATTGGAGCCCCACAAAGGCGACTGGGTGCAAGGGCGGGTATTCGCGGACGGCTGGGACGTCCACAAGTCCAACAAAAGACCGTTTTTGTCGGCGGGTTGGAACGCAGTCATTGGAAGGCTAAGCGATGGTTCGGAAAAACACAACACCCGGTACACCAGCTCTTAGGTCCGAGATGTATTCGGCTGAAAATAACTTCGGTCAGAAACCGGTCAGATAACTTCGGTCGATTCTAGAATAGACGGAAGTTGGAATGATGTATCACTCTATTATAGTTTGTCGTGTGAATACCTCTTAGTATAAAATACGACTAAACTCCTGTGGATATCTCTAATAACTCTGATATCCTTTATAGCTTGCTGGTAGATCTGGGTAGCACTTGTATAGCTTAGTGGTAGATTTGTGTAGCTCTGTAGCTTGCTTTAGTTAGCTGGAAATATTAGTTAGCAAAAACGCAGACTTTGCTGTCAACCGGCAGTCGCACCACTTATATCATCGCCGCGCACAAATGTTCCGATTCGGAACTCAGGTGAGGAGACGGTGTTGGGAGGCGGGGATGCAGGCGTTGGGCCCCGACGAGCAATGTGGGCGGTTGCAAACAACGCGTGAGGTACGTTTGCGGGGGAATTTGGGGGAGCAAATCGAATGGGCTTCATGCGGGAGCACGCACATCCCCGGTAATGGTCATCCCAAACCACCGGAACTTGATTTATGCCACCATAATGGCGGTGGATTACGACTCCGAGTCACGTGATTGGCGCAGCCACTTCCCCTCACCGCGCTCGACCGGTCGATTCCGGAGCCATCGCAAAGATAGGAGGTATTTCCGGTTTTGTCGTGGCTCTTGGCACTACAATGGACATCACTATCAGGTGGGGGGAACCCCGAAATCCGGTCCGAGGGCACCGGCCCCGGTTTCGTATGGCTGCAAGGCCCACTTGCGACCCCTTTTCAGCTATCTGCATCGGGGTTTCCCCTCCTTCTCCTCATATCTCTCCTCCTGTTGCAGCTGCGGCGGGGTTGCGTCAACTGTTGACTCCGACTGTCGGCAGCCGCATGAGCTTAACTCCCCCTCACGTGATGCACATGGATCTCGCCACGGCGCGATCACGTGCCGCGGCACGTGATCGTGTATTCCATCGCGCGTACGCACAGTCAAGTTATGCCATCGATGGCCAACAATTTCCAGGTGCACATGGCATGGTTCCAGCGTCTGCTGCCGCATATTCCGCTGCCAGACGTTGCGGGCGTGCTTTTGCGACGCGATTCGGACGCTGGAAGCTCGTCAACCCGACCGAATTATCCAATCATTCCGACCACTCCACAAGATCCGACTTCTTCGATCCGGTCTTCGGTGCCTTCTTCGACGCACCAGAGCACTCACAGTGTGCTTGCGGGCGCCAGGGGACCTGGAAGTGCGAAAAGGGCTTCTGAAAGTGCAGAAACAACGCATAAACGTCCCAAAATGGGAATCGAGCACACTGAAAATTCCACTTTTTCCTCCAACTTTCAACCTTTAAAGCCAATGGACACGAATCGCGATATCCCGGCAAAGGCTTCGCAACGACTGCGACCTCCGAGCCAAATCTCACAGCCTGGAGCTGGAAACTTACAGAAATATATCGGGGTGCAGTCGAAGCTCATCGCGTTGTTGAAGAACAAACTCTCGATCGTGGAGTCTTCGTCAATTTCGCAGGACGACAAGGAAAAGTACATTAGGACTGTTTATGAACCACAGGCCCGGGCATTGGAGTCGTCACTTGCGGAACTAGCGTCGTTGGTTCCAATTACCGACGGTCAAGAGCCGGCTGAAAAAGCCTACGAACAGATCGATTTCTGCTCTCAGTTTTCAGAGGACGAAATGGGCCGCATGGCAGACGAAGCGAGGGAAATCGAGCGGCCGCGGGGCGACCAGTACCAGCAAAACTTGGCGGAAGCCCGTGAAGTTGTGGAGCGGGTGCGCAGCGAAAGTCGAAAGGAGATGCTGAATGTTCATGATTCCCACACGGGGGAGCCAAATATCCCACTAATCGTGCCGGACTCCCCTCCAGAACCTCCAAACGTTCCTTTAAACCTTAGAAATTCTCCTCCAAGCGGACTTTTGAAAAGCCCTCTCAACCCTATAAACGGCCCGAACGCTTCGGACGAAGAAGACAACTTTGGCGAACGCACCATGGACGGCTTGTACTCGTCGGAGGTCGACGACAACTACAGCGACTTGGAAAGCTTTATTGATGACGACGAGGTGCTGGTGGATGGAACCTACCATGAGTCCAATAATCCCACTCAGGTCACCGAGGAAGATTCGCAAAATGTAGCTGTGGTGGACGAGATTTCAGACAATAGTGACTTGGAAGAGATAGAGGACTTTACGGTGCAGCTCAACGAGGAAAGAGAGCTCCAGGACCACGATGTCATCGAGATCAGCAGCGGAGACGAGGACGAATTGGTGCCCATTCCGCCGATAAAAACCGAGCCCACGGCACAAAACGTGCCTTCCGAAGCCTCCAAAAAGCCTGTGGCTGCTTCTAGAAACCCCGTAATGTCGGCGCTGTCGACGGTTCTCTCCGATCTCGAGTCAGACCTCGATTTTTCCGACGAGGACTTGTGTGCCATTCCCGACTCCATTCCTCCGCCAGCCGCCAAGCCCGCTGGAAAAGTGCCCCCGGGGTCCGAGCCGTTCATAAACGAAGTCTACTCGATCCTCCAATCGACTTTCAAGCTTCTGTCGTTTCGGCCCAACCAGCTCGAGGCGGTGTCTGCAACGTTGCAGGGCAAAGATACGTTTGTGTTGATGCCCACCGGAGGAGGTAAGTCGCTCTGCTACCAGCTTCCGGCGTTGGTGTCGTCCGGACGCACTCGAGGCACCACCATCGTGATCTCGCCGTTGATCTCGTTGATGCAAGACCAGGTCCAACATCTTTTAGACAGAAATATCCGTGCGGGCATGGTGAGTTCTAAAGGAACGGCGTCGGAGCGCAAACATACGGTGGAGCTTTTCCGGTCGGGACAGCTCGATTTGGTGTATCTTTCGCCCGAGATGGTCAATGCGTCGCTGCAAATCCAAACCATCATTTCCCGGTTGAACAGCAACCAGCAGCTCGCACGAATCGTGGTGGACGAAGCGCACTGTGTGAGCTCGTGGGGCCACGATTTTCGGCCCGATTACAAGGGAATGAACATGTTCAAACAGCAGTACCCCAATATTCCGCTCATGGCACTTACGGCCACCGCCAACGAAAAAGTGCGTATGGACATTATTCACCACCTCAACATGGCCGAGCCTGTTTTGCTCAAGCAGAGCTTCAACAGAACGAATCTCTTTTACGAAATCAAGCGCAAAAACGGCAACTATCTCGAGTGGATTCGGGACTATATTGTTGCCAAGTACGCCCATAACACGGGCATCATTTACTGCCACTCGAAACAGCTGTGTGAACAAACGTCAGAAAAACTCAACATGTGGGGGTTGAAAACCTCGTTCTACCATGCTGGGATGGGGCCGACCGAGCGGTTTGATATCCAGAAAAAGTGGCAGGATGGAACCGTCAAAATCATCTGTGCAACCATTGCCTTTGGTATGGGGATTGACAAGCCGGATGTCCGGTTTGTGATCCACTTATTTATCCCTCGCTCTCTTGAAGGCTACTACCAAGAAACTGGACGTGCGGGAAGAGACGGCAAGCCCAGCGAGTGCATTTTGTTCTACTCCTATAAGGACGCCCGGTCCTTGCAAAGCATGATCCAGCGAGACGGCGATTTGGACCGCGAAAGCAGAGAGAACCATCTCAACAAGTTGAGGCAGGTGGTTCAGTATTGTGAGAACACCACTGATTGTCGAAGAAAGCAGGTTTTGCACTATTTCAATGAGCATTTTGACCCGCTTCAATGTGCCAAAAAATGCGACAACTGTGCCAATTCCGATACGGTGACGTCGGTGGAGCGAGACATCACTTTGTTTGCCAAGGACATCATCCTGTTGGTGCTGGAAATCCAAAGAGACAAGGTGACGGTGCTCCTCTGCCAGGATATATTCAAAGGGCTGAACAGCAGCAAAATCACGAAAGCGGGCTACCACCGCAGCCCGTACCATGGCAAGGGAAGAAAGTTGGACAAGCTTGAAATCGAGCGGATTTTCTTCCATCTTCTTTCGGAAAACTGTCTTGAAGAGTATTCAGTGATGCGAGCTGGATTCGCATCCAACTATGTTCGAGTTGGCCGAGCAGCTTCCATGGTGACCAGCGGCCAAAAGCGGGTCAAGTTGGTGTTCACAGAGCAGGTGCAGACCAGTGTCCGAGCCGGATCTCTCACAGAATCGTTTGTGAGTGCTCGAGAAATTGCCGAGCGCCAGGCTCTGTTGCGACAAGATGCCAATTCGGATCCACATTTTACCAAGCTTGCTTCGATCCGCGACAACCTCAACTTGACCATTTCCAATGCCTCGTTGAAAGAGATGGCGCTCTTGCTCCCAACATCCAAGAAAGACTTTGCCAAGGTGGGCGGAATCACCAAGGAACAGGCGCAGGATTTTGTGCATTTCAAGAAAGCATTGGCTGCAATTAAAAAAGAGCAAAAAGGCGGAAAACCGTCTCAAAGCCGGTCGCAGAGCCGGTCGCAGAGCGGCCGTGTGCACAAACCCAGCCAAAGAACCCAGGTGCCGAAAACCCAGTTTCGAAGTATGCCGCTATAGGGCCCTGTCAAGCGCCGCACCGTTGCGAACTCATCCAACCACCACGAACCGCAACAATTTCCATGTCCCATCCGTACCATCGCCGGTTACTCAAGGAGCACAAGCTGCTCTGTAAGGACCCCGTTCCCGGGGTCAAGCTTCTTTCGAGTGAGGAGGACTTGAAACATTTTTTGTTTGGAATCCTGGTAGCCGATAATAACCTCTATCCTAGTGGTGATGTCTACAAGCTCCTGATCACAGTAACCAAAGATTACCCCGTTGACTCCCCGCTGGTCAAGTTTGTGGTGCAAGACCAAAACGACACCATTCCCATCCATCCGCATATTTATTCCAACGGCCATATTTGCCTCAATCTTCTTGGCGAAGACTGGACCCCGGCATGTCTGATTGAGTCGATTTTACTCAGCATCCACTCGATGCTCGTGCACAACACCACCGACTCGCGGCCTCCAGACGACGAGCGGTACATCAAGAGTGCTCCTACAGACCCAAAACGGAGCCGGTTTGTGTTCCATGACGATAATGTATGAGGTAGATGAGACAGTGAATGAGATACTAGCATAATAAGATATTGGTAAGTATAGGTAAAGGTGTATCGCATGAAAGGTATGGAAAGTGCAAATGGAAACCACAGAATAAAGTACCAGTGAAAAGGTGTGGAAGTACAAATGGGTGCCAATGAATAAAGTGTCTTTCGGTGAGGCGAAGAGAAGGTACCAATTAATGAAGATATAATAAATTACCTGAGTAAACCTGGTAATCATGAATATTCTCTGGCATTGACGGGCTGTACATAACTGCACATTGCTGAAATCGGTGCAATGACTGACCAGGCGAAATAGTTGAAAAAGTTGATTGTGCCGTTATTCCAGGTGGGCTTTCACCAGAATCATTCTCCCATTTTCTATTTTCCTCTTTTTCTTTTCACTTTCTCTTTTTCTCTAATCCCCTGGCTCTCCTGCACCCAATTGACCAGTTATGTCATTCTTTTCTTCTTCTCTAATTTATTCACTTTCCTCTTTGCTCTTCTTTTCTCTTAATCAATTCCAGCATATAGATGAATTTCCAAGTCAATTTCATAAAAAGTGAAGCCAAAACCCATTGTGACCAGCTCCTAGAAGGAGAACACTTCTAATCGTGATTCCTCATTTCTTATTCCTCATTCCTTTCGTCTTCTTTCTTCGTCTTTTCGGCTGCAAATTGAGCCGTGTCACGTGCGTAGCGGCCCGTATTCGCACAGCCGCCCACCGATTATCTACCGGCATACAGCCTTACCCCTCATTCTCTGTGCAGGTTTGTTTGTCGACAATATTTTTGTCGGTTACCCTGCAAAGAATACCGCCAACCAGACGCTGCGATAACCCCACTCGGCCAACAAAAAATTTTTCGTTCACATTTAAAACGTAAACCAATTATATTTGAGACTGAAATTCAATTGTAGTTATGCAAGTGTAGTTATTGCAAAATCTTGCATGTAGATGAGATAACATAAGATTTGCTTCGATTGCAACAACAGGTGATTTTTGCGGTACCAGTATAAGCGTTGCTTGTATGCAGGTGCATACGCTAAATTCGCCATGCTGCCACTTGCGAAACAAAAGTGATGAGTTGCGTCGGGAATCTGCAAGGCAGGCAGTTTGTTACACTCGGGCTGCATCACCACCGGGTCCTACACCTCGGATTCCAACAGTAGAATCGCAGCCAGACGTTGTAGCCATATCCGCATCATCCGAGGGTTCAGTTGCGATCATGATTCACCTGCGAGATGGCGCACGCCGCACGTGTTTGCATAACCTACGTCAACATGCGACAGCCGGGCAGGTGATGCTATGGTCGGATTACCACGGCATACTCCATGGTATCAGATCCGAGGGTAGGCGCCTCCCTATAAAAAGCGGTCCTCCCGCCGCTTTGGCCATGCTTTGTAAAATCGTACCAAAAATTTCCGCGCCTCTTGCCCACCAGCAAGTCCCAAAAACCTTAAATTCAACCCCCTCCTGCACACTAAACCCCCTCCCACTCCGAGTCCGAAATCCCATTTTTGGTGAGGAGTGCAGCTGGGCATCGCCAGTTCCGCTGTAATTTATTCAGCGAATTTCGGCGACGTTTCGTCAAACTAGTTTTTTATTCCAAGGACCTAAATTATAAACTTCAATTTTCCGGGCCCCTTTCATTGCTAACAACACATTTGGCTGTTACCTCAATGAAGCAAGAACCTTTGTCCCCTGTTCTCGACCCCCGGGCCGCCTCGGATCCAGGCTCCCTAAACACAACCAATTTCCACCGGCCAACCCACACAAACCTGGCCAATGGCTCCAATGGCTCCAATGACCACACCGGCGCCTCGTCGGAACGAGGGCATTCGCACGAAGGCGACGACCACGCCGTGGAACAAGCTTGCGATTCTTGTCGCAAACGCAAACTCAAGTGTTCCAAAGAGTTCCCCCAGTGCACAAAGTGTGCCCAGCATGGGTGGGATTGCTGCTACAGCCCCCGCACGGTGCGGTCGCCCTTAACCAGAGCAAACATGACAATGGTGGAAAATCAGTCGCGGCAGCTCCTGGATATGCTTCGGTACTTGTTGCCGCTGCAGGTGATGGCACAATTGGGCGGAATCGACCGCATTCTCGAATGCGGAACCTCGGAGTGGATTGCCAAGTTGCGGCCGTGCAAAGAGGTGTTGGCAGCAACGTACGGCGATAGCGGGAGGACCCCGGCGGTCTGTGCCCGACCAGTTGCGATCCCGTCGACCGGGGCCGCGGCCGATACCGCGGCGGCATCGTTGGTGCACTCGCCCTCCAACTCGATTTTCTCCAACGAAAACGGGTCGGTGTGTGACTCGTTTGACGGGTCGCGGCCCGAACGAGAAGGAGACATCGATACGGTGAAAATCAAGCAGGAAATCATGGACGACTTTCTCCTCAACAACATCTCGGCCGAAAGCAACTTCCAGTACGTTACACCGCAAATGACCGACATGGCGGCCCCCACTCTGGCTCCGCAGCCACTGCCCAAGCACAAGTCCACGTCGCTTTCCCTCTCCAACACCACCCTCACGTCCCCCTCGTCGCTCCTTTCTCTCAACTCCTACGGGGACTACGACTACGATGACATTGATTGCAAGCCTATTAAACGACAAAAGAGCAACACCAGCAAACGGGCCGACTTCGGCTTGACGATGACGGCGCTCGAGCCGCCGTCCACGTGCGACTCGCCCGACTACCACACCATCTTTGACGAGGTGATGGACGCTCCGATGTTGGACGGCGTAGAATAACTATAAACTAATGCTAACGTAAGCCGAACCGATACCTCCTCGATGCGAACAAGCCAGTCGTTCGCGACTGCGACTGCGACTGCGAACTGCGAAGCCGCGAATCCAGGCCGAATCGCTTTCGCAAAGCGTTTCCTGCACACACTGGTTTTCGTGCCCGCACCAGCCTGACCATCCCGTTTCGGCCCCCTTTCACAACTACAACATCCTCATCCATGAGCTTGGCGCTCCTACTATTTAGGGAGGGGAACGTCACCCGACGCATAAAGAAGGCCCTCGACGAGTTGGCACGCCAAATCTCCCGTGAGCTTCGCCGCAAACAACACCAACGATTCGGCAATAGAAACCCGGTCCCCGTCCCCGTGGCCGTTCCCGCCAGAAACCGGTCGTGGAATGTGTGCCAGGAGTTCCGCAGACGCTTCAGCACCTGTCCCTACAACTTCAACGGGCGGGCCCACATCCGGCCGTTCAAATTCCGGTTTTTAAACATCCACTTGAAATTCTTCAAAAACTACCAAACAAAGCCGTTCCGCCACATCAACCGCTGGGGCGGATTCCGCGACCATTTCACCCACAACCACCTCCAGAACCAGTTGCGAGCCAGGTTTCTCAACCAGCAGCCGGCTCGCAACTTGGGCATGGGAGTGCGGCTGTTGTACGAATTGAGAGAGGACGGGTGCAAGCAGCCGGACGAACCCACCAAGCCGTTCCACCCCACCAAGGTGAGTGTGCGCAACGCCTCGCGTGCGGCCGTAGACCCACGAATGGCCAAGGCCGTTCCGTCGCTGATTCGGCTCAATCTTTCGTTGACGCCCCAGCACCACGAGGCTGCGCTCCGGTTGGCCGCCGAGCCCAAGCAGGAGGCGTATGTGTCGCAGGGCTGCTACGTGGACTTCCCCATCAACGCACATCTCACCATTCCGTCCGCCACGTTTTTGACCGACGAGGTGTTGCTGGAGGTGATGGAAAACCTCCAGAGCTTCGAGAGACAGTTGGCCGAGTTGAAGCTGGACTTGACGAGGTTGTTCGATCTTGGCGAGTTGCCCATAAAGTACCTCGTCAGCAAGAACGTGATCCGGGTGCAATTCCCCAACTGCGACCGGGTGCAGCTCGAGTCGCTTTTGCGGGACAAAAACATCCAGGGCGGCATTATTTATGAGGACTCGTCGCTCCGCTACGCGGTGGACGACTCGCCGGCGGTCACCGACTCCGACATCTTGAGCACGTTTGGCTCGTCGTCCATGTCCATGTCGCTGGCGTCGTCCGATGTGTTTTCGGAGGAGCTAGCCGAGCCATTGAGCTTTGAGAACGTGGTGCGGCCGTCGGCCATGGAAACCGGCCAAGCCATCAGGATAAGTGATAACGAAAGTGACGAGTATTATTGGGTTAGCGCATAGTATGAATATTGATTTAACGCACTACATGTAGGACTTCTCACCAGTGCGCGCCAAGTTCATTTTATGGA
The DNA here is from genome assembly GCA_030573695.1 of Meyerozyma carpophila. NCBI lineage: Eukaryota > Fungi > Ascomycota > Pichiomycetes > Serinales > Debaryomycetaceae > Meyerozyma > Meyerozyma carpophila. Next base: position 218,500 of record JAJMDS010000007.1, on the reverse strand, counting down.
TTCAGCCGATAGTATGCCTGGAGGGTTTGCCGGCTCGGAAACGAGCTCCAATTACGACCAGAACGACGGCCCCGTGCTAGACAACGACGAGGGCAGCCCGGCTGTCACTTCGGGTGCTCCTGAGACAAACAGCGCTGCATCTAGCCTTGAGAATGCAGAAGATAACGAAGGTAACGACGACACTACGGTGATTCCAGACACGGAAACGCGAGATTCCGGGGCTCCCAGCCCTGCTGCGCCCACTGCCCGCCACCAGGAACCAGAAAAAGAAGCCAAAGCTGAGAAAAATCCCACTCTGGAACCGTCTGATGGCCTGCCGCCGGTTCCGTCCAGACAAGTTTTGCATAATTTGGCGTCCGTGGACCCGGAAATCTTGGCCCAGGCTTCCATTGGGGCCGCGGCGAGCACGCTGGAGCCGGAATACGTGGTGACGGACGACTTGCTCCAGTCCAAATTGAACCAATTGAACGCCGGGTTCAACAACAAGTCGTCACAAGTCCAGACCCTGATCCGGTCTGCCACCCAGAACATCCGGAAAACGTTCAATGACATACGGACGACGGTCGGGGCGCTCGAGCACGACTACCAGATCGACTGGGAGTTCTGGGCCAACGTGGTCAACGACTATGAGTCTGTCGTCCAGCACAATTCTCACGCTCTCCACGCCAAAATCGCCGCGGGCATTCCCAAGGAGGTACGGGGCATTGTGTGGCAGCTCGTGGCCCAGTCCAAGAACTACGAGCTCGAGGAGTTTTATCTTACGCTAAAGGGCGAGACTTCCATCCACGAAAAGGCCATCAAGAGAGACCTCACTCGAACCTCATTTTACACTGCCGTAGACGCCGTCAGCAAAGGCGAGGACCTCTACAACGTCATCAAGGCCTACTCTCTCTTCGATCCGGATGTCGGGTACACCCAGGGCATGATCTTTGTGGCGGTTCCGTTGATAATGAACATGACCGACTCCGAGTGTTTTTGTCTCTTGGTGACAATGATGAAAGACTATAGGCTCCGCGACCTTTTCTGCCCGGATATGCGTGGGTTGCACCGCCAGCTCTACCAATTTGATCGGCTTTTGGAACTGAGCTCGCCGTTGCTCTACAACCATTTGGTGAAGCAGGGCATCAAGTCCTCCATGTATGCGTCGCAATGGTTCCTCACGTTCTTTGCCTACAAGTTCCCGTTGGACATGGTGTTGCGGATCTACGACATCGTCATCACCCATGGCATCGAAGCGCTGTTGAAGTTCGCCGTCAACTTGATGCTCCAAAACGAACAGAAGTTGTTGTCGCTCAAGTTCGACAAGCTCCTCGAGTTCTTGAAAGACAGCTTGTTCAACCGGTACGTCAACGACGAGTATGTGGACGAGCGGCGGTTCTCGTTGCGCAAGCGCCAGGGCGCTTCTTCTCCGTACTACAACCTCGATTCCATGGTGGAAGACGCCATGGCTATAAAAGTCAGTATGGTGGACTTGGCTCAGTTTGAGCGAGAGTTCGACGCCATCTACGCCAGCGAGAAGCACCGGGCTGAGGAAATCAACGACCTTCGCCACGAAAACGGCCGGTTGCGCCATGATATCAAGGCGCTCGAACACCAGTTTTCGGTTCTCAACCGGGACCACGTTGACATTGTCCAGAAGATGGTTGACACCAAGGTGATGATACCAGAAATCGAGTCGGAAAACGACGATCTCCAGAAAGCCATAACGCAATTGCGAGCTGACTTGGAAGAGTTGGAAGCGAAAATGAAGGCACCGTCTATTTCGTCTTCGGAATCTACGATAGATGCCATGAAATCTCCAGCCATACCTCAGAACATCGAGGAGGAAATCCAGCGGTTGTTGCAAGTGAATGCTCAGGAAATCGAAAAGTGCACCGAGTTGGAAGAGCAGTTGGAAGCGTTGACGGTTCAAGATGAGGAGTTGCTGGAGAAGTTGGGCAAGAAGCGGTGGTGGCAGCGATAAGCAGAAGGAGAGGGATACTGGAAAAGAGAAGGGGAACTGGAAAGAAAGAGAAAACTACGGACAGAACAAGGGCTTCCTGTACATCTATACAGGTTACTCATGAACCACTGTTGAACTTTTGGAACTTTTGATATTTTGCAAGAGACTCTCCAGGGATTCAAAGAGACCAACGAGACCAACGAGACCAACGAGACCAACGAGTTTCAAAGAGCTAAACAGACTTGGTACAGCTTGGTCACTTGCTTGATAGGTCTTGCCAGTTCGTCTCATACTCATCCGTGTTCGCACGTGACCCCGTTTAGGGCTCGCACCCCGCACCCATCATGAAATTTTTCACCTTCTCACTCTTCACTACACAATGGCTAGAGGACCAAAGAAGCACCTTAAGAGATTGGCAGCCCCATCCCACTGGATGTTGGACAAGTTGTCCGGCACCTACGCCCCAAGACCATCGGCTGGTCCTCACAAGTTGAGAGAGTCCTTGCCTTTGGTTGTGTTCTTGAGAAACAGACTCAAGTATGCCTTGAACGGTAGAGAAGTCAAGGCTATCTTGATGCAAGAGCACGTCAAGGTTGACGGTAAGGTCAGAACCGACTCCACTTTCCCAGCTGGTTTCATGGATGTCATCACCTTGGAGGCCACCAACGAGCACTTCAGATTGGTGTACGACGTCAAGGGTAGATTTGCTGTCCACAGAATCACCGCTGAGGAGGCTTCCTACAAGTTGGGTAAGGTCAAGAAGGTTCAATTGGGTAAGAGAGGTATTCCATACGTTGTGACCCACGACGGTAGAACCCTCAGATACCCTGATCCTTTGATCAGAGCCAACGACACCGTCAAGATCGACTTGGAGTCCGGTAAGATTTCCGACTTTATCAAGTTCGACACTGGTGCTTTGGTTATGGTTACCGGTGGTCGTAACTTGGGACGTGTTGGTGTCATCACTCACAGAGAAAAGCACGAGGGAGGTTTCGACTTGGTGCACATCAAGGATTCGTTGGAGAACACTTTCGTCACCAGATTGACCAACGTTTTCGTCATCGGTACCGAGGCTGGTAAGCCATGGGTTTCGTTGCCAAAGGGTAAGGGTATCAAGCTTTCTATCTCCGAGGAGAGAGACAGAAGAAGAGCTCAACAAGGTTTGTAAGATACTCGAGCATGCTAATACATGGTTAAATAAACCGTAACGTTTCGTTATTGAATTCTCTCTTGCCCATCTGATTCGATTCTACTGTTCGTTGTGCGTGGTTCTTGTCTCATTCAATCTATCTGATTCAGTTCTCTCTCATTCATCTATTCGCACCAAGTTTCACTGCCGTCTATAGCCGCTTATCGCGAACCGTAACCACCACAGTGCGACTGAATTCCTCCTTCGTTTATTCCTATTCAGTGCAACATGTATCGCTCCGTGGGCCTCGTGGTGCTCCTCTTGGTCTTGCTCGGCCTGCAATTGCACCACTCCAAGCCCCTCGCTTCCAATAAGAGACCCTTGAAACACGGAGACTTGAACTTTCTCCACACCACCGATACTCACGGCTGGTACTCGGGGCACAGAAACCAAAGGGTCTACGATGCCGATTGGGGAGATTTTGTGTCGTTCGGTGCCCACATGAGAGAAATTTTGGCGGAAAATGGCCAGGACCTTCTTATTGTCGATACCGGTGATCGCCATGATGGTAATGGCTTGTCTGACTTGACGTCTCCCAACGGGAAAGAGTCAATGCCGATTTTCATGAAACAAGACTACGACTTGGTTACGTTGGGAAACCATGAGCTCTACGAGTGGAAAAACTCGTTCATGGAATTTGAGCAGGTGCTCTCGAAGTTTGGTGAAAAATACGTCAGCACCAATGTTCTCATCAAAGCACATAACGGGTCTCTCGTGCCCTTGGGGAACCGCTACCGGTACTTTGTGACACCTGTACAGGAGATAAGGGTGCTTGCGCTTTCGTTTTTGTTTGATTTCAATCGCTTCAATAACGGCACTTTTGTCAAGCCAATTGCAACGGTTATCGAGGAGTCCTGGTTCGTTTCTCTTCTCGAGGAATACGCAGACAAGGTAGACGTTCTCGTGGTGTTTGGGCACATTCCCATCTCGCACCAATGGAAAGAACTCTTCGTTTTGCACGGCAAATTGCGCCAGTACTTCCCGTCCATAAAGATCCAGTATTTCGGAGGGCACTCCCACATTCGTGATTTCACAGTTCTTGACGAGAACCTGACGGCACTTCAGAGTGGCCGGTTTTGCGAGACGGTGGGGTTTGCCAGTATCAACTTGACGGCTTCCTCGCACGGCTCGGTCGAGTCCATGAAACAGGTGTTCTCGAGATCGTACATTGATTTCAACCGAGAATCGTTCGAGTTCCACTCTGGCAGAAGCAAAAAGACTCTTAATGGCCAGAAAGTTTCGTCGCAGCTTCAGTTGTTGCGCCAACTGCTAGGCTTGGACTCGCCGAGATTGGGCACCATCCACAATAATTACTACATGGACTATGTTCCAATTGACCATCCCCACAGCATCTTCAAGCTCTTGTCGGAGCGAGTTCTTCCCACTCTCCCCGCCAACGAAGGAAAGCACACCTCAAGAATTATCATCATCAATACCGGTTCGGTGCGATACGACATGTACAAGGGCCCGTATACTTTGGACACTAGATACACTGTTTCTCCGTTTGAGAACGACTGGGTGTTCGTCTCGGTGCCAAGAAGCGTCGCTGTGCAAATCGCTGACAAGTTGAATGAAAAATCGTATATTCTTGGCCAGCTGCTCTTGCCGGCACACCACAGGTTTTCTTCGCCCACTCACAAAAGACAAGAAGTATTCACCTTGCCCAAACGTGCGGGCCACCTACCTAAGGGCTATGTTACCCACGACGATTTTGGCTCGCTGGGCGACGACACTCCTCATAAACCTGTGGTCAACTTTCCTGTTCCCAATGTGGTCCAGTCCGTTGAACTAAAAGAAAGCGAAAACGACTCCGAAGTGGACGTTGTGTTCTACAATTTCATCACCCCCAACGTACAGTGGGCGTTGAGCGAATTGGGCCACTCCGGGGCAGAAGTCAAGTACTACTCCGGAATCTACTTGGGCGAACTCTTAGATAAGTTCGTTCAGCACAATGATCTCTAATATTATACATTTATGCTCTAGCTAGAACTGGATGACTGAGTCCTCCGGCTTGAACGTAAACCTGTAGTTGAACGTATTTACAACCTCCTCGACATTTTGCATCATGGTCTCGTCTACAACCATGTTCAAGTTGAACCCGAACCAAGCGCCCCATTCTGGCCGAGTCCTGGTATTCGAAGACGGCGTCTGGACCAAGTCCGGCGTCTCCCCCAACTTGCTCCGCCCACTCTCGTCAAAGCGAACCTTGCCGCTGGCATTTATCACCATGGTACCCGTACCAGGAATAATGTGACAATCGTAGCTGTTGAGCTGGTGTGTGGTTAGCGGAGTCGTGAGCCATTTTTTCTGAAACTCGAGCTTGGCGTTGGTGGTCCCGGGACTTATGGGCTTGCCATTGACTATGACGGCCGACTGGGACTTTATTTGCTTGGCAAATTGAGTGGCATACGCTTCGACCGATGGATACGACGACGTTGGAGATTGGTACTGGAGGTCCAATGACGATAAAACCGCTTTCAAAAACGGCTCTACTTGCTGTACTGGGTTAGAAACGGCCCCGTTCTGGGCTGCAACACGCTGTCATACGTACATGGATCCTGATTCATGATTGCACCTCTCGGCACGAAGTTGAGATGAGCGGTGAACAAAACTGCATACAACGCAGGCTAGCTAGTATACGGTCTATATGAGTTGTTGGTCCATTGTCATCATCAAAACGACAGACGAGGTCCAGCCCAAGAAATTCTTGGCCCTCTGGGCCGTGCCGGAGATGTCGTCGTACTGCTCCCACACAAAACCTGTTCTTTTCCATTCTTGGTAGACGTTCTTGACCAAGTTCTCACGAAGCTGCTTGTAAGTGGCTGCAATCGTTTCGTTGAGCTTGGCGTCTTTGGAAGCTTTGTGATAGTGCTTCAAGGCATCGAGAACGAGGTAGTTGATATTCATCCATATAGGCGAGCGCCAGTAGTTTTCGCCGGTGCGATAAAGGTCGCTGGACTTGGAAAGAGACCGGATACCATATTCGGACCAGAGCTCTTCCGGGTCTTTTATGAGGTCCACGATGCTGGCGAGTTTTTCTGTGTCTGATGGTGGGATCATTTTCGTTATGAAGGGGAACAACGAAATATAACCCTTGTGGCATACCTTGACATTGTCTTCGTCTTCGTCGAGACTGACATCGCAGTAGGTTTTTTCCTCCGGAGACCAGTGAAGGTGGTCCAAATTTTCCGAAATGTCGTCGTAAATCTTCTCGTACTCGGCCTGGTCGTCCTTCAAGTCCAACACCTTGGCCATCTGAATCATGGACCTCGTCATGACTCCCACCCAAGAGAGCAAATCGACGTTCAATTCAGCAACATCTGCCGGGAGTGCACGAGGATAGTCGTCCAATCCACTCGCTAAGCTATGGGTCTGCGTACGTCCTCTCCACCTGTAGCCCTCGGGGTTTTGTCCACGATCAAATTCCTCAATATAACCTTGCTGGGTTCTTCTGAACCAATGGAAGTGGGTTCTCAATTTCGGGTAGATATCTTTAGTGTACGATGCAAGTAGCTCCGGGTGGTTCATTATCACCTGGCCCGGCTCAGAGTGCAGCGACTCGTCCACATTTTGCGGCTCGTTAACATCGCCAGCACTATCAAAGTGGGACAACAAATAAGTAAACGCCAACATAAGAGTAGGTGGATTGACGATCTGAGGGCTCTGGACCTGGAACTCTTCGGGAACCCGAGACCTGGCTTCGGGACCCAAGATTTGCTCCCTTGCAATCCAGCCCTCATCGTCGATCAACTTGAACCAAGACTGCAAGATATCCAACACAAGATCCGAGTCGTAGTCAAGCAATGGGAGGACATGGAAACCCTCGTCCCACAAGAATCCTCGAGGAAAAAAAGGGCGAGATGGAACCAAGGTAAAGAGCTCGTGTGGCCCCTCCAGCGACCCTTGCAACTGGAGATTCTCAAACGAATCCTCGTCGAGAACCGTATCCCGATCTACAAGGTGGTCGCCGTACATGTAGGTGATGCCTCCAAGCAAGCCCGAGACTATTTCCTGGGCAAATTCCTTGTAGCCTTGATCTTCAAATGGCGGTTGCAATTTGAAGTGTTTGTCAAACTTCGAGTTCACCTTGAGGGTCATTTCCACAATCTTCTCTTTCAAATTGTCAAAGGTGATTTTGTCTGTTTGTGGAGTCTCGGCGTTGCTGAATACAACATCGAACTCACACGCTCCCTGGTACATTTTTTGAACGAGATGAAGATTGCCTTCAAACTTGTGCATATCCCGCAAGACGTACGCCTGTTCGGGGGGAATTCCGTCGAGAGTGCCAAACCGCTCCACTAGCTCTTGTACGGATTCCTGAAGCATGGTGATGAATATGTCACGGGCCATCCACACGCTGTCGTCTGGCACTATCATGCTGAGATGGTGGGTTTTTCTTGGACTCAATTCCCTGTCCACGAGCTTGGAAGTCTTGGGATGCTTATTGGAGGAAGGACCATCGTTTACTGAGAGCTCGAACAAACCTAGTTCTTCAGAGCCTCCAGAAAGAGTGATTGTTCCAGTGTAGCCGTTGGACTTTTTCGGGGTATCCAAGTTGATAACTCCATCCCTTGACGGCCCAAATGGGTCTGCTGTGTCTGTTTCTCCCTCAAGACCGGAGTACCACACAAAGGCCGTTTTCACGTTCTCAAACCCAGCGTGAGGAACGGCTCTCACTTTGGTGGCCCACGAAAGCCCGTCCAGGCTTTTCACAAAGTCAATGTGGAGAGTAATGTGGCACTCCAAGTCTTCTATCACCTGGGTTCCGCCGAATCTCGGGTCGTAGCGAATCCAATTGGCTTTTCCCATCTTGTCACCTTGCTCGTAGAAGTGCCTGATATTGCCAACTCCGCCGTAGTTATCAATGTTGTACCACATTAACCCGGAAAGCAACGACCGGGGGATACGTGGTCTCACCCCAAAGTAGAGAGCAGACCGGTAAGGGCCCCAAAGCAACGACCGGTTCGACATGGGTTCGACACCGCCAGCGTGGTTTTCGTCAAAACTGCCCAACCTGACCAGCTCCGCCATGTCGAAGTGGAATTCTGCTGCAACTCCAGGCCACACCAGCGCCACAAAAACCAAAAGTGGCAACAAGAGTCTCATGGCTGAAATTTCAATGTTCGTCAGAAGCGGTTTCTGGGGGAAATCTCATCGCGCGCTGCAACTTCAGCTCGAACTTGAACCAGTGATCCCATATACAAGCCTTCGTTTCCACCACCATGTGGCCATCCAAGTTTGGCCTAGGCGCCCAAGTCGGCTATGGTGTACGTGGAAACGGCATAATACGGACCCACGAGGGACGACGACTGCCGCAAGTCGAGTTTCCAAGTCTTGATAATGGCATCGACAGTGATGAAAATATTGGCATTCTGGCATCAAACGAAACCTTCCCCGGCCTAAAGCCCGTCAAGGGCTCCTTGCGCACCGTAGTTGGCCCCCAAACAAGCGACTTTGATCTTAACTCAACCATATACAATGATCTTCTGTCGGACCCGCTCGAGAATTTGTACATTCCTCAAGATATCCTAAAATCATATCTCATTGAATCGGGCTCGCTCACATCCACCATTGCTTACGACCCGACTATCGGGCCCCGTTTCTGCATTTTCCCGCTTAGATCACGCACCAATACCTCTACATCTACGACCATAGCGTATGTTTCTGGTGAAGTAGGAACCGTGCTAAACTTGTCTATCATGAAAACTTCTTGCACTGAACTGGACCAAGAGATGCAAATTTCCTCGCCAAGCTTTGACGTTCCATTCCAGCTCACTTTTTCCGAGCCCATAAAACAAGTCGCTTGTTCCAGTGCTGCGGGCAGTCTTCTCATTCGTACGTTTTCTCGAGTCTACGTCGTTCAGCCGTTCCAGTCGTCTCTGCATCGCTCTGGTATCTACCTAGAGCTACTAGGACAGGTGAAGAGCTCCAGTCTCAATCGGGAGTCTTTTGCGGATGCCTGTTTCAATCCATGGGACCCAAAGCAAGTAGCTCTCGTTGACGTAAAGGGACATTTCGGAGTGTGGAATTTCTGCCCCAGTGGAAAATCTGATCCAAAACGAGTTAACATCTCTGCTTCTGACTCGTCGATCGACAACGTGCAAGAGCTATCTCACTGGAAAAAGATATGCTTCTTTACATCTCAAGTGATGTTTGTATTCTCAAGGTCCTCTTTGACCCAATGTACTATAGGACCACCCTCCCAATGTTCGAGATTAATAACCTCCAACACCTGGTCTAGTATCCTCGACTTTCAAAGAGCTCCGGCAGATCTGAGGTACTCATTCATGCTCACGTCTCGCGAGCTCATTTGGTTCGAGAACAATGGTACATTGAAAAGACTCATTTCCTATAAGCACTTCCTAGACGAACGAGATCCTTCCTGGAAGTTAAACGTGTGTGTCTTGGACTCGACAACATTTATTTGCATTATTTATTCACAAAAGGCACCGCTTTATTTCTTGTACACATTTGGCCTCAAAAGCGGCTTGCCATACAGCTTACGATCCCCATATTACATTCGCTCATTAACCAGCTATCACCATGAAGCTCGAGATAATGTGTTACAATTGCATGTATTTCCCATCAATAATTCCAGCGGCAAAATTTTTGGCATGTTCGAACTTCACACTGACTTTGGGCTCCATTTCAGGTTTCTAAGTACCACGAAAAACATAAAATTAGGAGATACCGCCGTGACTGACGCACTATGGAGCAGGTCAGGCACACCTGTGGAGACCGGTAAGGGTTTTTGCCGACACATGTCTGCTAAAGATTGGAAGAAATTAGTGGAACAGGTGCTGCCCAAAGGTGAAACTGCCTCATCCGATAGCTCTGCAATTCAAGAATTTGCGCTGAAAATAGGCGAGTGGGCACTGGCGTTCGACGAAAGTCTACTCCGTAAGGAGAAACATGGAAGCTGCTCATTAATCGACATGGCAGAGAATCCACCTACAAATGTGCGAGACATTGACGAGTTTGACTCGATGATTGAACAATTGGATGAATTTTTCAAACTGAAACAAATCAACTTGCTGCGAGCAAATCATGATCTGCTACAAAGTCGGTTCAATTCCTTGAGAGAATACTACGGCAGTGAGCAGCTTCTAGGTTCGGTTTCTCCAGAGACTCTCATTAGGACAACCTTGGAATTGGGCTGCAGTATCTACAGGGCCAGCCATTCGAGTACCAACCAAGTATATGAAGAAAAGTACAAGGAGATAGTTCAAGAAGCGAGCGACGACGTGAAGTCCATTTTGAGTGACTGGGAAACGGGAATTGTCGTTGCTGACGTCACTACCCAGCCTGATATTGAGTCCTCTCAGACAATGCCTACGATCAATATTAACAGCAGTCAGTCACAGTCATCGCTATTTGCTCCTCTATCACAAGGGACTCAATTGAACTCCCAAAGTCAGTCACAAGTCAGATCACAGAGACGTCACAAGTTGACACAGGGCAGCCAGAGAAGTCAGCGAAAGAAGAGAAAAGGCGGTTTTGCATAGTCTATTTAGCTCAACTGAGTAAATAATCACTTTTCGTAGTTTACTTGGAAGGGTCCTCTTCAAAACGCAAGTCCCAGTCAATCTTGGGGCCCAATTTTGGCAAAACTTCAGCAACACTCTGCACGTCTTTGTCTCCCCTACCAGAAAGGTTGACAACCATATGTGTTCCCTTGGGCATTTTCTTGGCTCTTTCAACCGCACCGTAAATTGCATGCGACGATTCAAGAGCAGGAATGATACCTTCCAACTGAGAGAGTAACTTGAATCCTTGAAGCGCTTGGGCATCGGTAGCTGCAATGAACTCGGCTCTTCCAGTACTCTTCCAGTAAGCCAATTCGGGGCCAACACCAGGGTAGTCTAATCCAGCGGACACCGAGTGTGTGTCGTGAACCTGGCCGTCGGAATCTTGAAGTACATAGGTTTTCACTCCGTGGAAAACTCCAGGTAATCCAGCGGTCAAAGTTGCCGAATGTCGATCGGTGTCAACACCATCACCTCCGGCTTCAACGCCCAACATCTTGACGTCCTTGTCATGCTCAAAAGGAGAGAACATACCAGTCGAGTTAGAACCACCACCAACACAAGCGACCACGATATCTGGAAGCTTTCCATCGTTGAGTTTCTTGAACTGTTCCTTGGTCTCTTGACCAATAACACTTTGGAAAGTTCTCACCAATGTTGGGTAAGGGTGAGGGCCAATGGAGGAACCCACCACGTAATGGGTGGTCTCCAAGTTGGACACCCAGTATCTGAAGGCTTCGGAAGTCGCATCACGAAGAGTTTGAGTTCCATTGGTCACAGCGTTGACCTTTGCACCCAAGATTCTCATTCTGAACACATTAAGCGCCTGTCTTCTGACATCTTCAGCTCCCATGAACACCTGACATTCCAAACCAAATTTAGCACAGGCGGTAGCAGTAGCAACACCATGTTGTCCGGCACCGGTCTCTGCGATAATTTTTTTCTTGCCTAGTCTCTTGGCAATAAGAACCTGGGCCAAAGCATTGTTGATCTTGTGGGAACCAGTGTGGTTGAGATCCTCACGTTTGAGCCAGATCTGAGCACCTCCGGCATATTCAGTCAATCTGTCAGCACGGTGAAGCGACGAAGGGCGGCCAATGTAAGAGTACAACGACCTGAATTCTTCCCAAAACTTGGGGTCTGCTACCGCATCTTCAAAACCACGCTCGAGCTCGGCCAAGCAAGCGTGCAATGCCTCGGGCACGTATTGACCTCCGAAGTCTCCAAATCGAGGATTGTACTTGTGTTCCTCTTCCGGCAATTGGGCCTGCTTGGTTTCCAGCGGAGCGGCAGCAACGAACTCGTGGGTCTTCGACTCGTAATCTTCGCCTAAAATCAGGCCAACATAGCGGTACGCCGTATCAGCCCTATCTTCAGGAGCTGCTTCAGAAATAAGCGTGATAATTTTGGAGCCGATAACCACACCATCTGCGGCCTCTCCCACGGTCAAAAAGTGGTCTCTGGTGGAAACTCCAAAACCAACCGCCAATGGTGTATCACCGGCGAATTTGCGTACTCGCAGACAGAGCTCATCGATACCTTGGGCTACGCTTTTCAAAGCGCCGGTGGTTCCCATCCGGGAAACGACGTAGATAAACGAATCGGCGATGCTTCCCAATACTTTCAAGCGCTCGTCGGTGGTGGCAGGTGCTACAAGTGGCACATACGACAAGCCGTGAGTGGCACAAGAGGCACGGAATTGAACTGCATCTTCGGGAGGAAGGTCCACGACAATGTAACCATTGGCGCCAGCCGCAGCCGAGTCCTTGATCATTTTTTGCTCGCCATATTTGAGAATGGGGTTGTAGTAGCCCATAAGAATGATGGGGACGGTCACACCAGCAGCTCTGGCTTCCTTGACGAGTTCGAGACACTTGGGGACGGTGATTCCGTTGTCCAAAGCCTTGGTGTTGGCAACTTGAATGGTGGGTCCGTCGGCAATTGGGTCCGAGAATGGAATTCCCAACTCGATAATGTCCACTCCAGCCTTTTGCATGGCCAACATGATGGGAACGGTGTCGGGAATGGTTGGGAAACCGGCAGTAATGAAATTCACAAGGGCATTTCTGCCTTCTTTCTTGCAACGCGCAAACGTCTCTTTGATAGCAGCAGACATTTTGGGGACAATTCACTACTGAAGCTCAACTTTTATACAAATCGTCAATGAGTCAGTTCAGGGTAACACGATGGGCGTGCGAGCATTTGCTCCAGAACCAGATGCCGATGAACCGGTGTTTGGGTGCACGGATATGGGGCCCTGGGATGGAGCCGGGGCGGTATTTGGCGGGGAGATGGGATGCGAGAGGTCGGTGGCGGCTGTGTTTGGGTCTCCCAAAACGCTGCTGTTGCTGGCAGCAGCAAGCAAGTTTCCGTTACTACTTTGCCTGCGATCATTGGACAGAATCTGTTCCACCTCGTGGCCCAATTTGATCTGAGACAAGTTAATAATGGGTAGAAGGCGGTTGTACTGGGCACAGTAGTCCTTGATGGCCTTCTGGACTGTTTTAAGGCGGGTGGAGACCGCTGCGTAGTACTGTTGTTGGTTTGTATCGTCAGGAATGAACGCCAAAGCTCGCACAAATTGGGCCATATCGTTACGAAGAATGTTGATTTCTGCCTTTAGGCGGTCGAGCTCGGCGTATATATCCTCAGGGTTGATCTTGCCCGAGGCTATGTCGTCTATTTTTATTAGGTCTGGGAGATTAGACATGGAAGCAGGAGCTGGAAATGAGAGCTGGAGACGAAAGCTGCGAAAAATGCGAAGGCTGCGAAAAATCATAGTCTACAAAGCATCGTATGCGCTTAGTGCTTCGATGCCGGCCCATCGTTGGAATTTAAGGATCCCACTAAGTTTCCTCAAGATTAGCCAAAGCGAGACGTTTCTTTGCCATTTTGGCTCTATTTCCGTAACCTAAATGCCCGCCTAATATGATTTTTGACCAAGTCCATAACGAAGTTGCAATTAATCTCTTGGTTGTATCACTGCCTATAGTGTATAGTGCTGCAAAAGGCAGAAAATGCACTCGAATCTCCATTCTCCAATTATTCTTTTTCGTCGTCTGGCTCTTGCGTAGATGCCTGCCTTCCGGTGTATTTTTTGGGGTCCAACAAGTATACCAAGAGTAGAATGACGAGTTCCAACACCGCAAATGTCATGAATGCGTAAGCGAAGGATGTGGGTTCCTTTGGCGGTTTCTTCGCCTGCTCGTCAGAATATAGCATCATTATCGTGGCCATCATTCCCAAAAAGCCACCAATATGCCACCATATGAATGACAATTTCATCTCTACAAACTTCCTGTTCTCACCAGTAATTGCGGACAACATATCGCCTTCAAGTGCACTTAAAAAGCCCACTTCGTGCCCCCAGCTCACCATACAGCCAGCTATAGCAAAAAATGCTGTCCATCTGTTCAGAGTCACTGACAAAACAGCTCCACAAAGAACTGTTACGGTCTGACTTCCCACAACTAGGGTCTTGTGCGTGGTCCTCTCGTGCCATTGAGGTACAAAATAAGAAAGAAGCGTATTTTCAAAGAACGATACAATCATAAGAGCCCCAATTAACCTCCTGTCTAGCCCCAGCAGCTCGAGATAAGCGAATGAAGCGACATACAAAAGTCCCAAGTTCAAACCATGAAGCCCCTGGATAAAGCGAAGTTTCCACGCTTCTCGGCCATTCAACTGTGGTTCATTAGCGGACGCCTGAGGACGTTCTTCGTCCAAGTTCTGTAGCCCATGAGCCATCATGCATACAATAAATTTGGGTTTATCGTAATCTATTGAAAAACTAGTGTGCAGGCTTACATGCCTCCTATGCCTCCAAACTGGGCCATCTTTTGCACGAGTTAAGGCTGCGAGCCGAGATCCAGATCCAAGCGATATAGTAGCTTCCTGTGCTGTTCATAAATTTGCCATTTTAGCCATATCTCGAATACACACCTATTTGACCTTGAAGAACGTACGCACGTCTCCCATGGGTTTAGCCCATTCGTCGGCGATGTCTGCTAGTGCCACTTCTCGGTAATGTATGTCAAGCTTTCCCAGAGCCAAAGCTTCGGTGATGCCCTGAAAGACCTTCTTGTTCTGTTCGGGACTCAGGGGCCCTATGCCACTGCCCAAAATCACAAGATTGCAACTTCTGAGAAACGCTGATGGAACAGAAAAGTCCTCGCCGGCAATCAGTCCAATTTGCACCCAACTCAAACGCTTAGTTTTATCCGTTTTGGCTTTGACAGCAGCCGCCAAAATGCTTGTTGCTGGCTTTCCCCACAAGAAATCAAGGACAATGTCCACATCGTTCAACAGTCCACCAATCTTGTCTTCGTCCTCATCGAGTGCGATTACTTCGTCCAACAATGGCTGTGATTGCTTCAACTTGGCAAGCTTTTCGGCAGAACGAGCAATTCCCACCACGGTTTTGGCTCCAAAGATCTTCTTGGACACCTGAATCGCAAGCTGTCCAGCAGTTCCCGTAGCTCCTAAAACGGCGATCTTGGCACCGGCAGGAACATCCCCCACTCTATCGAAGAGTGCCATATACGACGCCATGGTGCCATTGGCCAACGCTGCAACTCTGGCGGGGGCCTTTTCATCGAAGTCCTTGGGAAATGGGTAAACAAAGTTTTTCGGGACATTCACCACCTCCAGGTAGGTGCCTTTGCCCGGTCCAAAATTGACGAAATAAACCAATTCCTCGGTTCCTTGGATCTTTCCCACGCCATCCACTCCTACGAGTGACTCCTGGGCCGTAGACCCAGCTGAATAATGGCGTCCTGAGGCTCTGGCTCTGACGAGGTTGCTGTATCCCACCGCAATAACCTCAATTGCAACCTCTCCCGCTCCTGGTGCTTCAACTTGAATATCCTTGTAAACTGGAGGCTTTCCTCCTGACGTCACTGCTGCCTTGACTTGCATTGCTGGGTATTAGCCGATCCAGTTCTCTTTTAAGTACCGATCGGGGCGCATGGAAGATCGCAGCCGCACCGGGTGCGGAGATATGGCACATTAGTCAAGAATGACACCAAGTTTCGATTTGTCAATGTTAGTGGTATGGGTGGCTTGGGCTGTGGCTTCGGCTGATAACCCGAGCCCAATTGAGCCTGGCTATTAATAAGCACGGCAGATGTGAATGTAATTGAGCCAGTGTAGTAAGCTGCTATCGCGAATTTTTCAAATAGATAACCGCATCAAGTCCTGATTATGATGGAGTAGCCAAAACCCAAAATCCAACGTTCAGGCTGCCTTTGCAGTTTTCCGGGCTCTTATCACTACGTTGCTGCCGTCCACCAGCCATTGAGCTCCGTACGCCGCTAGATCTTGAACCAGCATGTCCTGAGGTAGATACTCTTGTAGCACCGCGAGCGGAAGATTAAAGTAGGAAACATTGATAGCGTTCACCATGTGCTGCAAAACCTTGGGGAGGCCAAATTTCATGATCCTGGCCCGCAGGGTGTCCTCTTCAGCCTTGTACAAATTCAACCACCGATAGTAATCGTTTCCTATCCAGCTTTGTAGAAGTAGTCGAGTGCGGGTATCTTCCGGGCACCCTCGGAGAAGAAGCAGAAGCGCCCTCGAGTTTTCGTTGCTGAAGTGGGCCCAATGGAGCAGGAGGAGCACCACGAGCTCCTGGCGCTCGTCTCGGCTAATATTGACTCCCGGAGCAAGTAATTGGGTGATACTAGGGACATAGGTTTGGTAATGGCCGAGGGGAACTGCCACTCGAACAGAAAAAAGAAGCACTTTTTTTGAAAAAGACGAAGGCTTCGTGCCCAAAATAGCCTCTCGGAGCTTGCGGAGCGACGTCAACACACCGTCCATCGTCATGTTGCCGTCACTAGAATGGATGGAGTCCACGTCGATTTTTTCTCGAACCTCTATTCTCGTCGCCTCGTCACAAAGTTTCAAAAACGACAGGACAATCACGGCAAAGTACTTGCGACGCTCCGACTCGCTTTCCTTGAGTCTTGTCTCTCCTCGACTGACAAATCCATAATCTTTCGTTTGTGGTTGTGCCTGGAACCGAAGCTTGCGTCTCTGCAACGCCTCTTCCGAGACACTGGAGTTCACATGTTTATTTTGTGGGTCGTCAATGGGCAACTCGGCTGGTTTGCTTTGGTCTTTGGGTCGGTGTTTGCTCCGAAAAGTGTACTTGGAGCTCATGAAGAGTCGCAGCCAGTCGATGAGACTGTATGGAGGAACCAGGTACTAGAGGACTAGAGTACAGTACAAGTAGATAGATTACCTCTTATTCTACTATTCAGTACAAATGA
Organism: Meyerozyma carpophila; assembly: GCA_030573695.1. Lineage (NCBI taxonomy): Eukaryota > Fungi > Ascomycota > Pichiomycetes > Serinales > Debaryomycetaceae > Meyerozyma > Meyerozyma carpophila. The sequence goes on along the minus strand of JAJMDS010000007.1, from coordinate 201,571 downwards.
TTAGAGTAGTGTTCGGTACTAGTATTCAGTACTGGTATTCAGTACTGGTATTCAGAGTAGTATTTAGTACTAGGATTCAGTACTAGATTTTAGTACTAGTATTCGGTACTAGTGTTCAGTACTAGTATTCAGTACTAGTATCCAGTTCTAGTATCCAGTTCTAGCATTTAGTACCTTCAGAATTCTGTATTCAGTACTCTACTGTTCTACTATGCCATCTTCCACTTATTAGCCATCTATGCAACATGCGGCACCTGTTTCTCCTCGAGAGGTCCAAAGTTGAACACCGTCACCAACACCAACGTCAAGATGGAAACCAATATTGTAAGCTCAAAGATCGAGTTGTAGCATGCCTTTCCTAGCATACACACGGCAGCCTCGCCCGCCTTGGCCACTGTGTGTGAGTCGTAGATCCGGCCAAAGAGACTGGTAAAGTAGAATGAGGGAAGTATGGGAGCAAGCCCCACGATGCCCCAGTTGTAGGAGAAGTTGGCCATGCCAAAGATATCTCCCACAATCAAGGGCATGATGCAAAAGGTGAATCCGTAAAAGAATCCGGTGAGAAGCGACACCAACGAGAGCGCTTCGTATGCAGAGGTCGTAAGACCCATAATCTGGGTAAGGAGAAACCCAAACGTGGGAAGGTAGAGGAGCCACGACCGCGATCGTCCAAACGACTGGGTGATGATATCGCCGAGAACACCGCCCATGATACGGCCAAAGCAATTGGCGACAGAGAGAAGTCCCACCTGGAGCTGCTGGTCTCCTTGGATCATGGAGGCATCAGAGTGGCTGGCAAGCAACGCCTTGACCATATACCCCACGGAGTATATGTACATCTGGCCAAGGGCCGCGAGGGTGCCGGTGATGAGGAACAAGAGCCAGAAAGGAAACGAAGTGACAAGCGACTGGTGGTGGAGCTGGCGACCCGGCACAGCAATATTGGCAATTGCGGGAGACGACGGCACCAGCGGCACCAGCAGCACCAGCGGCATGGGTGTGATGGACCGGGACGGGGCAGACCCCACCGTAGACAACTCAATTGTCTCGTGCACCTGGCGCCGTTTCATGTGTTCCCGATCACACAACACCACGCTGGGAGCACACACCATGAAGATCATCCCCGACGAGTACGCCAAGAACCCCAAGAACAGCGACGTGTCTCCCGGGAAGAACATGGATGCCACCACGGAATAAAATAGGGCACTCAACCCATAGAGCGCTAGCGGGAGCGAGGTAGCGACGCCACGAATACTGGGGAAACTGACGGCACAGCACTTGAGACACGTCAGGTTGATGAACGTGGATCCCAGCCCCACCATAACAAAGAGAAACGCCAGAAGCGACACGTTGGAATGGTGGAGATCATACTGCTTCTTGAGCCCCAAGTATCCAGTGACGATAGAAAGTCCTCCGATAACCAAAGCCACGGTGTACCCGCGCTTGTCGACCACTTTTCCAGCAAGTGGGCCCGAAATAGCCACTCCTAGCGTTCCCAGAAGCGCAATTGACGAGGAATCACTGACAGAGTACTTGAGTCTGTCGGCGAGCTGCGGCGAATATGAAGAGTACAAGTAGAGGGTTCCACATATAAGTCCCAAAAATGTACACGAGAGAAGCACGAACGCCTTGCGGAGAGGAGGCGAAAGCATTTGCCCTGGAAGTGTTTTGCTGAAGCTTAACGAACGAATACAATAGGAACCAACCGGTGCGAAATCTCGGAGATCTGAGTTTATTTTCGCTTCGAGAAAAAAAAAAAACCTTCCCCACAGCCCTGGTAAGACCGCCGCAAGAAGGCACCACAATCCACTTTGGGACTTTGCAGGGGTCTCGTTTTCACCGCTATGCCGTCGCCAGCTTATAATGTCCCCTTACGAATAGCGTTCTTTGGAAGTGACCATTTTAGCTGTGAATCTCTCAAGAGATTACACCAGTTTCTGGTTCAGACAAACCAAGTGGAAACACTTCACCTCGTTACGCGGTCGATAAAACCCACCGGGCGCAAACTCAAGCAGCTCATTGAGTACCCCGTAGCAATTGAGGCCTCCAAGTTGAATATTCCAGTACATCGTGTCGACGCTTCCCCACATTTTCATGGATTGCAATCTCACAATTTCAACATGGCCATTGCGGTTTCTTTCGGCAAGTTAATCCCCCGCCATTTCCTCGAAAGCTTGCAATTTGGCGGTATAAATGTCCACCCATCGTTGCTTCCCAAATACTCTGGTGCTTCTCCCATCCAATACGCTCTACTCAATGACGACAAGCATACCGGTGTCACCGTCCAAACTCTCCACCCGACCAAATTCGATGGCGGTGATATTCTCCTTCAGTCTGGCGAAATCCTGATCGATCCAAACGACAACTATGCTTCGTTGGAGAAAAAACTAGGTGAGGTGGGAGGCTCTTTGTTGGTTCAAACCCTTCACGAACAACGCTACCTGGATCCCAAACCCATAAGGTCGCTGTATCCCTACTCTTACGCTGGAAAGGTCACACCCAAGGACGCCGAAATCCAGTGGTCCAACACCTCTCGCCAAATCAAACGAAAATACGATGCTTTGGGTAGAGTCTATACATGGAAATGGGTTGAAGTCAAGAAGAAAAATGTGAAAGAGCCTGTGCCTGAATTGCACCGTTTAATCCTTGACGACGTTGATGACCATAGAGAAAGCTATGGCTTGACAGAACCAGGCAGTTACATCTTTCAAGACGACCGCTTGTACGTCAAGACTGCTGATGGGACGCTCTCTGTAAATAAAGTCAAACAGCAGTACCATAAAGAAGAAACGGCACAAGCATACTGCAATAGATGGGGAACCCGTGGCTTCTTCCAGTCGCCGTGATATAGAATGTACATTATACATATAAATTTGTAATTGTGAAATTTTGCATATTTCCTCTATAATTCAACTTGACACTTTTTGTTGTACTTTTCAACCGCCAACCCTATCTTGTTATACAAGAACGATTTGTTGGCCTTCTCGGGAACAGGTATAAAGGGCCCGTTTCTCTTCTTCAATCCAATACTTATACCCGTGGCTTCAACCGTTATCGCACTTATATCTTCAAAGTGAACCATCCAGTTGGTCTTGAGAGTATTGATAGTAAATAACACAATGAAGCGGAAAGTGACAAGAACACACTTCTCCTCCCCTGGCAACACTAGATGTGCCAAGTATTGCTCATTCATGCAACTACCGCCGTCAATTGATTTTAGCCAAAATTGACCTTGAGCTTCTCGCTGAGAATATGGTCGGATAACATGGTCAACAGATACGTAACGAGGCAACCTCACCTTGTCTAACGCATCAGTATCAAACACCGTAGTCGTGTTACGGATCCCCTCACTCACATTGGAGGCCAAATCAAAGAACCCGATGGCAGTCTTGGTTGGCAAGCCAACAACACCTTTTCCTAAACCTTTGAAGAATCCGCTTGCTCCACTATTAGCTGCACCCTCCATTGGAGCAGTAGCAAAACCTGTAACTCCAGAGGACACCGATTCGAAGAAGGAACTAGCACCAGATGCGAATCCGTAGAGTGCATGCTTGGGTCTATTCCTTCGTTGGTTGAGCCGGCGTCTTTCTTGGAATTGTCTGTCAAGAGTCACCACCGAAAGTCCCTTGGCCAACGATCCCGTCACCTTTGCAAACGAGTCTGAAAAGCCAAACACAGTCTTCTTCACAAAACTCAAACCACCTTTGGCAATGCCAATTCCAAGCTCTTGGGGCCTGTCGTTGATCACCACACCTTGATATGGCTCATAGAAAATATCCAACACACCTGAGGAGAGATTCTTGAAAAGCCCCACTGGGTTACCAAGGAAATCCGCTGAGCCCAATATCTTGTGTACTTGGTAGAGGAAAGCCTGTCCATAATGCGTCTCAATAGACTCAATTAAAATTGGAAGAGGAACCCTGATGTTCTCAATGAACAAGGCATTGAGTTTGATAGGGGCATCATTGATGTTTCCTATAGCCATGGTGAGCACATTGAAGAAAAACATCAAAGTATTCTGGGAAGGCGCCTTGTCCTCGGCATTAACCCTCTCAGTACGCATGAAGGAAAGGTTGGTCAAAGCGGGCTGTAAATGCAATGCCTCGAAGTAGACGTCACTGCTGTCAGACAAGCTTGCTGGTTCGGGAAGATCAAGTTTATCGTCACACAACTTATCTTCTATCTTCTTATTCCATGAGGCACCTGGGAACTTGGCAAAGTCCAAAAGAGCAAACAAGAAATCCTCATCGATCTCAATTGTCATTTCCTGAAGCAAGGTAGTCGCATACTTGATGAACAACACTCCATGAGAATCGTCCTTGACTTTGCAAACTGAGGCAGAAAAAGACGGATGGTTGTTCATCTCCTTGCCAGATTTGGGTACAACAGTAGGATATATCACAATGGGAAAGATACCTCCGTATAACTGGTTGTCTACTTGTATCCATTTGAGTTTCAAACTCAAGTTCTGATATAAGTCTGACTCATTGTAGCGAATTTCAAGACCACGCAAAGTAACGTAGCAGAGTTCTTGCAATCTGGTATTGATCAACGAGATTCCAAAGCCTTCAAACCTAGTAACAATTCTGGTGTGATAATTCTCATCAACTTCATTAGCTTCAAAATTCTGCGAGACGTTGACTGTGGAAGAAGTGCCTCCCTTGAGTTTGTACAAACTCACCAGTGGATCGTAGTTGGATAAAATTAACGATTGCGTTGGCCCATCCGCAACTACGTTCAAGTCAACAATGGCCTGTTCCTGGTCCTGAGACGCTGGTAGTCTGAATGGTTTCAAATTACCGATTTCGGCCAAATTGACGTTTCTCTCCATTCCACGGCATCTTATGATAAGTTCCTTGATCACAGCATTAGGGTAATCATATGCATAAGGCATAACGCTCTTGGCAGGCACCTTATAGTAGATTGGCTTGTAAGGCGTGTCCCTCTTCACAATCTCTCCTCTATCATTGACATTGGGGTCCGCTTGATAGATATAGAAGTCACAGTCACTAAAGTTTCGAATGGAAAATGGCCAGTGATTATTGGCGTTTTCCACCTGTATGAACACAGTTCCATTTTCTGTCAAGATATTGACCTTCAAAAGAATCTGTCCCACACCTTCTTTGGCAACCTTGAGGAACATCTGACCTATATCAGATATGGCAAACGCTGAGGACCATCCTTTGGCATTATGAGTGAACTTGACAGACAAACTCTTCTCTTCCACAAGTCTCAAACCATAAAGAGGCTGCATTTCGCCCTTCTCCAACGTGAATTGTTTGGTGGAGCCACTTTCAACAAATGTAAGATCTTCATCAAGTAGGTTTCTCAAAATGAACCTTGGGGCAATTGTTACTACCTTGGTCAAAATGTATCGTCCAGCACCCTCTTCGATGCTAACAGCCACATCCATTCCCATCTGCTTATTTGGTATTTGAGCTGTTACTGCATTATTTTGACCAATGGCATCTAAACTCAATGGAGAAGTCCAGTTTGAATCTCCAACCTTCAAAAGTGCTCTGTTCTGTCTGTCGCCGAACTTGTCAAACGAGAACATGCAAGGGTGAGAGGACTCCAAAGTTGATTTGTTGGAGTGCATTATGTTACCCCTTTCGCTGACTCTGATGCTTTGATTAGTCTTATTGAGAATCACATACGGCGAAAAGACCTGAAGTTTGATGCCCGCTTTTCCTTCATTCCTTGGATAATGGATTCTTAATTTGAGGTGCTGTCCGGTGATCTTGTGTCTCATGGAAATAGTATGTTCACGATTGAACTCGCTTTTAGCGGGTGTGTTAATGATAGCAAATTCAGATTTTTCAAACCCACAATCTAGCGGTTCAACACTAAGCATCAACAAGTTTGTGAGGCTAACAATGTGAACATAGCTCTTAACACCTTTTTGAATCAAACCACTCCAATCACTTTTAGTTTTCTTATCATAGATCCTGTAAGTGAAGTCAAATGGTAGCAAGTTTTCGATTTCCACTGGAGCCGAAACTACCATAGTGAGATGAGGGTATATCTTTGCCAATGGTTCACTTTTGTCGTACTTTGCATTGATTTCAAAGTTGAATGTTGACTCGTCGTGCTTTTGAGACGCAGAACATTTGAGAGAAGCAGAATGTTCAAGAAGCTGTGGCCAGCTCACCTTTCTCTCTGACCAGTTATAAGATACGTCAACCTGAGGACGAATCTGGATTTCAGACTCGTAGATTTTATCGATAGGAAGAGCTTGCACCTCGTTCGCTTCAATAACATACGAACTTTCACTTCCAGAAGCGTTTCCAGTAAGTAATATCACTATTGCAATGTCTGTATCGTTCTGAACCTTCAAAGTTGACCGCAACCAAATAGTCTTGATATTGTCGTCTCCGAGGGAAACGTCAGCACATATACGATTATGATATCCTTCTTTGCTTGGGGTCAAAACGTAAAGTTCTTCACCCTCACCAGTGACTGGAATTGATTCGATAGTACCATACTGGGACCCAAGAAGCTTGACAGCCAATTGTCCCCTGGAGTTATCGGAGTCCAAGTTTTCTCTGATTGCTCTCCAATCCTCAAATGACCAAGAAGTAGTTTCATTGTCCTTGAGCACCTTTTTGGTTTCGGGATCGTGAGACGACCACACTTCGATGTCAAACCCTGTGCCGTTTTTGATTCTGTAAGGATCGTCATTCTCTCTGGATTTCATTTGACCTTCGTCTGTAATTAATGATAACATCTGAGACAAGAGAGCAACTGATCTTGAGGATACGGTTATCTCAGCCAATTGCCGCAGCACAACGTCAACCGTCATTCTTGGTTTGGGGTCCATGACTTTCGTTGCATATACCGATATTGGCCAGGGCTCCACCAAGGGTTCCCATGATGATCTTGAGTAGTTGTAGATGTTGACGAACGACTCAATATGAGCTTCGGCATTCAAGTCAGTGGACCAATTGTGTGCTCTAACTTCGAAGGGTTCTACGTTCATATCGAGAACAGGCAATTCATGAACATCACCAATGAGAACAAACCGTAAACCGCCAAAACTGGCATTCAATTCCTCACCTTTCACAATAACATCCTCTTCTTTATTCACTTGTAAAGATCTCTTGGGATCGGAAGACAACCCCGACATTATTGTTGGCGCATAATGAGACAACCGCCGCTTGAAGTTCTCTGAAAAATTGTAGCCACTTTCGTCTGCCTCCTTTTCTTGACCTGACTGAGCTTGCTGAGAAAGCTCCACCGCCCTGTTGAAGATTTGTATCGCTAACCGAATATCTCTGAGAGACAAACGAAGCAACATTGGTTCTATGGACGCTTCGATGTTCGTTAGGAACTTGTTGCCGGAGGAGCCCCTGGCGTCGAGTGCAAACGAAATCGAAAAGTCGTCAATGATTCGAAGCCTTTTTTCAAAATCGTTCATATGGCAGAAAAACATGCCAATACTGTTGGCCGCTAAGGAAATGACATTCTGGCTGGTAACGAGCACTTGACCGACTTTGAACACAATAGCTTCCGACTCTGAAGAAGAAGGGTCAGCCAAAAGGATAATCGAAGGATTGGTGACATTCACTGAGTAGCCAACCTTCATGCCACTATCTTCGCCAGACACCTCCTTGTCAGGGATTACTTCTACTTTCTGAGAGCTTGTAACAGTTTTTTTGCTCACACTGAGACGACGATCGAGATGGACATCCTCTTCGCTGCTCTCATAAGCGTCCTCCATGTCACCTATGGACACACTTTTCTCCATGCCAACGGTAGCAAATCGTTGCAATTCAAAGATGTAGTCGAGGGCTAGTATTGTCTTCGGGTTGTCGACTCCGAGGATGACAGTGACATTTTTCTTCTCCTTGGTTCCTTCTGAAGTGGCAGTCAATTCGAACTGGTCCGATTCTCCTGACGAAGGAGGAATAATCTCACGGAACTTATTTTGACCTTCGGTTCGAACATCTTCCACCACAAACGATTTGACATTCACATTTGCCGTGAAGTGAGTGTCTTCGCGGGACTCGAACGAGATCCTCGATTTGTTCAACGAAAAAGTGGACAATTCGAGTCCACTGATATCAGAGATGCCCGAAGTCCTGTTATATATAGTAAGGCTCACGCGAGGCACTTCAAAGTCAAATTTCACTTGAAGGTGAGAGTCGTCCACCTTTGATACACTTTCAGGCTTAGCATCGTTTTTTACCTCAACTGCTTCCACCTTTGAAGGTGACTTCAAAGCCAAAGCCGCTTCCCTCACTGCAGCATTCGCTGTATCAGCTTCTTCCTCAGCATCTTGCAATATGTCATCTGCTGCCTCGGGAGTGAAGACCTTGGAGATTGAGTCAGACAAATTTGTCAAGTATTGAAGTTGAAGCTCTGTAAGCTTCAAATCAAGCTCAGGCAAACTTCCACTGGCAATTATCGTGGGTCGTTCGCCTTCTCGGAGTTGCAAATTGTCAGCATAGTCTATCTTCATAGAAAGATCCAAATCGTCAACGATCTCCGTAAACTGTTGGACTCCATTATCGAAATTAAACAATGAATCCACCTTGATATTACGGATTCCAGCGTCAATGACATTTCTCAATATGCCATTCTCACCGTCCTTGAACTCATTGAATGCGTACAACTCGCCTAGACGTGCAGTTACCCTATCGTAGCCTCTGTTTCCTTCCGGAACAATCCTAGGAAACATAATAGTGGGGGCTCTCACGACAACATTGAACTTCATTTGGTTTGCGCCTTCAATAGTACTTGCCTGTTCTATAGCTGCCTCCCTAGCAGAGTCGTAGATGCTCTTCATTTGTTGGAACTGAGACAAAAAGTTGAATATTCTTCCAAAGGCATCTTCAATGAAATTGATGTTTGGCGCACCAGAACTGAACTCCACATAGGAGCTGTGAGCATGGTTGTTGGTAGCTGGATCGTAGGTAATGTACTTGAACTCCGCAAGATTGTCACCTTCAATACTGAAGAGATTTCGTAGAACCGAGTCCCTCGAGGTACCATGGTTGATTTCATCATGGAGAGTCAAAGCTCCCAACTTTCCGCGAACATCAAGAGCTTCCGGAAGCACAAGAACACCAACTTCTGCAGTACTGAGCTTCAAAGTCGCAAGCTTGATTCCGTCTTCATTGAGGACCATGATGATACTATCAAGGTTGACCTTGACGTTGATTCGCTCGGGAGCAATCGATTCGTCTGTAGCATCATTGTGCTTGAGCTCATCTGCTGGAGTTTCTTTTGCGTTGGGGTCAGTGAAAGTATTTAATGTGAAGTTTAAAAGACTCAACAACGATTTTCTCAGAACAACAAACTTGACCGTCGCTACGTCCAAATCAATGTCCTGGTCATAGACCTCAATTTCCTTGTCTTTGAGCTCAACTATTCTCTGTGTCCGCTTGTAATTCAACTTGAAAAGCTGCTTAGTGTCCTCCTTTGAGGAGACATCCGTGGCATCGAGTCTGTTGGAGGTTATCAAATGGTCAAATTCTTTCACACCTGAATTCTCAATGTAATCCAAAAGGTTGATGCTATCCAACGTAAGCGAGAGATCCATGTCTCTCTCTGTTTTCACGAAGAACATGTGCAAGTTTTCTCCGATAAGGTCAACCAATGGATCTGTCTGCAACGCCGAGGCGTCGACACAGCGATGCAAAGAAAGCAGGACCCTATCGACGGTAAAGTCAAAGTCGAAAAGATGCTGTTCCAACGACCTATCTGAAGAATTGGCCTTCTTTGTAGGCGCAGGAGATTTCAAATCACTATCGGAATCAGACCCAAAATCAACCACCACTCCATCATCTTGCTTGACATTTCCAAACGTCTCAAACTCGTCGATTTCGCTGACATCTGAACTGTCGATATTGGGAATGGCAGCATCGATGATTTTCATCATAGTTTTGTACTGAAAGTCATTCATGCTCAACTTTATGGCAGGAACCTTTGCCAGAATCTTGAAACGAGGAATACTGGTGGCGCTCGGCATGATGGAAATACCGAGGGTAAAGCGCATATCGAACTGGCTCAAGATGGACATGCTGTTCTCATCATCGTGCAAGCTCAGGAGCGCCGACTTGAACCTGGGACCAATCAAAAACTGACTGTCTTCCAAGTGAAGCTCGAACTCGTCGTACATCAAAGTCTTGAGTTTTTCCCAATCTTTGGAGTCATAGTTGGTCTTCGACTTTATCTCTTCAATATGCGACTTGTCTACCAACGCACTCTTGACACTTAGATGGCCCGCATCCAATATAGCCACTGGGGTCTTGAAGGAGGTAGGATCCAAGGGCACAATTATCAAGGGTGCTTGTAAATCGAGTTTCACATTGATAGTTTTGTGCTCCTCCAAGGCATACTGGAGCCCTATTCTGGTCTGCGACGTAATACCCTCCACCGTAGCCTCAGCAGCATTCATGATTGCTCCAACAGTATCCAAGTGCATTTTTGGCGGTTTGAAAAACGCTATAATCTCCTCAATGAAATGCGGATTGTAAAATATGGTCATTGATCTGAGATGACCCGTTAGAGCAGAATCCGCAGAGCCATCTAGTGGGTTATTTTCGAAAGAAATCTTAAAAAAAGGCTCATTCCATCCCACCTTTGAAACGTCTTCGACGCTAGCCAGTGTTGACGGAGGTTCTGAGGGACGCTCCAGTCGAGATTCATGAGAATGCAAGTGCTTTACACTAACCATGTGCTTGTACAACGCCCCTTCAGTGCCGTCTTCAACCCGAAATTCCTGCAACTGGAATTTGGTGAGCAACGAATCAGGACGCTTAAACACATGAGCTCTGCAATGCTCAAACACAATTTCTCCCAAATTGTTCGATGATTTGTCTCTCTTGACCGCTATTCCACCTTTTCTCAAAGTTGCAATCACCTCCATCACCGTCCTCTCTCTAGGCACATCGACAGCTTCTGACAACCTGTTTTCGTCGTATTCTATTACATCGTAGAGAGCCTTTCTTTGTTCTTCGCTGAGCTGAAGGTCCATCTTGGAAGGATCGGATTCAGGAGCAGACGGTTCAGACTTGTTGGGTTGTTGACCGCCCCACCAGCCGGAGAACCAGCCCTTGTTCTCGGTTTTCGGTAACAAGGCACTGAGCGAAATGCCCTTGTTTTCTTTCTTGATTTCGGATCTGGTGAGCGAGCGATACAACTTGATATCCTCATACGGCAAATCGTACTCCAATTGTTCGAGTTCGTCTTTGTCTTCCTTGCTTAGATTTTTCTTCAAAAGATGAAGTTTCCAGAGCCTGATATACGCCTTACGTTGATCCCGGCGCTTGGCAAAGTGCTCCCACGACCACTTGTAGTGCTTGTCGTGGATTTCGTTCAAGATTGTCTGAGCTGCAAACCGGAACCATTCGAGTGGGTTTTCTTTGACGGGAACTTTTGGACGCAACTTTCTGAATCTTTGCGTCTTCATGTAGTAGTGGAACTTGGAAGCAGTCCACAAGAGGTTTTGATACTGGTTGTGGTCAAGAACCACCCCAAACTCGTCAAAGAAAAACTCGGTCTTGAACTGCGGATCGTCTTCGGTAGCACCTCTCTTATTGATGGTGAGTTTGCCTTGGCCAGAGATGGGGCGAAGCAAATACTGGTTGTCCTTGGCGGTCACATCACTGGTGATGTTCAAAATGCTCTTGAACCGTTCAAGCATTTCTTGTGCTTCTCCGTCGATCAGATCAGAATCCGTGGACATGTAGCAACTGAAGCTTTTCAACACGAGCAACTTGTGGGTCAACGCCTGTGTGATGGTGATGAAGCTGGGGGTCCACGACAGGTCGGTGGACACCGCCGAAAGCTCACTCAAGGTGAAACCCAAGGCATATGGGTTCTCGGTGAGAATCGAGTCGTCTTCGTATCTGACATGGATGTTCTTTATGGTGACCTGAAGATTGTCGATGATTTTCGTGACCAAGGACTCTGTGAACGACTCGTTGTTTTCGAGATCATTGGTGAGGTTTTGGTTCTGAACCGTTGCTTGTTCCAATGCTTCCCAATTGTTCAATTTTTCACGCTTGAGTTGCTGTTCCCGGTTTTTTTCCTCCTCCAAATCGAACTCTTCCAATATCTTGGGCGATGCTAGCACGTACACGTCGTCAATGATCACCTTTACCGGCTTTCCCTTGAGATTGGACCAGGGAATCTGAAGGGTGAGCTCGCCCACATGGCCAAACTTGACATCCACGGGAAGCTTAAACTTGTCCAACGAGTCTCGTTTCAAGCGGAGGTTGCGGAGCTTGACGTCGCCGCCCCAGATCCCGATGTTGAGCTGTTTTGGGTCGAAATTCTCGATGTAGGCTCCGAGAAACCGGTTGAGAAGATTGGCCACTAGCGATTCGAACATGGCCAAACTGTGTCAATGCTGAGAATAAGGGTTTGGTGCTGGTGTGTGAGTGGTGTGCGAGTGTGGCGTGTGAGTGTAGAGACCAATTGGCGAAAATAGCTTTGTCAACCAGAATGTATCTCAGAAAGCAAGCCCTTCCAATTCGCAGCCGCAGGTTTGCGGTGGGCCACCGCTGACATAAGCGACATCCAACCTGCTTACATCAGCAGACTCTGACGGTGCCGCGGGCCCGCATCGCTCGGTCATCGTTCGCGCGACCCACAGCTGCCCCTCCTCTTATCTGTGGCGCTCTTACCTAACGTCTGCCAGCGCGCTTGCATAAGCGTGTCATACGCTATCTTATCGTACGCAAGGTTGTAGGGATAACCACTGTTTACACCCACATATACCCATTTTTGTAAACAGCACTCACCCCCGGTTTTTCTAGTGAGTGTGTGTTCCCAATTGTGTCCGCACCTTGTCCACACGTTGCCCTCGTTATACGGTCCGTTTTAACCACCATATTCGCTCCAATCACCGTGATTCATCATCGCGTTGCGGTGGCGTTAACATATTCATGACCACCATAGGCGACTATACGCTTGGGCCCGAGATCGGGAAGGGCTCCTTCGCCACCGTGTACAAGTGCCACCACAGCAAGACCCATGCTGCCGTGGCAGTCAAGTCTGTGGTTCGATCCAAGCTCAAGTCCAAGAAGCTCGTGGAGAACTTGGAAATAGAAATATCCATCCTCAAAAACATGAAGCACCCGCACATCGTGGGTCTTATAGACTACACCCAGACTTCCACCCACTTCCACTTGGTGATGGACTACTGTTCCATGGGCGATCTCTCCTACTTTATCAGAAAGCGCAACCAGTTGGTGAAAACCCACCCGGTGATATCGTCCTTACTAGAACGCTACCCGTCGCCAGAGGGCTCCCATGGCCTAAACGAAACCTTGGTGATCCACTTTCTCAAGCAACTATCGTCGGCCTTGAGTTTCTTGCGCGATAAGAGCTTGGTTCATCGGGACATCAAACCGCAAAACTTGCTTTTGTGCCCCCCGGCCCACTCAAAGACAGACTTCGAAAAGGGAGGCTACGTCGGCCTCTGGGAGTTGCCCATCCTCAAGATTGCAGATTTTGGCTTCGCCCGTTTTCTCCCTTCCACGTCGATGGCTGAGACCTTGTGTGGGTCGCCTCTCTACATGGCTCCCGAGATTCTTCGGTACGAAAAGTATAATGCAAAGGCCGACTTGTGGTCCGTAGGCGCCGTGCTTTATGAGATGGTGGTAGGAAAGCCCCCGTTCAAAGCCGCAAATCACATCGAGTTACTCAAGAACATTGAAAAGTCAAACGACAAGATCAAGTTTCCTTCATCGGCACAGGTACCCGAATCTATCAAACGGTTGATACGGGCACTTTTGAAGTACAATCCCACAGAGAGAGTCTCGTTTAACGAATTTTTCAACGACCAGCTCATCACCTGTGCTCTCGATGGCAATGATGAGCCTCTAGAAACTTCCCACATGGACGAAAACTTGTTCATCAGTGAATACATCTCGCCTATCAAACGCTCGCAAGTTATCCAGCCACTACGACCCGTTTCAAGAAACAGCGCTGTTGAAAAGCTGTCTAGAGCTTCACCACAACCTCTGTCGGGTAGCGAGAGTCGTGACGAAGAAATAAAGCAGCTTATTAACAAAAACAGTCCAGGACCAGAAGTGACTTCCCAATCAATTGTTGCTCGTGAACGGCCCGGCAAAGGCCGTGACGATATAGTCTTGGAGCGTGATTACGTTGTAGTCGAGAAAAGAGCGGTAGAGGTGAACGCAATCGCTGACGAGCTTGCGGCCGCTGGCACAGCTGCGGTTGCTATCAGAGCTCGTCGCTCGCTGCAAGAATCAACATCAAGTCCCGATTCTAATCGGATGTTCCGCCGGGGATCTTTGAGATCCAATTCAAGTGGCAGTCAAAGGCGACCAAGTTTTACCGACCGTCGTATATCGGTCTCTATTTCTCCAACGACTGCCTTGAGCAAGGCCATTGGCTTGGCCTCGAACAGGCTCTTTGGCTCTTCAGCTACCCAACAGATCACCGAGGAGACTGCGAAGGAGTTATCTAACGAATTTTCAGGTGCTATGACGTTGAATAACACGTTTTCGACCGTTATATCAAATCCAAACTTTGCCAACCACCTTTTGCTACAGAAGTTGAACTTGCCAACGTCGCTGGTCATTGCTTCATTAGAGGCTGAAGCTGCCCCCAAGAATGAGGACGAGGCAATGGTTATAAAACTCGAGGGTCTAGTGACGAAGGCACATGCTGTGAATTTATTCGCCGATGTGAAATTCAGTCAGTTGATTCCTTCACCACCCTCGTCTGAAGGTGTAGAGGATGACGTATTCCACCAGAACGACGTGCTTCCGCCAAGAATCGTAAAGGCGATCAGTGAAGAAGGGGTAGTGTTATACGTTAAAACTCTTTCACTTTTGGCTAAGGGCATGACGCTTGCGAGTGAATGGTGGTACTCCAAAAATCATATAGGAGACCAAGTGCCCACAGAAGATGGCAGTGGGCAAAGCACCGATGTCGCTATCAGTGTAAGAGTGAACGAACTAGTTCAATGGATTCGAGAAAAGTTCAATGAAAGTTTGGAGAAAGCTGAGTTTATTAAACTTAGGCTACAAGAAGCAGACTCGCAAATCCAGAAAGAATATCTGGTGAGTCAGGGTTCGAACGTCGAAGACACCCAGACTGTCTCCAAGAGCTTGGAATCCACCAAGGTTGTGGCAGAAAAGTTGATCTTTGACCGGGCGTTGGAGATGTCCAGGAATGCCGCAGTTAGTGAACTTGTCAAGGAAGATTTGAAAGGATGTGAACTAGCCTACAGTACGGCGATCTGGATGTTGGAGGCATTGTTAGATGATGATGGAAACGATGTTCTAGATGATGACGACAGAGGAATGGTTGAGAAGTTCATCGTCAGCATCGGCAACAGATTGGGAGTATTAAAGAGAAAGTTGGAGTCGACAGAAGCATAGTTGTTTCACTATGGCAGGGCCATATCATAGCAGTGTATTTGCTCACAATTATTATGGGATTTTTGGTTTTTTGGGTTACGGAACTTGCATTCTTTTTCATAGAATCGAGCTAGTGTTTTTTATACACATTTTTTACATTGCACAAGCGTATTATTCTACAAGCACTTGAAAGGTTGTATGTACATGCACCACATTACTCGCGATTACTTTCCGCCTGTTGAAGTTGATGTTGCAACAAGCCCACCGCAACCGAATTCGATCTATAATGATTAGGTCGGAGGGCTCCACTTTCCTTAGTGGAAGTCTTGCTTTCAGTTTCTCTATCATTCTCATAGTGCACAGCATTTGGGAATGGGAAGCTTATGGGATCTTTCTTATAATGATTGTTGTACTGATTGTGGAAAATATTTTCTCTCAATCCTGCGGATCCAGCCGGCTTTGAGTCTCGTATGGTCGGTACTTCATCCGCAAGAGTTTTTGATTTTTGAGGCAACACGGGAGTACTCACTGGAAGTTGTCGGGTTGGACTCAAAGTCTTACCGCTGGTATTAGACATTACTGAGACGGTGGGTGCCATTTGCAGCAGACCAGCGCCCGAAATACTGGGCCTAGGAACGTTGGTCATAAGTCCAGCTGGTAGGTCTTCAAACTCTGGTAGATCAGTTTGAAATATAATGGGAGATTCTTGGTGATTTCCACCAGACTGGCCATAGGCAGGTAGTTTGGAATCATAAGATTTGGCTCTGTGGGCCAAGGAAAGAAACGGAGGTCTAACAGACGAACCCACCTTGGACGAGAACGCCAACGTCAAGTCTCCATCCTCATCGCTATCAGAACCGCTGGAACTGCCACTCGAGGAACTCGAAGAACTGCAAGTAGACGACGAAGTATGCGAAGCAAAGAGGGCTCTTGGAAGCGCCTTGGGAGCGATGGCATCATCGTTGATCTTGGGGAATCTGGTACTATCAGACATCAGTGTGTCCAAGTTGAACCTCAGGAACTTTTCATTTATGCCATCAACGTCTCTGTTCAAGATATCGGAATCAGAAAAGATAGCATCATCACCACGACCACTAACTGATAGACGTCGTCCATGTTTCTCGCTAAGTTGTTTGTACTTTCTCGAAACATAGTCGTCATTCAAACTGTCCAACGACGCCAAACTGTCGCTCAAAGGAAGTGAGATCACCGAGGACGGATCCCGATCATTGATGATATATGGATCGACAGTCAAGAGCAGGCCAGTAGTTCGCTTCAGCGAAGGAACCGGAATTGGGCTGGAAATGGAGGACTTCTCTCTTGTCGGTCTGGAGATGGTAGAACCGTGACGACTTCCAGACTGCGACGAACTCAAGTAGGCACTCGAGCGCCGTCTCTTGTCATCCTGAAGCTTGATATCCTTGAAAGCATCCATGGCAGACTGGTTTTTGAGGTAGACGTCGCCCACAGCGTTTCTCTTGGTTTCGATCTGAGACGCTTCTGTTCCCGTGGAAGAGTCTCTCCTTGAACGGGTGTCGGAATCAATGATATCGTGAATATGGTTACTTCCCTTTCTCGGCAAGTTCGTATTTGAAGAAGACGACGACATGATGTCTGCTATACCATTTACCTCGTTTGATAAACCAGATGGAAAATGAGGCGCCGAAGTATAGTCTGCATTGGAGATATTTCTGCCCATTTCCTGCGGTGGAGGGGTGGAAACATTGCAAGCTTCCGAAAGAATCACCGAATAATCATTTGAAGAAGATCGCAAACCTACCAGTGAGCCGTACTGAGAAGCAAGCTGAGAGGGCGATTCGTCGCTGGAGCTTTCTGTTCGGGACATTAGCTCGCCATTGAGATTGCCAGCTTTGATTGCAGCAGCCACACTTCTTCTGATCCGTGAACCCAACCCCACCACCGCATTATCCATATCGTCCTTCAGAATGTCTAAATTTTGCTCCAAGCTTGCAATTTGTTTTTCAAGATCATTGGATTCGGAGCCGGCATTCAAGTATAGCAATTCATGGAGCAGGTCCATATCGTCGGCCAAATCCATCAACACAAACGGATGCTGCTTGATCTCAGGGATATCGATTCTCGAGTCTTTGTTCTTGTCTAGCAATTTGGACAAGAGATCTTTAGCCAAATCGAACTCGAGTTCGCTAACTTCCACCCGAGAATTGAACGAATGCCGATCTGGAGGAAATTCGAGTGGCTGGTTTACAATTACCTGGAAAAGTTCATACTCGGAATCGGCATTGAACGGTACTTTGCCAAAGAGAAGACAGTAGAGGGTAACACCAAACGCCCAAATATCAATTTTGTGATCGATACGAGGAAGAACCTTCGACATTACGTCTTCATTTCTCAACATTTCCAACGAAGAAGCTGACACTGATTTGGAGCTGTTTGCCGACAGAAAGTTCGTCTGGCACAATTCCGGAGCGAAAAATGCTGGAGTTCCTGCCGTTTTAGCCAATTCAAGTTCATTAGGAGGGTCGTCGGGGCCACTCAAGAACAGGGCAAAAGAGACACCGAAATCGGAGATTTTCACCACATTATCTGAAGACACGAGCAAATTGGCAGGCTTGACATCACGGTGGACAATGCCAAGCATATGGAGGTATTCGAGTCCCAAGAGAACATCACGGAAAATCTTGCGCGACTGCTTGAAGGTGAGGTTGGGGGAAAATGTGTTGGAGAGAAGATCCAGATCTTCATCGTTGATGGTATAGGACAGAAGATTGCCGCGAGAACCACAGCAGGGAATTTCGTCGGAGGGCTCAGAAGGGCTGGGGGTGTCGAGTTTACGTTTCCACTTGATTTCGCCCTTTTCTAGGTACTCGAGCACCAAATATATTTTCTTGGAATTTTTGTCATCGAGCACCTCTCGGAGACTGACGATATGGCGGTGGTTGCACCGCTTCATGATGGCAATTTCCCGTCTTATTTTGGTGCTATATTCATTGGGGTGTACTTGGGGCTTTGAGAATCTTCTCATATGAAGCTGGGGCCTATCTTTGGAGTTACGATTGACGATTTTGATCGCTACCAATTCATTGTGCACTAGATCTCGCGCAAGTTTCACCTTGCCGTGTTCACCTTTTCCGATATCGTTGAGGATCTCGTATGTGTTGAGCACCCGGCGCTTGGTTATAGGGTCGTACTCGAGGAAAACCTGCCTTGTTTCTTTGGGGGGAGACGGCAACGTCGACGAGGGCCGCAGGTGTTTGCGACTAGCATGTCGAGAAGGAGCACGGGAAGAAGAGTGCGAGTCATTTGTGGACCCAATGTCGGTGGCAGAGCCCTCCCGGGACCTGGAAAGGGACCGCTGGAGAAGCCCGGCCACTTTTCCCAAGAGATTGTACCTTGAGCCCCGTTCGTCGAAAGGTTCATGTTCGTCGTCGTTGACATTATTCATGGTTTGCACGCCACATACGGGGCTTGCGGGCCCGGCACTGACCCCTATTCCAAGGGGAGGCGCCACGGCCGCCTGGGGGGTGCCGCCAGGATCTTTATTCGTCATGAAAGATGGAGTGGTGTGGTGAGGAAATATTTGTTGCGTTGGTGTAGCGGTGTTCTGCGGAGGTGGGGAAGAAACAAGAGTGAGAAAGGAAGAGAGTGAGAAAAGGGAGAGAAGGAGGAAAGAAAAGAAGGAGAGAAGGAGAGAGGAGAAAAAGAAGGAGAAAACGAAAGGTTGAGTATGGAGCATCAGCTGTGTATGTATCTAGTCTACGGCTATTATGTAGCATCAGGATGTCTGGTTTAATTAGCAAAGCTGTATCTAAGCAGACCAGCAAGTAGCAAGTAGCAAGTTGCAAAGTGCAAGCAGCAAGTGTATGTTGCGGGATGTAAGCAGACATGCTCGAATTGAGCTTATTTTTCACCTTTTTCCACCTTTTTCCACTTCGTTTCACTCATTTTTTCTCCTCCTTCTTCGCCTTCGCTCTCATCGCCTGGAGCCAATTGGTCAACCCCTCGCCCCTGTACTCAATGCCAAACGCCTGGGCAAGAAGCATGCCTGTGCCGTCGTTCTGGTCGAGCTGGTCGCTAAACTTGGTCAAAGACTGACGGAAAAATGACGACGTAACCACCTCCATGACATTCTGTGCGGTGGGTGCGGTGCCGTCTGGAAGATGAGGACCAAACACCTGCTCAATGGCTTCAGGACTCATGTTCTGTACAAGCCGCGACACGTTCTCCGGCAGAAGCACGTCGCCAAGTTGCGACACATGCCCGGAAAAGCTAGAGGTGCTAGGTCAGTAGATGGGGTGTTGCTGGTCTATGTATATACTTACGAATCCTGAGCCACTGGGGCGTTTGCGGAACTTTGTGGAGCCGGCTCGGCCGGTGCCGGCTCGGCCGCCTCGTCGTCGTCGTCTCCCACCGCTATCAACTCGTTGATCTTGCGGATTATTTCGTTATCTTTGGCGGTGAACGAGTTCAATTGCTCGTCGTCTCCCACGTCCTGGAACCAGTACAAGTTCTTGGCGCCCGAACTGAGAAACGTGAGCGCCACCACCCGCCCCGTGGTACACGATTTGACCGGTTTGAAGCTGACATCGCCGGGAATGATGAGTAATTCGTCTCGTTCGCCCGTGGACGATTTGGGGGTCCAGGTGAAGTCGTAGAAGCCTTCGTCGTCAGAATTGACCTTGATGGAGATCACGCCCTTGTGCGGCAACGGCGTGCACTTGTGGGTGGTTTCGTCGTACTGGACCTTGCCAGCGTTGAATTTGACAAGGGCCATGGTTAAACTGCACAAATTGAAATTTGCCGCGACTATCACCAACTTCCGTTCCTGCACCCACTCTCCACCCACCACCACCACCTGTACCACCCACCATATTCCATGGAATTCCCCCCTAAAGACGTATCCGACGTCGTGCGCCGCATCGCAGCGCTCTTGCGGGCCCGGGGCCTGACTTTGGCCGTGTCCGAGGCCGCCTGTGGTGGTCTTTTATCGGCCTACTTGGTGTCGGTTCCTGGCGCCTCCGATTTCTATATTGGCGGAAAACTGTTGTATTCGCTTAAACAACGATTGAGGCTCAGCGGCTGGCTGGACCAAGAAATCCAGTCGTACGTGGGCCCGTCCGAGCTGGTGGCGTTGAAATTGGCTCGGACCACTCGCTACGAGTTGGGTCTGACATATGTGTTGTCTGAGACCGGCTACGCGGGGCCGTCCACGGACCTTCATTTGGGTGCGCCGGCGGGCGCTGATGCCGTGGGGACGGTGTTTTTGGGAATAAGTGGCCCCAATGGCGAAATCAGCACCGTTTGTCGCACGGGCCAGAGCGACCGGTCGAGCAATATGATTGAGTTTGCTCGGCACGGGCTTGAGTTTTTGCTCGAGCAGTTGGAGCGAGAGGGGAGGCAGAAGGAGGAATGAGGAAATGAAGAAGGAATTGAGTGAAAAGAGAGAAAGAGGAGAGTATGAGCGAGTGAAAATGAGTGAAAATTAGTGAAAGTTAGTGAAAAATGAGAAAAATTAGTGAAAATTGAGAAATCGAGTGAAACTTTTTGCAAATTGAGCTTTTCTCTTCACCTTTCGCCCTCGCTTTTCTTCCTTTCCTCCTTTTTTCCTCCTTTTTCTTCTTTCTTCTCTTCTCCAGCTTGACTACACCACGGCTTAGCTCTCAATCAAGAAGTCACCAAACCATCCCAAAACCTCATATAACACAACTGCAACAGCACAAGAAAGCATAGTATCAGGACCATCCACAACTGTAATACCTTAGTCGTTCTATCACTTTCCTCTGTCTTGTCTCTGTCTCTGTCTCTTTCCTGCACACACCGCAACACGTCGAATGTTTGTGATCTCTACACGAGGCGCAAACAACACTATCTCAGTTATGACTACAGGTAAGTTTCCCGGCACTTTCGAGTTCCCAAAACGCTCCAGCACACTCTGTGGCCTGCCACAAACATCCATACCCATTTTCAACCTGGGATGGTATCTCTAAGTTCATCTACTAACTCAGTGGCTCCGTTGGAGGATTTAAAGATCATAAGAAAGAAGCTCAATGGATACGTTGGTTTCGCCAACCTTCCCAAGCAGTGGCACAGAAAGTCTGTGCGCCGTGGGTTCAACTTGAACGTGATGGTGGTTGGAGAACCGGGATTGGGTAAAGCCACCTTGATTAACACCCTCTTCAACAAACCAATTTTGACGAAAAATGTCGAGGACGAGGAAAGAGAAGAAGCCCCAGCGGTGACGGTGCAACTGACGCAAGCAGAGATTGAAGAAGACGGCATCAAGTTGCGTTTGAACGTGGTGACGGCTCCAGGATTCGGGGCTCTCACCAACAACGCCGATTCGTGGAAACCTATTGCCGATGAAATTAACACCCGATTCGACACCTACTTGGAATCTGAGAGCAGGCTCAGCCGGTCCACCATCGAGGATCCTCGGATCCACGCTCTTCTCTACTTTATTGAACCCAGTGGCCACTCGTTGAGAGCTTTGGACATCGCGTTCATGAAGCAGGTACACGACAAGGTCAATTTGATCCCTGTGATCGCCAAGGCCGACACTCTTACCGACGACGAAATCGTTGACTTCAAGAGAAGAATCTTGGACGATATCAAGTACCAGGGTATCAGCGTGTTTAGACCGCTGGTTCACGAGACCGACGACGAAGATGCCGCGGTGTTGAACAATAACGTTCTCTCCAAGCTCCCGTTTGCCGTGGTGGGATCGACCAACTACGTCCAGTCGGCCGATGGTCGTTCAGTGCGTGGGAGAAGCTACCCGTGGGGAATAATCGAGGTGGAGAATGAAAACCACAACGACTTTGTGCGGTTGCGCGAGTTGTTGATCCGGAATTACATGGAAGAGTTGAAGGAGAACACCAACGATGTTCTTTACGAAAACTACCGTAGTGCCAAGTTGTTACGTATGGGCATTGAGCAGGACGAATCTGTGTTCAAAGAGTTTGACCCATTGGCCAAGCAGGAAGAGGAAAAAGCCCTTCACGAGGCCAAGCTTGCCAAGATGGAGCAGGAAATGAAGGCGGTGTTCCAGCAAAAGGTCAGCGAAAAGGAAAAGAAATTACAGCGGTCGGAAGCCGACTTGTTCTCGCGCCATAAAGAAATGAAGGACAAGTTGAGCAAGCAGATAAAGCTATTGGAAGATAAGAAGGCGCAGTTGGAGAAGCAAAAGCTGTTGCCACAGGATCCCCCTGCCCCGGCGCCACAAAAGAGTCGTAAGGGCTTCTTGCGTTAGAATTGATGAAATATACACTTGAAAACCCGTGGTTGGTTCGTTATTGTTTCCCGTTTCAGGTGCCGCGCCAACCTTCGGTGCAGCAGCGACGTCACGATACACTTGTAGTTAGAAAAACACCACCTTCAGTAGAACAAGTGTGTTCCATCCTCTATCAAACCGCAGTCCACACTAGCCCAATTTAGCCATTCTACGTTCAATTGCAACCAAAACCCGATACTTGGTGCTTCACTTGCGTTCCCTGGCTCGTGACAGCAACGCAACCGAAGATTCCAATTTCGCACACGATTTTTCGCCAGCGAAAATCACAACTCACCCTATCCACCACCACAATGACTGAACCTGTTACCCCGAAACCAAGCGAAAAGAAACCCGTCAAACAACACGACTTGATGGAGACAGTGCAGGTGAGTATCCCACAAGTTTTCTGGACCGTCAATGGCACTTTTACTCAGTTCCACTCGAGACCCCTGACGGTTCCCCCGGTGTAATTTTTCCCGTTTCCCCATACTAACTCAGACGCTCCAGTTTGCCTGGTTCGTGGGACACCTTGTCACGCTTATCTCGGTGATTTTCTACTCTCTTACGTTTATTCGTATCGGCCATCGCACCCAGTTTTTCTGGTTCTACTTGGCCACTTTGGGCATCATTGAATCGTTCGGCATTCTTATTTTCCAATTGGTGTCGAAGAAGAGTCTCCAAGTGTCTGGCTTGTTGAAGGACGACAACACGCAATACTTTTTGTTGGGATGTTTCTTCCTTCTTCTCAGACCCCACATCATGTTGCCTCTTCTTCCGTTTGGATTGTTTTCCGCCTTCCACGTGTTGGCCTACACAAAGGGCCACTTGCTCCCTGTGTTTGGCTTGGCCGACAGCCCAATCGCTACCCAAGTGGGCCACTTTGTGAACAACAATAATACCAAATCCATCCAAGTTGCCAGTCTTCTCGAGATTATTTCTTGGGTGTGGCTCCTTGTGCGTGTGATCACGTTCAGAAAGAGATCCTTGACACCTTTCCTCGTGTACTCGTTGTTCCTCAAACTCAGATTCGAGAAGTCTGTGTTCACCAGAAATCACGTTAAGCGGTTGGAACTCCGCATCGAGTCTGCTGTGAACAACGCCAACAACCCCACTGTCAAGAACATTTGGATCCAGTTCAAGGACGTGGCCAGAAGAATTGGTGCCATTAAGCTTGTCAACGACTATTCGAAGGAGAAGCTGACTTAGATATACGATGTTTTATTGAAGGTGTAGGAAGCGTAGAACCGGCATATACTCTGACCTGCATATAACTGGACGGCCCCTGGCGCAATCGCCGCTGTCAAATGATGTAACGGTCACGTGCACATGACATCACCGGGCGTGGTTCTATCGGCTTCCACCCGCTTCTATGCACCACATTTAGTTGCAAAAATGCCTGGAAATCCATCGAACCCGATGGAATATTGCCCCATGCATCGACGACGTATCCCGCTATAAATTAGCACCACCGCCCCGCATACAATTTTTCATCTACCAAATTTCCTTTAATAATGTCTAAAGCTGTTGGTATTGATTTGGGTACTACCTACTCCTGTGTAGCCCACTTTGCTAACGATCGTGTTGAAATTATTGCCAATGACCAAGGTAACAGAACTACTCCTTCGTTCGTTGCTTTCACCGATTCGGAAAGATTGATTGGTGACGCTGCCAAGAATCAAGCTGCCATGAACCCAGCCAACACTGTGTTTGATGCTAAGCGTTTGATTGGTAGAAAGTTTGACGACCCAGAAGTTCAAGGTGACGCCAAGCACTTTCCTTTCAAAGTCATTGACAAGAACGGAAAGCCAAACATCCAGGTGGAGTTCAAAGGTGAGACCAAGGTGTTCACCCCAGAAGAAATCTCTTCTATGATCTTGACCAAGATGAAGGAGACCGCTGAGGGATTCTTGGGTACTAAGGTTAACGATGCCGTCGTTACCGTCCCAGCTTACTTCAACGACTCTCAAAGACAAGCCACCAAGGATGCCGGTTTGATTGCTGGTTTGAACGTGATGAGAATCATTAACGAGCCAACTGCTGCTGCCATTGCTTACGGTTTGGACAAGAAGGATGCTCAAGAAAAGAATGTGTTGATTTTCGACTTGGGTGGAGGTACCTTCGATGTGTCTTTGTTGTCCATCGAAGATGGTATCTTTGAAGTCAAGTCCACCGCTGGTGACACTCACTTGGGTGGTGAAGATTTCGACAACAGATTGGTCAACCACTTTGTCAACGAGTTCAAGAGAAAGAACAAGAAGGACTTGTCCACCAACCAAAGAGCATTGAGAAGATTGAGAACTGCCTGTGAAAGAGCCAAGAGAACCTTGTCTTCTTCTGCTCAAACTTCGGTCGAAATCGACTCTTTGTTCGAAGGTATCGACTTCTACACTTCTCTTACCAGAGCTAGATTCGAAGAGTTGTGTCAAGACTTGTTCAGATCTACCTTGGACCCAGTCGAAAAGGTGTTGCGTGATGCCAAGGTTGACAAGTCTCAAGTCCACGAGATTGTCCTCGTTGGTGGTTCCACCAGAATTCCAAAGGTCCAAAAGTTGGTGTCTGACTTCTTCAACGGTAAGGAGCCAAATAAGTCCATCAACCCAGATGAGGCTGTTGCTTACGGTGCTGCTGTGCAAGCCGCCATCTTGTCTGGTGACACTTCTTCTAAGACTCAAGACTTGTTGTTGTTGGATGTTGCTCCATTGTCTATGGGTATTGAGACCGCTGGTGGTATCATGACCAAGTTGATCCCAAGAAACTCCACCATTCCAACCAAGAAGTCTGAGACTTTCTCCACCTATGCTGACAACCAACCAGGTGTGTTGATTCAAGTTTACGAAGGTGAGAGAGCCAAGACCAAGGACAACAACTTGTTGGGTAAGTTTGAATTGTCTGGTATCCCTCCAGCACCAAGAGGTGTTCCTCAAATCGAGGTTACCTTTGACATCGATGCCAATGGTATCTTGAATGTCAGTGCCTTGGAGAAGGGTACTGGTAAGACTCAAAAGATTACCATCACCAACGACAAGGGTAGATTGTCTAAGGAGGACATCGAGAGAATGGTCAACGAGGCTGAAAAGTACAAGGAAGAGGATGAGAAGGAGGCCGCTAGAGTCCAAGCCAAGAACGGTTTGGAATCTTACGCTTACTCCTTGAAGTCTACCTTGGGCGAGGACCAATTCAAGGAGAAGTTGGATGCTTCTGAAATTGAAGAGGTTACCAAGGCTGCCGAGGAGACTATTACCTGGTTAGACGACAACCAAACTGCCACTGAGGAGGAGTTCACTGACAAGCAAAAGGAATTGGAAGGTAAGGCCAACCCAATCATGTCTAAGGCTTACCAAGCCGGTGCTGCTCCAGCTGGTGGTGCTCCAGGTGGCTTCCCAGGTGGAGCTCCTGGCGCTGCCCCAGGTCCATCCAACGACGGACCAACTGTGGAGGAGGTTGACTAAATAATAGAGTAATGTATTAGGAAAATAAGTAAAGTTTAGTGACATGTAGACAGTGAAATTCGGGGCGCAAGCAAGGCTTGGCTCCGAGTCGAAAATATGCGCCCCGCATATCGCCTGGCACCCCTATGCGTTGCGTATGTTGCTAGGGTCTTTGTCGGTCTCGTGATTGGCCGTGTGCGTCCCTTCGTCCGCCTTGTCTTCCCGGAGTTGGTCGCACTTAAGACCGAAACCTGGGGAACTGCGATCCAACGAGGAGGGTGTAGAAGGGAGGGGAACAGTATATAAAGACAAGTGGACTATGTTGTAGTTTGTTTTAGCGATGTAGACTAAAAATACCAAGTTTCGACGATTTTTAAAAGCAAACTTCCAATTGGTCCGAGTTCAAGTGTCGAGCGTGCTCCGGCGGTTGACCGGAGTATGAGAGGCTAAGGTTTGAGCATAACGCCGGGCCACGTATAAAAGCCACCGAGAATCTGGGGTTGGCTTCAACCCCTTGGACGTAATTGGCCATTATTTATTAGCTGGTACCTCAGATAACCTGATCTATACGAGCGTACGAGTGAGTCATATTTATTCACCTACAATTACAGAAAAAGTTGAGAGACAACCGCGTTCGGTGACTCAACTACAATAGTCAATTGGTCCTAATCAACCCATTGGCAGCACCCAGGCTTGCAAAAAGCATCAAAACACCGTCTTATCTGTTGGCACCTAGTTTTGGGCTTTACCCAACAGTGCGAATTTGGTGAAAAATTTCAACCCCAGACTTTGCAAGATCCGTTTTAAACCGACACAATTTGTCATGACCCAGCAACATTCGGTAGTCCACGAGGCCAACACTTCGCTGTTGCGTGCCATTCCCGAAGAATTTTTCGCAAAACAGCCAAGAAAGGGCCATGTCGAGTCCATTGAACAATACCACCAATTGTACAAGAAATCTATCGAGGACCCCCAGGGGTTTTTCGGCCCATTGGCAAAGGAATTGCTCTCATGGGACCGTGAGTTCACCCATGTCAAGTCGGGATCTCTCCACCACGGCGATGCCGCTTGGTTTTTGAACGGTCAATTGAACGCATCGTACAACTGTGTTGATAGACATGCGTTAGCCACTCCCGACAAGATTGCCATTATGTACGAAGCCGACGAGGAAAAGGACAGTTACACTCTCACCTACGCTGAGCTTTTGAGAGAAGTCTCCAAGGTTGCGGGAGTATTGACCTCTTGGGGCATCAAGAAAGGTGACACTGTAGCCATATACCTCCCCATGAACCCACAAGCCATCATTGCCATGTTGGCGGTGGCTCGTATTGGTGCCATCCACTCGGTTATCTTTGCTGGATTCTCGCTGGGATCAATTAAAGACCGTGTGAACGACGCTGCTTGCAAGGCACTTCTCACCTGCGATGAGGGCAGAAGAGGAGGACGTCCTGTGAACATTAAAAAGTTGTGTGACGATGCTCTCGAACAGTGTCCTACCGTGGAGAAGGTGTTGGTGTTCAAGCGGACTGGTGCTGATGTCGCCATGAAGAAGGGTCGTGATTTCTACTGGGACGAAGAAACCGCCAACTTTCCCGGCTACACTCCTCCAGTGCCTGTCAATTCCGAGGACCCACTTTTCTTGTTGTACACTTCTGGTTCCACGGGAACTCCAAAGGGAGTGTTGCACACCACCGGGGGTTACTTGCTTGGCGCTGCGTTGACCACCAAGTATGTGTTTGACATTCATCCCGAAGACATCTTGTTCACCGCCGGAGATGTGGGGTGGATTACTGGCCACACCTATGCGTTGTACGGGCCTCTCGCGTTGGGTGTGTCTACAATTGTGTTCGAAGGCACCCCAGCATACCCCGACTACGGCAGATTATGGCAGATTGTCGACAAGCACAAGGCTACTCATTTCTACGTTGCGCCCACTGCGTTGAGATTGTTGAGAAAAGCCGGCGAAGAAGAGCTTGCCAAGTACGACTTGTCGACTTTGAGAACCTTGGGGTCGGTGGGAGAGCCCATTTCGCCTGATATCTGGGAATGGTACCACGAAAAAGTGGGCCGTGGAAAGTGTCACATTTCCGATACCTACTGGCAGACCGAGAGTGGTTCTCACTTTATTGCCCCATTTGCTGGAATCACCCGCAACAAGCCCGGTTCCGCTTCGCTCCCCTTCTTCGGCGTGCAAACCTGTCTTATCGACCCGGTTTCGGGCCAGGAAATTACTGGAAACGACGTCGAAGGAGTGTTGGCTATCAAAGATACCTGGCCATCGATGGCTCGTTCGGTGTGGAAAAACCACACCAAGTACATGGACACCTACCTCAAGCCGTACCCTGGCTACTACTTTACCGGTGACGGAGCCGCTCGTGACCACGATGGTTACTACTGGATCCGTGGTCGTGTAGACGATGTGGTCAATGTCTCTGGACACAGATTATCGACCGCCGAAATCGAAGCCGCCCTCATTGAGCACCACGGAGTGTCTGAGGCTGCTGTGGTGGGTATCAACGACGACTTGACCGGCCAGGCCGTGGTGGCGTACGTTGCACTTAAAGATGAAGCGGGCGACGCCAATGGAGACGAATTGAGAAGGGCGCTTGTGCTCCAGGTGCGGAAGGAAATCGGACCGTTTGCCGCTCCCAAGTCTGTCATTATCGTTGCCGACCTTCCCAAGACTCGTTCGGGCAAGATCATGAGACGTATTTTGAGAAAAATCTCCAGCAACGAAGCCGATCAATTGGGAGATATCTCCACCTTGGCCAACCCACAGTCGGTGGAGGGCATCATCAAGGAGTTTTCGTTGCAGTTTGGAAAGAAATAGTAATGCAGAAATAGCACCGACGGCACGTTAGGCGACAAGCGCTGCTCCACGTTTCTTATTATCTACGTTTCTAATTATTTTATTTTTATTTTTTCTCGTCTCTTCGCTCTTCGCTCTTCGCTCATTTCATCTCGCGCTCATCGCATGTGGGGTCCCATACTCCCGTTTTTCGTGGTCAAAACGATCCAATTGACCCTCGTGTGGTTGTGTCCCGTGCGCTTCGACACCTCGTCAGACGTCATCTTGGCCAAATACGTGGCGGACCACGCTCAATTTGTCGCGGCATGGCCGTCGCCGGTGCGTCCGCTTGTCAACGGTTTCGTCAATTGTGTGCTAAAAAAACTTGTTACCTGGGACATAGTGTACTTCTCCGACCTCTTTGTCCACGACCTCGAGTATGAGCACTTGTTTGTGTTCTGTCCGCTCTGGTGGAGATGGGTCAAGTATATGCCTCCCGCATCCACCAACTTTTACACCAAACTACTTGCGTCGGTCGTTTACGCCAATGGGTTCCACTTGGCTGCTTGTATCTCCATGTACTACTTGGCCGAAGCCACGTTTGGCAAAATCAGTATGTTTCGTCTGCGTGCAAAATCCATCGCATTGGCATCGTCGCTAGCCTACGTCATTTCTCCAGCGGGCATTTTTTTGACGGCACCGTACTCAGAGAGCTTCTGCAACGTGCTAGTGGTCACCGGGCTCTGGTTCAGAGAGGCTGCGCTCGGAAAAGCCCCCGTTTTGTCCTCGTTCAAAAGTTCAGGCTCGGTGATCTTGTACCTACTTTCGGGCCTGCTTATTGCGGTTTCCTTCGGGGTTCGAGCCAACAGTGTGCTCTTTGGCTTGTTCTACCTCTACGACCTACAAAACGCTTGGCAAAACCGCCTCGTAACCGATACTATCTTGACAATTGCTGCTGGTGGACAGCTCGCAGTAGCCATCGCAATCTCGGTTTGGTACCCATACTCCGTTTTCTGTCCGGCCCGAGGCGAATGGTGCAACTCGTGGTTCCCGTCGCTCTTTTCGTACGCCCAGTCAAAGTACTGGGGCAATGGGTTTCTTGCGTACTGGACTCCCAACAATATACCCAATTTTGCATTCGCAGCACCGACATTTGTTCTTGCCTTCTGGGCCTCGAGGTACTTTTTGCTCGACTATCCGTCCAACCGGCTTCTCCCGCATGTAGCCACCACCGGGGCTCTCTGTATGGGAGCACTATTGTTCTGGCATGTCCAAATTATCACCCGGATCGCATCGGTGTTACCGCTTCCATACTTGTACATTGGGTGCTTGGCCACGTCGCCATCGCAGATTCAAAACCAGTGGGCCAAATACATCACTGTGTTTGCCTTGCTGTGGATGTTTGTCCAAACCGGCCTTTTCGCTGGGTTTCTTCCTCCAGCTTAGGCGTGGTGATTGCCGCACCCGTTTTCCTAATCGGGACATGGTTTCCTTCGACTTTTGATATAAAGTGGCCCCAATCACCACAATGATCTACAATGAACCACACCAATTCAGGGGTGCTCCGCACTGCGTTTCAAGACCTCGACCTGGGCACATGGGCGCGCCCGCTCAGTCATGGGTGTGGGTTGATTCTTATCTTGGCGATATTTGCAATCAAGTACTCACAGAAAAAGCCGAAAAAATTGGTGGTGAAAAGGGACATAAATGCCAACCGAAAGTACGGCCACTGGACTCCCGACCTCAGCTTCAAGACCCCGACGCCGCCTCCGTTCCCCAACTGGGACATAAACACCACCAGGCCACAACCGTACCGGGCTTTTAGGCACAAGTACAGTATCACCATGGCCATTCGCAATATGGATTTCCACCAGTGGATCGAACTTGATAACGAATGGCTCAAGTTCCACAACCACAAGTTGGAGAGAACGAGGGAGAAGAAGGAGGAGTTGTGTGTCACCAGTCCAGAAGCTCGTGACGCTGCATTTGAGTTGTTGGACGAATTATGGAACTATCTTCCCCACAGATATCCCACTTTATTCAAGCAAACTTCCGATGGTTTGGACAATTTGGTGACGGGCGAGTCGTGGAGCTTCAGAAACGGCACCCAGGAGGATCCCATGTACATTGTGGCCATGCTTTTACAGGACGATGTTGCGATTATGATCGAGCAGGAAGACGGCCAGTATGTGTTGAAAGGAGGAGCAATTATGTTGGCTGGGTTCTGGAGACTCAAAGACAAGTACAATCTCCCATTGAGCGCCATCCATACCACGGGAGATGTGCCCAAGTACAAGGAAAAATTGCAAACTGGAATGGAAAAGTTCTTTATTCGACAAACCTGCGATAAGCCGGTGGTCCGCAACAATTATTTCATTCAAACCGATGGAAATTTGCCATGGTCCGAGTCGATTGGCGACGAAGATAAAGACGTGGTTGGCTGGTACACCGCTGAACCTGCAAAGGACATCAATCAATTGTACTTTCGTAGTGAGAGACAAAGTTTGAGAAGATTGCCAAAGACCGGTGCGACAATTTTCACCATCAGAACTTACTTTTTGCCCATCACCGAGCTTGCCCAAGAACCATATGTTCCCAGAAGACTCTTGAATGGCATCAGAAGTTGGATCCCTGAGGTCCAGGACTATAGAGGATACACCAAGTTCAAGGATGTGGTGGAGCCATACTTGGAGAAAATGGCCGATGAGCAGGAGGCCAAGGGCTACACTGTGGAGACGGAGCCGGAGGTGTATCCATACTAGGAGAGGGGAGGAAGAGGAAAGACATTAAGTAGGCATATCAATGAATGATAAAGAACAATGTAACAATGCTAGTGATTTCATTCTTCCTTTTGACTGTGATTTTTTGGTATTCTCGCTCCTGTTTTTAATTCTTTCTCCGTTTCTACACTCACACTCATTATTATCATGAATTGCGCTCTGCGCCTAATATACATAACTATGATCTCTCACCTCTCAATCTTCTGGCCAACTGGATGTCCTTCTTTTGGATGGTCACTCTCTTGGCGTGGATAGCACACAAGTTGGTGTCTTCAAACAACGAAACCAAGTAAGCTTCGACGGATTCTTGCAAAGCACCAATAGCAGAAGATTGGAATCTCAAGTCGGTCTTAAAGTCTTGGGCAATTTCTCTAACCAATCTTTGGAATGGCAACTTTCTGATCAAAAGTTCAGTGGATTTTTGGAATCTTCTGATTTCTCTCAAAGCGACGGTACCAGGCTTATATCTGTGAGGCTTCTTGACACCTCCAGTAGATGGGGCAGATTTTCTGGCAGCCTTAGAAGCCAATTGCTTTCTTGGGGCCTTACCACCAGTGGACTTTCTTGCTGTTTGTTTGGTTCTAGCCATGATAAACTTGGTTTGATAGTGGGAACCCAATGGGGATCCACTTGTTTTATACTGCGGTTTGTGTTGTTGCAGACCGGTGCGGCGCCATGTGCGGCCGGTCACGAGGCCGGAAGTTGCAACCACGGGAAGCGCGTGGGTGCGATGCTGTGATTTACCCACATCCGTGGCACATTGCAGCACCGCAACCAACGACTTTCCGCGGGGTGAACAGAAAACATCCCAACACCACCCCTGCCAATAGTGCGCGGCAGGACTCAAAAAGCTGCACAATACCGGTACTGCGACTGCGCGGTAATCTGGGGCCAGACAGTGCGCGGGTATTTCGCAACGAAAAGTTAGGGCAGTTTCGGGGGCGAAAAAGTTGCGGTATTAAAACGGGAGGAATTCGCACCTAAAATTTTATACACATTTTACAACTATGTCTGGTAGAGGAAAAGGCGGAAAAGGATTAGGAAAAGGAGGCGCTAAGCGTCACAGAAAGATCTTGAGAGATAACATTCAAGGTATCACCAAGCCAGCTATCAGAAGATTGGCTAGAAGAGGTGGTGTTAAGCGTATTTCTGCTTTGATTTACGAGGAAGTCAGAGGAGTTCTTAAGACTTTCTTGGAAAACGTCATCAGAGATGCTGTTACTTATACTGAGCACGCCAAGAGAAAGACCGTTACTTCTTTGGATGTTGTTTACGCTTTGAAGAGACAAGGTAGAACCTTGTACGGTTTCGGTGGTTAGTTATGGGTTATGATTGTATTTAATACATAATGAAGGTCTAATGTTATGGAATTCTATCTTTATCTGTATAGTCATTCATTGTTCTATGGTATCTTTGTCTTATTCATCTATGGTCTATTCTTTGTTCTATGGTATCATTTTGTCTATGGTTTCTGTCTATCTCTATGCCTCTATGCTTCCTGGTCCATAAAAAACCTTGGCTTTTTGTTCCTCGGTCAAGCCCTTGACAATCACATGGATGTGGCTGATCAGTTTGACCGATTGCAATGCTTCCCAATTGCGGAACCAACAAATATTACTTGGGTCGATTCCGAGACCTTCCACAAATGTTCTCCTGACATATGCATCAATTTCTTGTCTAGTTTTTGGAGAAATATCTCCGTACGGCGAATGGGGGTCGTTCTGGATTCGAGTCTTCAGCCAAACACATAAATGGCTTACATCTGATGGGAAATAATAAGGAAAGTGGTTGGGTAATATTTTCACATCGGATTCATCTCCGAATAATTTGTCACTAGCAGCAACGATTTTGATTTCATGGTCCTCGAGTTGGTTTATTTGGTCGACTGGGATGGAGTTATTGAGTTTAGGGTCGTACCAATGAAGTTGGTTGACCAATAAAAACTTGAATACAGAAGTTTTTGCATCTTTCAATGCTGCTTTGAAACTGTGATAAGATTCGGTTTGCGCTGCCGATCTAGCAAACTTTTCAAGCTGGTTGTTTTTCACGATCGCCACGATCTCTTCCCATGTATATGGTTCGTCTTTGATTTTTGAAGGAGGCATTCCTGGAGATTGCACCACTTTGAGTGAGAATGTAAGATTAGATTTTGTAGCGATCATACTGCACGTGGGAAATGTCAGCAAAAATCAGGAAGAATAAAGAAGACGGAAGAATGGAGTAGTTAATAAAAAGACTTTGACGGATTCGAGTGCATTATATCAATGCACGGAAACTTAATGCAAAGACCCATCGGGCACTAGCATACCCGAAAGTATCGATGTAACATGCGGTTACATCGGCTACATCGGTTATGTAATGGATTTGGTAATAGATAAGACATTTCTTCAACAAACCCGGGACGATAGAGTGCCAATCTGCAACCGTGCGGTTGTCATAGGGCAATATGAGTAATATGTGCGCAGCAGGTGGATAAGCAAAGTTGAATGACCAGCACGTGAGCAATTGAGCACACACCATACAGCAAGGAGCGTGAGGTGATGTCCCCTGCATACACCCATACAGCTGATATCGGATTGCGTCGCACCGTCTTCCTATGGTGCACAAATTGGTGATACTAAGACACGGCGAGTCGCAATGGAACCACGAGAACAAGTTCTGTGGCTGGATCGATATCCCGTTGTCGCAGAAAGGTGAACAAGAAGCCCGGTTTGCCGGGCAATTGATCAAGAAAGAAGGCATCAAACCAACGATAATGTACACTTCAAAGTTGAGCCGGCTGATCAAAACTGGCCATATCATCTTGGAGGAGTTGGACCGGTTGTGGGTCGACACCATCAAGACGTGGCGTCTCAATGAGCGGCATTACGGCGCCTATCAAGGAGAGGACAAAACTGAAATCTACAAGCAATTGGGTCCGGAAAAGTACCAATATGTTCGTCGCAATTTCAAGGCCGTTCCCCCCTTGGCCCCGAAAGACTCACCCAATGACGGCGCCTTGGACGAAAGGTACGACAACATAGACATAGACAAGCATAGTCTTCCGCGCGGCGAGTCTCTCGAGTTGGTGATGGAAAGACTCATCCCGTACTTCAACCGGGAGATTATACGTCACGAGCTTCTAGAACACGATCGAACAGTTCTCATAGTCACACATGGCTCCATTGTGCGGAGCTTGATTAAATATTTGAGCAATGTCAGTGATGAGGATATCTCCAAAATCAATGTTCCTACAGGAGTTCCGTTGGTATTTGAGTTGGATAATGATGGGAACTTGACGAGGGACTACTACTACTTGGACCCGGAATTGGCCAAAAAGGGGATAGAAAAGGTGAAGAATGAGGGACAGGCATAGACTCCTAAGTCTTACGCTGTGCGCTCTTACGAGGCTGCGGCCGATAGCCGCGTCACGTGCCGCAGATGTGTTTACGATGCATGCCAGAAACTTCGACGCTTACAAACGGGCTTCGGCGGAAATAGCACGGAGATACGCCTGTGATTAGACGGAGAAATAAACTGGTGCTGATAGTTGCAATGGTAGCTTATAGATCGGACTAGCATCGCATGACCAGAACATGACGATACTGCGTAGACTCTCATCGGATTTCCATCCATCTCCTATTCCGCTTGCTCCGACGTTTTTCCGATCGTCACATCCACAAATCGGCACACCCAAACACCATGTCCAATTTTAGTTTATAAGCAGCAGCCGTTGCCACCCTCAAATTTAACTCAGTTTTTTGACGGTTTTACTCCTAAATCGTTTTAATTTTTCTTGCTATCAATATTTTGCCGCCCCCCAAACCCACACCTATTGACAATAATCAAGCAAATTCCAATATGTCGTCGGTGGCAGTATTACCTCCATTGAAGAGAACCCTCACA
Organism: Meyerozyma carpophila; assembly: GCA_030573695.1. Lineage (NCBI taxonomy): Eukaryota > Fungi > Ascomycota > Pichiomycetes > Serinales > Debaryomycetaceae > Meyerozyma > Meyerozyma carpophila. Next base: position 166,097 of record JAJMDS010000007.1, on the reverse strand, counting down.
GATCTCATGGATGAGGAATTCTACCAGGCGCCTTCTAGCCCCGGGTCCGTGCGTGCCGAATCGCCCGGCCCAGCCCCTGGATCTCCTCAGCAAAACTTGTCCAATTTACTCAACATTCCCGACTCATTTCTTGAGCAATATACTCGCATGGTTAAGCCAAACGCCACCACATCACAGGTAAATTTGGTTGGTGGAGTGTCCAACATCAACATAAATTCCCCATACACATCAAACCCCGCATCGTTCTCCGAATTTGGCCTGGTCAACCCGTTTACAGACTATGCTGACCCTGACTCCTTGACCAACCAACGGTTTGTTCAACCACAGCAACTCTCCAGATTTCCTGCCCGGAGCTCTCGCATAACTACATTAGAGTCTCAAGGAGGGGATTCCAGCCAGAAGATGAAAGATGAGTACTTGTTCAATACCAGCATAGAACCTTCTCTCATCAATGCCACTGGTGATGACTACTTGTTTTCTGACTCATCCTTGTTCGTTCCACAATCCACCGAAATTAATAATCAACGTATACCTGGGTTTGAGAACGATTACATTGTCGAGTTTGATGAAGAGGTGGAAGACGATGTGTCTGACGATGAAGATGACAGCTACTTTCATGATCAAGAGGATGAATTCGAGATGGATATGGATGTGGATAATTATTTCAAACAAGCTCAAGGAGATCAGTTTAGAGATGACACAATGATGGGTGGCTTCTTGGACAATACGTTTGTCGCTCCAGTGAATCAAGAAGATACGTTGATGACTGATGAAATGGAATCCGAACCTAGCACCACCTCGCCTTCATTATTCGACACACCAGAAAAACCATCACACCTTCCATCTCCCGACTATTCCGACGACGAGGCTTCTACTGAAAATGTAGATAGCAAGCCTCGTGCAGTGGATGTGGGTAACACTTGCACATTGATAAATCCATCAACCGGTCGCCCATGCGATAAGCATTTCTCTAGACTGTACGACTTGATACGACACCAGGAAACCATACATGCATCGAAGAAGAAGATTTTCAGATGTGTGATATGCGAAGGCCGTGCTAATGGCGGTGCTGGTAATGGACGGGAGAAAACGTTTTCCAGAGGAGATGCGTTGTCTCGACATATCAAGGTGAAGCATGGATTGGGAGGAAAGGAAGCGGTTGATTTGATCAATGAGGCCAAGATGAATGTGGAATTTGTCAGAACCTAGAAATGTATATATATGACGGCAGGTAAATAGAACATATGACATGGTTGATTATACATTTGATAATTCTAGTTCGACGAGACTTTCTTCGTCTAGTCTTTTATAATGCAAGTATTGGTATGCGATGATTAAGTCGAGACTCATTTGAAAGAGTCCTGCCAACACGAAAATGATCGAAGTGTTGCGAGCACCATATACGAGATAGGTGATTTTGGTAACGTCACCGCCAAGCCAGCTGAGAAGCAATACAACCTTGAAATTCTGGATGGATCTAAGACGTTGTAAGAGAAGAATCTGGGGCAACGGAAGTAAGGATTCGATGAACAATCCCAAGATTCCAATGCCAGTAGCGTACCGGAGGCTGTTGCAGAAAATCAACGTCAAGAGAGAGAAAACTGCCGTGAAACCCCCCACGTATTGCCAGTATTTGGCCTCTTCTACCCATTGCCAGAAACAGTAGGGCCGTTTATAATGAACGTCGAAAAACTTGAGGGCATAATTGAACACCAGCATGACATAAGTGACGGTGTATTCCAAGTAGTCGGTACTCACTTCCACGGACGGCAGGGCCACAGCCGACAGAGACGCGCTCGACTGGTTGTAGGGATTGTGGCTGACGATATTGTTAGACGCAGAAAGTCTTGTGGGCATATTAGCATTGAGTTCATGTTTGAAGTGCGGCATGGACTCGAGGGTTTCGGGGTCGTAGTCGTGGGGTCTGTAAGCCAACGATACCTTGAGGAGAATGCACTGGATGGCCACCATCACCAACAGTTGGCGAAACAACGCAATCTCGTATGGCGATATAAAATAGTAAAGAATTCGGAGAATCAGAGACATGAGCATTGTGGCGCAAATGTCGATGGAAAATCCCACCGACGATTGCTGCTTGTAGATGCCTAGACAGGTTGTGCCATAGGAGAACAACGGGGTGAAGGTGATAAACGTGGATGATACCCGATTCAAGTCTGGGAGGTAATCCCAGAAGGTCGACATTGAAAAAACGGGCCTGGAAAAACCTGAAAATCAACAGTGAAAAACAGCGAATCAGAACACAGGGAACGGCCACCAGAATGCTGGGACCTCGTTCAGTGGTGGCGACTAACAGAACCGGTGGAGGCGGGCCAGAAACAAAAACACGTCACAAATGGTTGCAAACAAGTTGGATCGGAGATTTAGGCGGATTGCAGCTCGAGGCTCAGCCGTGGTTTGTGCAGGACGGACCGCAGTGAAAAATCGGAAACGCGAGTCTTCCGGATGTCTGGGTGGTGCGGAGTCACAAGACGAGATCGGATGTCTGGAGGTGTCTGCGTCGAAACCTGGGGTCGGTGTTTGGGTGCATTGAGTCACCACTTGAGTCACTGAGTCACCGGCTATTGACGCTGCTCCGACGCCACCCCCGTTCCGATTGGTTGCAGTATGCGACCTCCTGCGCGGTTTTCCGGGGTCCCACGGCGCTAAGTGCTGGCCCCGGCACAACCACCCACCGGACCTCGGACTTAGTTGCCGGAGCCGAGTCGCACTTGCGCCCCGAGCACATGTCAATTGTGGGGGTGATCAGGGGACGGTAACGGGACGGGAAAAGCTGGAGGTCCATAAGTCTGCAGGGTGGTTTGCACCATGGGGTGGAACGACGTGGTACATTTGCAGCTTCCAACTGGTTCTTGTTCGTGAGTTATCGGCCCACTGAAAAATTTCACTTCCCTTTATCCGAGGAACCGTGGAGTATGCGGGCAGCACACGACTAGGGCAAGCGGAAGCAGAAGTCTGGGGTAAGTCTATTTAAGCGGCCCACATCCAGTGGAATTTTTTAGCTATTAACCATGCCTTACACGAAAATTGATACCGAGGCCGAAGACCAGTTCTTCAAGCAACAAGTGCAAGAGATCGAACAATGGTGGAAACAACCAAGATGGTCCAAAACTAAGAGAATCTACACCGCTGAAGCCATTGCCAAGAAGAGAGGTACTCTTAAGATTGACTACCCTTCGTCCAACCAAGCCAAGAAAATGTTCAAGCTCTTGCAAGAGCACGAAAAAAACAAGACTGCTTCGTTCACTTTTGGTGCACTTGACCCCATTCACGTTGCTCAAATGGCCAAGTACTTGGACTCGATTTACGTTTCTGGATGGCAATGTTCTTCCACCGCTTCCACCTCCAACGAGCCATCGCCAGATCTCGCTGACTACCCCATGGACACCGTCCCCAACAAGGTGGAGCACTTGTGGTTTGCCCAACTTTTCCACGACAGAAAGCAAAGAGAAGAGCGCTTGAACCTCTCCAAGGAGGAAAGAGCCAAGACTCCCTACATTGACTTTTTGAGACCTATCATTGCCGATGCCGACACTGGCCACGGTGGTATTACTGCCATCATCAAGTTGACCAAGATGTTTGTGGAGAGAGGTGCTGCTGGTATCCATATTGAGGACCAGGCTCCAGGTACCAAAAAATGTGGACACATGGCTGGTAAAGTTTTGGTTCCAGTTCAGGAGCACATCAACCGGTTGGTTGCCATTCGTGCCTCGGCCGATATCTTGGGATCTGACTTGTTGGCGGTGGCCAGAACCGATTCTGAGGCTGCCACTTTGATCACCTCCACCATTGACCATCGTGACCACTACTTTGTTGTTGGTGCCACCAACCCCGACAGCCCTGATTTGGCCACCTTGATGTCCGAGGCCGAAGCCAATGGTATCTACGGAGAAGCATTGGGAGCCATTGAGGCTGAATGGACTAAAAAGGCTGGATTGAAGTTGTTCCACGAGGCGGTGATTGATGAGATTAAGGCTGGTTCTTTCTCGAACAAGGAGGAATTGATCAAGAAATTCACCGCCAAGGTGAACCCCTTGTCTCTTACTTCCAACAAGGAAGCCAGACAAATTGCCAGAGAAATTTTGGGTAAGGACATCTACTTTAACTGGGACGTTTCCAGAGTCAGAGAGGGCTACTACAGATACAGAGGTGGTACCCAGTGTGCTGTCATGAGAGGCAGAGCCTACGCACCATACGCTGACATGATTTGGATGGAGTCTGCTTTGCCAGATTACGCTCAAGCTAAGGAGTTTGCTGACGGTGTCAAGGGTCAATGGCCCGACCAATGGTTGGCCTACAACTTGTCTCCATCGTTCAACTGGAACAAGGCCATGCCTTCCGATGAACAGGAAACCTACATCAAGAGATTGGGAGAGTTGGGCTACGTTTGGCAATTCATTACCTTGGCTGGTTTGCATACCACTGCCTTGGCCGTCGACAATTTCTCCAGAAACTATGCTGAGATTGGTATGAAGGCCTACGGCAGAGACGTCCAACAACACGAAATCGACCAAGGAGTCGAGGTGGTGAAGCACCAGAAATGGTCTGGAGCAGAGTACATTGACGGTTTGTTGAAGATGGTCACTGGTGGTGTGTCTTCCACCGCTGCCATGGGTGCTGGTGTCACTGAGGACCAATTCAAGGAGAAGGCCGCCGGTAAGTTGTAGTATTTATTCAAGAAAGCGCTAGTATGGATTTTGTAATTTCTTCAATCGCCTCGAGGCTCTCATCGCTCATCTCATCGCATTTCGCAGCCATTGATTTTCGCAACCCATCTTCTCTTCGCAGCCGCCAGAAATGGGTTTCATCCGGCCCGGAAAAGCCATCAAGAAAAGAAAGGCTGCTCCTCTCCCGGACACCCTCAAGCACAAACTTCGCAAGGAAACAAAAGGTGCTGGACATCGATCCTTGTCAATCATAGAAAGACTTCCAAAAGAACTACTCCATCGAGTATTTGTATTCGCTGGTTTGGATCAAAATAACCTTCCTTTAGTCAACAAAAGGATCAACTATGACTTGCGGTTGTACCACAGACACCGCAATGACGATTCTGAGTACGTGCCGAACCATGGTCTTGCCCAAAGGGTCATTGAGCAAAACTTTCTACGTGACATGAATGCAACAATTGACTTCAAAAAGTATAGAAACACCATTAGAAGGTTTCGACGACTAGAGAACAACGAAACCCAAAGAGAAGACCTAGTGGATGCTTTGGAACGGTTTCTCAAGGAATTCGAAACAAAAAAAACCGGGTTGGACGTGGCAGTGCTTCGCTACAAGTTCTTCAATTATAGTGTGGCGAAGAGATTACGAATAGGGGACTTTGCAGCTTACACCAAAGATTCTAATCACGAAACGAGGGTGGAACTACTCGACCTGATCAACGATGCCTTGGAATCGATTATTTGCAGCTCAAATTCTGACCCAGCTTCTGCCATATCCAAAGCTGATAAGGCATTAGAGGACTACAAATTGCAAAAAAAACCATTTATTCCTCAGGAATTCTTTGAAAGGAGACTAAATTCAGCTGCGCTTGAGCTATTGCTCTTGCTTCATACAACCCAGGGGTACCTTTTGAACAATCTTGACCCATTCATACTGCTGGTAGCAAAGTCTTTCAATGTGAACCCCAACCCTCAACTTGTTGAACGAGTATTGGCCATGGGAAACCCTGCCACCATCACGGGCTACTCGGTGGCAGAGGTTCTTCGGGCTCATCAGGACCAGAAGACGGACGATACCATTGCAATTGTGCGACTCATTCTCAAGCTTTACTACTCGCAACCTTCAACACAACAAGAGAGCTTCATATGGCAAGAGGTGATCCAACTGAAAAACATCGATCTCTATAATACTGTCGTCGAGCATTCTGGCACTCCAAGTGCACAAGTAATTACGTCTATGTAAACTATAGTTTTAAGGTCGCTCAGCCTACTGCTGCTGCTGCTGCTCAGGCTGGTACTCCCGCTGGTAAGGGTCTGACATGTGCAGCAACAAAGGGTTAGGATTGGACACTTCGTGGAACCAAGGGTGGTGCAACGCTTGTCTGGCGGTGATTCTGGCGTCGGGTCTCATTTGCAAAAGACTCGAGAGAAGGTTGAGGCCCATGGAATCAAGGTTTGGGATCAACGACCGCAAGTCTTGGGGAACAAATATCTGCCAGTTGCTCTTATAGTTGGCGTAAGACGAGATTCCTGGCCATGTTCTCTCATTGGGGGTTCCCATCAACCTGAAGATTTTAATGAGTTGGTCCTCGTTGGTTGTGCCTGGAAAGAGAGGTTTACCGGTGCACATTTCAGCGAATATACAGCCGGCAGACCAGATATCAATTGAGGTTGTGTAGGCACGGGACCCCAAGAGAACGTCTGGAGCCCGATACCACAAGGTAACCACCTCGTTGGAAAATGTGTTGAATGGGATACCAAACGCACGAGCAAGACCAAAGTCTCCCAACTTGAGCTCTCCCTTGCTATTGATCAACAAATTCTGCGGTTTCAAGTCCCGGTGAAGTACTCGGTTGTCATGACAAAACATGATGCCCTTCAAAAGCTGGAACATGAACGACTTGACAACGTGCAACTCAAGTGCCCCGTTGTTACCATTGGTCTCCATGTATCTTTTCAAATCCTTATCCATATACTCAAATACAAGTGTCAATTTATTTTCAGTGTGGATCACGTCATAAAGAGTCACGATGTTCTCGTAGTCCAATTCCTTCATCAAAGATATTTCTCTGATGGCCGTGGACGGCGTGCCCTCCTCCGAGTCTAAATTGATCTCTTTCAACGCCACAAGAGCCCCCGTGTTCCTGTTTCGTCCCTTATACACGGTGGCATAAGTTCCTTCTCCGAGCTTTTCGAGCTGCTGAAATCTGGGTTAGCACAGTTCTGGAACAACCTATGTGACTTAATGTACTCTGGATATCTGAAAACTACTTACTGTGAAGACGAACCAGTCATCCCAACGTTTCTAAACTCAGTGGTCCTTCGCCCCAAAGTGGAAAATTAAGGCTTGGACCGGTCTATGCAGGCACGGGCTGCGATTACACACAAATCAAAATGGTTGCGAAATTCATTAATGGCCCCGGGGCGGCTTTTTCATCAATGCCATTGAGTTTTCCACCCACCCTTCGGCCCCTCCTTCCATAGCAACTAGGTCATATATACGTTTGTTTGTCATCTCGAGATCCTCAGCTTCGGTTTTGGTCACCCCTATGATCGCGGCATTGCGGGTGCTTGGAATCCGGAGCATCTCTTTTTCCACCTTCCACTTCATCAATGTAGCCAATTCTTGCACATGGTCCACTAGCGAGCCATATGTAGACGTTGCGTTGTTCTTGCTGCCTTTGCGAGGATTGTACCTTACTTTGGCTCCGTTGAGTGCATGCGAGCAGCATGGAATAACCATGAAGGGAAAGTTGAATAGTGGGATCCAGCACGTCAATTCGTCTGAATGGTTTCCAATTATAAATGTGTTGGGTGGGAACTCCTCCGTTGTACTCACAAGCGACGAAGCGAGAAGGTTTCCTGCGGTGTAATAGCTCACAAGAGGAACGGAGTTTTTGGGTGTGGCCGGATCGGGAACTTGAAATAATCTGCCATTATCGATCATTCCTGGTGCAATTTCAGCGTAAGCTGGGTGTGGCCTTAGTAGCACATTGGGAATGATTATTTGTTCCAAAAGATTCTCTTGCACATTTTCCGGGTATATCTTCCATGATTTTCGCTTGCGAGCATCGATGCCCTTTCCAGTATATCCTTCCATGATGAGAATATACACAAGCAACCCATTTCCACATCCCAAGTCTCGAAACTGAAACTTTGTTTTGTCTTCGCCATAGTGCTGGAGCCAGAATTCAATCAAAAACGCTGCAATAGCCAAGTCTTCAAAAACATGCTTGGTGGGGTCGGTGCTCTCCTGCCAACGGCTCACCAAATCTGCGGCATACTTTTTCTTCAAGCTGATATACCGGTTCTGGAACGCTATCTTGGGCACAACCAAATCGTGGTTCACCCTCTTTTCATATCCATCTTTGGCTCCTTGGGAATGTTTGCAACTGGTGTTCAAGAGCCTCAATGCAATTCTCACGTCTCGATCAGATGGATCTAGCTGTTTCAATCTTTTAACTGTGTCGACGTTTTCGTAGTCAAAAGGAAGATAGTGGATAGACACGCTGGAATTGTGGTACAAAAGTCCAATGCCGTAGACTTTGGGAAGATAAAAAGGAGTTTCGTCAATGTTTTTAATGTGAGGAACATATACAACAAGAACGGTGTTTGATTCGTCATTGGCGAGCACAAGACATGTCTGGATAATAATGTGGTCCTTGTATGGGTTCCGGGGTATGATGCGTCTCACAATGTCAATTCGAGGTTTTAGCAAAAGTTCATTTTCGAGAGGAATGCTCCGAAGTTTGACATCTTGGAGATCTCGATGCAACACTTCCCCATCCGAGTCCAGCGCCTTTGGAATATCTTCCAACTTACTTATGTTGACCTTTTTATCTGGTTCGTCCACAGAAGAGTCCAGAAGAATATCGGCTCTCATTATTACCGTGGAGTTGATATTGGGTTCTCGGATCAAATTTGACATTGCTGCTTCGAAGTGCTCGGCCGAGAATTCCACATCCTTCTCATAGACAGGCACCCATGGCGGCCCGAGGACGGATTCTGTGGAAAGAAGTGTGCTCAACTCGGGCTGGTTGGCTCCCCTATTGTGGTTCTTTCGAGCCATATGAAAGATGAAATCTGCTCATCGCGAAATTCAAATGGTTGCAATATGTCATACTTGACGGCCAGGCAATAAAAAAGTTTGAAGGATACGGAGATGGAGGAGTCCCTAGTGTATCAGTCTGTTACTACTGAATTCTTGTCCATTGAAGTATCTGGAGATTTTTTTGAGTTGCATATTTGATGCAATTTGTGCAAATAGGTGCAAATACCCATATAGATAATTGTAGTTCCTCTTCTTCAGGGGTTTGGTGCCCATGCTACTTGATTAGCAACCATTAAGACACACTTGGACAATTTTGCATGATTTTTCAAGATCAATTCTTCTTTTACCTTTTTTCATCTTTTGCAAAATTCTGTATCTTTGCAATTTTTTCATTCTGCCATTTCGAAATTTTACCACTCAAGATTCAAAGAAACACTCACTACATTCGTTCCATTAACGTTTCTCATAAGCTGGTATCTATATACTCACATGTTCTCATAAATCAATAAAATACGCCTCTTTGACGTCGCTAAACTTGTGCCGCTTGTAACAATAATGACACTTGAAATAGTCCTTACCTCGCTTCGACAACTGCCACACACTCTCTCGAAGGGCAAGATGATGACAGAACTTCAACACCACTACAGGGTTTGGTTCATGCATACCTTTGCTGTTGCGTTCGTCATCAGTAAGCGGAATCAATTGTTCCTTCGAGACAGGACATATGAAAATAGGATGGTACAGAAATAAAAACGAACTTGCACCCAGAAGCTGAAAGGGAAGATCATTTCTGAAAGTAGATACGTAATCAACCATAGTTTCTGTGTTGGTGTCAGTAGAAGAAGCAGCGGGGTCGTTTGCAGTCTTTGAGCCCTTGCCGAGTTTCATTTGAATTTTGTTGTACTTGTAGAAGCTGGGCAAATTCACAAATCCCGCTAGCATGCACTGGAATAGCGATGAATCGTTGGATAGATTCAAATCCTTGCAATATTCTGATATGAACTCGTTGGATAAATTGGTGAAAACAGCTTCTTTAGTGTGAATGCTGCTTGAAGCGAGAAGGATTTCTGATGCAAACGAAACACTACCGGCTTGTCCCACTTTTTCTCTGTCGCGCAAAGATGCCAGGATTCTGGAGGATAGTTTCTTCATTGTGTCCAACTGCTGGGCGCCATTTCTATCTCTTCGCAACACTAGCAATGTCATCAATGCCGATATCTCGTCTAGGTGAGATTTCATGGACGACGAAAAGTTCTCCTTTGAGTACATGTAGGCAGAAAGAGCCGAGTTGTCAATACCGTTGACAGTGCGGGGGCTATAAAGCAACAACGTGAACTGGAGCATGTGGAACTTGAACTCTATTATATCGAGGGCCAGTTCTCCAGACGAAGGCTTCAGTTTTCTTTTCTCCTTGAACCAGTTGAGTGCCTTGGTCAAGTCGTGCTTTGTCGTTATGTCATTTACAATATCGTTCAAGAGATTGAACTGGTTCAAAAGGGTCTGGTCGATAGTTATTGGCTTATCAGATGGAATCTCTTTCACAAGCTCATTCAACAAGTTGCACTGGCCGATCTTGAGGAGATGCAAAATGATTGCCTTCAAGAGCTCTTCGTGGTTCTCCCTTTGAATGGACCCTAGCTTAGTCTTGTATCCCTGGTTTGTGACTGGATAGTTGCTGAGGTTCAATGGATAGGTGTATGCCTCATCCAACTCCATGCGGTACTGGGGGTTATTAAGGATATTTTTCAGAAACTTGTTGATGCCTGAGTTGTAGCCCTTTAAGTGGGTTATTGAGTTCTTGTACCATGAATCTGTCAATTTGGCCAAACCATCTACATCCAAGTCATTGGGAGGATTCTGATCATTAGCGACTTCCGCTTCTAATTCTGCTTCAAGTAAACGAAGATCATTGAGGCAGTTATGAGATTCTTCAAGTATTCCCGAAAGAGACTTTTTGCTGGAACTGGAGAAACCATGTACCTCAGACTCCAAGGTGGAGAGTAGGGTTGTCATGGGGTAAAATCAGAATGAGGATCGGAAGGTATAGGGCATATCTGCAGGATTGTGGAGAGAGGAAGTGGAGGAGTACGAAGTTAAAAGTAGTGACGAAGGAATAAAGAGACAAGGCAATGGTAGTCCCAATTGACCGACGAGTATAAATTTCTTTGGATTTATCATTTTCTACCTTTTCGATTTCAAATCATTCTGGCAGAACTAGTATACATAGAAAGAGCACTCGCTCAAAGTACGACCGGAAAGTGGATGGTCTTTTCAGGTGACCATAGCAATCTCATAGCTGTGGTAATCGACAACAACCACCAGAGGCCAAAGACTTCTTACCACAATTCAACCATAGCCACTACATAAGCATAAAATCGATATCAGATTCTCGTCGAATTCTCTTCATATCGCTTTTTCCACTCGCCTTTCAGTAGCTGTTCATTCTCTGCATTCTCTTCATTCTTTCACTCTCCTTTCGTTCTCCTTTTGTCCTCTCTCCAATCTCTCTCAAACCTGCTTTTCATTCATTCTTTTCACTCTTTCATTCTTTTCATTCTCTTCATTCATGTTCTCTCTCACATTTCTCATATATCCAAGTAATCGGCCTTCACCAACAACTCCAACGCCAAGTGCGTGGGTATATTAAACTCAGGAATGTTGCCGCTCTCGGCCTGTTCTCTGTACTTGTAATGGTAGTACAAATATTCCACTATGCATTCTAGAATATCTCCATCCATGTCCAATTTGATCTTTCCTGTTCGTCCCTCTTCAAAACCTTGCGTGTTTCTGAGCACCGACGATATCAGCGCCACGTCACGGAGCACCACAAACCGGTGACCGTCGGCAGACACAAGGGTAACGTATCCGGAGTCGCTCATGGTAAAAGTGAATCCGATTCGCGCCAAATTCAATCTCAATTCATTACGATACTCACCCAATATTCACTCAATATTCACAATTGGTACACTAATTACTCACCCAATATTCACAATTGCCACCTACAAGGCCCCTGATCCATAATAGCTCCGATGCAGACTCCAAGTATCGGCTGGCAAAAACTCCACGATGTCTACTACCATCTAATACCATGCTATCTGGATATGAATTGGGACGTATCCAACCTCTATTCTCAGTTCAGAGTAGCGGTATCCACCCACAACACAGCCATGGCCGTCGCGACCAAATTGGCCAACTATCCAAACATAATTGATGTGTATTCACTCAGCGGTACCAAGTTGTGGTCCGTGGTTTACAATAGCCATGCCAGTAATCACATTGTCGATTTTGCATTTCGTAACGAGGACTTGTGTGTGGTACTCAGTAACAACAAGTTCCGCTACTACCTGGATTTCAAGGGCACTTTCAACGAATATTCATATATCGACAATCGCACCGAGTTGATCAATGTGTCTTCTTCTTCCACTACCAAGAGCGATTCTCCCTCGGGCCACTTTATCACCAATTTGGAGAACTTGCAGCAAGAGCAGATCTTCAGGGTGCTCCAGCTGAAAATAATGGGCAATTTTCTCGTGCTACTACTAGACGATCGCTTACTTGTGACCAATCTCGAAACGTTCAAGAACTACGAGCTCTCGGTCCCCAACTGGAACCTCGAAAAAATCCACTGCTTGACAGACGCCAGTTCAGACGAAAACCTGCTTGCATTATTCATCAGCTACGACAAAACCGTGTACGTACTCAGCGTAGACTTCACCTCAAACAGCTTTGAATTGATTGACCAGAGTCTCACAGACGGTCCGTTTTCCGTGGTTAGCGCCTCCCCCAGCCGCCAGCTTATCGCTTTGCATAATAAGGAAGTTTCCAAGATCTTTGTCATCAACAACCTGTTTGACCAGGTCCTTTTAGAATACGACACCTCGAACGAGTCTGGCACTCCTTTTCAAGTCGAGTGGTGCGGCAATGACGCCATTATTCTCTCTCTCAGAGACGAAATAAAGCTCATTGGTCCTGCCCAACGCTCGGTTTCTTTCTTCTACGATATCATGGACGTCACAGATGACGATTACGTCGACTTCGGCAAGTCGGTATCCATTCCCATCTTGAAAACCCAGCCAGATGGAGTCACTATAATATCCTCGGACCGAGTAGAGTTTTTGGGAAGGGTCGCCGACACCTCAGTAAAGCTTTTCGAGATCGGTGCGTCAGACCCTGGAAGTATTCTCGTTGATTGTTTCGAAAAACTTTCGGCTCATCCTTCAAAAGCAGATTCAAATATATCTATGCTTAAAAGTGAGGATGCACTCGAACCTGCCATAGATACATGCTTAGACGCCGCTCTAAGGGAATTTGATCCTATATGGCAAAAGCGAATACTTAAAGCTGTTAGTTTCGGAAAGGCATATTTCGAGGGCTATATCTTCGACTCTGACAGATATGTGCATGTTGTAAATACTTTGAAGGTTTTGAACCAGCTTCGTGCTCCAGAATTGGGTCTCTTTTTCACCTTTTCCGAAGTAGAGTTTATTGGCTGGAAGAAATTGATCGACATGTTACTTCGGAGAGATCAACATGCGATGGCTCTCCGCATTACGGAGTTGGTGAACAAAAAGGACTTGGACAACCTAGTCTATATACACTGGTGCTGCTCCAAAATCAAGAAGGAGCTAAACATGTCTGACGAAGACTTGCTAACATTGATTGGCAATAAATTGAGCGCAAGCTCAAAAGGTGCAGATGGAAACGTCGTGCCTATAGAGCAGATATCAAAAGTTGCGTTGGAAGAGGGCCGCAAGAACTTAAGCAAGTGGGTAATCGAGAAAGACCCCTCCCCGTATAATCGGGTCAAACAATTTCTCGCCATAGGAGAGCCGGAAGTTGCCTTGATGAAAGCTTTTGAAACATGCGATTCAGATTTGTGCAAATTGATCCTTCTACACCTTTTTGACACTTTGTCTTTGTCTCAATTCTTCAAGATACTTGATCAAAATGAACAGAGTTCGTGGACAAAACGTCCTCTGCAAGATCGAGCCGGTATTTTGAATATTAATGGTGACTTGATAGGCAATTTCTGGGCACAGGCTATTGGCAAGGATAATCTGACATTATTCGAGCAGTACCACAAGCAAGAAGACAAAAGATTTGAGCTCTGTGTTCATCGTCTTCGCCAATTCATAGCTGGGGCCACCGTTGACCATGAATATTACGAAAGCTACAAGCTGAAATTGACCAAAGCAATGCATCGAACTATAGATAATCGGCTGCGAAAAATCTTTGAAAAAGAACTTGATATACTTGATCTCCGCCGAAAGCTCACGGAAATTTACCAAACTGACTTTTTCACGACAAGAACCCTCGTGGAGGTGGTGGTGAAATTGATACAGATGAACCAATTGAAGCAAGCCAACAGAGTGTGCAAGGAGTTCAATGTTGACATCGAAAAGCTTTGGTACATTACTGTTGACTCATGTTGCAAATCCAGAGAGTTCGACAAGTTGATGAAATTCATCAGAGCTCATAGTGACACCACTAGTGACACTGGATTGAAGTCACCGATTGGATTTAATGCCATAATCGAAACCTGCTTGGCGTATTCTGCACCAAAGGAATATACTTCTGTTCTCATTAACAATCTTCAGAATGTGCACTACACTCGAAGGATTGAATTATACCTCAAGAACGATGACATAGCTCTAGCTGCACAGGAAGCATCCAAGAACCGTGACACCGAGTATTTGAAGCAGATTTATGAGCGTGCCGAGGGTAACGAAGCACTAGAAAATGCTGTAAAGAGATTCATGAGGGATACTAGATGAAGTTCTATGTACCGGTTAGCCAATTAGGAATAGATCTGGGATCGAGAACCATCTCGTTTTCATCAGTTGTAGCGACCGATAGTTCATGGAGACCAGCGTAGACATCAGAACCTGCTAATGTAATTTTTATGGCCGATTCGTCTCCCGACTTCTCGATGGGTTCCTTTAGCACAAAAGAAACGTGCTGTAAGGGAGCGATCGAAGTGAATTCACTAGCCGTTGGGGGTTCCTCTGCTTCGTCGTCGTCATCACCGTGCCATCTTTTGGGCTTCGAGCTCTCGTCATCGTCAAACAATTTTTCAGATTTGTATGCACCGTCTTTAGTTCCTTTGAAACGTAAGTTTGCAATTGTCTTCAACTCTTGCAAGGGAGTAACAACCGGTTTCACAGTTGCATTCTCAGAGGCTAGCACATGCTTCGTGGTGTCTCCTAGCGGAGAAGTATCTACGCTATTATCGGCATATGGAGCCCAAGCTCCCATGCTGTGGGCGAACCTCGAGCTGCCATGCAAAATATGCATTGATTCGAGCGACCGAACAGGGGCTTGGTTTGTGGCAGCCTCCAATGTGAGCGGTCTCCCACGCGACTGGGGAAGACTTCGTTCGATGGCCTGGTGGACAATGCTCGATACCACATCGTCGCCGGGGCTGTGAATAATGTGGCTCGAATTCATGGGAATTGCAGCAAGAAACGGTCTATTGGATGATATGTGGGGCCGGTTGGAACGCTTGACTGTGCTCATTGGCTGGAGATCGAACACCTGGATTCGAATGAGAACGAGTGGAAGTTGAGGATGACGACAGATGTAGATGTAGGAAAGGTACAACGTGCTAAGGTCCATAGAGAGTCGATCCAAAAACTTTGCCGGGTCCAACGACACCGCAACCTCTGCTCCGCTGAAATCTCTCACAGTGGAGTAGACCCACGAGTACGCATGGGGCCGGTCCACAATAAGCTGGCAATCTATCTGCGACAACTGGAGCAAGTTGAGCCCACCACTCCACCATTCGTACACTATGGTGTCTACTATTGTTCTTTTGGACACCCCAGCAGACGAGGCACGCCACTGGCGCACCGTCTCCAAAACCTCCTTACCAATTCGGCGAATTTCTCGAGGTTTAGCTCCATCGATGTTGGGCTGGGTATTTGCAAGTTGGGGCCATCGCTGAACCAACTCCAAGAGAGAACGTTTAGGCAGTCTCATGAGAACTGTGGTGAGTGCTTTCTTCGATAAAACAGGCACATAGGTGTTGGGAAGCACATTGCGGCGGTTATTTCGTGCCATGGCAACAGCGCACTTGTTTACGTTTCCCCGTATTTTAATCGATAGCGTCGCATATCACCTGCAGTCTGGCTCGAAAAATTTCCCGCTGCGATGAGCATCGAGCCAACCTTTCGCGCACTCACTCAAGTACCTATGTCTGATACCCTGCCACCACCCGCGGCCGTGGAACCCCCCAAAAGCGACCTGGCACCCGCAGACGACGGATTGGACAGAAAGACTCTTTTTGTGCGTTCTGTTCCTGCTGGTACAACCAATGAAGAGCTCTCGGAGCATTTCTCACAATTCGTCCCCGTGAAGCATGCCGTGGTTGTGACAGATGAGAAGGGCGAGGGTCGAGGATTCGGCTTTGTCTCGTTCACCATGGACGACGACACCCTCACAGCGCTTGTGGAATCGAAAAAAGTCAAGTTCAAGGGTCGTCTTTTGCGGGTCGATATAGCCAAGAGAAGAGACAGAAAAGGTGAACGGGCCACCAGAGACCCCACGGAACACCCCAATGCCGGTAAGCCCGTCGAGAAAAGAAGAGCAAGACTCATTGTGAGAAACCTCCCGTGGTCCTGTAAGGATCCCGAAACGTTGAAGAAGACATTTCTGAGATTCGGTGCCGTTTTCGATGCCTACATTCCCCGTAAGAAAGGTGGCCAGATGAGCGGTTTCGCTTTCGTCACCATGAAGAAACAGGCTGCTGCCGACAAGGCGGTCAAGGAGAGCGTGGGATTGAAGATCGACGGCAGAGAAGTGGCCGTTGATCTTGCGGTTGAAAAGAGTAAATGGGAAGCTATCAAGGAAGAAGAACCTAAGGAGGAACAGGAGAACGAGCCAGAACAGAAGGAGACCGACGATGAGATTGAAGGAGACGAAGACATAAACGACGACGAAAGCGGCTCTGATGAAGAGTCCGATAACGAATCGTTCGAGGAGCTCAATGAACTTAAAGGCGAACCTGACGAAGAACCAGAAGAAGAATACAAACCCAGGAACAAGCAAGAACCGTACGCCGTGTTTGTGAGAAATATACCTTATGACGCCGACCAGGATTCATTGAAAGAGCATTTCAGCCAGTTTGGTGACGTTAAGTATGCTCTTCCTGTCATTGACAAGGAAACTGGCCTTGCGAGAGGTTCTGCATTTGTAGCCTTTGTTTCCGAAAAACCATACACTACATGTTTGGAAAATGCCCCCACCATCGACTCCACCTCTGTGTTAATCCCGGATGATGTTTCGAAAGAGTATGTTTATGAGGGACGAATTTTATCCATAACCTCGGCTGTCGATAGGACCTCTGCCCTGAGACTCGCCGAGAAAAACTTGGAGCGTAAGAAAGAAGCTCTCGGTAAATCACCAGCAGACAAAGATAAGAGAAACTTGTACTTGCTTAACGAAGGAAGAATCACCGAGAATTCCAAGTTGGCACAATTCATTTCCAAGACCGATCTCGAGTTGCGAGAAAAGTCCTACAAGTTGCGTGTTCAACAACTTAACAAGAATCCCACGTTGCATTTGTCATTAACAAGATTGGCTATAAGGAACATTCCAAGATCAATGAACGCCAAGTCTTTGAAGGCGCTCGGAAGAAAAGCAGTGGTTCAATTTGCAACCGAAGTCAAAGCAGAACAGAGACAGCCACTTTCGAAGGAAGAGGTTAACCGAAGTATCAAGTTGAAGCACGAAGACGAGATTCAAGAGATGAAGAAATCAAAGCATGCTGGAGTGGTCAAGCAAGCTAAAGTTGTCATGGAGGTGAAAGGAACAGGTGATGTGGGCCGTAGTAGAGGTTATGGGTTCATTGAGTACCGTGATCATAAGACAGCTTTAATGGGTCTTCGTTGGTTGAATGCTCACGAGGTTACTCCAGAAGAGGCAGTAGAAGGATTGACCGACGAGGAAAAGAAAAATGTCAGATCAAAGGAGAGTGGAAAGAGAAGGTTGATCGTGGAGTTTGCGGTGGAGAATGCTCAGGTTGTGAAAAGAAGAAAGGAAAAAGTCATGCATGCCCGCCAAAATAACAAAAGAAAGGCTGAGGAGGAAGCCACCGATGACACCAACGACCGCAAAAGAAAAAAGTCGAAACCGCAAAGAAAGGGCAATATGAATAAAGGTCCCAAGGGTGCAAAGTTGTCTGAAACCAACGGTGCCAAGACAGCCCAAACAGGCCAAAATGCTTCGTCTCATTCCGAAAAGGAGCAAAGGATCATAGCTCTGAAAAGAAAGAAGAGAAAAGCCAAGAAATAGTCACATATAGATGGGAAGTATAAGATTTAGCTCGCAGTTTTCTGTCAATGTAGCATTATGCAGGGGTAATAATATGTCAAAAATATATGCCAATGGTAGTCCAAATCACTCTGGTAAGCAATTGAGGTATGCGGTGAAACCAAACTCTTCAGAACCACGAGGCTCAGTCGTACAGTGGTGTTACCGTGTGGCCCCTTCAGCTCCTTTTTGTATACCTGTTTGGGATAGAAAAATCCTAAATCAGGCCCCACGTTTTTGGCGCACTATGCACGTTGACAACCGTGCGGCTCGAGGCTGCAGCCGAGCACTCTATAAAAGGTGGCATACTATGCTATATTTTTTCCAACGATAAGTCAACAATGAAGCTTTTGGCCTTTGTATTCTTCATCTCGTGCGTCCTTTGTAAGAATATTCTTCTTACCAACGATGACGGTTTCGCTGCCACCAACATCAGAGCCGCCTACCGTGCGTTGAAGTCTGCCGGCCACAATGTCGTTATGGTGGCGCCCGTGTCTCAGAGATCGGGATGGAGTGGAAAGTTCGACGTTCCCTACACCAAGGACTTGTTGACTAACGGTGAATTCAACTACAAGGTTAAGGGAGACCCAGCTTGGGGACACGAGCCAACCGACCTTGGTATCTGGTACTTCAACGGAACCCCAGCTAGTTGTGTTGGATTTGGATTGGACTACGTTCTTCCAAACTACTTCCAGGGCAAGAACTCGAACTCCAGTAACATCACCATCGACAAGTTTGACTTGGTTGTGTCTGGTCCTAACGAGGGTGTTAACCTTTCTCCTGGTCTTTTCACCATTTCTGGTACCATTGGAGCTGCTGTATCTGCTGCATACCGTGGAGTTCCATCGATTGCGTTCTCTGGATCCAACGGTAACAACTCGTTTTTTAAGGACTCGTTGGATGAGGACAAATTGAACCCCTCTAACATCTACGCCAACTTGGTTGTCGATTTCGTCCACCAGCTCTTCGACGCTCAAGAAGAAGACGAGAGATTGTTGCCTCTCGGAACCGGTATCAACATCAACATGCCTCCTGTGGGTTACCAAAACGAAAGCTGTACTGCCCCAGGCTGGGTCTACACCAGAATCACCGGACCTGATTCCACCACGTCCATCGTGAAATTCAACGAGACTACTGGTTTGGTCAGCACCGGCTCCACCGCCGGCAAGGCTCTTCTCGTGGACTACAACGGTCTTGACTTCTTGCCATCGGAAGCCTCAATTCTTTCCAGTGGCTGTAACAGTTCTGTGTCTCTTTTCAGCATTGACTACGATGCGCCAAAGAGATTGCAGAGAAAGATCCACAAGGCATTGAAGCCTCTCTTCAAGTCGGACGACAACGATGACGACGACGAGTAGCTGTGACTACCCCCAGTATTTTTGAATTCTTCCGTATACATTTTTCTCGTTTTTATACTCAGAATATTTCCTCAATAAAATTATAGATTTTTGCTCTGTTAATTGCTGCAAAATTTGTGCGGCTCGCCAAATTATGAAGCAGATATAAAGCCAGCTGGGACTGAAATTGGTCCATAATGTTGACCAAATTTCTTCTTCTACTAGCTACTATTGCCTTGACCTCTGGAGACTATCTAGACACTCAGGGCAAAAACATTAGGGTGTTCAAAGACGAAAACGAACTTATCCAGTCCAAGTTCTGGTCTGACCTTCTGCTCAAATCTTCCAAGATTGCGCCAGGTTTACTTGTGTACGTCAACAGTACCGACTCTGTCTACCTTACCAGAGGGGAGCTGGATGGCAGGGATTGGTCTCCATGGTCTAAATACAGACGTTATTTGCACCTTCGAGAAGTTCATTACGGTCGCGACGAGCAAGTGCTCCGAGAAAGTATCGCAATTTCTCCCTGTCTTGCGGCTTCTCTTTCTTCAGAGGACATGAGCTACACCTATACGCTCGGATGGGACCTGTCGTTTGAAATCAGTTTTGGTCCCAGTGCAAGTTACACCTACGAAACCAGTGAGTTGGGAGCGTCCATTTCCGCCAATGTGGGAGTCTTGAAAACGTCAATTTCGAAGTCGGGAAGTATCAAGTGTGAGCCACCGCAAAACGGCACGGTCCAGGTATTTGGAACCATGACGCTTCGTTATTTTCCCGACGCCCAGCAGCGGGAATGTAGTTTCAATGTTCGCAAGAAGACATTCGAACCGAAAAGTTGGAACAAAATTACCACCAAAGCCAATGGCCGGGAGACAGAAGGAGCTGTGTTTTACGACTTGTCTACATTGCCGACGTTGGAGTGTATCACCAACCAAGAGTACCAGCAATGTGACAATGTGGCGGATTTGTTGGACACTGAGTGGTCGCCGTCGCAGCAGGACGAAACCGATACCGATGAAGCTCAAGAATGAATTATTATACAGAATTAGTAGTTTCGTATCCAATAAACTAAATCATGATCGTGAATGATTAGGCCATGCACTATTAGTGGGGTTACAAGAAGTATTCACTTCTCTGTTGCTTGCTGGTGTTATTCTTCACCGCAAGATCCCCATCGGGAACGGCACTAAAGATTTTGAAATCCGACTCCAACTTGTCGTCCACCTTCATAACACTGGCTACATTTCCACACCTGTAACAGTAGTTGGGCGCAGACCACACCGTGACAACGTCTTTTTCTTTAAAGTGGTACCGGAAACCCTCCATCACCAACTGGTGGGCTCGAGCTATCAAGTCCAAGTTGTTGATATGGTTGAATTCCCGACTCACCTTGGAACCGAAAAGCCACCCGGCGCCTCTGGGAGAAACCGCCCACGTATCGACGTTATCAGGGTCAGACCACACCAAGTCGCAGAACCCTCCTTCGTGGGGAACCTCCTGAGCTCTGCTCAAGACTCTGATCTGGTCCAACATGCGAATTTCTGGCGACAAGCCTCCATGGACACATAATATTTTTCCGTCAATGATAGCTGCCAACGTTAAAAAGTCAAACACCTGGCAGCAGTACTTCCACACTGTGGTGGAACCGTATTTCGTCAAGCATTCCTCATAAAAACCGTACACCTGGGTGATTTGTCGTGATTCATGGTTACCACGTACCAATGTGATCCGATGGGGATACTTTACCTTGAGCACCATGAGTAACGTGAAAGTCTCGAGTGAAAAATAGCCTCTATCCACGTAGTCGCCCAAGAAGATGTAACTTGTGTTGTTGTCGTCCTCGGGCATTCCCCCGGAAATTCGAAAGAGTTCAAGGAGGTCATGGAACTGTCCGTGGATATCACCGCAAACGGTCACTGGGGATTGTACGGGTTGAATATTCGACTCTTCCATCAAGAGTTCTTTGACAAGCTCACATAGCTGTTTCATATCGGCTTCCGAGAGTGCCACACATTTTTTGATCAGCTCAAGCCAGTGATCAGGACCCCGGTCACTCATGTTGGTTTTATGCTAGGATGAAAAATTGGGGAAAAACCAAACACAGCGGTTCCCTAATTTACAATTTGTTATAACAAGCTCACTACTGAGTAGGCTGGGCTCCGTATAAAGATTGGGGATTATTAATCGGTCTCTCGCCCGTAATGAGTTGGTGAGATTTTCGACTAAAACGGTCAGGTGTTGTATGGCGTCTACCCGTTGCAAACACAGCAGTCAATCCGAATCCACAAATCAATCACGGTTCCAAATGTTAGGGTTTCGTTAATCAACAAAGAAACGCTATTCTTACCCAAGGTGCTCCGTCGACTTTTTCTGGCGGTCGTGCGCGGGCCATCGGTTTCGCAGACAAGCCCGAAAAATTCACGAATTGAACAAGACTATGCTTCGCAGAACCGTGGCTGGTGCCATACGAGCACCCACGTTGGCGGCCCGCTCGTTTACAGTTTCGGCCACACCGAGGGCAGAGAATCCACTTCCTTCGTCACCGGAAATGAAAAGTGACAGTGCGTGGACCAAAGACACCACAAGCAATAGCAGTTCCGTGGTGAGCCAGGTGGTGGGATTGGCACGCACGATTCAAGAAAGCTCCCAGCCCCCAGTACACATAGACCCCATGTTCGCCAAGCGGTTTGGTGTTGGCGAGACTTATGACCCCTTTGATTTTTCTAACGACAAATTAGACATCCAGAAGAGAGAAAGAAGATCAGCACGAGCATCAGGGACATCCAGAGACCCGTTTGAAAACGCCGGCATCGATCCGTTGGACGTGTATATGATGCCAGAGTTGTTGTCGCGGTTTTTGAGCTCCACAGGACAAATATTACCACGAGAAATCACCGGTTGCAACAACAAAAACCAGAGAAAGCTCTCCATGGCCATCAAGCGAGCACGGGCATGCGGATTGCTTTCTTCCGTCCACAGACATGCGCGGTTCTTGCCCACGCGAAACATGTAAATAGAAATGCACATCTACGACTCTACTACCACGACGGCTACAGCTGCTACTAACCACGGTCTACCGCTACTCGGCCTTCGCATCGGCCCGCTCCTGCACACACCCGCAGCCTTTGTGTAACTTGTTCCATCCAATAGCGGGAGCTCGGCGATTAAACCGTTAACTATGTTGACTCAAATTATTGCTAGACGTGCTGCTGTTACCTCCGTCAGGTCGTTCTCTTCTGCCAGAGTGCTCGCCACTGACGGCAGCCAGAAGGATGCTTTCAGCGACAGAGAAAAGGCTCAGGAAAACATGTACATCAAGAAGCAAGAGAAGGAACAATTGAAAGCTTTGAGAGAAAAGTTGCAGAAACAAAAGGAATCCATTGACAAGTTGGAGGAGGAAATCAACAAGATTAAGAAGTAAGTAGCTAATCATAGTTTATTGCTGACTGTAGGCCAGGAGGATGATCGCAGCGCAATTGAGTGCGTGACTGACATTGTCAAGTGGGTGAATCAAAATCATGGGAAGATCAATTGAGAGTATCACCAGGGTGGTAAATCGAATGCCATGGAGCAAATTGAGTGAATTGAGTTCATTCGGGTGCAATTGAGCTATGGAGCTGTTGCTGAACCGAGTTAAATCAAATGCCCCAATTTTTCAGTTGGTGAATTGTGATTTAAGTGAATTGGGCTGTGGAGCTGTGGAGGTTGAGCGAAGTGTCTGAAATGAATCAAGGGTGAGTGAACTGAATCAAAAGTGATTGAGTGAATACAGTTCAAAGTGATTGAGAATTGGGCGAACGGCAAGGATCTATCTACTCGTCCGATAAAGCCTTCGCCACCAAAGCTCCCCCTGAACTCTGCTTGCCGAAGACCCAAGCTCCATGCCAGAATTGCAAAGTTATCATCATCCATTGGTATCGCTTGTTTTCTCTAAGTTTGCACCAAGGTCAGGCAATTCCAATTGCAACAGACAATACGACAAGTTACAGCTCACATTCCAATTGATTGACGATAACAAGCAAATTTACTGTTGTTTGAAAAGATACACTAGTATCCTTCATCATAAGATTTGCTTAGAAATTCGCATTTTGACATATTTTATCGTTCCACGATCGTCTCAAGAATAACTCGAAATTTGGCAGAAGTGACAGAGAATATGCTCTACAATGATGATACGATAATTCCAAATTACAGAAAGAATGTTGTTTTGTGCCGGCGACAGCTCCATCTCGAAAGCGTGCCCCATTTCTTGATGACAAATTGACTGCTTGCATACCATATTTGGCTCATAGTGACGTGCGGCGCACTGCACCACTTGCAGCACGTCCGATTGTATAAATACTACGTGGATGGCTGATGCCGTGGGCATAGAGCGATACTGGTATAAATGCCTACCGTGTTTGTGTGTCTCTCAAAGGGTGTGGTTTCCTATGAACTTGTGAAGGAACTACTAGAGCGAAATTGCAAAATCTTAGGATTAGTTGGATGTGCTGCAGAAGGTGAGGCATTGGTGCGAGAGTTAAAGTCTCCAAACTTTTTCTACGAGGTAGTTGAGTCCATTCAAAAGAACAAAGTATGTTCAGAAGTGCTTGAGTCACAGGAGAAAATGAGATTTTCAGAAGATAGCCTGGAAAAATACTCGATTTTTCCGGTGACCATGAAACTTGACACTGTGGAATATACCTCGTCTTTGGCCACTAGTAGAAGCGGGACGAGCCACGACGAGCGAGAAAATGAAGGTGTCCATGAGAAAGAATACCCATTTCCAGTGGAGGATCGTTCGATTTACGCAGTTTCTTTTAATGGCCAAGATGACCCTGCCCACCCGTTCAACTGGTCCTCCAGGAAGAAGCTTTTGATTTGCTTAGTAGCAGCATTGTCGGCCTTATCAATCTCTTTGGGTTCTGCCATGTTTTCCGCAGGAAGCCTGCAAGTTGAAGAAAAATATCATGTTGGCGATACCGTAACCGCCCTAGGTACATCGTTGTTCATACTCGGGCTTGCTTCTGGACCTGTTATGTGGGGTCCGTTATCAGAGTTGTTTGGTAGGAGGATGGTTATGATCCCATCGTGCTTTGGTTACCTTTTGTTCATGTTTGCCGTTGCTTCGGCCCAAGATATCCAGACCATCATGATCTGCCGGTTTTTTGCTGGGTTTGTAGGTGGGGCCCCATTTGTTGTTGGTCCAGCCGTGTTGGTGGACATGTTTCGTGCCGAGCAAAGAGGAGAAGCCATGTCACTTTTTGGTATTGTTGTCTTTGGTGGACCCATGATTGCTCCTATTTTGGGTGCTTTCATCGCCAAGAACCCCCATATGGGCTGGAGATGGACCTCGTATATCACCGGATTTGTGGGTGTTCTCGCTAATCTTCTAGTAGTACTCTTTTTGGAAGAGACCCACCATCCAGTATTGCTAGTCCATAAAGCAGCGGAGCTAAGAGCCAGAACCGGCAATTGGGCTATTTATGCTCCCCACGAAGAGTTTTCCTTGACATTAAGGGAAATCGCAGAGAAGAATATCACAAGACCCATTCACATGTTGTTCACCGAGCCAATTTTGTTCTTGGTGACATTATACAATGCCTTCATTTACGGGATTTTGTATCTCATGTTGACGGCCATGCCGTTGATATTCGAGGGCAGGTATCATTTCATAGCAGGTGTTGCAGAATTACCTTATGTGTCGATGTTTTTGGGGGTGATTGTGGGTGCAATCATTGCACTATTCTTTGAAAGACGGTTCAAGAGACTTTTGAGAGCAAATAGTGGCACTACAATTCCAGAGGAGAGACTTCCTCCGATGATGGTGGGTTCATTCTTTTTCGCTATAGGCCTCTTCTGGCTAGGCTGGACCGGGGACTACCCTGATAAAATCCATTGGATGGTGCCCACAGTCGGCTCGTCGTTTATTGGCTGCGGGTTCATCTTGATTTTCCTTCCCTGCTTGAATTACATCATTGACTGTTACTTGGTGTTTGCTGCTTCGGCCTTGGCAGGAAACGCTTTTCTTCGTTCAGCGTTTGGAGCTGCGTTCCCACTTTTTGCTCGACCTATGTTTGAGAATATGCACATAAAGTGGGCTAGCACTTTGCTCGGTGCATTTGCTGTGTTGATGATTCCGGTTCCGTTCGGGTTCTACAAATTCGGCAAGAGGGTCAGACTGAGTTCGAAGTTTACGTTTTCCTAGGGCGACGGTGTATTTATAGATGGAGTATGAAGTATTATCAGAGAACAATCGAACAATCATTAGAGACAAGTGCGGCTCAGTACGCAACTTTTCATTTTGAACCGAATGCCTAAATTTACCTAATTATCACCGTCAATTGGTCTTTGCTTCTTCTTCTGCTTCTTCCTTTTCCTCTTCCTCTTCCTCTTCCTCTCCTTCAGTCCTCATATCATCTTCTCCCTACTTGATATCTCCTTCATCTCTTGTCTCGTGCTAATCTAATAACCTTTCCGCTTCGGGTAATCGCCTGCACCGGGGCTGTCGTGCGGCAATATCTCCATCTCATCTGACTACTCCGGCAAACGAGATGGGGTTCAAAGCTAGTTTTAATGCGTTCATCTACTCCATAAACACTCCTCCGCCGTCGCCGGACCCAGCGAAAACTCCAAAGTCTCGGAAGAACCATACAAAAACCACCGCAAGCGACTCGTCTCATCGCCAGTCTGACCAGATATTTGAAAGTGTTCCTTCGGAGTCCACACAGCAACCAGAAAGACAGGCTGCTCGGGAAAGAAACCGAGCCAGAACTGGCACAGAAGCAGACCCTCTTGAGGGCCACGTTTCGAGTCCACAAGTGGCGAGGTTTGCAGACCCATCTTCTGGCCAAAGACGCCCAAATCGAGAATCTCGGAGAAACCGTTCACGGACACACAGAAACCGGCCCGAAACCGAGGAAAGACCTACAGGAGAAACAGGTGAAACCACAGAACACCCTAGGCCGGAAAGGAGAGAAGCTCGCAGAGAAAGACGGCGAAACCGAGACCGAGCTCGGGAAAGAGAGACCAGAGAACGACCCCGGGAAGGAACCCGAGAAAGACCCCGAGAAAGACCCAGAGAAAGACCCAGAGAAAGACCCCGGGAAAGACCCCGGGAAAGACCCCGGGAACAGGACAGCAGAGAGAGAGCAGGAGAAAGGACCGCAAGAAATAATCGGGAAAGACCCGAGGGAAGAAGAGACAGAACTGCTCGACGTGAAGAAAGAATCGCTCGTCGTGAGGAAAGAATCGCTCGACGTGAGGAAAGAGCCACCCGCGAGGCGTCCCGGTGCAACCGAGACCACACCAATCGTAGAAGAAACCAGATTAATCCTGCCTTTCCACCTCCAATCAATATCCAGGAAGCCAGCAGGATCCGGATTCGGCGCCCAGTTCCACCAATGCCTCTGCCTCCAGAAGATCCAAACCAGTCGCCCATATACTCACCTTCGGCACCAGCAACACCATCTACGCTGCCGGATGGCTCCTCGGACGAGGCGCCCGAATACGATGTAAACGACATGGAAATTCCTCCGTACCGAGCCTCGCTTCACAAGTACCTCGACTTGATGTCGTTTGACCCCCGGTTTGTCCCCTGTTTACGGATCAACCGGTCACTTGTACGCGACCACGATAAGCTCCAGGAGTCCATTTATGAGTTCAAACGGTACAACAAGCTTCCCAACTCGGTAGATCTCTGGAAGATCAACCATGTAGACGATGCTCACTTTGATGATATTCTTCCCGACCTCATTCCGTATCCGCTGCCAAGACAACGCCCAAGGAACCAAGAAAGCGAGCTACAGCCCCACGAATTGCAAGCGATCAACGATTACGACTATGCGTTATTCTTGGAGCAACAGGAACGAGCAATGGCCCACCAACGTGCGAGCGTAGTATAACGACTAATGACAAAAGTTCAACTATATGATCTCTAAATCTGACTACATTGAGCTCTTCATTTATTCTCTTCATTGTGTACTCTTCTCTCATAAGTGCTTCTCTTCTGAGGTTCCTCTCATTCTTCTCTTCTGCCCTCTCGCACACCCCAGGCACCCGAACAAATTCTCAATCCAATCTCAAATTTCAATTCTCATTCTCCCATCACCATGCCAGAAGGCTTCACCAAGGTTACAGAGGACGTGCACAAGCCCGAGGTCCAGAACCCATATGGACCCAACCCCGCTGACTTCCTTTCCAATGTCAGTGAGTTCGAGTTGATCGAATCCACTTTGAGAGAAGGTGAACAATTTGCAAACGCTTTCTTCAGCACCGAAAAAAAGATCGAAATTGCCAAGGCTTTAGACGACTTTGGAGTCGACTACATCGAGTTGACGTCGCCTGTTGCCAGTGAGCAAAGTCGTAGAGACTGTGAGGCCATTTGCAAGCTTGGACTCAGGGCCAAGATCTTGACTCACATCCGATGCCATATGGACGATGCCAAGGTTGCGGTCGAGACCGGAGTAGACGGGGTGGATGTGGTTATTGGAACTTCGCAGTTCCTCAGAGAATACTCCCACGGAAAGGACATGAACTACATTGCCCAGCTGGCTGTTGAAGTGATTGAGTTTGTCAAGTCAAAGGGCATTGAAATCAGATTTTCGTCGGAAGACTCATTTAGATCCGACTTGGTTGATTTGCTCAACATCTACCGTACGGTCGACAAGATCGGTGTGAACCGTGTGGGTATTGCCGACACCGTGGGTTGCGCCAACCCTCGTCAAGTGTACGAATTGGTGAGAACGTTGAAGTCGGTGGTCAAGTGTGACATCGAGTGCCATTTCCACAACGACACTGGGTGTGCCATTGCCAACGCCTACACTGCTCTCGAGGGTGGAGCCAAGCTCATCGATGTGTCCGTGTTGGGAATCGGCGAGAGAAACGGTATCACTCCATTGGGCGGGTTAATGGCCAGAATGATCGCTGCCGACAGAGACTATGTCTTGTCCAAGTACAAGTTGCACAAGTTGAGAGACTTGGAGAATTTGGTGGCCGAGGCAGTCCAGGTGAACATTCCCTTCAACAACCCCATCACCGGGTTCTGTGCTTTCACCCACAAGGCTGGTATTCATGCCAAGGCCATCTTGGCCAACCCATCCACCTACGAGATTCTCAACCCATCTGATTTCGGGTTGACTCGTTACATTCACTTTGCCAACCGTTTGACCGGATGGAACGCCATCAAGTCCAGAGTGGACCAGTTGAACTTGCACTTGACCGACGAGCAGTGTAAGGAGGTTACCAATAAAATCAAAAAGTTGGGCGATGTGCGTTCGTTGAACATCGATGATGTTGATTCCATCATCAAGGACTTCCACGCCGACTTGGCCACGCCTGCTGTCAGACCCACCATCGGCGAGCCCGTGCCTCATGTTATTGAAGGTTTGGACGAGTCTGCGGCCAAACGTGCGAAGCAGTAATTTATGTGTACAACAATCTTATATTCCGTTCTATATTCGAGTATTGTAGATCGCTAACGCTGTCGAGGCGACACCAAACGCAAACGCCATTACGGTGCACACCTTGATCGACCTCCGGATCCCGGCAGATCGAATGGTGAAGCCGTCCCGATACTCCCGTCCGTATAAAACTACTCCAGTAAGTACATTGAAAAAGCAAATGATTCCGCAAATTAATTGCACCACCTGCACCTTAGCATGGATAGACATTTTTAAACCCTAGTTCTGTTGCTTGTGATCATCTCCACCTTCATGGAAATATCGACTTATGGCGTGTGGGTCATAAGCATAAAGATGAAAATATTTGAGAAATTGCAAAATGTGCATGGGCAGTTCCTCACACACAGGACCTTGGCTAAGCCACTCAGTCCAGCAAGTATATTTACTAATTTCTGTTTACTCCAGTCAATTGGCCTCCGACTGGTCCCCATCTTCTTCATCGTCACTGTAGTCCTCTTCCACGTACGACACTCTTCTCCGCTGGAAATCTTTGATGTGCGCCCGATTGACCGCATCGCTAATATTGGCGATGGTCGATTTCCGCCGCGACAACTTGGCTCCAGATTGAATAGTTGCACTGTCACCACTGCGGCGCGACTCACGTCCGCGAGACGTCCCGGTGGCTGTAGACGTGCCGCCGTGCCTTATATTCTTGTTGACCCAATCTGTGTTCGCACCACCAACGGTGTTGTAGCGCAAGTTTACCAATTTTTTGGCGGCCATTTCCATGTGGGGGCTGATTGGATACGGCAAGGGAGCGTCTCTGGAGGCCCGGAAAAGTATCACGTTTGTTCTGTGTTCGTTTTCCATTCTGAAAAATATCCATATGAATCTTCTCAAAATCTCCGCGAGCGCTATGCAAAAACTGGTAACGGCAGATTGCTGCACTTGATTGCTGAAAAACGCATAGAAGATCCATTGGAACCGCAAGATCACATTGGCAACCATTGCAAAATAGTACACCATGGGGTTTTTGAAAAATAATGTGTCTCGCAAGAGGAAGTGCTTTGCCTGTGGTTGCATCAACGACCAGTCCATGAAAATGTCCCACGACGACGTGTATAACGAGTTGATGCAGGCAAAGAATATGAAAGCTGCCCGCGTCTGGTTGGTTCGGTCAATTCGATACACACTCAACAAGCAATAATAAATGGTGGTTATCATGTACTTTGACATGTTGGCAAGGTGCGGGAACCAGTCCCCAGTATCCATGTAACGCCGAACACATTGAAGAAAACGGAGTATAGATGGCAAGCTGCTGAAGAATCCCATGACTCTCGACCTTGAAGACGTGCAGGTGTTTGTTCCCCCGCCAATGATACCACTCCAATGATGGGCATACAAGCAAAAGAAGAATGGAATGTTACCGGAGCTGTATGTCAAAGAACAGAGAATGTCGCCAAGGAAAAAGTCTCTGAACTCGACAGGATAGAACCCGGAAAGAAGGAGTCTCCAAAGAGCCACCTGGAGCCATCGTCTGCTTGAACCGTACAATTGGCTTCCTGGCCAGAGGAAGATGACGAGCATGATACCGAAAAATATCCACGGCCAGTCACGGCCTGGAAAATCGTTTGGCCAATAGTTATTGAAACTGAACCAACCTAGTAACGACAACAAGGCAAATCCCAAACATGGAAGAAGGAAAAATTGTTTGAGATCAAGAGCGGTAGCAATGTTGAACTCGAAGATAAACTTGTAGTTGATCCTGAACAAATCAAACACATAGAGATTTATGCCAAAAAGGATGCTAATGAGGTTCACGAGGAAAAAGCCTCCCCAAACCTGTAATAGAAACTTGCCCTCAGGAAGCCGCCCAGAAAGTGTAGCATCCAAAGCGGTATACAAACCGAGAACGAACAAGGGAATACCAAACCCCAACAAGATTCCCGCAAGAAACAACGAAGGATAGTAGGTTGGCTGTCGTATATCCGTGTTATTGAGAGCGTAGGTCATACTTTTCAACTTTTCCAACGAGTGTTTACGGTCGGTTGTACCCTGATCGAAAAAAGTGATGTACAACTCTTCAACCTGGGTGGTCAATTTGTCCAACATATCACTGGTTTGAAAGTAAGCTTCTTTGTCGATCTTGTCCATGGCCTTCTTGCACACGGACGAGCCGGTAGCCTTGTCAAATTTCTTTGTGATTTTCCTGAATGCTGTTCGGTTGAGAATTCTGTAGGATCTTAACAAGGCAAGAGATCTATAGTACTCGAGCACTGCATCCTTGAGCTGTTTTCTGGCA
Organism: Meyerozyma carpophila; assembly: GCA_030573695.1. Lineage (NCBI taxonomy): Eukaryota > Fungi > Ascomycota > Pichiomycetes > Serinales > Debaryomycetaceae > Meyerozyma > Meyerozyma carpophila. Next base: position 135,036 of record JAJMDS010000007.1, on the reverse strand, counting down.
TAGAGGTATGGAACACGATACTGTCTTTTCACCGAGTAGTCTCTCCTGGTATTCAAGGAGTTGTTTTCACGGATAGCATCGGGGACTTGAGAAGTGCTTTCGTCTGAGCCCGAATGTACACTCAGGCCCTTGGGGCCCTCAGAATCTATTGAACTTTCATCGTCGTTGTCGAACGAGAGCCCATTTCTGATCCGGTTCTGGGCCGAATTGGGGTCGTATATGTAGTCTTCTGACATCGAAACGTCGTCCGAACGTCGTTTCTTTCTCCATTGGTTGAGAAACACAGTGGAGGGAAGGGACGGTAATTCCAACCGTTGCAACATGGAAAACGCTGAACGAGTATGAAAGGCCAACTCGTTGACGGTGTGATATACTGCCTCGGTCTGGGGCACATGGGCAATACGATGGCTGTCACGATTGTGGTTCGCAGCCACGGTTCGGTTCAGCTTTTTCTGTTCACGAAGCTGGTATAATTGATCCTGTAGAAGCAAAAATCTCTCGTAGATTTCTTGTTCTCTTTCTCGGTAGAACTGCTCCACCTTAGCAAGCTCTTCGTCTAGCCATGCGGTAAATTGGTCCTTTTCCTGGAGAGAAGTTGGCTTGTCTTTCGAACCAAAAAATGGAAATTTCATGGAGCTTGGTCCACTTTTCGTACTTGCACGGGTCTCCGGCTGCTGCTGCATGTCGGTATCATTCAAGTTTGGGTCGTCGATATTGTACGAATCAGGCACCGTTGCTTGTCTTTCAGCATCAAGAAGAGGAGTTAGGTCGTTCGGTTTGAAATCGTCTTGCATTCGTTTGGAAGCTGCCTTGACCATTTTCTTGCCCAATTTGTAGTCCACGTACTGCCCCTTCCATTCGGGAACCAAGCCCTCGTTGAGAGACTCGCCAAACTTCATGGTGCAGCTGGTTTGGAAACGCTACGATTAAACTATTCCTATCAGTCGCAGCGCAAAATAACTCCAAGACTGTCCAGGCTGCAGGAACGGCTGAAACGTGGGGCAGGAGGGTATAACTACCAGGCATGAAAAAGCTGGGAAAACGGCAACCAGACAAAGCCAGCTACTCGTATCGTACATACAACGCATCTATAAAGTGGGGGTGCTTGATACCCGGGGGCCGGGCCATGCGAAAGCCCTCAACAGCTTCGCGCACCGTCCATCCAAGCCGCTCGATGAGGTAGGAACAAATCAAGAAACCAGTTCTGTTGAACCCATAGTGACAATGGACCGCTATTAAGGGGTGGGGGGTGTCGCAATTATTAAGAATATCGTCCACAAGTTGGATAAACCTGCGCACCGAGCCCTGGTCCGGGACGACCTTACTGACGGTTGCACACTTATAGTACATGATGTGTTTGAAATTTTTGGGGGAGTAGGGAGGGATATCTGCCGATATGTCGATTATGGCAGCCAACGTGCCTTGTATAGTGGGATGTTTTGCATCCGAATAAAATAGGTTTTCGAGAATTTGTGGTGAGTGGGTGGAGTCCCCTTCACGTAGAGTCTTCATGCCTAGGAGAGGCGCGGTATCTTCCCCACCATTGCGAGTGATGTTCAAAGACAAAGGCTCCAACTCCGACCACTTCTGCTCGTTCTTCAAGCCCCACTTGTCTCCAGAGATGTTGGCCTTGACCTGGAGAACCCACGCAGGCGAAAGGTGAAGTCTTTCCGGGAACTTGGCTTCGATGTGATTCAAGATCATGCCACTGATATACTCGGGCTTCACCAAGAGAAGCGAGTGGCCGGCATTGGGGATCTCAATGGCCCGCGATACTTGCCGGCCAAATGTTTTCGTGAGGTAATAGTCGGTTTCGTGAACCACCTTGCACGGGGTCACCTGGTCTTCTGACCCACCCACGAAAACGGTCTTCTCGTAGGTGTTTTTGTCGGCCAGACGATCGTTGAAATTCCTTATTGCCGCGAGGAGATCCGTGTAGGAGCCACGCTGGAACCCGCTCATGTACTTGAGGATGATATCTGTGTCGATGTCCAAGTTCCACCGAAGTTGGCGCAAGCTATTATAAATATTAGTACTGTTCTTTGCAAGCTGTCGCAGCACGCTTTTACTCTCCAAGCCCTCGAGGCGGTCCCACACTCTGAAGCAGTTGAACAACCACGAAAACCGGGCAAAAACTTTCATGAACGACAAAAGATCGGATTTTTGAGGCACGGTATCGTCGTGAAATGGAGGCGGAGAAAGCAACACCAACCCTTCCACTTTATGGGCCGGGAGCTTCTTGGCCAACTTAACCGCCAAGTGGGTGCCCATAGAGTGGCCCACCAACACCACCTTCTTGCCCTGGGGGATCTGCTGGTTGACATATTCGTACAAGATGGAGACGATTTTGTTTGTGGAAAAGTCGGTGGTGGCCATCAGCAGGACCGAGTTCGACACCTTTGCCTTTTGTTCTTCGGACAACACCGTGATGGACTTGCCCTGGTTCGTGAAAGAGCGACGAGAGTTCCCAAACCCAGGAAGATCCACCGACAAAATTTCCAGGCACTGCGAAAGAAGACCCATGAGCGGCTCAAACTGAGACATCTGGCCGCCCAAGCCGTGGATAAAGAAAAACACCGGCGACTCCTGGAGGTCCTGCGGCACGTTCAACGCTTCGGCCTGTTGTTTATTGGCGGCGTTCCGCATAAAATTGACCAACGGATGGGGGATGTGCATCGAAACCAACGACACCGACTCCACCGACAAGTCCTGGTAACGAAGGTCGATGTCCACCACACTGGAGTACTTGGCCACTAGGGAGCAGTCGTTGGGCTCGGATTTGAGCACAAAGTCCTCAAAACTGTTTTGGTACCGAAATAATTGCACCTTGACAAACTCCCACGACTTGGAGACGGCAGTGCCACTTCGCTGTTTCTGGGCATCGGCAGCATTTTTCAACACATCGAAGGAATTGAGCATGTGGCCGTCGCTGCGCGAGGTCAGAACCGCCGTCACAGCCAACAACTCCTGCTCGTCGCCGTCATTCATGGTGCGAGAGTGTAATTGATAAGAGGAAAGATATGCGAAGCGCTGTATCCAGGAAGCCACAGGACGAGGTGGGGTCACAAGGAGGAAAACAAAAGTTACAGGGAAAAAGGACGAGACCAGTTCAATTGGCATCTACAGCGCAGGAGCAGTCTACACGTTCAATTGAAAACATTTTCAGTCGCTTTTCAATTACTTTTCAGCTCTTTTCAGTTTCCCGTGTGTCACCGTCTACCTCCCATGTGCACTCCCGCGACCTCGATTTATTCTCGCTGCGGCGGGCTCGGCCATGAAACCCTACAACATGGATTCCCTCGATTCGTTCGACGATCTCGATAATTCGTTGGACAAGGCGTTGAACCGCGCCCTGAACACCATCTTCACATACAACACTCCGCCCAGTGCGCGACAAAGCAGTTCCGGCTCCAATAATGCCATTCCTCTTTCCACCATGGTTGGCCACGATCGTGATTCCAGAGACTACGAAAACGACAGCTCGCCGCTAATCGGTGGGCGGGTGTCCCTAGACACCAGGCAGGCCGGCGGAGGCGAAGAGCTGGTTTTGCAGCGATTCTTAAACTTTTTCAATCGTGCACGGAAGGAGCTCAACGACGAACGAATAAGAGCCATGAATGCCAAGGACACACCGGACACACCAGACCAGCGCCAGATTGGCGAGCGGTACATCAGCCCCAGCGACAACTCCCGAAAGTCGTCGTACCCTACAAACGCCGTGTCCAATGCCAAGTACAACCCTATCACCTTTATCCCCATAATTCTCTACGAACAGTTCAAGTTTTTCTTCAACCTATACTTCCTCCTCGTGGCGTTGTCGCAGATCGTCCCGCAGTTGCGGATTGGCTACCTCAGCTCCTACATTGTTCCCTTGGCATTTGTGCTCACTGTAACCATGCTCAAAGAGGCCCTCGACGACCTTTCCAGAAGACACCGTGATAGAGAACAAAACAACGAACTCTACGAGGTGCTCAACCGCGCCAGCCTGATGGCCCCAGAGGCAAAGTTGGTGCGGTCCAAGAACCTCAAAGTGGGGGATTTGGTTCGTCTTCATAAAGATACCAGAGTGCCAGCAGACATGATATTGCTTCAAACCTCAGAAAAGGACGGATCAGGAGAGGCATTCATCAAGACCGACCAGTTGGACGGAGAGACCGACTGGAAACTCCGTGTTGCACTCAACGCAACCCAGTCGCTCACCAGCATTTCACAACTCACAGACAGCATTTCCTTGATAGTGTCCGAACCCACCAAATCGATCCATAGCTTTGCGGGAAAACTAATCTACCACCAGTCGGATTCCTCATCTGACCAAACCTACCCCTTGACTATAGACCAGACTTTATGGGCCAACACGGTCTTGGCCCTGGGACTGGCTATTGGTATCGTGATTTACACCGGATACGAGACAAGACAGCTGCTTAATACCACCAAGACTGGAGTGAAGACTGGGCTATTGGAGTTGGAAATCAACAAGATATCCAAGATTCTTTGCATAGTTGTTCTCATTCTATCCGTTGCATTGGTGTTGGCCCATGGCTGGCCCTTGAAGTCCACATGGTACATTGACATTCTCCGGTTTCTTATTCTTTTTTCCACAATTATTCCCGTATCGCTTCGGGTGAACTTGGACTTGGCCAAGTCTGTTTACGCATCGCAGATTCAAAGAGATTACGAGATCGAAGGCACCATTGTACGTACATCGACCATTCCTGAGGACTTGGGAAGAATAGAATACTTGTTATCGGACAAGACCGGTACATTGACCCAGAACGATATGGAGTTGAAAAAGTTGCATCTTGGTAGCGTGAGCTATTCGGGAGACACTCTAGACATGGTGGGAGAATACGTCGCTGGGATGCTCTCATTGATCGATACAAATCATCCCAAAAAGCGGGATTTGAGCGGGAGAGTCTGCGACTTGGTGCTCACACTTGCACTTTGTCACAATGTCACTCCCACCTACGACGAAGAAGACTCTGATTTCGGTACCGCAGTGACCTACCAAGCTGCATCGCCGGACGAAACGGCAATCGTAAAGTTCACTGAGCTGGTTGGTTTGAAATTAGTAAAGAGAGATCGCCAGTCGATTACTTTGTACCACACAAGCTCCAACACAATACTTGACTTTGAGATACTTTACATTTTCCCTTTCAGCTCAGAGACTAAGCGGATGGGTATCGTTGTAAAGGATATCCAGCGGAACGAACTTTGGTTTATGCAAAAGGGAGCAGATACTGTCATGGCACCGATTGTAACGTCAAGCGATTGGCTAGACGAGGAGACCGGGAACATGGCCAGGGAAGGACTTAGAACGCTTGTAATTGGACGCAAGAAATTGGGCAGCGAGTTGTTTCAAGAGTTTGTCAACAAGTACCAAAAAGCGTCAGTAGCAATGCACGAGCGTGAGGCTTCGATGCAAAGGGTCATTTCGCAATTGCTTGAACAGGATTTGGAGCTTTTGGGGCTCACCGGAGTTGAGGATAAACTTCAAATGGATGTTAAGACCTCTATCGAACTCTTGAGAAACGCTGGTTTGAAGATATGGATGTTGACTGGTGATAAGGTCGAGACGGCCAAGTGTGTTTCCATCAGCGCCCGACTCATATATAGGGGACAATACGTTCACCAGATCACCAAGTTGTCGCATCCCGATATGGCACTACCACAATTGGAGTACCTCAAGTCCGATACGCAAGCCTGTCTTCTCATCGATGGTGAATCGTTGGCAGTGTACCTCAAGCATTACCGACAGGAGTTTTTATCGGTGGTTATCCATCTTCCTGCTGTGATAGCTTGTCGGTGCACACCTCAGCAGAAGGCAGATGTTGCGTTGTTGATCAAAGAGACCACGGGTAAACGAGTGTGCTGTATTGGAGATGGAGGAAACGACGTGAGCATGATTCAATGTGCCGACGTGGGAGTTGGAATTGTAGGAAAGGAAGGGAAACAAGCTTCGTTAGCGGCCGATTTCAGCATTGATCAATTTTGCTACTTGCAAAAGTTGCTCTTGTGGCACGGAAGAAACTCGTACAAGCGGTCAGCAAAGCTTGCCCAGTTTGTGATCCACCGAGGACTTCTTATTTCCGTTGCCCAGGCGGTATACTCCATCTGTTCCAAATTCGAACCATTGGCGTTATACCAAGGATGGCTCATGGTGGGATACTCCACACTCTACACGATGGCTCCAGTGTTTTCCTTGACGCTTGACTGTGACATTGACGAGCATTTGACAAGACTATATCCCGAGCTTTATCGAGAATTGACTCTTGGCAAGGCTTTATCGTACAAGACATTTTTCATGTGGGTGATGATATCGCTCTACCAGGGAGGTGTGATCCAGCTATTGAGCCAGAAGTTTGATGGAATCGATCCAAGCACATTCAAGGTTATGGTGGCACTTCTGTTTTCCGCGCTAGTGTATAACGAGTTGATTATGGTGGGGTTGCAAATCAACAAGTGGAACCGGATCATGATGTTGACAATTATCATCACGTTTATGATTTATGTCGGGTCCATTCCGTTTTTGGGCGACTACTTTGATTTGGACTACGTTACGTCATTCAGCTATATATGGCACACGGCGGTAATTTTGGTTGTTAGTTTGTTGCCCGTGTGGGTGTCGCTTGCAATCAGCAGGCGCATCCGGCCACCCACGTATGCCAAGGTGCAACAAGATTGAATTACTAACAAGACTGAATTACTAATTGCCAGCTGCAATTGGATCGCAGGCGTCCCCACAGGACCAATTAGGCCGCTCCACATTGACCCTCTGCATATGACATGGAATAACTACTGCAGTTCAACCACAGCGGTTTAGTGCTGGAGCCACAACGACACGCAATTGTGGCGTGATGCAGGAACATTTTTTTTTTGTTGTGCAAAGGTGCAATTGTAGGGAACCCAATACTAGGCATTGATTGGGAAACGAGGTGTAGGAAGGAAAACCATGACCTATGCTATTGAACCAAGTCTACTATGGGGATTGTTGCACGGACAAACGAGGGGGTCCCATTGATCTCGTTCCCGAAACTACCATTGTATTCGGCTGCAAATACTATGGATGCGATGGATGTGCATATCGGGCTCGGGCTTCATTTCCAAATTTGGTGGTGGTACGATTGCGCAGGATCTTCCAATACATATAACAACACATCTCCGCTGTAGGTTCACTATACTAATTCTACTTCATAATCACGATGCACTCGGCCCAGATAGGGAAGGTGTTCACCTCGAGACTCATGCTAGGATACCTAGGATTTCTGATCACCACGCCGTTCTTGTGGTCTTATAAAGAGCTGATGGATACCCAGGAATACTTGAAGGGCACCGCCACTGCTCGCACCTTGTTCAACAAGATATGAATCACGATGTTCCGAAACGACTTTACTTCGCCGATGTCTATAGCTATAGACCATTTACTGTCTCAGCTGTCTACGGTCAGTTCCTGCACTTCTGTACTCTAAGTACTAATACTATTTACATTACTTGACCCAATGCTTTCCCTCCATCAAGGACTTGGGAGATTGTAAGCCACTGGCAACATTGTAAATCAATGTCTTGGATGGAAGATCCAAGTCTCCGTTCTTCATTAATTGTGCCTTAGCAAACTCGGCCATCCTGATCTCTTCCGGTGATTTGAGGTGGTCCACGGACCCCTTTAACTCAGTCACTTGGCCGCGAACAACCTCGTCGATTCTTGTAGCCAATTGCTCTGCGTCCACATCGGTGCTGTAGTTGGCCTGGGCCAAGTACCTGTTCTTGGGTGCATCGTCTAAGTTCTGGATGATAGACTTGGGCAATTTATATGGGTATTGCGACTTGATGAGGGTTTCCTTGGTGACAGCTGCGACTCGAGAGCTCAAGTTTGTTGACACACTCGTCACTTTCCCGTACAAAAACGTTTCCCCAGACACCTGAGGCACCAATGGTCCACTGCTAACACTCTTGGTCTTCAATGGCTTGGCTACCACTGGTGAACGCTGTCTGGACGATGCAGTTTGTGGTCGACGTTGACCCGAGTTTTCACCGCCAGGCCCACGAGCTGGACGTGGCGAGCGAGAGTTATGCTGTGACGAGCCGCGAGGGGCAGCATTACGATTTGGACGTGGTCCTGACGACTTTGAGCCCGAGTCTTTGAGAGCATTGAATGCCTGGAATGCCATGGGATGGTCAGCCACTTGCACCTTTTGTCGCCTTGCCACCGACTGTGAAGGTCCCTGAGCACCTGGAGCAGCTTTGGGACCCCTGGGTCTCGAATTAGAGCCGAGTTTTTTCTGTTTATCGCCGGTCTTGTTCAGCCGATTTGCCTGGGACTGCGTTTTATTGGCGTCTTTCCGAGGTTCGACGATTTTCTTCGTGTTCGCCGTGATCTTGTCAATCCTCGTGAGAAGATCCGACAAGAACATGGACTTGTCGCCTCCCGTGGAGTACCATCTTCGAGAGGTCTGTTTCAACATGACGATTTTTCACCTTGAGAAAATCGGCAAAATCTGCGACCGTGGCTCACGTAAGCAGACGCCAGTGATGAAGTAAGACAGCACCAGGGAATCCGGAGGGTACAGCATCTGCACATCTGACGGTCAATTAGGCCCCAAAACTCGCCTGTAGATAGCTAGTACGCCTCTGATTGCATATACGTTTTCCTGAGCCCATAAAGTCTCATTCAGGTGCAAAACCACCGGTACAAAAGACCACTGGGCGTTACCCGCACTCCACTCAGAAAGCGTCCGCCAATCAAATTGCGTCCTGGACCGGCTCCCGCGTTAGCGCTCAACGAGGGAGATTTTTCATTGGCATATATAGTCGTTTTTTTTTCTCTGGATACCAGTTCATTCTAGGGATATATTAAAGAGAAACAATGTTGTCAGCTCGTCCAGTATTGCGTTCTGCTGCGAGATCAGCTGCATTAGCTACCAGAACTTTGCGTGTGGTAAGTACTTTTTCCAGGTGAAGTGTCGCCATGATTTTGGGATGTAGAATCACAACGGGGCCAAATTGGGTGCTCATATTGGTCCACAATGAAGAAGGACATGCCAAGTATGGCGCCGAGGCTTTTGAGCGGCGAAATTGCTCCTCTTTTGCCGATTTGATGTGGTTGTTGGTGGTTTTGTTGATTGGCAAAACTGCCAAAATCGATGAAATCGTACTGCTTCCCGGCCAATTCAGCATCTAGAGTGTCCAAGGCGACAGTGGCGGTGGCAGAATGCCGTTTTATCGCTGTCAATTGGTGTTTTCTTCGGAATCGGTTGACGTTGCCATGGCGCCTTCTCATTGGATGAGAGCCAACATGTGCACCTCCGGTTCAATTTCTAGTCCCACTCCCACCCACTGCTCTCACATACTAACTACAGGCCCGTCCAGCTCAAGTTGCTGCTGTTCGTTTCGCCTCCGCCAAGGCTGCCCCTACTGAGGTCACCTCCATCATCGAAGAGAGAATCAGAGGTGTTTCCGATGAGGCCAACTTGAACGAAACCGGTAGAGTTTTGTCTGTTGGTGATGGTATTGCCCGTGTTTTCGGATTGAACAACTGTCAAGCCGAAGAATTGGTCGAGTTCAGCTCCGGTGTTAAGGGTATGGCTTTGAACTTGGAAGCCGGTCAAGTCGGTATTGTGTTGTTCGGTTCCGATGCCTTGGTCAAGGAAGGTGAAACCGTCAAGAGAACCGGTAAGATTGTCGACGTTCCAACCGGTCCCGAATTGTTGGGCCGTGTCGTTGACGGTTTGGGTAACCCAATTGATGGTAAGGGACCATTGAACGCTTCTTCTTCTTCCAGAGCTCAAGTTAAGGCTCCAGGTATCTTGCCAAGAAGATCCGTGTACGAACCTATGCAAACTGGTTTGAAATCGGTTGACGCTTTGGTGCCAGTTGGAAGAGGTCAAAGAGAATTGATCATTGGTGATCGTCAAACCGGTAAGACCGCTGTCGCTTTGGACACCATCTTGAACCAAAAGAAGTGGAACGATGGTTCTGATGAGAAGAAGAAGTTGTACTGTGTGTACGTTGCCGTTGGTCAAAAGAGATCCACCGTTGCTCAATTGGTGCAAACTTTGGAAAAGGCTGATGCCCTCAAGTACTCCATCATTGTTGCTGCTACTGCTTCCGAAGCCGCTCCTTTGCAATACTTGGCTCCTTTCACTGGTGCTGCCATTGGTGAATGGTTCAGAGACAACGGTAGACACTCGTTGATCATCTACGATGATTTGTCCAAGCAAGCCGTTGCTTACCGTCAATTGTCGTTGTTGTTGAGACGTCCACCTGGTCGTGAGGCTTACCCTGGTGATGTTTTCTACTTGCACTCTCGTTTGTTAGAGAGAGCTGCCAAGATGTCTGATACCTTGGGTGGTGGTTCCATGACTGCTTTGCCAATCATTGAGACTCAAGGTGGTGATGTGTCGGCTTACATTCCAACCAACGTCATTTCTATTACTGATGGTCAAATTTTCTTGGAGGCTGAATTGTTCTACAAGGGTATCAGACCTGCCATTAACGTTGGTTTGTCGGTTTCCCGTGTCGGTTCCGCTGCTCAAGTTAAGGCCATGAAGCAAGTTGCTGGTTCTTTGAAATTGTTCTTGGCTCAATACAGAGAAGTCGCTGCTTTCGCCCAATTCGGTTCCGATTTGGATGCTTCTACCAAGCAAACCTTGGCTAGAGGTGAGAGATTGACCCAACTCTTGAAGCAAAAGCAATACGCTCCTTTGGCTGCTGAGGAGCAAGTTCCTGTCATTTACGCTGGTGTCAACGGTTACTTAGATAACATCGCCGTCGACAGAGTCGGAGAGTTCGAGGAGGCCTACGTCTCAAGCTTGAAGTCCAACCAACCCGAGATCTTGGAGGCCATCCGTGAGAAGGGTGAGTTGTCTAAGGACGACTTGGAGAAGTTGAAGGCTGCTACTGAGTCTTTCGTTGCTTCTTTCTAAGCAGCCAAGACGGTAGATATGGCATAGACAAGATCTATATAAAATAAGATGTTATTGTTGTAAAAGTCAATTGGTATCGTAGTTTGTGTTCCTGCACTCATCGCCCAAGGCTGGTGTTTCGCGGCCTCTAATCAGACACATACACATGGAAACGGATGAACAATTCGAGGCAGATCTTGAGTTTCTTCTCCTGAAGTCGTCCACGCTGCACAAAAGTGAAAAATTTGTCAAGGTTTCGCATAATCAGATTTTAGCAAGCCAGAACCAAAGCAAAAAATCAATTCGAAGAAAATACAAAATAAGCATGGAAGAAATCACAAAAGATATGGATGGTATAAGCTTCTCCAGTGACGAAAATGACGAACCACTGACCCCCAAGCAGAACAATCACGATTTCAGCAAAGAACCAGAAACTTCAGCCGGTGGTCCAGCCAAGAAAGCAAAGAAAAAGAGACCAAGAAAGAACAAGCAACATGTAAAAGAAGCCGAGACAGACGGTCCGCTTCAACAATCTCAGGAATCGTCTGAACTATCGGGTGAAACCTCTACTCCATTGAGTGAAACTTTAGCATCAACTGGGAGCAAAGGTGGGACACCTCCTTCCCACAGTGCACCCACCAGAACCGTCCCCAAAGCACCACAAAAAAGCTTTTTAACAGCCATGGAACCAACTACATCGATAATTGGGCTTTCGAATTCGCAGATCTTGTCTCTTCCGCTCAACGACGTAAAGTTAAAGCTTCTAGTATCTTCGGGCAGTAAGACAATACAAAACATATTGAAGTTTGCGAAGAGAGAGACTTCCGAATTGTTCGAGGACTACGAACGGAAAAGAGTGTTCTTTCAGCTATGCGTGGATGTGGCCTTGACGGAGTCAATGGGGTTTAAGAAAGTAGCCAAAAAATGGCCCCAAATAACCGAGTGGTTTGGTGGATATCCCGAGATCAATCTTACCACTACCAAGACCCGACTAACACCGTCCAACAAGGATATACACAAGAACTCGTTTGACTACTCCATGCTTGCATTAATCGGCCACATATTAATATGGGGAACTTGTCTACAGCGCAAAGCTAAACAACCAGTATTCACCAAAAAGTACGATATCCAGCTTCAAAACGTCAAAGAATGCCTTGGCGGAGACTTTTTGTGGGATCGTCTCTCGCAGCATCCGAAGATGAATGCCAAACGGTGGAAACATGTCATCAAGTTCAGACAATCATTTCCTTTTGAAGTCAACCAATTCATGATGGTTTTGCGGTTTATGAAGGTGGACGACTTTACCAGCTCCAGCGACGTATTAGCATAAGATTCAGCATACTTGCATAGAAATGGTCAAGCTAGGCTACCAAGAGGCTTGTGAAATCCTATGACATAAGCAAATACACATTTAGCTTGCACGGCTAAGCCCGATTTCTCTATCATCAACGACTGTATATATTCTCGTGCGAAATAGACCTCGTGTATGGAGTTTCTCGTCCTCACCAAAAAATGGCTCTCGGAACCGTTTGGGCCCAAGTATGACTTATTTCTGAAAATCATCAACAAGGGGTACAGCAAGACCTTGTTCAAATACAAGATCATCAAAACACATAGAATCAAAACCTACATGTCTATTTTGGACAATTTCAAAATTCTGGAACATGACGACTTTTGCATTTTATTACTTTTAGGACCCGAAAAACAGTTCGAAAAGCTTAGAAATGACCACAATTACAGCAGGACGTTTGAAACTCCTTGTGACTCATGGGAGAGTAGCATTGACTGTAATATACCTGACGAGTTCCTCTCTCAACTCTCGTTCGACATTGACTCTAAGGTGAAAATTACCTACTATGACAGTGATGAACAATTGACCCCCTCCCAGGTGAACAGGGTTATAGGGACTGTAGGGTTCAAGTCGTATGACGGCGACTTGAAAAGTTCGGATCCGGCAATAAAAGACATCGAAGTAACGGCTCTCACATCTTTCATGAAGCGAGGAGCTCCTACAATGCTAGATTTGGCTATCAAGAACTTCTTAAGACAAGAGAACGAACTCATTACAGACTTTACAGGCCTAAGAAGTATTGTTTTGCAAGTTGATTGTATCAAAGAACACAATCTTGTACCGTATTATGTCAACTGTTGTTCATTCAAACCAGCTGATAAAGAAGACACATTCATCGATGTACATTCTGCCAGCAGCAGTGGAATATTCGAAGACAACTTGGAAGCGTACAAAGACTTTCATATTAGCTACTTATATAGAATTGTCGATCTTCCATGAACGGCTGAGTTGCGAACTGACCGGTGAATTCACAACCTACTCAGTAGTTATTTGTAGCCGTTTGTTGAAATCCATTCCTTGACAGCCTGGGAGTCTCTCTCAACCCATGCAATTTTACTGTTCAAAGCCTCCAAAGATTGCGCCAACGCCTGGTCAAAGCCGGCAGTGTCCTTATTCTTAAAAAAGCTCTCGACATTTTCTCTGTCAGCGGCAGTACCCAAACCACGAATAGCAACGCTAACGGCGCTACCCAACATCGACAAACCTGGAGGCAAGATCTTGTAAATCTTGTCCCAGTTGACGGTGAACCACTGCCACATTTGAGAAGCAGCATCCTTATCAACGGTGCATCCAACCATGGCATAGAGCATATCTTGCTGCTTGATAACGTCAGACTGCAACGACAAGTCCAACAACTTGGCACGCAACTCTTTGTCGGGTACCCGACCAAGATTTCTCAAAGCAGCAAGCTTTTCCTCCGCGGACAGAGGATTCAAGTAGATTTTGTAGAGTTGATCAAATTCCTCCTTACCACCGTTCTTGGCCACCACGGTGAAAACAGACGATCTTGAGTTGGGGTGGATAGCGTTCTTGTTTCCAGCCACGTAGTCCTTGAATGCTTTCTGGCAGTAGTCCACAATCTCTTTCTGATCGGCTCCGGCAGCAGAGGAGAAGAGCGACTGCTTGAGCTGTTGCTCGGTAAACGAGTCAGTGTCCTTGAAGTCCCATCCTACTTGGTGAAGTTGCTTGCTGATTAATTCACGAGTGAAGGCTTTGAGAGCACCATCAACCTCATCAGACACATTCTTGAAAGCGCTTCTCACCGAACCAACACTGCCCAAAATGGTATCCCACACAACATAGTTCTTCTCATCGGTCCATGATCTCACCAAGTTGAGCAAGTCAGTGGTTGGAATGTAACCCGAAACAGACAAAGCTCTGGCATCGGCCACTAAACCGACTCTATCCTCAACCGACAATTTTTCAGGTGCTTTTCCAAGCTTGGCCCATCTGGATTGTTCATACGATGATCTGTAGATACCGGTTTGACCACTGTTGAGCTTGAAGAAATCGTCCGAAGTGCTCAAATCAAATGTCTTACTTCTAGTGTCCAAAACCAACGATCTGTCGGTGCCTTCGCTTGTCTTAACGTTCAAGAAAACAGGGTACAATACCTTGTCATCCTCGGGTTTGACGTCTGCCGACGTGAGGTATCTTTTCTGAGTAACCGTGATCTTCTTGCCGTCTTCCTTGACATCGATGATTGGGTAGCCGACCTTCTTGGTCCAAATATCCATCACCTTGACAACGTCCTCACCACTTGCCTCGCTCAAAGAGGCCCACAAGTCGGAGGTCTGAGTGTTGCCCCACTTGTGTTTCTTCAAGTAGTTGGACACGCCCTTGATGAACACATCTTCGCCCAACCAGTCGGCAATCATCTTCAACAACGAAGAACCCTTGGAGTAGGAAATGTTGTCGAAAATCTGGTTAATCTGGTCAGCTCTCTGGACCGGAACTTCGACGGGATGAGACGATCTCAACGCATCCAAATTCATAGCACCTTGCAATGTGTCGCTGACGTAGGACTCCCAAACCTTCCATTCGGGGTACAACGAGTTACAGGCGAACCACGACATCCAAGTAGCAAAACCCTCGTTCAACCATAACCCGTCCCAGAAATCCATCGTCACCAAATTGCCGAACCACTGGTGAGCCAATTCGTGCATCACCACTTCGGTGACTCTGGTCAACATACTGACATCGGTCTCTTTGGGGTTTATCAACAAGTCAGCGTTTCTGAACGTAATGAGGCCAAAATTCTCCATGGCTCCAGCGGAAAAGTCTGGAATAGCCACCAAGTCGCACTTGGGCAATGGGTATGGAATATCGAACTTCTTGTCGAAAAACACCAATGTTTTGGCAGTGATGTCGGCGGCATACTGGCCCAAGTGTTCCGAGCCTGGGGTGGCGTACACCTTGATGGGGACTCGGTACGAGTTGTTTTCAACGTACTTCAAGTCTCCGATAACAAATGCGACAAGATAAGTGGACATCAATGGGGTGGTGTGGAACGTAACCTTCTTGCGATCGTTGTCCAAGAGAGTGGTTGACTTTTCGTTCATGTTGGACAAGCACACAAGGTTGCGGTCGGCAATCAAGGAAATGTCAAACTTGGCCTTCAAAGCCGGCTCATCGAAAGATGGGAATGCCCGGCGACAATCGGTGGGCTCCATCTGAGTGGTGGCCAAGTATTTGGTGGTTCCGTTGTCGTTGTAGGATGAGCGGTAGAACCCGGCCATCTTGTCGTTGAGAATACCAGAAAACTTGATGTTGAGGTGGACAATGGAGCCTTTCGTCAAAGAGCTAGCAAGGTGGAAAGTGGCGGTCTGGCCCTTCTCGTCGTAGTCAATTGACTTGGCAGGCACGTCGTTGACGTTGGCATCGTGGATGGTGATTTCGGTTGAGTTAAGAGTGATAGAATCAGACGCTTCATTGACTTCCAATTCGATGGTCTCGGTACCAGCAAAGGTAAAGTTGGAGAAATCGGGCTCGAAAGAAAGAGTATATTTGGTCGGCTTGACGTTGGTGGGGAGCACCTCTCTGTGAGGAGCAGACGCAGAGCCGGCAAGATTGTTCAATTGGCACATATGATGACGGGCACAATAATTGCGAATGAAGCTGGAGCGCACACTATAAGGAACTCTGGTGCGCACACCCAAATACTGGGTGCGGCCAGCTCGCGACCAGAGTGCCGGGGAGCGCGCGATTGCGCGGAGCCTGCCAATGATGGGCATCGTGCTAGATGCAACAGAGGAATCACTAAACGAGACAATTGACTATAAAGGTTCGGTCAATTGACGAGAGCCGGTAGTAGCCAGTAGCCAGGTAGTAGCTAGCAGGACCGGGTAGTCTTCTATAGTGCCGAAGTGTCTGATGCCTCTGACGTCCTCGCACCGTACTTCAGTGCGACTCGAGATTTCTCGCGGAACTCCTGCACTATTTTTGGGTGCGAAATCGCCTATGCACGGCACTAGTGCCTCACAATACGTGGACCCAAACAACAAAAAAACACGTAAACAAAACCCATAAATCAAACCCACAACAACCACCAATCACGCAGACACTCAAACAGCGCAACCACCCCACAAACACCCCGCAAGTTTCATCTCTCCCACCGTACACCCACTGTCGATGATTGCTGTTGTGCCGCTTATGTCAGCTGGCGAATCGATTTGCCGCATTTTCGAATTTGCGTACCCATAACACTACCCTCTATTCCTTTGGCCATGTCACTTCAGGATCTCATCCCTGTGGTGAACAAGCTCCAGGATATCGTCACCACCACCCAACTAGCAGACTTGGATCTCCCCATCCTTGCTGTCGTGGGTTCGCAATCGTGTGGAAAATCGTCTGTTTTGGAGAATATTGTGGGCAAAGACTTTCTTCCTCGAGGCACAGGAATAGTCACCAGAAGACCGTTGGTGCTCCAGCTCATCAATATCAAGGCGGAGGACGCGAGAAAGGCCGCGCAGTATGCTGACGAGGAACCTGAGGTGGACTTGGAAGCACACTTGCGCAAGCAAACCTCCAAAACAAAGTCTAGCAAAGACCAAGTTCGGGAATGGGGAGAATTTTTGCACATTCCAAAGAAGAAGTTTTTCAATTTCCACGACATCCGTAATGAGATTGAGAACGAGACTGCTCGGATTGCCGGCGAAAACAAGGGCATCAGCAGAATACCAATCAACTTGAAGATTTACTCGCCCAACGTGTTGAATTTGACGGTGGTGGATCTTCCTGGATTAACGAAAATCCCCATTGGTGACCAGCCCACCGACATCGAGAGACAGACGAGAAGCCTTATTCTGGAGTATATCGCCAAGCCAAACTGTATTATCTTGGCGGTGTCGCCAGCCAATGTCGACTTGGTCAACTCAGAATCGTTGAAACTCGCAAGGCAGGTGGACCCCACAGGTAAGAGGACGGTTGGCATTTTGACCAAGCTTGATTTGATGGACCAAGGAACGAATGCTTTGGACATTCTCAAGGGTAATGTGTATCCATTGAAGCTCGGGTTCATTGGCATCGTCAATAGATCCCAGCGTGATATCTCGGAGAACAAACTGTTGGAAGACTCTCTTTACGCAGAGCACCAGTTCTTCGCCAGTCACCCATCCTACAAAACCATGTCCAATAAGTGTGGTACCAGGTATTTGGCCCAGACCTTGAATAAGATATTGATGAATCATATTCGTGATCGTCTTCCTGACATCAAGGCCAAGTTGAACACTCTCATGGGACAAACGGAACAGGAATTGGCAGCCTACGGCGACACTCCCGCCAATTTGAACGACTCCAAAGAGGGCCGTGGTGCGTTGGTCTTGAGCTTGATGACCAAGTTTGCCAATAGCTTTGTCAATTCTATCGAGGGTACATCCATGTCCGACGTCAGCACCAAAGAACTTTGCGGTGGCGCTCGTATCTATTACATTTACAACGAAGTGTTCGGGTCTCTGTTGGCGTCGATTAACCCTACACACAATTTGTCCATCCATGATATCAGAACAGCCATCCGCAACTCCACTGGTCCTCGTCCGTCGTTGTTTGTGCCAGAACTCGCGTTCGACCTTCTCGTAAAGCCCCAAATCAAGCTTCTTGAAGACCCTTCGCACAAGTGTGTGGAACTCGTTTATGAAGAGTTGATGAAAATAGTACATAACGTCTGCTCCACTGGCATAGGAGTTGAGTTGAACAGATACCCTCGTCTTCAAAGCAAGCTTATCGAAGTTGTTTCGGACTTGTTGAGGGAACGTTTGGGACCAACCATCAAGTACGTGGAACTGTTGATCGAGATCCACACTGCCTATATCAACACCAACCATCCCAATTTTGTTGGCGCCGCCAAGGCTATGAGCATGGTCGTGGAAGAGCGTCAACGTCAAATGGAGTTCAACCTGAAAGACAAATTGAAGATGGCCAGTGAGCGCATTCTAAACGGGAACAAAAGTGACTCTCCTGAAGAGAATAGCGAGAGCGAAAAAGAAAGCGATGGTATGGACATCAATCAAGTGGATGATGTCATTAAACCAGTAAAGCACAAAAAAACAGACTCCAAACAAAACGGAGGCTTGCGGTCGGATTCTACACCCACTTTGACTGGGGGGACACCACACGATTCTTATTTAAATTATTTCTTTGGCAAGGACCCAATAACGCACCAACAATACCTCCAAACCCAGGCACAACTCAACCCTACGCCATTCAAGTTTCCACAGCAACACGAATCCACGTTGAAATTCAACTCAACCTTTGTGCCAAACGAGACGAATGGATCAGTTTCACCAGACATGAAGTCGTTGAGTCTCAGTGACCTGTTTGACAGCGACGAAACCATCAACGAGCTCAGTGAGCGCGAGCAACTCGAATGCGAATTGATTAGAAGGTTGATCATCTCGTACTTTAGCATTGTCAGGGAGATGATCCAAGACCAGGTGCCCAAGTCGATCATGTGTCTCTTGGTGAACTACATAAAACAGCATATCCAGAACCGATTGGTGGTGAAGCTCTACAACGATGTTATGTTTGACGACTTGTTGCAAGAAGATGAAACCATTCAAATGGAGCGAGAGAAATGCGTGGATTTGTTGAATACTTATCGCGAGGCGTCGCGGATCATCAGCGATGTCGTCTAATGATTAGCGTGGTGGCCGACTATATACATAGATGCTGATACCCTTAGGTATGATGATTCTTTTGGAACCTATCGAGTACTGAGATTCTTTCTTCTCCAGTACAAGCTCGTTGTCGTCGTCGGGATCCTGTTTGAACAAATATTTTGTTTCTCTTGTCAATAGTTCCGTATCACATTTTGAAAAATGAATGTTTTTTTGTTCGAGGTATTGTTGGTCGCTGGCGGTGAGGGCATTGAGGTAAAATCGCAACTGGAGCATGAGGTGAACCGGCACTTTTACATGGCATTTCCAATCAGTTTTGTCAAGTGCAAACGTCACCTGTGTGGTTTTGGAGCTCGAATGGTTGATTTCCAGCTTCAAGAGAACTTCCATTAAGGAATGTCGAATATCTGCAACTAGCGAATCGAGGTCGGCATTGGAGAGCCTGATGATATTGATCCTTGAAAGATGAAGAAGAGACCTCTGATTAACCGCGACCACAGATGACTTTGTAGATGCTAGAAGCTTTCTCCTGTGTACGAAAACACG
This sequence comes from Meyerozyma carpophila, assembly GCA_030573695.1. Lineage (NCBI taxonomy): Eukaryota > Fungi > Ascomycota > Pichiomycetes > Serinales > Debaryomycetaceae > Meyerozyma > Meyerozyma carpophila. The sequence goes on along the minus strand of JAJMDS010000007.1, from coordinate 115,627 downwards.
GATGGGAAAAGCATCGTGCGGGCCCACCGACACATAGGTGAGTGTAGGCATGGAGAAATTCAGAGGAGAATGGGTACAGGTTCAGCGGAGATTGTAAGTATGACCAGCTGTAACTTGGATGATGAATTGAGCCAGTTGGACGACAGAATGAATTTTTCTTGAATTTCTGCTTGAATTTGCGCTTGAATTTGAATTTCGTGTTGAGTTTTATGTTGAATAGACCGATGCCTTCTGGGGTAGTGAGAGTGCCATCCTGCATATACACCACAGATAAGGCTAGTTAATGAGTAGTAGATCTACACACTTACGCCTCTAAACGTGTAGCTGGGTCAATTGATCGACCAATTAGTCAAAAGCCAATCACAAGCCCGAAACAAACCAAAACGAACCAAAACAAAAGAACTTTCCACATCCACTCTCACCGCTCCTTCTTTGTGAGTCTCCGCCCAACCATTCCTGCACACACCGCCGATGGAATCCCACGTTCTCGCGCACGCTACCATTACATGTCCCAGAGATGTATTCTCGTGGACTAATTTCGTTCTGGTTACCGGTGTTGGTGCTCGTCTGCGTGGCGCTCTCGACGCTCCGGATGTACCAGGTGCTGCTGCTTCTGGAAAAGTCCTATAAAAAAACCCGAGGTTACTCCCGTTTAGTCCATGTAGACAGGGCGTTCAACTATACCAAAATCACTTATATGACCGACGAGGCTCCAGTGGCGGAACACGATTCGTTGCTCGTGGTGGCCACCATTGCAAATCACGACTCGTATGGCGGGGGCCGTCTGTTTGAAGACTTTTTTTCAGTCATCAAGTCGTTTGATTATGACCAGAATGCCATGTCTTTGGGGTTCTATTTTGGCGACGAGGCCGAATTCAACACAGTGGACAAGTACTTGCGTCACCATTTTGCCCTGGTGAGGGCGAAAGACCAGAACGCACGTGCCGTCAGCAAAGTCACCATTCTCCTCGCGCCGTTCTTGGAGAAAGACTATAACAGTATCGACCGAAGTCAGCGACACAACGACAATGTCCAGCGATTGCGGCGAAGAAACATTGCCCGGACCAGGAACTTTGCGTTGTTTCACACCCTCGCCGAAGAACGCTACACCTTGTTCATGGATGCCGATGTGGTGTCCATCAAGAATCCAGATATGGTCGCCCGGTTCATCGCTTCCAAGAAGGACATAATAGTACCCCGGGTGACAAGAGGCAGCAACATTGACTACGACAAGAATTCATGGGTGGGAGAACGCACAGTGCCAAACGAAGACCAGTTTTTGAAGATGGATCAAAATGACTGGGAACATTGGGATTATGTTCCTCGGGACGTGCCTGGAAAAATGACCCATTTCCAGGACTTGATCGAGAAGCAAGAGCAAACCCCGCCTGATGATCCAAGCCGTTCACCAAACTACATTGTAAAGCTTGATTCCGTGGGCGGTGCCATCCTCTTTGCCAAGTCCATGATCTACAAACAGGGCGTAGCATTTCCGCCCAATTACATCATTGGTACCACTTGGCAACGCCTTGAGGGCTACGACGGCATTGAAACGGAAGGTCTTTGCTACATTGCCAAGTCCCTCAACTATGAATGCTGGGGTATGCCCAACATGGTGGCCCAACATGTTGACTAAGGGAAGCACCATATTAATTTGTACAGTAGGGAATGATGTGTGGACGCACAGAGACACGTATAATAGTTTTAGTTTTAGCGAGTTGAAGATTTAGGTTCTCATACTTTTCGTAAGCGCGGCGCGATTTTTCACTTGATCACCATGACTTTGGGTGAGGCATTGGCGCCATATCTCCCCAACGACACCCATTTCAAAGCATTGCATGTGTACACGGTAACATACGAGACAAAGAGCTTCACATGTGTCAGAAAAAGGGATAAAGTAAAACCACAGACTTTTAAAATTAAGCATTTTTTAGCATTGATCGACTCAGATCAACAAATAATTCTCGGGTTGGAGCTTTATGTGTACCTTATATGCACCAATGACTCCACAATTAGCCATATATTTGTATCGAAAGCTGATACCACCGGCTTGTCAAAGTACAGAGTGAAAGTGGCCGATATAGTTCGGACCATGATAAGCTACGTTGACAACATCGATATCAAGGAATACACTAAACATGTGGAACGCAAGAAAACGGCAGTCGAATTACCCAGAAATACCGAGGAGTCTCCCGTGGTAGAAGCAGTGAGGTCAATTGTTGACAAATTGCGTTCTGAGCCATCATTTTATCGGCGGTTGGTCCATGACCAAACCAGCGAACAAACCCCAGTATTGGTGTCGAGTAGCGTGATTCACCGCATATCTCTATTCACCAGGTCTTCAGAACAGTATCTCTTTCCAGAATCGTCTGAGAACAAAAATAAGCATATCATCAACGGGAACCAATTGTTGGAATGGTGGATAGGTATCTTGGATGGACTCGCAGCACCAAGAAAATGGCAGTGTTATGTTACCATCCCAGGCTCGGACTCCGAGTCAATCAAAAAGTACATCTCCGACGTCAATGGGTCGTGGAACCTAGGTTCCATTTTCGACAAGAACCAAGACTCACCCGCCATATACACCATTCCCTTGTTGCCTGACGATCCAAAGGGCCGATTTCTAGAACACTTGGTTGTAGAAGGACGCCATAAGACTGTCAACACCAAAGCGTTTTGGGAAGAGCTTGGGTTTCGACAGGAGTTCCGTATAGGCAATGTTGTTGGCATTCTAGGATGTGAGCTGTCTTTGGACACCAAGTACGGTTTGAACAAGCTACCAAGGCCAGTGAAAAGACTGCAGTATCGTCAAGTGATCAAAGTAATCAAGAGAACTGATTTTAGTGACAGTGAAGACGTTAGTTTGTTGGTTGAAAAAGAGATCCCAGATTTGATTGGTGACGTGTATGAAGATGCTATTGGGACATTGGATGCTACACACTCTAAGGTACAAAAAAGGCTGGCACCTGTGGTGAACAATATAACTGGTCTTGTAAAACGCAAAAAGCATTGAATCAGATTAAAAATCGCAAGAACCGAAGCTGCACATTAACCGCCTGTTTTGCCGCCTTTATACTGGTCTTGAATGATCTCCAGTGCATCCTGAATAACAAGAAAGTGATGGACCGATACACGGGCCCGGTACGAGTGAAAATTGTACGTAAAAGCATAGATGAGTAAGAAATTTGCAGCCATCGCACAGAACCACAAATGGAAATCCGGAGTGAAAAAAATTATAAAATTGCAAGTTACTGGTGCTACGGAGCTGCTTCACACAACTGAATGCAGGGCATTCATTGAAATGGGATGGACAAAATTGGCATAGCTTGAGAATGCTGGCTTGAAAGTGCATTGACTTGAGTTGGTATGCATCAGGCTGCACTATAAACACAATTGAACTCCAGCGTGTGAACGGTTGGCTGAGCAGTCTCACCGGCAAACAATATTTATCGGCTGAGCAACATTTATCGGAAAACAAAGCTTATCGGCAGACAAAATTCATCGGCACACTCCCATCGGCCGCGTTGCCTAGACTTTTGGGGCTATGCTATATGCAGACAACGTGGTTGCCGCGCCCCCTCCCCTCATTCCTGCACCAGAACAAGAATATAGCAGTGGAATCATTTCAATAGAGTTTCATTTTCCTTACCGTATCGTATTACCGATCATTTTGAGCCAAGTATTTATTTTTGTGAACCAACTCTGCCTCCTTGCACTGAAAAAGTGTCGACATTTCATACAGCTACAATTTCCCACAAATCTCCGCCAACCATGATCTCGCCTACAAGTCCGAAGCTCAAACAAGTTTCCACCATAAACAGCGATATAAGAAGCGGAAGAGCACTGTCGAAAAGCGCAGCTTCCACCACGCCGTCTAGCAGTCTTTCAAATACCAGAAACAACCGGTCGCCGAATCCGCCAACCAAACGCTACTCCCTTCACGATATCTCTTCGGTGCCACAGCTGCCCGAAATGTCCAACGAACAGGTGTTCGATTTGATGGAGAAGGAACAAGACAAGATCGTGGTGAAGATGACACGGGAGATCAGCCAGCTCCAGGAAGAACTCAAGGCCCTAAGAGCACAAGCCAACAGCCGCAGCCGCCGGTCGTCTTCGATATCTTCCAATGCGTCCTTGGAAATCCCCCGGGGCGAAGCCCATGCTGCGGTGACGCTAAGGCGCTCCTCGTCCAGCACACACACCCACCAGGTTCCCCAGGCTCAATTGCACGAATTGGCACAAGAAAACGCTGCTCTTAAACACGAGAACGAAGCATTGAAGCGCGAGATCGAATCGCTTAGGGCGCAACTACGGTAGTTGTTTGGGGTTGACGTGTGTTTGCGAGGCTTGCTGGGGCGAGAACTCGCGCTCATGTGCCACCTATTTGTGTTGCACAAACGGCCATTTGTACCCATTTACCATCCACGATTCCGCATCCACAGAAACTCTGTATGCATCTATTCGTCGTTTTTGCCACACTAAACTACGCTTGTGCCCTGATCCTTCCACGGAGATCACTGCCGGTCCTCTCCAAGGCCGTAGATCCCCCGGTCCCGTTTCCTCAATGGCTCACCGATTTCACCGGCTTGTCGCAATGGCCAGGACTCGATCCTCCATACATTCCTCTTGACTTTATCAATTTTGCCAACGTTCCTGCTGTCCCACAGCACGCCCAGGCACAGTGTGCAACGTTGTTCCGTGACTCCTGCTCCTTTGACTGCTTCAATTGCATTTCTTTCGACGACGTCTACACTTGTCCGCAGCTCTCACAAACGTTCGACGATGGGCCTTCACCTGCCACCGTCAAACTTCTCGACCACCTCAACTCAAAGTCGACTTTTTTCACTCTAGGTGTCAACGTGGTCCAGTACCCAAGTATCTACCGCCAGATTGTCGACCGTGGCCATATTGTAGGCTCCCACACTTGGTCGCACAAGTTTCTTCCTGGGCTCTCCAACGAGGAAATTGTGGCTCAAATAGAATGGTCGATATGGGCCATGAATGCCACAGGAGGGCACATTCCCAAGTGGTTCCGGCCTCCATATGGAGGTGTGGATAACCGGGTCCGGTCAATTTTGCGGCAGTTTGGCATGCAAAGTGTGTTATGGAACTTTGACACATTTGACTGGAAACTCTTGGACCCGGCTTACAGCAGAGACGAGAAGGAAATCTATCGAGATGTGGCCAAATTCCGTCAAGCCAATAACAACCAGGGGTTAATTCTAGAGCACGACGCCGTGATTAGAACCGTGAATATTGCTATCGAGGTGAACAAGATCTTGGGCCCGTCCCAGCTAACTGTTCCCCAATGCGTAGGAGGCATAGATTACATCAAGCGATTTAACTAAACTTTACTTGCTAATTAGTATAAACACAGAGTTGAGCGACAGAAAGAATAACCAAGTTGTCATAATCTTCACTTCAAAATAAAAAATCAAACAATGATTAGAGTGAGTTCAGACAAATGTAGCAAAGCTCAAGCGGAAGCAGTAACCACTGGGGCGCTCTTGCTGGATTCAGTGGCACCGTTCAAGAGCTCCTGTCCCTTGGCGGCAGCTTCATTCACCTTTGGCTTGATCCCGTTCTTGGCTTCGGCAATGAAAGAATCGGCCTTGTTCTTGGTGGTGGTTGCAACGTCAACAACGTAGTCTTGGGTTTGGTCTTTCAAAGGGCGGATGAAACTGTTGTTGATGTCGGACACAAACTTGACCAAAGTGTTGTACGAGGCAACTGCCTTCTTTTGCAATCCTCCCGACACATTTTCCAAAGCGGCAACCTCCTTGTTGTAGTTATCGGCAACGGTGGTGGTGACCTCGGAAGACTTGGCGGTGGCCAATTGTTTGGAACGCGAGTATGTTTCGTTGAGGATCTTGAAAAACTTGGAGACTTCCGACGACTCCTTCAATTCATCCAACTTGAATGCCGCCTTGTTTTCCGTAACCGAACCGGGCAAGTACTTGTCCACGGTGCTGTAGAGGTAGGAGTTGACCGGAGCCAAGTATTTCTTCTCCACGGTGGAGACAGGGTGGAAGCTGTTGGCCTTGTCAACAACTTGATCGACTCTGGTCAACACCACCTCGTCCACCTGGGAGTCGACCCAGGTCAAATTGTTTTTAACCACGGGGAAAGGGGCGACAAAGTTGGCAAAAAAGAACCCGGTTATAAGATAGGCTTGTTGGTAAACATAGCTTACCAAGCTGTAGGACAAGGCGTAATCGGTGACATCCTTGACGATGGGGTAACCCACAACGTGCTCGATGGATTTGGAACTGAGTTGCTTGTTGGCGATTTCCTTGGCCATTATGATCTATGTGTATAAATTAAAGAAAAAGAAGCAGGGATGCAACAATAAGAAAGTGACCCGTAATAAAAATAACAGGGGCTATGGCGAACTTTAGCAACCACAATAAATTTGGAAGTCGAGGGCGTGGGTGCGGCTTAGAACTTTTTTTGCTCTTATCAGCAGATTTGCGACACCAGAAATGTGCTCGATTAGTAGATCTGCGAGCCACTTAGGGAGAGACGAATGACCACAAACCTTAAAAAATACCAGAAACTAGTGTTTGGTGCTTGGTACCTTGGATGTCTAAATAGTGGGAAGCACCACTTACTTTTATAGCACAAATCTTGACGCACGAAGTCCATCACAAACAAGGTTGCATCTGGCATGTGAAAGTGGCCCGACCGTCGCATCATCGAAGTAAGGCGCAGGAACCCGGGTGGGTGGTTGTGCAAACTACAAAATATAAACTAAAAGTGTATGCAACTCAGATGGAAGGGGCAGTAGGCATATGCATGACGTAGGCAGAATATTTTTCTCGGCGTGGAATGTGGATGCTTGCGGACTGTGCTCCCAACTGGGCTAATCAAACATAAACTTTCGCACCATCGCGCAGCCGAGATGCCGAGGCGGATCGTCGGAGTGGATTGTATTTCCGAGTTCGGCGGTGCGAGAAGAAGGGAAGAGACATGTGGATTTAACGTAGACCGTAGGTTGTTGATCGTTGATCGTAGCTACTACAGATACAAACGTACGGAGAAAAGTAATCTAGAATCAGCTTCCATCTTGCGGATGCAGGGAGACTGTACGGACCACACAATTGCTAGCATGTACCTCTACGCCGACGTCTCCGCACCAACACAGGTACCTGTGGGGATCCGCAGGGGCTTTTAACGCAGACATCGCTGTCAAGAGCTCCACCCTTATCAATTTTTTAGCTTTTCATTTTTCTGGCATGTGAAGTTAACCGCACGGCTGAAAGACTAACTTGATTGTATTGTATAAAATTTTCACAGGCTAAAGCCATTGGAAAACTATCTAGAGCTATTGCTGCTTGCACTCGGGGGGCTGCTCCTTCGACTTGGGCTCGTCCTCTTCTCCCTCACTATCTTCGTCTTCTTCGTCAGTGAATTCCTCTTCGTCTTCAAAATCTTCTGGGTACCCAAATTCCACCGCATCGCCCGTGAACCAGTCCACTGCTCTTGGAATCAACCTGTCCTTGATTTCCTCTCCGAGCTGGTAGTCCAACTCCAACCGAGCTTCCAAATCGTCCTCGGCGTCGTCTTCTTCGTCGTCGTCGTGGTCTTGCTCGTCCTTGGCTGGCGGCTTGGGAGGATCGAAAAAGTTGAAGAAGCTCTCGGCCGGGGTCAATTTCTCGATAGTCCGCGTCTGCTTGGTGGTCTTGTTGCGCTGCTTTCTTCTCTCGATATTGATGGTGACGTTCTTCTCTCTCAGCTTCCAGTTGATTTCGCACCCATCGGCATGGTCGTAGACAAAGTCTCCCGAGTACCCCAACTCTGCCTGGTAGTGGTACGTCTTGGTGAGAATGTGGTTGCTGAAGTGCTCGTTGTCGGCAAACTCAAAGATCAACTCGAACCCGGGAGTATCCAAGTACTCCATGCGCACATCAACCAAGCTCTGGAGAATGTCGCTGTCTCTGTCGGTTATGGTTTCCGACACAGTAGGGAGGTTTTCCAACGCCGTGAGCCAGAACCCAGGAACACCGGCGGGCGACTCACCCTCGGCTTCTTGTTCGTCTTCGTCGTCGTCGTCTTCTTCTTCGTCGTCGTCGTCCAAAGCTTCGCCCTCCTCGATCTCCTCCTTCGTGGGCTCGGCGTCGCCGTTGACAAACTTCTTTCTTCTCTCGTACAATGGCTCGTACTTTTTGAAGTACTTTTTCTCCAACTCCAACAACTCCTTCTGGAACTCGGCCTCCAAAGCCATCTGCTTTTGTTGCACCGCTTTCAACCCAAGCACCCGCTGCTTGACGGCCTTGGGCAACGAGTCGATGTACCCGCTCTGCTTGCCCACCAAAGTGCCAAGCTTGCCTTGAATCATCGATAACAACGCGGGGTTGTTGGCGAGCTGGCCACCAAGTTTGGACGAGTCCTCCTCAGTAATCGTGGACACGGTTGGGGGCTGGGAGCGCAAAAACGAGGTTGTTACCGACGAGGGCGTGTTCTGGGGAGTCGGCGCCTTCGAGATATCTCCATGCTTGTTTCTGGTGGACATGGTATTGGGAAATAAATTGTCGCTCATCGTGAATATCGCGTCTTGGCGGGGCACGAAAATGCGATAGGAAGGAGGAGAAATAGAGAGGAGGAATAAGAGGAGGAATAAGAGGAGAGCAAAAGTAAAGAAGCGAAAAGAAAGAGAGTAAGAGAAGAGAAAACGACATAATGAGAATACAATGAGGGTATAATGAGAATATAATGAGAATATAATGAGAATATAATGAGAATATAATGAGCATATAATGAGAATGTAATGAGGATATAATGAGAATGTAATGGCAATATAATGACATGCCACATCCTACACACTCATTCCCTCTTCACTCTTCACTCTTCATCTTCACTTTCACTCTTCACTCGAGCGAGGGTATGGAGGACTCCGGCAATTCCAACGTCGAGTCCTTGATGTCGTCGTACTTTCCATCGAGGTACCGCTCGATGTCGTCCTTTCGACTTTCCCACTCCTCAACCTGCGACAATTTGGTTTCTATTTCTTTGATCTCATTATCAATGCTTTGCAAGTTTTCCTCGGATGTCAAATCCTGAAACTCCCAGTTGGTTGCATCGCCATTATCATTCTTTATCGTAAGCAAGTAGTCGTGGTACTTCATCAACAACGGACGGTGCGACAACGTGATGAACGTAATCTTCTTCTTCTGGAGCAACTCGAAAAGATAGTCTTCAACATCGGTCGACACCGCATTGGTGGATTCGTCTAGAATGACAAATTTAGGATTCTTAAATAACACCCGGGCGATACTCATTCTCTGCTTCTCGCCTCCACTGAATACATCTTTCCAGTCCTTCTTCACATTGAAGTTCCCCTCTCTCGTCAAAAGATATTCCAATTTGACTTCGCGCAAAATATGGTACAAGTGGTCGTCATTATAGCCCATTTCAATCATTTCGTCGTAGCTGTGAGGGTAGATGATCTGATCCCGAAGATTGCCATTGGTGAAATATGTCTTCTGGGGGAGATAGAAGATATCTTCCTCATTGGGCTTGGAGAGAAGTCCATAATACAACGGCCACAATCCAGCAATGATTCTGGCAATGGATGTCTTACCACACCCATTAGAACCCAAGATTAACAAGTTCTGCCCCTGAGTAATCTGTGCATTCAACAGGTCAACCAATTTCTCTCCCTCAGACCCATTGGTACCAGGAATAATTACCGGAAAATTCTCAAATCTGATACCATTATGGTAGTTCTTTTGAATGGTTCCATGTATATCAGCGGGTCCCAATTTGGAGTTGTAGCTAAACGTAGGCAGGTGCACTTGGTGCAAATTGGTCAACAAATTGAAAACTCTATCGGTGTATCCAGTGAGTTCAGACACATCTTTAATCGAGTACATCAACCTGGACCCAGCATCTGCCAACGACAACATCAACCTCTTGTTGATGATAAACTGCCTCATATTCTGTCTTTCGTTGACACTATTTTTCTCCTTGGAAGTTTCCTTGGGCCAGATATCGTCCAAGAACACAGGAAGACCAGCAAAGACATACCCCCATGCGGACCATGTATACTTCAAGATGTAGTCTTCCAATACCGAGTAGGTGAAAGAAATATTGATTTCCTTGTCAATATGCCCCACAAGTTTACGGAACACTTCATTCAACTTTCTCTTTTCGATAATTGAACCCTTGTAGAATCCAATCTCCTCACAATTGGTTATCAAGTTCAAATGCTGGTTATAATATTGGCCCTCCAAGTGGGTTCTGTTAGACGACAACTTGCCGAACGCAGGGGTGTTCATCTTCAACACCATAGCAGTGACAAAGTAGTTGGCAAAGATACCAACAATGGCGCCTGTTCCCAAGTTATCACGCAAGTAGACGGCGAAAAACAAAAGATCAATCATAGGTTTACCCATACTGGAGAAAAGACCACAGATGGAGTCACAGAACTTGGCCACATCGTTGGTGATATACTGGTCGATATTCTCAATCAGACCACTGTTGAATGAAATCTTGTAGTAAGTCATAACCTTATCCAAGTACATATCATGGATGTATCTCGTCAAATTTGTACGGAAACTCAACGACAATCTTGAAGTCAAGTACTTGATAGCAGCATTGGTATACGATGCAGGGAAGGCAATTAAAAGCCAATAAATCAAATCACGGGCAAACTTCTTGCCGTTACCACCAATCAAGTTTTTGACAAGCTGACCATCAAGTTTGGCCACGAGTAACGACAACCACGTTCTCAAGATCAAGAAGAAACACTGGGACAAGAGAAGAGATGTGTTTTTGTGGTAGAACCGTGGGATCAAGATACGCCACATTATCAGCAACTGGTTTAAAAACTTGGAGTTGAAAAGCTTATTTTGCAGTCTGAACTTTTGGTCGATGAGAAAGTTCTTGTAGAGGTACTTGTCCGCAGCATACTGGTCGAGATTGGGCTTGGGGATGATGATACGGGTACTTCCGTTCCTGCCGGAGGGTATAAATATTTCTCTTGAGCCATTTTTGAGGATAGTTGATGATTGCCGGATCAATGCTGGACGGTTATTTCTGCGATTTAACTGGGCTTCTCGAACATGGTTGATGATACTTCGAAGCGTAAGGAGGATCCCGAGCCCCGCCGTCGACACTAGAGTACCCAAGAACAATATGACAGGTCTAGACTGGTAATTAATCTTGACTTTGTTGTCCTTATAAGTGATCACAAATTCCTGGAGGAGAAGAAGGAGATTCCTCATATCCTCCCTTGAGTAATTTGCAAGTTTGGAGAAGTTTATCATGGCGAGGTATGGTTAACACTGAGATTCCGAAGATATTGTAAGGTTAATCTCAGTGGTAAGAAACAAATCGGAACAAATTCGGAGGAACGTTGACCCCACACTAATTAAGCCGAGGAACAAACTGTGCAGGATAAGATGGGGAAAGCAACGGGAAGATGATGTGAGATGGTAAGTGATAAAGAAAGTAGGGGGAAGCGTTGTAACGAATGTAAGGGATTGTGAGTTTTGAGTGTTTTCCGGTTGTTTGGAAGTTTTGAGATTTTTAAGATTTTAATGGTCTGCAGAGTGGTATGAGACAACTCTTAATTGCAGTGAGATTTTAAATAGCTGGAGAATAGTTTTTAAATGTGTTTTAATAGTTTTGAATAGTCAGTACCTTGAGCTAGTCAAAAAGGAAGAGAAGACCTCTCAGTTCAAGCTTATCGCACATTTCGTTAGAAGAGTTTCTATTCTTTGCCATTTCAATCTACTCTGAAAATTTTCAAATTCTTCATTATCAATATTTACATCGAAACTTCGGGCTCTTCGTTGTCATTTCGTCTCCTCAAGACCTCTTTGGCGGTCTACCACCCCCTTCCCATCACTTTCGTCACACAATTCTTGAACATCACAAACTCTTTGTCGCATCCTTTGTGTTGCATGTTACTATAGTTTTGCAAGACACACTCGCCATAGGCTAGACCTTCCCTGGAACACTGCCCACCAGCGTTCATAAGCCGTTTAGCAGGACGAATCCTTTTTTCCATGGTGACTAAATGTGAATATTTCAAGGTACTCTATTTCAAGGTGAATACTGCGATGTTCACGTGAGAAAATTCACAAATCAAAAATCAGGAATGGGAAAAAGGAAGAAGGAAGAAGGGAGGGAAGGAAATATTAGAAAGGCAAGAAATGAAGAATAGCAAACGTAAGTAAAGGCGGGGGTGTCTGGTATGTTTTCAATGAATAGTCGTCAGACAACGGCCGTCTTATACCCTTTCTGCGCTAAAGTAGTACAAAACGTCCCAGTGGCCGAGTGGTTAAGGCGACGCCCTGCTATCAGCAGTTTAGGCGTTGGGTTTTACCTGCGCAGGTTCGAATCCTGTCTGTGACGCCATTTTTTTTTCCGGCACTTCGGTAACTTTATTTTTTTGTGCGAAACGGCGCTAAATTAGTCATTCACAACCAAGCTAACACTTCGGAGTTTGCAATCCACGGGATTAAGTCAAAGCGGGGCACACCGAATGGGTTATATCTGATCTCTGTTTACCATTTAAGTCCAGTGTAAAGTCCAATTCTACCATAGCCACATCTCCATACTGAAATCATGGACCCCTCCAACGACCCCAATTTTATTCCTCCGTCACTAAATCGACACATTGAGCCTACCGCTTCATCTTCCAAGATCCCCAAGAACATGCCCATCCAGCCGCTCGTTTTGGCAGACCTTGGTTCCTCGGTAGATGCCCCAGCTCCTCACCCATCTATTTCAGTTCCAACACCGTCGTACGACGATAAGTCAAAAAGACACCATTCGAAGATTCCTCGGAAACACACGGAGTTACTCGATTCGGGGTCTTCGTCTTCGCCCAGCGCATCGGATGACGAGATAGAAACTCCGCCAATTCCTCCTCCCAGTACCGAAGTCAAACCCACCCAAATCGCAGACTTGGAAGAAGTTCCTCACGGAATCCAACGACAGGCGGATACCTTGGACAAATACGAGTTCCCCACCCACAGATTGGCCACCAGTCTCTCAGACGATTCCAAGTATCCATTGGTGATTGTAGCATGCGGATCATTCTCGCCCATAACTTACCTCCATCTTCGCATGTTCGAAATGGCGCTAGACGCCATAACCGAACAGACCCGGTTCGAGGTCATTGGTGGCTACTACTCGCCGGTGAGCTCCAACTACAAAAAGCAGGGTTTGGCCGATGCCCATCATCGAGTCCGCATGTGCGAATTGGCCTGCGAGAGAACCTCGTCTTGGCTTATGGTGGATGCGTGGGAATCACTCCAGCCCAAATACACTAGAACTGCATTGGTATTGGACCATTTTAATGAGGAGATAAATATCAAGAGAGGCGGCATTTTGACCAAGTCGGGTGAGAGAAGAGGGGTCAAGATCATGTTGCTCGCGGGTGGTGATCTCATAGAGTCAATGGGCGAACCCGACGTGTGGGCAGACCAAGATTTGCATCATATTCTTGGGAAATACGGGTGTCTTATTGTGGAGCGGACTGGTTCCGATGTTAGAAGTTTTTTGTTGAGTCATGATATCATGTACGAACACCGCAGAAATGTTCTTGTCATCAAGCAACTTATCTACAACGATATTTCATCGACGAAAATCCGACTTTTCATACGGCGAGGGATGTCCGTGCAATACTTACTTCCTAACTCTGTCATCAGGTACATCCAGGAACACAAGTTATATTTCAACGATACCGAGCCTGTGAAGCAAGTAATGAATGACAAGGCCGATTAGGTAGAAATAGGTAGCGAATAGAGTTACATTAGAGTCTCGAGCAGTATTATTATTCCATAATGGGGTCATAAGTTTAAAGACGTATTTACCATTCGACCGCCTTGTTCCCGTAGACAGACTTCTTGGTTCCTTTGATGGGCTTGATCAAGTCAGAACCTCCTTCCATGAAAGAAAACTTTTCCTTTCTCTTCTTCTCGTACTCCTGGATGTACTTTTCCTTTTGCAAAGTTAAGCCAATGTCATCCAAGCCATTGACCAAACAGTGTTTTCTGAACTCCTCGATTTCAAAATGAGGTATCAAGACTTCACCGGTTTCACCGTGCTTGATTTGCTGATTGGGCAAGTCAATTGTCAACTTTTGACCAGCCTGAGCCACAGGGTACAACTTGGAAGCAATTTCTTCAGCTGGCAATCTGATGGGAAGCAAGCCATTTTTGCACGAGTTGTTGTAGAAAATATCACCAAACGATGGTGCAATCATACACTTGATACCAAAGTCCTTCAAGGCCCATGGAGCATGTTCTCTGGACGAACCGCAGCCAAAGTTGTCACCAGTGACCACCAACACCTCAGCGTTTCTGTAAGGTTCGACATTCAATGCAAAGTCAGTTTCCACGTCGTTGCCGTTTTTGTCCTTCGTGAATCTCAATTCATAGAACAAACCAGATTTAAGACCAGTTCTCTTGATGGTCTTCAAGAATTGCTTGGGGATAATGGCATCGGTGTCCACGTTGGCCTTGTCGAGAGGAGCGGCAATTCCAGTGAGTTCAGTGAACTGTTGCATTCCCGAAGCTCCATCTTCAACATCCTCGGAAACCTTCACTTCTTTCTGTTCTGGCTCCTGGGTGTCGACTGGAACATCGTTAATCATCTCAGTGGAGTCTGTAACAGGCTCCTTCTCATGAGCATACACGGCATCTTGAAGAGCCTTGTCCTCATCGGTGCCAATTGGAATCGCAGCTTCTTCGGTGGTGTCGTAGTCGAACTCACGAATATCAGTAAAATGGCCCTTGATAGCAGCGGCCGCAGCCATAGCAGGAGACATCAAGTGGGTTCTTGAGGCAGCACCTTGACGACCTTCGAAGTTTCTGTTGGAGGTGGAAGCACATCTTTCTTGTGGGTCCAAGATATCTGGGTTCATTCCAAGACACATCGAGCAGCCCGCTTCTCTCCATTCGAAACCGGCCTGTTCGAAAATCTTGTCCAAACCTTCCTTCTCGGCCTGGGCCTTGATAAGACCAGATCCTGGAACAACCAAAACCAACTTGACATTATCGGCCTTCTTGTGACCTTTCGCTACCTTTGCAGCAGCTCTCAAATCTTCAATACGAGAATTGGTGCAAGAGCCAATAAACGCCTTGTCGATAGAAATCTCCTTTAAGGGGGTATTAGGGGTCAAGCCTTGGTACTGAAGGGCCCGTTCCATTCCAGCTTTTTTGATTGGGTCGGTGACTTTAGATGGGTCTGGTACCTTGGCGGTAATTGGCAAGGCATCTTGTGGAGAATTACCCCAGGTAATCGTAGGAACGATGTCTGCAGCATCAATTTGGATATCGTGGTCAAAGTAGGCACCAGGATCAGAATGCAATGTCTTCCAGTAGGCAACAGCCTTGTCCCATTCCGCACCAGATGGTGCTAGAGGACGACCTTTAATGTACTCAAATGTCACTTCGTCGGGTTTGATCATACCAGCACGAGCCCCGGCTTCAATAGACATGTTGCAAATGGACATTCGAGCCTCCATCGACAATGATTCGATGGCTTCTCCAGCAAACTCTATTACACAGCCAGTACCACCAGCAGTTCCAATGACTCCAATGACATGAAGCACCAAATCCTTCGAGGTGATGCCTTCACGCAACTTGCCATTGACACTGATTCTCATGTTCTTGGACTTGGCTTGGATAAGACTTTGGGTGGCCAAAACATGTTCCACCTCCGAGGTACCAATGCCAAATGCCAATGCTCCAAAAGCTCCATGGGTCGAAGTATGCGAGTCACCACACACAACCGTGGTACCGGGCAACGTGAACCCTTGTTCTGGACCAACAATATGGACGATACCTTGTCTGGAATCCGACATTCCGAAATATTTCAATCCGAAATCTTTTACATTTTCTTCCAAAGTCATCACCTGGAGTCTGGAATCATCTTGCTCAATAAATGTATCGACATTCTTGAAGTTTTTTCTTGAAATTGTAGGAATGTTGTGGTCTACCGTGGCCAAAGTACAGTCGGGTCTTCTGACACTTCTGCCGGCATTTTTCAACCCTTCGAAAGCTTGTGGAGATGTGACCTCATGAACTAAATGACGATCAATATATATCAAGTACGAGCCCGAGTCGTCCTTATGGACAATATGGTCCTCGAAAACCTTGTCGTAGAGAGTTCTGACTTGCGAAGGCATGATGTGTGTTCCGTTTTTTCGTCCACCTTTATATGGTGCGGCACCTTGGACGATCGCCGCCGGTACCGGACCGCCACCGGCGCGCTCTCCGCAAATGACAGCGGTGGATTTAGTCATAGCCGGGATGAGCGCTGCTTATATAAGCGGGGCTGGGCTTACCCCAGATTCTATGGCATGAGTACGACATACAAAAAGTTGTCCAAGTAGCGGAATGTTTGCCACACTTCGAGTAGAGGCTTATCCATGAGCACATTGCAGTCGATACCGTGAATAAGAGCAGTTGTTGCCAACTTCTCATCTAGTAGTGCCGGAGTAAGCTCTTGTAGAATTTTTCGTAGAGTAGTGGTTTCTTTATCTGTGGGGTCCACTGCCGAGTTAAATACTGTGGCTGTTCCAGAAAGGTACAATTTCACTGGTATTCGATGGACATCGGAGGGAAGGATTTTTGAAGTGATTTGGTGATACTCGAGTAGATTATGAGTAGCGATCGAAGTCCACAACCGCTTCAGTTCCAGTTCGCTAAGGCTCATGATTTTTTTTGCATTTCCGTTCAAAGTGTAGCAGGACTGTTTGATATGGTTAATTACAACCTCGCGGAGCGCCCGTACGTAGTCAATTGAGCTATCGTCGCCTTGGTAGTGGTACGGAATAATCTCGTGCGAAGGTAAATTATCACTCCTCAATTGGACTTTCCAGGCATCTTTCGACGGTCCACGAAGCAAATCCAGAAGGACTCCTACTGGAAGATTCCATTTCAATGGCACACCTTGATATTCGAGCCACAATGGCTGTGAAAGTTCAAAGTAGGAACTTATCTCGGGGTAGTATAATGGCAAGTATCCATCGCGGCGAGCACGCAACAAGTACTGCTGCTCATTGTATACAACTACAATATTAATTGCGCCGTTCCATATACGAAGCTTGATATCGTGTTCAAGTAGCAGCATAAAGTAGTCTATACGGATCGCACTTTAGGGCTGTGGTTACATAAGCGGTGCCGGCTCCGGCCCAAGCTTCTGTGCATAAAGCGGATGGTTTTATACAGGTCGAGTATTGTTACCAGCCTTCTCGGTTCTAAGAATAACATAGCCAGCACCTTCGATTACATTATAAAGAATGACCATGTGCAGAAGTGCCTCAAAGCTTGATATTCATAACCCGGTTCTTGCTGAAACATGAAAATAGATAATAAGCAACGTTTGAGCAGTTACGATACCCCCGCACAAGTACCAGCAAATATCTTGAATATCGACTTGAGTCATGCTGTATCCAGCTATCACGGGGGCCAGTTTAGCATGAGCGATCTACCTCCCGAGCTCCCAGTGTTCAAAAACGGCCGACTAGCAAGATTTGTGAGAAATACACCGAAGCATCGAGCCGTGAGCATGCCTGCAAATCTCGAAGGAATGCCCAGTGTTCCAAGAAAGTCGGATGCAGCAGCTTCAAAGTCAAGAGCCCAAGGACATCCAGCGCCATATGAGTTACCACCGGTTCCTTCAAAGGTATCTTCTAGGCCACTTGGTTCGAAACCAGTTGCTGCAAATCCAATTGCTGCAGATCCAATTTCCTCTATTTCCTCAAGCCCAATTGCCTCCCGCTCCACTGCCTCCCATCCCACAGCCTCCCATCCCACAGCCTCCAATCCCACAGCCTTCAATCCCACAGCCTCCCATCCCACCGCTTCCACTTTTCCACCACAGTCAGCATTCAACGAGCCATGGTTGGCGTTGCCTCCTAGGCCAAAAGCAGCATCTTTTAGCTCGCACGACTCGGATTCACAGTTTTCATTGAGCAGTGGAACCAACGCCAGCAGCACCTCGGGCACCAGTCTGAGAATCCTCCAGTTTGTCGACACCTATGTTTCGGAGAGCTCAGACAGCATTATTTCCAAATACGAAAGGTTTGCTGATCCCGATGTCTATACTTTATCTGGTGTTACTACCGACAGTCTTTTCAGCGACGATGAACTTCAAGGACGCCAGCTTCTGATCAGGTCAGAAAAAAGTCTTCCTGAATTGCCTCTTGCGCCGCTTCCACAGTTGAATTTGCGGAAAAGACTGCCCCGCAAGGGTGCCGATCACCAGTCGTTATCTTCCGCTCAAAGTAAGGCATCGAGAGTGTCCAGCAATTCTCTTCAGGAGTCCAAGGCGGAGATCAAAGCCACTGTACTCCGGAAGCCATTCGAGTATTGCCTTGACTCGCCAAAAGCCTATGAGAACACAAGGTTCCCTCTGGCGTCATTGCTTCCCCCCAAAACTATGACCACCGGTCTTCAAAGACCACCCATTCAGCCCCGGTGTGTCACCGCGGCACCCGACTTGCAGCTGGCAAAGTTCTCCACCAAGCCCAAGCATGAAGATACAAACCGGAATATGCTCTTGGTGTCGTCTTCACGGTACCAGGAACCATGGAAAAGAGTGCTTTCCAGCAAGCAACTACCAGCCACACCCGACGACGAGCGTCGCAACCGCTTTGCATAAATAAGAACGACATAAACGATATGATTCCAATAAACAAGCTATAGTTTGACAATTAGGTCGTCTCCCTTATATAACTTGATAAGGTCGGCAATATCGTATTTCGCAGCCACCTCGTCATTGATGAACCGACCACCCAAATAGTGCACTTTATCCTTGGCGTTGAAAGAGGTGGCACATGGTTTGGGAGCCGTCAAGCTGACGAGCATCTTGGGCTGAAGAGCGGTGTCGTCGGTGGGACCGTTGTCTACGTCCCAACCAGAGGGAATGTCCACCGAGACGATCGGAGCAACCGAGTCACCGGAGGAAGACAAATACCCAATCAATTCGTCAAAAGGAGGCCTAATTGGGGGCTTAAACGAAAATCCGAAAAGCGTATCGATGATCGCCACCACGGAGGAGCCTCGAGCCAATTTTTTCACCTCGTCTAGTTGGTCGATTTCCGGTACTTTTAGTTGCTGCAACTGGGTGACAAGACGTTGATACAACGGCTGTTTTGTGGATTTTTTCGGATAAAAGAGAACGGGCTCGTACCCCCAGAGCCTCAAGTGTCTGCTGGCCACCAATCCGTCGCCGCCGTTGTTGCCGGGACCCACAAGAACCAACAACTTGTTCTTCGCTGGGGACGGAGGGTACTGCTTATAAACGGCGCTTGCTACGGCAAGACCGGCCAACTCCATCAATTGGTCCAAGGAGAACGCTCCCGAGGACATGAGTTCTGCGTCGAGCTGCGCGGCCGCTTTGGAAGACATGGTTTTGAATATCATGGAGGAAGAACGGAGCGGAGAGTGGAACCATTTCGCAATCGATGCGCAGGAACAGCGGCGGCTTACCTGCAGTCGCTCTCCACTACTCCTGCACCGCCCGCACACGTCGCGAGCGTGTTGACGTTGGCACTGACAGGATGGATCAGCTGTACACTTTTGACTCGCCATCCATGACCCACTCGCCCATGATCAACTATAGAAAGGACGCCAAGAAAGGCGTCAAGTTCACTTTCATGGTTGTGGGAGAATCCGGTACCGGAAAATCGACGTTCATAAATGCGCTCGTCAACAAGCCGGTAGTTTCGCATCGCTATCAAAAATCCAACGTTGTTTCCGAGACGAAAACGCTTGCCTTCACCTCGGCCAAGTCGGTGTCGTTGCCCAGTACCGCGGCGTTGACGAGAAACGAGTTCAATGCCCACTCGGCACACGAAGAGCCCGGCATTGCGTTGACAGAAACCCGGGTCGAAATGGTGGATGAAGATGGAGGAAAGCTCTTGTTGACCATCTTGGACACCCCTGGCTTTGGCGACAACCTCAACAACGAGATGTGTTTCGTGGAAATCGAGAATTATTTGAGACAGCAATTCGATCTCGTGTTGGCAGAAGAGACCCGCATCAAACGTAACCCGAGATTTGTCGATACCCGCGTCCACGTCATGTTGTACTTTATAAGCAACACCGGCCACGGGTTGCGCGAGATAGACATCGCGTGCATGAAGCGATTGTCCAAGTTTGTCAACGTGATACCGGTGGTGAGCAAGGCGGATTCGTTCACCGAGGCAGAACTCAAACATTTCAAAAAACAGATCAAGACAGATATAAACCGCTTCAACGTGCCTGTGTTCCAGTTCGACAACTTCTTGAGCGAATACGACGAGGACGACGACCGTGACTTGATCGAAGAGTGCAAGATGTTGAGCAAATTACAGCCGTTTGCGATCATCGCATCCGAAGACGAGTACTCCACCACCGACAGGAAAACCGGAGTTACCAGAAACGTTCGTGCCAGAAAGTACCCATGGGGCTTGGTCGACATAGAAGACACCCGGTACAGTGATTTCGTTCTTCTCCGATCTGTTCTCTTGGGCTCTCACCTCCAAGATTTGAAGGATTTGACCCACGATTTCTTGTACGAAACCTACAGAACAGAACGGTTGACAAAGGTAACCGGCACTTCCTACACTCCTGACGAGGATGATGAGTTCCACGACAGCGTCGAACAGCAACCGAAGGAGATGGCTGGTACGGTGCCATCGCTTTCCAATTTGGCGCAATTGACGTCTTCCTCGGCAATTCCCGACGATGGAGACGAAACCAGCTCTATTTCGTCCGACAAATACAAAAAATCCAAGTCCATGCTCTTGGACGATGTCGATGAAATGCCTTCGCCTCGACTCCGCGACAACGCTTCCTTACATTCCTCCACTTCTTCTTTGTCCATGAAACAACCTGGACTGGAGCGCAACCTCGACCTGAACAACACCGCGTTCAAGCGGTTGTCCATCGGGCCTCAGAGACACCAATTGAGGCAAATATCAGAAACGGTGCCGTATGTGATTCGGCACGAACGTATACTTGAACGCCAGCAAAAATTAGAGGAAATGGAGATGGCCAGTGCCAAGGAACTCGCTGCTCGTGCTGCTCTCTTGGAGCAGAAGGCTGCTGAATTAAAGGCGAAGGAAAAATTGTTGATGAAGCAACTCGAGGCGGAAAGAATACTTCAGCAAAAGCAGGAGGAAAGTAGGCTACTTCTTCAGCAACAGCGAGAGGAAAAACAGCAGCTAGAACAAGAGAGAGAAAGGAGGCAGCAGCAAGAACAACTACCAGAGGGTAGTCAAGATGCAACCGTGAACCTCGAAGTGCCTCGTTCAACGATAAAAAAGGAAGAGACGATTACAGACTTACATTCTGTGCTAAGTGAATCGTAGAAATATGGCTAATACAAGAGTCACGATGTTAATAAACCCGTTGGACTGTAGCACCTGT
This sequence comes from Meyerozyma carpophila, assembly GCA_030573695.1. Lineage (NCBI taxonomy): Eukaryota > Fungi > Ascomycota > Pichiomycetes > Serinales > Debaryomycetaceae > Meyerozyma > Meyerozyma carpophila. Next base: position 94,250 of record JAJMDS010000007.1, on the reverse strand, counting down.
ATGTCCGTTAACTGGCACGTAGTATGTCCGTGTGAGACGCGCACGACCTGTCGTCGTTTTTTTGAAAGTGAGCGTACGGTAAATCAAAGGATCGTATTTACGTAGCACACATCTCGTTAGATCGACTTTTTGACTTCATTGAGTCGTCCGCAGATACCTGTACCCTCTTGGATATTCGAATAATCCTCGAACTTGTACTGGAGCTCCAGATATATTCCTTTTTGCCGATTGCTTTGGTCATTTCATAACATTAATTTCAGATTAGACGAAGCCAAACCTGTGGGTTTCACCTGAATTTTCACACTTAGTACTCCTCACACAAGAACTCGCCACTTGTTCCATCCGGCCTTGCATACCACACCACCATAATGGATATTTTAAACATCCTTGAGAATGCCCTTCTCAATCCCGATCCAGCCAAACGTGCTGAAGCCGAAGAACAGCTCAACCAGGCGGCAAGAGAGCACTTTGTAGAGTACCTCAGCTTGCTTACCCAGGCTTTGTCCAATGAAGAAGCCCGTACCGAGGTTCGTATGTTGGCAGGTATTGGACTCAAGAATCAGCTCACGTCCAAGACAGCAAAAACCAAGCAGGAACAACAAGCGCGGTGGATAGCGTTGGACAGTTCTGCCAAGACAAACATCAAGGAATCGGCCATCAAAGCGTTATGGTCTGAAGATGACCGTGTAGCTGGATCCGCAGCTCAGTTGGTCGCGGCGCTCGCCGATATCGAATTGCCCCGTAACGAGTGGCCCGAACTTATACCGCTTATGATCGAGAACACAAAGACCGAGAAACCCGTCCATGTAAAGAAAGCGTCGTTGTTGACAATTGGGTATATATGTGAAAGCGCCGACCCTAACAATGAGGCGATTGTTGCCCAGGCCAATGGTATTCTCATAGCAATTGTTCAAGGAGTGCAGAGCAACGAGCCTTCGGCGGTTGTTCGTCTTACTGCTTTGAATGCGTTGGTGAACTCTTTGGAGTTCATCAAGTTTAACTTTGCTCGTGAAGGTGAACGCAATTATATCATGCAAGTGGTTTGCGAGGCCACCCAGGCCAACAACCGTGAAATCCAAGCCAGTGCGTTTGGATGTCTTGCGCGTATCATGGCGCTTTACTACAGGTTTATGGCGCTTTACATGGAAAAGGCATTGTATGGGTTAACCGTGTCGGGAATGCAGAGTGGTGACGACAACGTTGCATGCATGGCGGTGGAGTTCTGGTCCACAGTTTGTGAAGAGGAACTAGAAATCGCGATACAGAGAGACGAGTACGGGCCCGATGCTGTGGGACCGGAAATGGTGAGTTACAACTTTGCCTTGGTTGCCCTTAGAGATGTGTTGCCTACGCTTCTCACGTTGTTGACTCGACAACATGAAGATCCAGAGGACGACGATTGGTCCGTGGCCATGGCTGCCGGTGCTTGTTTGTCTCTTTTTGCTCAGAACTGCGCCGGGTATGTAGTCGAGCCGGTGTTACAATTTGTTGCATCCAACATCACCGTTGAAGGTGAAGACGGTTGGCGCCAACGAGAAGCTGCCGTGATGGCATTCGGATCCATCTTGGACGGGCCCGACCACCAGCAGTTGGCTGGCCTCATTCAGCAAGCATTACCACCGATCTTGTCTCTTATAGGTGATTCTTCTCTCGCCGTTAAAGAGACGGTTGCATGGTGTTTGGGCCGTATTGCTGACTTGGTGGTCGATGCCATCGATGCTCAGCAGCTTCCTATGTTTATTCAGGCGGTTGTGGCTGGCTTGCAAGATCACCCAAAGGTGGCTACAAACTGTTGTTGGACGCTTATGAATTTGGCAGAGCAGTTGTGTGCCGACGCTTCATCCCAGAATACCTCGCCATTGCTGCCATTCTACGAGGGAGTTGTGCCAATCTTGATGCAACTTTCTTGCGGAGAGAATGAATATGGAGTTCGTGGTGCAGCATACGAAGCATTGTCGGCTCTTGTGACTTATAGTGCCAACGATTGCATGGGTGCTGTGCAAAATATTGCAACTGAAGCGGTGGTCCGTTTGGAGGCTGCTGCCAGTGCCTCATCGACTAGTTCCCAGGATCCCTCGGCCGCGTTGGCGCCTGCCGATGATCTTCAGATCTCGCTTCTTGCACTCATAACATCTGCAATTCGACGCATGGGTCCTCAGGTTGCAGGTGCACCCGCCGATAACTTGATGCAGTTGTTCCTCAAGCTCCTCACTACAAACAAGGCCATTGAAGAGGACTTGTACTTGGCGGTGTCCGCAGTGGCAGGCGCCATTGGTGGTGCTGAGTTCTTAAAGTATATGGATGCTTTTGGTCCCGTATTGACCAGTGCCTTGCAGAACCCAGCTTCTCCAGCGTGCACCACCGCCGTGGGGTTGGTCGCCGATTTGGCCCATGCCCTTGGCCAGTCGCTTGTGCCATACCTAGATGGGTTCATGCCTATATTGGGTGCCAACTTGAACAATGCTGAGGTTCGTCGTGAACTTCGTCCTGCGATTTTATCTTGTTTCGGTGACATTGCAACCTGCATTGGCCTAGCATTCCAGCCATATTTGGAGTTTGTCATGCAAGTGTGCTCGTCAGCTTCAATGATAGAAATCGATGATAGCTCATTGGAAACAATGGAGTACGTTTTGAGTGTCAAGGAAGCAGTATTGGACTGTTACGTTGGAATAGTTGGAGGAATGTCTGACGCACCACAACAGATATATCCATACGTTGCCAACATTTTCCTGTTCTTGAAAGCAGTTGCTGAGGAAATCACCTTGGCTGCTACCGAACTGGTAGCCAGACTGGCGGTGGGCTTACTAGGCGATCTTGCAGCCATGTTCCCCAATAAGGAATTTGCCCAAGCTTACCAGGCACCTTGGGTTACCGATTTTATCAAGCGTACTCGTAGCAGTGCAGTGTTTGGAGCGTCTACAAAGGATGCCGCTAGGTGGGCCCGCGACCAACAAAAGCGCCAAATATCTTGAGAAGACAGTTAATTACGACTACATAGCTTAAATCATTGAACTAATCACTGATATAATAAATCAATAACAAGTCAATAAATTGTTCTGGTTGACGAGCCCATGTGTTTCCTGGTCCACGCAAACTACGCGATTCTAATCGTAAAAGCCTTCCTGGCCTATTCTTCGCTGCCTCCCCCCTGTGCGCGATGCTGCAACAAATACGCACAATTTTAACCACATTGGGTCAACTAATTGAATTTTTATGTACAGGCAGATCTTCTTCCACAGATATCTATTTTTCCGGACCAGTGACCGAATTGGTCAAATTGATGCCATCGCCGAATATGGCAACGTCTTGTGTTTTTAGGCTACTATGTGCGCTATATGTAAACTCAAATTCGAAAAGTCCACGTCTCGTAATTTTTTTCCCTTATCGCCTTCTCTTGGCTCTCTTCTTTCACTGCAGAAAGTTTCCACGCGTTTTACCTCCTTCTGTTCGCACTACGACGTGCTCTATTGTGGGCCTATTGTTAGAACAAAGTCTCGCAGGCCGCCTGCATATGCACCACTTTGGGACAAATTCATCGCCTGAAAAATGTTATAAAGAAGCACATTCCAGTGGGTCTAACCATCGACCACCATCGACCACATCGACAGATACTCCTTCCACTAACTCGAGGTTTGAAACATAGTTACAGGGCTGACTTGGAGTGCAAAATGCCAACGTTTGAAAAGTTTGACAAGTACAAGCCGGTGCCTTATGATCACACCTACATTCTTTATGATCCAAAAGACATCGTCTCGTTGTTCTCGGTGCACTTTTCGCTCCTTCCAATATACACCATGGTGTTCTACACATCCTGGTTTCTTCTCACCCGAGAAATCGAACCGGTGATAGTCGTTGCTGGTCACTTGGTTGGTGAAATCACAAACAAAATAATCAAGAGAATTGTACGACAACCACGTCCAGATTTCCACAAGGACTTTGGCACGGGGTCCTACAGCTTGACATACGGGATGCCCTCGGCACATTCACAGTTTATGGGATTTTTTGCCAGTTATTTTGCATGCATCTTTATCTTCAAAATCGAGTACTTTCAACCTATTCAAAAGGCCATTGGCTGTGCAATTGTGACAATAATGTCCGTGGCGGTGGCTGGCTCAAGGGTGTACTTGCTCTACCATACTCCTCAGCAGGTAGTTGTGGGGGTGATGTTCGGTGCTCTTTTGGGAATGATTTACTTTGTTCTCATTTCGGTCGCCAGGGACGTCGGGTTGGTAGACTGGGTACTTTCGTGGCGGGCCATAAAGTACTTTTATGTCAAAGACAGCTATTTCCACTGCTACAGCACGTTCAAAGATGAGTATAATTTATATTTGCTGGAGAAGAACCCTCTCGCATAGAGTTGAATAAAATGAGTAATGAAGACACTTCAACGTAGATTAAAAGTCATCCCATTTATCTTCGCCCTTGGCGTCTTCCTGGCGCTTTCTGCCCATGCCTTGTAACTTGGTCTTTTCCTTGGGCTTCTCGAATCCAAATGCCGGCTGAACATTACTGTCTTCAACGCTCAATCCGTCGAACAATTTGCCAAACTTGGAGTCAACTGGTTGGTGGTCCTTGGTGAACAGCTGGAATGTCTCCTGTCCATACTTGCCTGTTTCTTGCATCTTTTGGCCAAACTGGGCCATGGCTCTCTTGGCCTCGGCGCCAAGGTCGCTCTCTTGAAGCTGGGCGTATCCAGGCTTGATCACCGACTCGTGCACCTCACTCACGGACTTGGCCACAGTGCTCGAGAACAAACCCCATCCTTTGGTGAGCGTTCCCAATGGATCCTTTTGGAAAGTTTCCATGTCGAACAGTGATAACGTACCGCCGTTTCTACTGGATGCTGCTGGAGCTGGAGTGTTGCCAAATCCAGCGTACTTTCCACCCTGTGATGGAGGTACATCTTCTGGTCTAGAGTTGTTCTTCGAGCCCAATTGAGCGAAGTATGCCTCATTTTTGGCTCTTTGCTCGCCGGTTAATCCAGGTTGGCTTGGTGTGCTGCGACGACTCAGAATAGGATCTTGCGAAACGTCGTCCTTATATGAACCGTTAATACCAGCAGATACACCAACGCTGTTGATGTCGGGCAACTTTTCTCCCGTGTGGTCCTTGGGTACGAATTCTCTTCCCTCAATTTCACAATTAAGCTTTTCTTTGTAGTCCTCGGCCACATAGTTGTCGTATTTCAATTTGGCCGGGAGGTTCAAATCCACGCCGTTTGCAGTGAAATATTCACGAAGATTGGCGTTGCCTCCGTTTTCCAACTTGAGCACCTCCTCGGGCTTGAATTGGTCCATGGTGATCGACCTCACAAACGATATATGAACTCCGAGTCCTCTGTGAATACCGGCACATTCGAGACAGATGAAAATACCAAATTTAGGCGTGGCCCACTGTGGGTTTGGGGCTGCACAGTCAAAGCATTTCTTGTTTTCCCCTGTTTTCTGGAGCCCCAATAACTTTCTTCGCGTTTCTGGATCAATGCCCATTCTTGGATGCGTCGCTATCTTGAAATTTTGAAATGTTGACACTGTGACGCCTGGTGTTTGGGTCTCAATCCCACACGGCTACAGGTTGGTCTAGCACGGCCTATACTCAATTTTGACTCCCTTCATACTCGTTTCTTTGACATAAACTAAAGCTTCGTGACTGTCTCAGAGTTCTTTTGCTTGATAAGCACCGGGTAGAGGTCCCCTCCATGGCTGCTTCCCAAGTGCCATGAGCCACCGTCCACAACCAGAACGGTTCCAGTAACGTAGGACGCAGCTGGGGAAAACAAAAACACTGTAGTATCGGCAATGTCTTTCGTGGTGCCCATTCTCTGGAGGGGAACCCTGTCGATAAAACCTTGCTTGTCTTTCAACAACCTCAGCATTCCCTCGGTACCATCGATGCCTCCAGGAGCAATACAGTTACACCGAATACCCAAGGGGCCCAATTCCACTGCCAAAGCATTGGAGAGAGCATCCACGCCAGCCTTGGCTGCACCAACATGGACCTGGAATGGGATACCGTAGTAGTGCAATGTAGCACTGACAAAGATCACTGCACCTTTGTTCTTTCTGAGCTGCTCGAAAGTGGCTTTAACGGTGTTGTAGGAACCCAACAAGTCAATGTCCACCACCGACTTGAACGCGTTGGACGAGAGGTGGTTGAAATCGCTGAAAAAATTTCCAGCCGCTCCAGCAATGACAAAATCAATGCGGCCCAATTCCTTGACAGTTTTCTCTACGGCCTTGGCAATCAGTTTCACATCTCTCACATCGGTGTTGGGACACAGAATCACCTTGGCTCCTTTGCGGAGCTTGGCAATCTCGCCAGCAGCGGCATCTGTCTTGGGTTGGTTTCTTCCTACAATTGCAGCATCGGCACCAAGAAGCACCAATGCTTCAGTTTGCACTCTGCAGATGGATCCTGCACCTCCAGTGACAAACACAACCTTTCCCTTGAACAAATCTGGCTTCCACACCTCTGTACTAACTTTTGAAGACATGGTTAAGAGGAAGAAAACTGTCTCCCCCCGCACTATGGTAAACTTTACCGCGGGTATACGTAGCCGCCGCACTCAATTATCACGTGGAACTACCCGAACCCACTGCAACCAGCTCACTTATAGACAACTTGCGTTCCTTGGTAGGTATCTCTTCCTTGTCTTCCGCTTCTCTTCCGCGCTTGTCTATTTGCGCACATCTCATATCCGTTTCGATGTGTTGAAACATGCTCGTTTGCACCGTCTCGGGCGGACTCGAATGCGTAGCGTATTGACAGTTATTATCTGTAGGCAAGTTTTCCACATCCGAGTCGACCGTGGGTTCTGTTTGTGGCTCGGAAGTATCCACAAACCCGTTTTCGGTGCCTTTTCTGATCACCTTGACAAGGTCTTTGCCGGGCTCAAAATAGGAAAGACCAAGAATAAACTCCCCATATTTTTCAACAATGTACACTGCCAACAGTCTATATCCAGACCTGTCGTGTGCATTGTACCGTCGATCACATTGCTTGTGTATGGTGTCCAAAAACAGGAGACATGTGGAGTTGGCCAAGTTATTTTTGTGGGCAACGCTTTTGAAAAAGTCAAAGTAGTTGTCGAGAATGTTGTTTCGTAACACATGTCGGAATAGAACCAGCTCGTTGGTAAGAAGTAGGCTCTTCAAACATCGTAGCGCTGCAACCCTCACTGTAATTTTCACCGGTGCTCCAATTAATCTAGCAACTCCATTGATAACGTTGTTGCCTAAAAAGAAGTCAGCAGACGTTGGCTTCTCGTGCTCACGCCAGCAAAACGACATTAAATCACACAAGTGCTGATACAAAAGCTCGTCGAGTTTCACTCTGTTCACGACAAAGGCATCAGGTTTGTCATTGAGGTCAATAACGGGGCCAAATAATTCTGGTGCTGCCTTGGAATAAAACGCAGAAAAGTAGTTGGCGGTGTTGATAGACCCATTGTAAGGTGGAGATCGCGTGCCATTGGAAGCCAATCTCGAATAACTGGCTTCGCCGTTGGCTCTAGAACCAATGTACTGATTGTTCTCAACATTAGTGGTGCCGTTGAATGAGTCACTGTCGGCGATGTTTGTATCTAGCAACATTTTTAACGCCTCTAAGGCTTGAAGTTTCAAACCAGCATTCTTGTCGTTGAGAAGTAGCCTTACTAATATATGGATGAGTGTCATGTCGTCGGCTAGTTTCAAGCGTGTATGGTCCTCGACGTCGGTAATCTTTTCCTCGACGAAATCATTGCTGGGGGGATCTGACAAGTCTATTGCCTCTTCCTTATCTATGGAGCTCACCAAGCAAACGTCTTGTTCGATGATAATCACAATGAGCTCTGTGCCGAGGATTCTGATGTTGATGTCGACGTCTTCTAACGCAAACCTGATCATGGAAAACAACCCCGATTTGACCAAAGCCGAAAAGAAGTCTAACTTTTGGTGCGTCTGAAGAGACTTTGCTATCATCACATATTGGTGTAGCATCTTCACCCCATTTCGTCGTGTTTCACCGTCCAGCGATGGATCCTTGTACGACTCGAAAAGTTTTGGAAGAAAGCTATCACTGTCAACCAATAACTGGATAATTTCCACTTGATTGAGATATATTATGGATGATAATATGTTGAAAGCCTGGTCATCTATGCAACGTTGTAAAGCCACGTCTCGTAAGAAATTGAGATAGAAGTCTCGCTTAAATAGTCCAAGCTGGGCATCACTACATGGCACGTCGATGACCATTTGTAGCTTGGTTTTGTCGCTGAGGAATCCACGGTAGTCTGCCTTAGGGTCGGAATCATATTCTAGAATCCCAGAGAGCCCATAGATCTTTTCCTCTGAAGATGTGAAGTCCTCTATTATGCCCGCTTCATTGTAGAGTATTAAGGTCTTGATTATCTCTGCTATTAAAACGAGAAGCTTGAAGGGCGGCATTTGTTCGGTCATGGTGGTGTTTTCTGAGTTTGAGTTCGAGGTGGATTGTGCTACTGGGGGTTCAATTACAGAACCAGCGGTTGGTTCGGTGGTTTCAGTGACTGTGGAAGGTTTGGAGGTAGCAGTTGTGGAGGTCGATGTAGTAGAAACCTTTGATGGCTGGGAGTCGTTGGACGCTGGTTGCGCGGTTACAGCCTCGTTGGCTCCCAGGGACCCCAGCTCGTCCATGCCAGCTTCGATGGAAGCCATGAGGTTTATTAGCAACGCCAAGTAGTTTTTGTCCTTGACGTATTCTGTGATTTTGGAGCGGGAAAATTGCGACGAAGAACCACGGATGATGACTTCAAGGCACTCGTCCAAGTTGGTGCGTGTGGGGTCGGGCGGGTACGCTATCGGGCCGGTAATTAGCTCGGTGACATCACAAGTCAGCGTACTTTCCACATTTGGAATGACATAGTAGAGGGATATTTGCGGACTGTAGTTCTCTTGTTGTGCGTGGATAATGAATTCACAGAGGTCGGCACACCCTTCAGTTTCTTGAAACGACAATGCGAGGTCTTTACCCGAACCATCGGTCCACACTATAAGTGTTTCTTGTTGACGCTGGTACTGGATATTGCCCTCGAGGCAAGACTTTAGTATTATATCGTCGGAATCGACCTCGTTACGCACGGTAAAGTAGGCTTTCTTGGTGTCCTCATCCATTTCTCCCACACAGTAACCTGTCCCATGGTCCAACCAGTCGTCTCCCTCGAGCAAATAAACCTTCACTCTTCGAGGTTTCGACATGGCACTCTGTTTCTTGCCCGGGAGCACGGCTTGTGGTGTTTATAATACTTGGCGATGGGGTATTAACACGCTTAAACGAAATTTCCAATGTGTCGGGGCGTGCTGAAAATGGTGCCAGAACAAAAGTTGTCGGCTATACGGAAGGTGTATACTTCGGACTTGAGATGTAGGGTCCCAGGGAAGTATCGGTCTGTTTCAGCCGCTTGGTTTTGGCGGTGTGGATTGGACTAATGTTGAAAAGATATGCTGTTTGACATCACGCGCGCGCGATAAAGAAGTTGAGATGCACTGATGGATGGTGGAGATGCGGTGATGACTGATGAGGAACTGATGAGGAATTGATAAGACCTGAACCGATGAAGGGAACTGAATAATGAAACTGAGATGGAATTGGAAACAATTGACTTTAAAGTTAGTGAGAAAGAGCCTACGTGGTATAGCTTGGTAGTGTTAATTGGATTAGGGTGATTATGGTATATTTTTCATTTTTTGCAATCATGCTCTTTTTGCATTAATACAGATTCTGTAGAGTATATATGTACATGAAATATTTAGTGCACCACCAATGCAGCACTGGTCAAGCTTCGTAACCATTCAACCTTATCCACATCGTGGGTGTCCTCGACTTCTCCCCATTGCTCAGTCTGGAAGATGGTTTCAAGGTTTCCAAGCTCCACTATTTCGTCGATACTTTTGATAAAGTATTCGTCCTCGCTGGCCTTGTTCACCTGGTACAAGTTCTGCATGGTACTGGGGTCTGAGCAACTACCACGCAACACGGAAGCTCCACAGAGAAACGACTTGGAAGCCAAGATCGCCTTTTCAAGTGCTACCAAATCGTACACTGGGAGCAGTTCGAGCCAGTGTAATACCACGTTCTGGGTGGTGATGGACTGCTCATTTCCACGGAGTCCGTCGGTTTCACAATCAAGAAAGTTCAACTTCACGATCATGTCTTGAGGAAGAAGCTTCCTACCATGAGCATACTTTGTGAAGAAATCTTCGTATTCTTTGATGAGTGGGCGGTAGAGCTCGTCCTGGCGGGCTCTTAGCTTGCCCTCGTACTCTTCCAACGTGGTGAAAATTAGACAAGTGTCGGTATCGAGGTACCGGAGAAGATTGAGTCTTATATCCTCTAACCGGCCCACCTTGGCAATTGCATCGGAGTCTCCCTCGTTTGTGTTTTGCAAGTCAATAGCCCGAGACGCCAACGACGTCAATGGAAGAGAACCGTGCTTGATTTTAAGCTCAGGAACGTTGGCCCACTCGTGGGCTATCAAATGTGCCAACTGTTTCTTGGTAGCAGGAACGGCCAATTTGTACCCCAACGGAGTTTTAAGGGTTTTCCCGTCAAGCTGCACCTCGTACGAGCCTGTGGCATCGTTGTATTTTGCATCAACCTTTTCCCAGAACCGCAGAAGTGTCTTTTCCAAACGATTGGTCTCGGACTTGACATTGGATTCGATGGCCACTTCTGGACCCACAGGAGTCAGAGTGGCTCTAAAACGTGTCGACGCACTGAAGAGACGAGTGCCAGCCACGGCGCTGGATTTCAGCAACATGGGCGTGGCCCGTCTGCCAAGACCCCGTAATAGCATCGTGAGAAGTTGGTGAAGAAAGATGAATTTCGCACCGCGAACCGACTGATCTTGAAAAGTCGAGGTCGATTTTGTGGTCAATTTTGTGGCACATCTAGCACTATGTCGGTCAACCCGCAGGCACTACAAAAGCTTCTCATGGAGATGGACAGCCAGCTCAACAAGTCCAGAGCCGAGCTTTCCATGTGCAATCTTCAATTGGAGAGAACAGTAACCAACTTGAACATCATCCACAAGACACAAAAGGATCTCAATGAGCTCTGCAAGAACGACGAAGGTGTGTGGGAAGGCGTCGGAAAGGCGTTTGTTCAGTTGCCGGTGTCGGATTATCTCCACACCATCGAGGCTGATGAGAAGGAATTCACCGATTCCAAGCTGAGTTTGGAAAAGAAGAAGGCCTACTTGGAAACCACATTGGAAAAGACCATCGATAACATGACCCAGTTGGTGGGCAAGAAATGATCAGCCCAGCCTATCTAATGTAGACCATAATGAAAAAATTAGGACCATAAATAGTATTATAGTAAACTACTCGCAATTCTTTTGCTCCACTAGAGCTTGATATGACCAGGCTCTACCAGCTGTATTTGTCTTCTTTTCACTCTGTCCACTTCAGTTTCTTTTGGCTACTCTGGCCCACTTTAGATTTCTTCCTTTACTGGCTCATTTCATTATTTTAATTTCATTCCTCATATTTACTCCTCCTCCTCTTCGTCTCCGCCGTCCAACACTCTTCTCTCCATATCCTCGTCGCCCCCTTTCATCCGTTGTGTCAAAAACACATTGACTTGGTCCTGCAAAGAGGTCAATTCCGCTCGTAAATGCCCCAATGGGGTGTCCTTGGCTTCGGTTGGCTTGTCTCTATCTTCTCCCCCGGCCCTGATTACCACGTCAGATATCTTTGTGCTGGTACCACTAGTCGAATGGGGTCCATTTCCCACGTCAAAGTGCTTCTCCGTCCCGTCGGGAGCAACATAAACTGCCGTGGGTGAGGCTACCATGTTATCGATGCGAGAAAGATGCGAGATGAGGAGATGAACGAGCACAAAAGAAGGGAGCGGAACACTAATAATTGCGACTCAAAATCCTTTTAAACAATCAGTTTATTAAAATAGGTCGTTATCATCACTAATTACTCTCTATGGGAATCACCCGGGCAGCATTGGAGTAGGCATTGAACCGGATCTCGATAATCTCATCGGTGGAAAAGTTCAACGACGGTATGTCATAGCACGAGCACGACATCAAGTACCCATAGAATACCTTCAACACGGTATCGTCAGCTATGATCAATATGTCTCCGCTCATTCTCTCCATCTCGAGAATCAATGGCTCGATCTTGATTGCAAGATCATGGTACAGCTCGGCACGGGAAAACCGGTGGTGATAAGGATCTTGCTTGAACAGGGCATATTCCGAGGGGAACTTTTTCTCGATCTCGGCTTCGTCCATGCCTCCCACCAATCCTGGGTTCTTTTGTGAAAGCTGAATCCGGTGCCTAATATTCACACCTTTTTCTGCAAAGTACTTGGTGGTCTCCATAGTACGTTTCTTGACAGAAGTCCACACCACGAGCGAGTTTTCGTCGACTCCATCCACTCCGGCGGCTGGATGTCTTTCTTCGACCGAATACGCCTTCTGAATTTTGGGGCGTTCAGTACTGGTGTGGGTAAGTTGTTGGGCATACGCCTTGCCCTCTTTGGCCAAATGGTTTAACAAGGTGTTGGTCAAGTTTTGGGCGTATTTGTCTCCCTCATCGTCAAGCGGAGGATCCTGGGTATATTCGAGAGAGTTCTTGTAGCATCTGGCGAAGAACACCGACCCCAGCTTGATGCGCGAGTTCATGAGGAAAAACACCACCTTGTTGATCAAATAGCCGTAGTTGGAGTTGTGTAGTTCAATGCGGTCGCCAAAGTTGATGAATTTGATGTACGAAAGGCTGTTTTCGGCGTCTTTGGTCCCCATTTCCTGGTAGTATGGAGTGAGAAATTTGATGCGATCGCTGTAGTCCTTGTATGCTTTTTCGTAATCCCAATTGACGTAGTCGGGCGAAGACCGTGCTGCTGACTCCATATTTTTCATTATGATGGAGTCGTCGGTTACCGATGATTCAATAAATAAAACCTGGATGTTTGCCGACAAGAACTTCTGGCTCAATTTGAGTCGATCTTCCGGAAGCGCATTGACAGCGTCGTAGATGGCTACCTGGCCCTTATCTTTTTCGAAAAAATTGAGCATGTCGTTGACACACTCGTCGACAATTCTATTGCGCATCTCGTTGGCCTTTTGTTCTTCTGGTTCTGGCATGAAAAGTTCATGGTGAAGGTCCAGCACCGCACTGGCACGACGGTAGTCGCCCAAGTGGAACGAGTGGGTCTTGACACCAAGCCATCTTAAATATCTTGTCAACGACACCGACAAATGGGTCTTTCCCCGACCTGGTAGTCCTGCCAATGCGATGCAGATTTTCCCCGCATGGAACAACCGCCCAGATTCCGTGGAGTACAACTGAGCGGGAGAGATGTGGTAGGGATCGATTTCCTTGTGGACCCCGTCGACGCCGGTAACGTCGCTCATTCTTCGCTGGCCTCTACCCTTGGTCGAAAGAAGATCGACCAAATTTGGCTTATTATTATTGTGGAAAGACCACCTTTTCTTTGTTCTTTTTCCCGACTGTGACGGGTTGCGTTCCAAAGGTGACGAGCCAAACCCGTTGAAAATATCTCCTTCGTCAGCCATAGAAAAGATTGAGTAGTTCTGTTAGCAACAGACGCCCCGGCGATTGGAACCGCACGACGCCAATGTGCAGGAGCGAAGAGGAGACCAACTGACGACCAGAGCCAAGAGAACTGAGACGTAACTAAACACTAGCAACAAAACGTCCTACGCAGCAATTGCTGATATTCTCCTTTCATCTCCGCGAGAGTCTACAAATCCCAGTTTCAGTCGTTTATTTATACAACAAATTACTCGATCTTTCCGCCCTTTCTCTCAATCAATGCCTTTCTGTCCTTGTCCAAGTGCAACTTGGTAATGACAACCTTGGATGGGTGGATGTTGAGGGGAACAGAAGCACCGTTGGACTTCTCCTTTTGCAATTTCTCGATTTGAACAGCAAACTTCAATCTGTATACAGAGTTCACCTTACCTTCGGATCCCTTCTTGGAGCCTCTGGCGACAATGACTTCGTCGTTTTGTCTGATTGGCAAGGTCTTGATGTTGTATTGTTCTCTCAACTCCTTGGAGAGAGGAGCAGCCATCAAAGCTCTTCTTTCAACGGAAGAAGAGGTGAAGTAAGCCTTTCTGGCCTTCGAACGAGAAGAGGAAACGTCTGAGTTAGTATGGTTTGCACGAATTAAGATCAATGTGTAGCAGTCGAAGAGTTTGGTCGTCGTATCATGATGGTTCCATGATGGTATCTCTGAAATGTTGTCGGTATCTTGTTGTACTTCTTCGTGTTCAATGGGAATTCCAAATTTTTCAGGGCAGTATTGGTACGCCTGGCACACAAAAAACGTATAATGGGGTTCTCTACGACTGCCGTTCACACGTCGATCTAGATTATCAACAAAAATAATTACCTTTACTGATCTTAGCCATCTCGATGCTATGAATGTAATGTATTCAAAATTTTCAGCCTAGTTGAGAACGAAAAAATCTCGCGGGCTTGCGACATGCCACAAAGATGCGCGACATGGGCTGTGCCCTATCAGCGCGCACGTGACCACGATCGTCGCTGAACTTGGCGAGGTAGTCTGCGGTGACGAAGCTGAAACAAGAGAAGATTAGCGTCTTGAACTGTCTTCGTAGACACCGACATGTAGAAGGTTTCGTATCACCTTTATGATTTTTCTGTTCTCGCTTCCCAATGCAAAAAAATGAATTAGCCCTCGGCAGGACTCGAACCCGCAATCATTATCTCCGGAGGATAACACCTTAACCAATTAGGCCACAAGGGCTAATTTCGATACTATAGAGCCTCACGTCCTACGTAAGGTACACAAACCGGCCCAAGAATTTTCTGCACCAACCATCCTCTACCAGTCTTTAGATATAGTATTTACTGCTATTTCAAGCATCTGTTCTTAATTTTGCACTACCAAACCATGCTTGCAGCACTCACATTCCTGTTTCAATAAGCTTCTCTACACGCATTGTGCAGGTCGTCTTGCTCGGCGATTCATTTTGGCTCCGAAAAAGTGGAGAACAACCTGCCAAGATGATGAGATCCAGACTTGTTGGGCTCGGAAAGCCATTAATGGCAAGCCCATTGCTCTATAGGAGTATCAGTCATGCTACCAGACATACACATTTACTCAAACGTACCGTGGGACCTTCGTATCCTTTAACTTCAATAATTTTTCAAAGCAAGTATTCCACGAAAACAGCTCCTCCTCCACCTCCACCACCACCTCCAGCAGACAAAAACGCCAAAGGGAAGGTGTTGTTGAACAGAATAACCAGGGCATTTACTTTCTCGCTCTCATCGGTCATTGTTGTTGGTGCTGCTGGGGTAGCGTTACTAGTGGTTTACTTGATTCTCTCAGAATTATTTCTTCCATCTGGAGACACTCGAACGTTCAACAAGGCCGTCAAGTTGGTCGAACAGAACCCTGAAGCCCAGAAGTTGCTCAATTTTGAGCCGGGCCACAGACTTAAGGCTCATGGTGGCTCCAATGGAGACAGATGGGTAAGAAACCGTCCGGCTCACAGCATTAGAAGTAAGGGAAAAGATGGCAAGGACCATCTCATGATGAAGTTCTACGTCGACTCGTCCAGCGGCAGACACGGCACTGTCAGTTTGGAGCAAATTGACCTTTCGTTCTGGAGCTCAGAATTTGCATATATAGCGTTGGATGTCCCTGGTGCTAAACGAGTATATATCGTTGAGCCCAAGTACCAGGCGAAAAACTATGTACCAAAGCCAAGTGGAGGGTTCTTGGGATTGAAGTGGGGTCCTAAGAAGGAGTAAGTGTATATAATGAATGTCATAAGTGTATTAAAGATGGTGATTAAAATATCTCAATCAATGACTTGAGCTCTTTCTTTCCCCGGCATTCCACCATGTACAACTCCTCTGGCGCAAGTTTGACTAGCAACCCTGCTCTGCCCACCTTTTCTATCACCGAGAGTTTCGAATCTTCCGTGAACAACCAGTTAAAGTTTCCCTTGTCATTGTCGTCAAGATTCTCAAGCACCAAATGGTAGTAGTTGGCGTCGGTGAAATGGTCGGAAATAATGTACACTGTGAGAGCATACATGGAAATGATCTTCCATGACGAGGAAAATCTGACCCGCTCGTAGCCCTCAACCAGTTTCTGAAGTCGAACCGTCATTCGGTTCACCACCATTAGCTTTGCGTTCTCCGGGTTGCTCAAAATATGTGCTCTGGTGATTTCGTCGGAATCGCATGTCAGCAAAGAGGTCTCCTTGAGAACACTTTTTGGTGGCTGCTTGGCCTCCGTCATCATGGAACTAACGCTGGACACGGTGGTGGACTTGCTCGTCATTCCTTCCATCACTGACGAAGTAATCGTACTCGACGAAGCCTGAGATTTCATATTTTTGCTTTTATTAGTAGCGAGTACCCCGAGGATATTGCTCAAGTTTGTAAAGATGGCATGAGCCAAATTGCCCTTTGAACAACGAAGAAGGACCTTGATTCTGTCATTTGTGATGGCATTCAGGGTAGATATTTGAGCGTCCAAAGCAGACGACTGTCTCACTTCAGTGTGGGTGGAATCGAGGTTGAGCAAGAGCAATGGCTTGTCCACGATATCGTGTTCCCCCTCGTCATATTCCTCTTTGAAGACAAGCAACCACGCCTTGTTTGAGTCGTAGTTCACCACAATCTTCAAAAAGAGCATGTCGTTGGTGGTGAGCATTTCCCACTTGCCATACTTCTCTTTCCATCTGGAAACCTTCAACGTCTTGGGCGACGACGGAGAGATGTAAAAGTCTATCGACAGATCGTCGTTGATGATATCTTTGAGGTGCTGGGGAATGGAAATGGTTGCTTCGGGGACATCCTGCAGTGCTAGACTGGTGCTGGACCCGTTGATGTACGGCTTGAAGAAGTATGTCGAAGTCGATGAGGGAAGAGCAAATGGCGAGGGAAGGGCTGAACGAGGTCCGGACGAGCCAGATCTCTCCGAAATGGTAGACAATGGCTGGGCAAGGTCGATGTTTCGAGGAAGGTCGGTGGTGATACTGAGGTCTTTGACGTTGCGATTTGTTGCTTCATTGGTCTTTGGTTCTTTAGGTTCTTCAGGCTGCCCAGTTTGCGTTTCTTGTTCCTGGGGTTTAGTATTGACTTCTGCGCTTCTTACTTCGCTTCGTACGGAAGACTCCATATTGCGCTTTCTGAACAAGCCAAGAATGCTCTTGCGTTTCTTCTTCGTCTTGTCGAGGCTAAGGTTCTCCGCCAGCTGGGAGAGTTCCGAAAGGCCATGAGCGACGCTGAAGGATGGCTGGTGGGCGCGGCCAAAGTTGGAAATGTCAATTGCCGAGCCATTCGATAGCTTGAAAACACCTTCAGAAGACGACGGTGGCTTTCCGATCTCAGGAGCAGACTTGAACTTCATTTCGTTGCCGGCCAGGTATGAAGATGACAAGGGGATTTCAGAAAGTTCCACTGGTTCGTTGTTGGGTTTGCTCTCGGGCGTATCGTATGCTACTTCTGCCTGTTGGGAACGTGGACGACCGTGGGAAGAGCCTTTCATTTCATCTTCTGGCGAAATGTTATTCCTGGCAATGTACTTCATCACAGTCTCGTGGTTTTCATGGGGCCCAGATAGCGTCTTGTGGATAATGTTGAGAGACCTATCGTACTGGTTTTTTGCCGATTCGACCGAGTTGGCCGAAGATATGGACGAGTGGGACAGATGGGACGATGTCTTTTTGATATGTGGTGGGTTTGGTTTTGCCATGTCTCGATATTCCCTGTTGGACCGGCTCACAGATGGAGAGTCAATGAGCTCTTTGAAGCTGGGTGTACCCGAACTAGCTTCGAACTCGGGCGACTCGCCGCCTGAAGACAGATGGAGATTGATCCCCAAGCCAGCAAGCGAGCAGTTTGTATCTGGTGCCATTGGAAGGCACTCGCGGTGCTCGCTGGGAAAGATCGCTGCTAGCTTGGTAAACCATTTTTGAGCGTGGTCTTGCTTGCCCTTGATACGGAGACTCACTTCTGACACTGAGAGCTCATCGGTGGAGAAATTCATCGGGCGCAATGTGATACATTCGTCTTCAAGTGCAACAAAAAGTTCGTTGTAGCGGCATGGAGGATAGAGCAAGCTTCTGGAGCCGGGATTGGTGTCCGAGGCTGTAGAATCGACACTCAAAAGTGCCATTGCGTCGTAGGCTCTTGGGGTTTTCGAATTGCAGAGATTGAGCAAAGCAATCTCCACCTGTCCTTGGTGGTTCTCGAGGGTGAATTGTTGGCCGAACGAGCGGTCGACAATCTGTTCAGCGACAAAGTAACTGGCAACTTTGGTGGAAGTGGAGTGCCACGGGAACGCATTCACGTTGGAAAAGCTTATGTTGCTGAGAGAATTGGCCATTTGGAACTCGTGGTAGTTTTGGAGAATCGACTCAAACCGGGTGCTTAAAAGCTGGAGCTTTTCCATCACGAACGGGTTTCGTATGTACGCTTTTGCTGCCGACATGAAGTTGATATACGCGGTAGCGTTGCGAATGGGCTTGGAGTACTTGTGTACGTCCTCGTGGAGCACCAGGTTTTTATCCAAGAAGCATGCCAAAAATTTTTCGTACAACACAATTCCCCCATTGTCCATCCAGATGATGAATTCGTTGACAAACGATTTGAACTGCTCCACTTCGTAGTCCGGTTCCTGACTGCGATAGTTGTTCAAAAGCTGAAGGAGTTTCGTGTTCTTGGTATAAAGACCCCGTAAGATGGAGACGAGTGACGACTTTGACGACCTGGATGGTTTGATCGATCCTAGGATGGTGATGAGATCATTGTTTTCTCCGGTCTCTGAAACGAACAATTGGTCAATTAGGTCCGCTCTTGGCGCTGGAGAGCTCGGGTCAACTGTCATTGAGTGATATTAGGATTAGTCGAGACACAAACGAGTGTAGTTTGAAAAGAGAATGAACCTAGGACGTCCAGAAGACACCAATTATATGAGAAACGGTGAGTGAGTGTTGAATTAGACCGTAGATATGTGGTGAATATATGGGGATACGGGGTGAATTTGTCGGAATGATAGGTTAGGTAGTTCGGTTGCTTTTCTATTGGAAGCTGGCTGGGCTGGGCTCATCTCCATTTAACCTGTTTGGGATTCGCGTCGCGACTGTGTATGTACGCGCAGCGCGTTGCGTCGGAGTGCAGGGACTGGGGTTTGGGCGCGAACACGGATCATTGAGCTAACTTGCAATTGGGCTAATTGAGTCAAATGAGTCAATTGACTTCAATTATTTGTGGTTGAATGCAATTAGTATAATGGGGCCATTCCTCCTTTCTCATCCCGTTCTTCTTTCCCTCTTTTTCTTTGCTTTTTTGCTTCTCTTTGCCTAATCTTTCTCTTCGCAGGCACGGTGCAGTTGCATGAAAGATGCATGTAATTTATTCCTCGTATCCTTTCGTAAATCTGTGTAGGTTACAATAGGCTTTTTTTAGTTTGAGGCGTGAGTGGTATATCTTGTGGTGCCTCGTGTTTCGTGCTAGTACAGCGAACTTCTACCAAGGTGTGTAGTCAAAATCTTACCCTAATTTATATTCTCTTCAACTTCACACAGCATGATATTTGCAGGGCCCAAGTGAAGAATGAGATGAATGGGGCTTAAATGTGACGTAAGGCTTAAATGTGAATCTCACGAGCCGGGTGAAAATTCTAAAGAATCGTGGTTTCTATCTCTCTTGGCTGCAAGAAAGACCAGAATTCGAGCCTTTTAAGCAATTCAATGAAAAGAAAAACACAATTGCGAGCAGTTTCCTTCTTTTTGGTACTATTCGAGTTCCATGATAAATCTTCTAATTGACTTTTTGTTTCGCTAGTCTGTTTCATTGCTTTTGCTATGGCTCGTATTCCTGGCTGATAATCCACTCAATTGCCGTGTCTGTTCCTTGTCCTGTAACAGCACTCACTGCAATGATTTGCCATTTTTCCAGTGGAAGCTGCGATTCGAGCTCAAGAACACCTACGATTTGTTGCTTGGTTTCCTCCACTTTGGCCGCTTCTAACAAGTCAATCTTGTTCATTAATATGAGAAGAGACACTGCCACAAGTCTATCTTGCTGTATTACCTTATCTCGTAACTCTTCGTAGGATTCTTGGATGCGCTCCATACTCATACAGTCTACCACCCAAACCACCACATTAGTCTTGTCAAAGTAGTTGCCCCAGAACGTCCGAAGACTGGTTTGCCCGCCAATGTCCCACAAGTTCAATGTGAAGTCTTGGTATTGAAGCGTACTGATTTCGAATCCCATGGTCGGGGAAATCGTGGTCCAGTCTTCGTGCTTCCAGCGTTTGATAATAGAGGTTTTGCCCGAGTTGTCGAGTCCCAAAACCAACACCCGTACTTCATGGTCCTTGATCTTTTGTTTTCGGATGATGCTCAAGAGGCCCATCAATAGCAATACCGTTTATAGCTCAGTTGAAATTTCGATCTCATCGCACAAATTCCCCCGCAATCTAATCGATAGTGAGGATTGAGCGCTGGCGGTGCTGGACCATGAAAAAACGCCAAACCTCGATCTTTGACTATCGGGAAGCCTGGGACCGGCGTCTGGTACGCTTGGAGACCACCAGCTACATCGATCTAACCGTGGAAGATGACGTGGAGGTGGTGAAGAACGAGATCGAAGACGAGCCAAATGCCACTGAGACTGATGAAATCGTCAAGGATGAGCCTGAGAGGACAGAGGACGCCGAGTATGGATGTGCCACTCATGAGCTGAAGGACTATGAATTTATAAAGACAGAAGATCTTGGCAAAAATGTCAAAATTGAACATGGCAATCTTGACGATCTAGACAGTCTACATCTCAAAGACAATGACTTGCCTTCTGGCCAAATCAAGCAAGACGTCAAAGTAGAGAGTGCTGTGCCCATACTTTGCCCCGTATGCGACCGAGATCTTGGTTTTCTTGAGCTCAATACCCGTGTCCAGCATGTAGAAATGTGCTTGGTAACTCCCAGGAAAGAGGAGAAAAAAGAAGTAGAAACAAAGAAAAGACCCCAAAAGAACCCAGACCCAAGAGAACGATACAAAAACAAAAAGACCAAGTACTCGGATGGGCCCAAGGTCATAAAGCATCCCACCTCTCATGGAGAGCGAACCCGTACTCCGATTCCTCAGTTGAAAATAATGGACTTTCCGGTGGTTGGAGACTCCACCTACAAAGTGCTGGTTGACGCTTTCAGCTTTGCTCCACATGAAGCCATAACTCAGTACTTTTTGACCCATTTTCATGCCGACCACTATGGAGGCATCACCAAAAAATGGAGCTACAATCGTGTGTTCTCCTCGCTTGAAGAATACGAGGATGAAACCAAATTCCGACGAATAATATACGCTACACAAGTGACGAGCCGTCTTCTCACTCTCAGGTTTAGCATCGATCCACGGTTTATCAAGGATCTCAAATTCGATACCCGCTATTCCGTGAAACTTTACGACGACTCTGGTGGTTCAGTTGATGTGCCAGATGGCGGATGTGAGTCCAACGACAGTGTCCCGGGTCTCTACGTGACGCCAATTACTGCCAACCATTGCCCTGGTGCTGCTATATTCCTCTTTGAGTCAATCTCGCTAGACTTGAAAGTGTATCGCATACTTCATTGCGGTGACTTTCGAGTCAGCAACGTCATCCTTCAGCACCCGCTACTCACTCCGTTCCACGCCGTGGGTGGCTCCAGGACCTTGGATAAGGTCTATCTCGACACAACATACATGAACCCAAAATACAACTTCCCCAAGCAAGAATTGGTATGCGAGACAGTTGCTAATATGTTCCACAAATTGGTGTACGCTCATGCGTCAGAAACAAAACCTCTCTCCAACTGGCTCGGGATCCTAAAGCAGTCCCGTATAACTGACTTCATGGCTTCTGGGAAGACCAAAAAGAAAAAGTTGTTGATTCTTGTGGGCACTTATCTCATTGGCAAAGAGAACCTTGCGATTGCGATTCTGAAGAAACTTCGAAACTGTCCCATATATGTGCTGTGCATCAACAGCAGAAGCGACAAACTCGATATTATTCGAACGTATGACAACGAATACTTGAACGAACATGTCACCAACGACGATTGTGGAGATGAAAAATGTCAGTGTGTGGTCCACTTGGTGCCCATGAATATAGTTGGGTCCAAAGGAGAAATATCCAACTACTTTACCCACAACAAATACTACGACATCTTTGAGCAATGTGTGGGACTTCGCCCCACCGGTTGGTCGTTCCAAGAAAAGAAAAGTGAGCAGGTTGGTAACGACGATGTTCTTGAAGATTACGGTGATTGGGAAACGACCATAAATATGCCCCGAGCTCATGCCATCAACACCATTACCGACATTATGCTTGAACAGCCACCATATGCATTCACAGACGTTGCGCCCTCCAAAACTAACAAGGCCCCCTACAATATCTACAGCTTGCCGTACAGCGAACATTCATCGTTTAGAGAGCTTTCGTACTTTGGTATTTTTTTCAATATTGGCAAGATAATCCCAACAGTGAACACTCATAACGAATGGAGTATCAAGAGAATGGAAGATATAATTGCACAATGGGAAGACATACGGAAGATAAAACGGGACAGACTACTGGATATGAAACTCGGACAAGAACTCTTTCAAAAGATCGAGTCGTTAGATTTAAATAGCTTTTAAAACGACGGTTTATCATTCTATCTATACAAGGTGAAACGTGGGCTAGGCCTTGAGTTCCTTGAATGCCGCCTGAAAGCTGGCTTCGCAGGTTACCGGGTTCTCACAGTCAGCCCACTGGGCAACAAAATCATTTCTGAAAAAGCTGGTCTTGTCGTCTTTGGACTTGTCGCTCACATACCTAGCGCCAATGGTTCTGGCAGGGATTATCGCGGTTTTACTCAATACAAATGGATGCCATTGGAGAATGTGGGTAATTGCAGAGTCTAACCCAAAATGAAAGTTGCCATAGTTCAAGTACAATGGGTCCCCCCACATGTTCACAATTGCTCTCCCAATGTCATCGTTCTTTACGATAAACGAGTAGGTTTCGATCTTCTTGCTGGATTGTGTAGCGATCAATCTGACCGTGGATGCCTTGGAATTACGGTAGGTTTTGATGGCGCCATCTGGAGGAACAAGAGAGGTCTCGCGCATCATTATTGGATCCAAAGACTCGGTATTCAACACGTACTGAAGAAGATCAATGCTCTGCTTCATCACGAGTCCATCCTGGTCCAAATACCAGAACCATTCTGCGTGAGGAAACGCTAACATAGCTGCCCTCATACAATACAAGCGGACCCACTTGGCCTTTTCGTGCGTCTGGAGGTAGCTTAGAGAGTTGAGCACCGGCAAGAATTCCTGATGCCATCGGACATAAACTCCGTAGTTTTGAGCATGAGCGTAGTCCACTCTGTTCTGGACAAGAGATACCAAGGTTTCTTGTGAGTACTTCTGGAAGTCAATGGATGTCACAACAACCACCTTGGGATACCCCTTCTTGGACTTGGGGCGATACACGATTTTGTCGTGGTTTTTGAACGCATTGATGATTTTGGCTCTCTCCGACCCCCTATTTTCCTCTTCTTCTTTGGCCTTTTGCACCGCAGGGTCGGGGTTGTCGAACTTGTTGAGCGACTCTATAGTTGTCTTTTCGATTTCCGGGGCACTGGCATCGCGGACCTGGTAAATCTTAAACAAGTCGTGGACATCGATTTGTTTAAGTGCCAGCGCATGCTCCACTGGGGGAAAAATGTACCTTGAATTTGTCTCTATGGCGTTCACGCTGGTTAGCGGGTGCGCTGGTGGGTAGCTGGGGGCATTTTTGCGTCTAACAAGACGAGTTAATGTGGGCAATGGATTGACAAACGACAACAAGAGAACAAGTGTGAGAACTGTGGCGGCTAGTTTTGCCCATTTGTGACGGTTTATATTGTGGAATGTGGCTGGCAACGGTAACATGGAGTGCTTCTTGCCGTACCGGGGCCTGAAGGTGCCCTCCTTGCCGAACATGTGGTGAAGGAGTGTTGAGGTGAAGAAACCGTTTCGCGATAAAACGGTGCAGGAGATGAAATTTTAGCGAGAGGGACTGTATGTGGACCTACGGGACTTGGGACCTGTGGCTATGTAAAACTATGTAAAACCTATGTAGATCCTATGTAGATCCTGTGTAGTACATGTAACCCGTACTAGTGTTTGTCTATGACTAGTGGTCTTCGTTTCTGCTGATGCGATCCTCAATGACTTGTAAGGCTACTTGGCGGCGACGTTCTGCCACGGAATTGGCAACCGACTTTTGCACTTGGTTGGCTTGTTCCTGGCGCTTTTGTGCCCGCAAGTTACTCTGTTCTATCGAGTCTTCCGTGAATGGCGTTATGAGGCCTAGGAAACAGCTGACGTCGTAGATCTTGTCAAACACCACCGCAAGGTATGGCTTCATGACTGAGGGGAAAAACTCGCAGAGCAGGAACGTGTTTGAGGCGTCCCCTTTCAAAACCGAAGAATTGACACTATCCTGGCTGCCATTGGCCATGGTAACAGGCAACAATGGGTCCATGGAAAATCTTTGGAAAAACCGAAGGTAAATGTAGGAAGTGAAAAAGCTTCCCAATGACGGCAATGAAGGGTAGAGCGATCTGCTGACGACGATAGACCAGAACAGCACCGCCACCAAGAGCGCAAATGGCAAATGTTTCGCTCTAAAGTTGATGAGGCCCTGGAAAAGAATGATATTGTGTTCGGGAATCAACTGTTTCAACACCACGAGGAACCCAAAGTAGTACGAGATGCCTCCGCCCAACGGCTTGTCCATACCGCTGACGTCTCCTCTCATCAAATTGAACACTATAGTGGTCAAGACCGTGATCAAATTGGTAATTGAACCAATAAGTAGCACGAATTTGACCACCTCTCGGTAACCCCAAAACTTCTCCACATACTTTGTCGACACATATAGTACAATTGTTGAGATGATAAGACTCGTTATGGTGATCTCAGCAAAGATAGAAGTACATATCACCCATGGATAGATCACAGTATACCGTGGTATTAATTGCACGTAGGGTATTTGAATGTCATGGAAACTTTCCGTTTCTCCCCCGCCACGGTATCTCTGCAATTTTAATAGCAATATGGTGAGACACACGGCGTAGAGGGTGCCTAGTAACACCTTGGTTGACCGGGCAAACATATTAGACTTGATTAAAAACGCCATGGTTTCACCGTAAGTGCGGATACACTTTCGCGCGGTGAATTTTGGCGCGAGAAGGCTTAAAATCTTGAGAAAAGTACGAAAATTTATAACATATATGAAACAAGGTAAAGCCCGAATATCAATACAAAAACCCCACCTAGCTTATGGCTTGGTGGTATATTTAGTGCTCTTGTGAGTAGGAGTGTTCGTCACGAAGGTGTGCAGACTCATGTAAGCCTTACCCACAGAGGTACCAGTGTCATTGTTGTTAACGTGTCTTGGTTGGAACAAACCAGCAAAAGTACCGGTCAACGAGCTACCCAAGTCTTCTGGGACAAGAGTGGTGTTACCGATAGCAGCAGGTGCAGCAATAAGAGCAACAAAGATAACCAAGATCAAAAAGTAAAGAGTACAGTATCTTCTCACCATTCTCTTTCTCAACTTGGCCTGCTTCAATGAGTAGATTGGAGGTCTGATCAACCGGGAAGGTTTCAACCAGAACAACATGGTAGAATGCCATCTGTCGATCAATGGAATACAGATGATGGGCAATTGCACAAACAAGATGATGTGTGCCAAAACAAAGTCTCCAGCAAACTCAGACATTTCAATAACCTTAGCACAGAATTCACGAGCTGGTTGGGTGAATGCCATCCATCCCAAACCAGATCCGTACCACTTTCCGGTCCAGAAAGCTTGGTTAGATTTATCGTTCTTGAATTCTCTGGTCAAGAAACAGATCGTCAAGAACTTGAACAACAATCTTTGGATGTAGAGCATGGTAATAACACCCAACAACATTCTAGCAAAGTTGAATCCTTCCAACACCCACATGACAATGAAGAACACTAAGTGCACAATGACAGCGATACCGTGAGCAACACCGGCGATGACAGAACCAGTCTTCTTGCAGCACAATCCCAACAATGGACCTGCGCAACAAGCGAGACCGAGACAACCTGCCAAAACACCGAGGTCAATAACGACAGGAGCTAAAGCACAAATAACCACTCTCAACACGGAGTTGACTTCAGTAGGGTCACCTTTACCGTTTGGTCCTTTTCTAACACCAGTTTGGGCGTTAATAAAAGTGTAAGCCACGAAAAGACCTGCAGTGTAAATCAAGGTAGGCAAGAAGTCGGCAAAGAAAATGTTGGATCTGTGTGCTCTGGAAGCATCACCAGCACCCTTCTCTGATACGTCTCCAGTCAATTTTCTCTTGAAACCAGTGACACGAGATCTCGAAAGACGAGCATAGCCGATCCAAGAGTTTCTATGCCACTTGGAGTTACCACGGGACAACCATCTGATAAAGTCACGGTAATCAATGAAGAAATCTTCCCAAGAAAATTGATGAGGGTTGAAGATAAATGGAGAGAACATCAATGAAGACAACGATGCCCAGAACCATAACAATGGAGCTTGCCAGTGAGATACCGTTCCGAACAACAAAATCATCATAGATCTTGAACCCATGTAAATCGATGAATCAGCAAAACGGGAGTACAAAATCGAGAATGGAATACGGGAAGTGGCGAAACCTCTACCGGTGGAGATATATCTGGCTCCACCAACAGTCAAATCGGTAATCAAAGAAGTCGAGTAGATTTGAGCAACGAACACTTCAAACATTGGCGACAACGAGATAAGATGGCGACAGAATCTTTGGAAAGCCTTCAAGATACCTCTCTCAATCAATTCTTGAACCACCAATGGAATAAACGCAATGAAGAACACAATGAAAATAGACAATGTGTAACGTCTAATCCAGTCGACTGCAGGGGCAAAGTTGTAACATCCGTAAGGATACAACACATCGGTGATAGGACTGTTTCTGTTGTAGTAACAGATAATGGATTCGTGAGCCAAGGAGTTCAAGTTAGCCAACACCAACATGAATACTTGCAAAGATAATTGAATGAACAAGTTGTTAATGTGGAAACCTGGGTGACCATAGAAGAACGACAAGAATCTGTCCAAAGGAAGTTGAGTCGATAAGTAGTAGTATTCACGAGACAACATTTGTTCTCCCATACCAGCACCAATCTTGGTTGTGAAATTCAAAATGGATCCGAAACCCATATCTCTACCCTTACCACACTGGTAATATTCACAGTGCTTGATTCTACCACCTCTTAACATGGCAGTCATACCAGCATAAATATCTTCGTTCAAATGCAATCCTTTTTGACCCTTAGAGACACCTCCTCTGGTGAACATGTAAGTGGCATTCAAGAAATCAGGATGTCCATAATGCAATTTACCACCAATCTGCGCCAAAGTTCTTGCGAAAAGGGTACCGAAAGTTTGTTCCTTACCAGCAGCGACATCACCCAAGACACCAGAGTTCTCTGAGAAAATGTATTCACGAGCACCCAAGATAGCAACTGGAGCATTGTTACCAGTCTTGACGTCAGTCTTCAAGTTAGGAGCATAGGGGTTAATTTGTTCAACGTTCAATTCTTCGAATTCGGCCAACACAGATCTGATCTTCAAACATTCTTCCAAGTAGTTGTCTTGATTGGCATCAATCAATTGAATGTACTCACCACGGTGGAAAATCAAAGCGTGATTTTGATTATCAGACTTACCATCACCCAAAATTGGGTTACCAGACAATTGCACTCTAAACTTAGGACGACGTCTACCATTCTCCAAAATTTCACAGTGACCATCAATCAAAGCGGAATAGATTCTTGGATCTTCCTCTTCGGATAAGGCAGGTTCTTCGTCTAAGTAAGCGATTTGCAAGTCAGGGTAAGCACGCAACAAAAATTCAGCGTTTTCCATCTCCCAGTCTTCAAACTTGGCCAATCTTTGCATCGAGACAACAAACTTGAACTTTCTTCTTGCCATTCTCTCCAATGCAAGTTCAAGGCCCTCTGGGTCTCCACCGAAATATTGAACCAATTCTGGGTTCTCAACACGGTACAACAATTTGATGGCTCTAGCATAGTTCATGAAACCAGAAACAGTACGGTACAAAGTTTGGGATCTCAAAGAGGCCCAAATACGGGTTCTCAAGGTATACTCAGGAGCAGCAGACTTGAAACCAATACAGTAGAAGGGCAAGTCATCAATCTTCGATTTGAGACCATCTTCGGATTCTTTGTCGACACCTTCACCCTCGAAAGCAGCAGTTTCTTCTGCCAAAATCTTGGTGTCCTTGACGAAACAGTCCCATTCAACTGGGTGCAATTGTTTCAAATATTCTAACAAGGTAACACGGGAGAATTGGTCATCCTCTCTAATGATCTCTCTCAAAGACAACAAAATTCTTTCAGAGTAGTGAGGAGTAAACACGGTAAAGGTAGGCATGTTGTCAACTGGCAATGGTTCCAAGATTGGTGTTGCCAAGGACTGAGCAAAGAAAGAGATACGTCTCTCAGCTTCAGAGTTTCTTGGGAAGAACTCCGTCTCGAAGTTGTTATCATCCTGAGAAACGAAGAAGGTTGGAGCTCTCAAAGTTCTCTTACCCTCAATTTCAGATGGAACTTGGTGGTACAACAACTTTTGGACGTGATCAATTGCCAACAAATGTTCTCTGTACATGGAAATCACAATAGCATTCCAGATTTGAGAGATCAAGACCTTTGGCTTGTACTTAATCTCCATTTCGGTGGTGGCCAAAATCTTGGAGTAGATTCTCTTTGGAAGTCTTGTGAAAATGTTTCTCCAAGGCGTCAAGATAGAAATACCCAAGTAGAATGAACGTCCAATGGAAAACACACAGTTACAGATAATGTACCACATGTAGGTATCCAAGAAGAACAATAACAAGTCCACAAGGTACATCAAACCCAAAACAATCTTAGCTTGGTGTTTACACAATCTGTCCCCAAACCAAACTTCACCGATACATCTCATATTGGCGATAGACAAGTCTCTGATAGGATCTCTCAAGGACAAAGCCATAAAGAAATAAGATTCAATGAACTTGGCAAAGAACACGAGAATCCACAATAAATAAGATAACCACATGTCTAAGCCGGTCAACTTGTTGAAGTTAGCAGTAAAGGTTTGGGAAGCCAAATATCTTCTTGATCTTCTGTTCATATAACTTGTGAACAAACCACCCAAAGGCATAACGGCGAAGAATAAAATTGTGGCAATAGCAATGAAGAACCCAACAATCGATACCACTAGCGCTGCTTTCGACTTTGCAGCCAAGCCAGCGTAGTAAAAGGTGAAAACAACTGGGGCCAAGTTTACCACAAAGATGATAATGAGGAACACTAAACGACGAGTCAAATGTTGAGCACCAGCCCATTCTCTAGGAACGAACATCCACTCACACAAGGTCGCAGCAATTTGAATGGCCGAAGCCAAAATACCGGCGATGGCAGCAGCCGCCCATCTCGATGAAGCAACAGGCTGGTTGTTAACAGTTTGAACATAATGGAGGGTGTACAACGTTGGGGAGTTGTAAGCAGTATACATCCAGTAGACGGAACCATGGATGATCCAGATTCTGTTGAAGTTGGTGATCAAATGCAACCAAGTTCTGATTTCCTTGTAAGTCTTGAAGAAGACGTTGTGCCATTCGACCTCACCGAATCTCAAGTAACGCTCTTCAGGTGGAACGTCAACCAATCTAGTACCATCTTCAAAGATAATTCTAGAAATACCTTCTGGGTACCAGAACAACTGGTTAACATCATCGTAACCAATCACGTTGTTGTGATCCTTTTCACGCTTGACCAAACGGCCCTCGTAGATTTCATAAACTTGAGATCTAAAGAATCGGTACAAAGGTGTGATGACACGATTCAAGTAATCACCTTCTGGAACAGGTTCTTGTCTTTGCTGGCATTGAGGAGAAACCAAGTAATCGAATGCCGTTTTGTAGATGTAACAAATTGTTTCGGGAGTAAATCTAACCTGGTTGGCTTCACCCCACAACAACAAATACAAAGCGATGTCTCTAATTCTCTCTTCAGGAGATAACGAGTTCATCTTGGCTTTCCATCTAATCTCAGCAGCTTCCAAGGAGTAGTCGCCTTCTAATTCATTAGCCAAAGCGTCAATGTCCTGGCCATGTTCCTCGACTGCCTTTCTCGCCTTCTTAGACTTCTTGGATGCCTTTCTGGCTTTTCTGCCAACCTTTCCCATTTTCATGTTGGCAAAACCAATGGATTCATCCAAATCCTGTTGCGAAGCAAAATACCACCTTTTGTAGTTGGCGTTTTCACCTCCAATGTAGTCTGCGTGCAAGCTCAACAAGGCTTGGGCGGGAGACATACGCGAGGATCTCGAGTCCAATAACGTCATAAAGTAGTCAAACATATTTCTCATCGAGTCTCTTTGGAAACCAAACTTGTTGGCCAAGTCGATGAAAATATCCTCAATATGCTCCACTTTGACTGGTGCTTGGGCATCAGCAGACCAAGCAGGGTAAGGCATGCTGGACGAGATTTGAAATTGAGTTGGATCGTAGTTTCCTCCGGCTCCACCGTAGATGGGCGTAGAAGCACCAGACGATCTGGGGCCACCGTAACTCATCTGCGAAGGGGTAAACTGGGTACCGTATTGGTCGTAACCGGGAGTGCCTGGAGTTTGACCGCCATAGCTGAAATCAGAGAACGCTTCGGGATCAGCGTTGTAGCCTTGTTGAGGAATCTGTTGACCCTGAAAGTTGGGGTCTTGGTACCCGTCCATGTCGTAAGGCTGTTGTTGATATTGCATGTTGGGGTCGTAATAGTCCTGATGGGGTTGTTGGTTCATATCATCATAAGGTTGTTGCTGATAATAACCATCATTACCCATCGGCTGATTCGGGTCATAATAGTTGTGATTATTATCGTACGACATCTGAGTTAGTAACGAAGGTGGGAGGTAGTGATGCCGTCGGTGTGCCGTCGGTGAGTTTGGCACTTGCTCCCCTTAAGTAGAACACGGTTTTCGCGAAAGAAAAAACCCTATATGTCGCCCAAAATAGAATCGGCACAGAAAAAAAGAAAAAAATGCGATCAAACTAAGACAGCAACCGAACATTTTGGGAACGTTGGGGCGCTTAAACCGGTTGGTCCCGTGCCGCCGGGCATGTGCCTGGAAACATAGTCGGTGAATGTGCCGTGTAAAGGTGTCCTTTGCTGATCGGTTCCACATAAGTAAGCGTGGCTCCCTGTCCCCTGTCATCTGCAGTATGATCTACGCGAACCGACTCCCTTGAATCAGAGCAGAAGGGAGGCGAGATTCACACAAACTGGGCAATATGAGCTCTGGAGCTTCGGCCAGGGAGCATAGCATGTAGAGCGTAGCAAAAGATCTTTCTCTGGCGATTTTCTGGCGATTTTAAAAGTGGCGGCTATGGCGGAGCAGTGATTGATCATCAGCCAGAAACGGAAACACCAGTGAAGACGGCTTATAGTAATAGATGGATACTTACGTTGCAGTACTATAACAGTCTAAACTCACAACTGTGTTAAACGAACGAACAAGTCAGTACAACTCAAAATCAACGAAATCTCAAAGAAGAAAATAACAGATATCACCCGTATGGGTTTTCGCACACCGCACACCCTGGGCCGGATCGAAAAAATTTCAACGCGAAAGACACGACAGTGTGTGCGTGCGACGCGAATCTAGACTAGGGGGGTGCGGATTAGGAAGGTACGGGCTGTGGGGCGAAAAATGGGATTTTTTGAATTGGGGGTTTGGCGCTGGTTGGGGAGCTGGGAAAACGTTAGTGGTTTGCAGGGGCGTGGGTGAGTGGCTATGGGCTTTTTCGGGGCTTCAATGGGGGCTCTGGTCGTTATTGTTGCACCCTGGTACTGCGCCTTTCCGGAGAACAAAGAGGCGTAGCCTGCAGGACGTACCGAAAGCCCTGGCTTGTGTGCAGGGAGCCAGCCTAGTGTGTATGCTGGGTGAAATCGACGCGCTCCTGCAGTCAATTAGACTTCCTGATTTGGCTGGGATCGCCTGATGAGGATAAGGGGAAGAAGAAGAACTGAAGAAAAAGTGGAGAAGAGAATTGAGGTAAGCAGCACCGCAGGCTATTAACACTTACTTGTTACTTTTTTCTTTTAGTTTTCTTGTTTTCCTTGACTTTTTTTCTCATTTACATTTTTCTCCATTTTCGCAATTTTCACTTGGCACAGCTCTACATTGTACGTCTTTTCTTGGTTTCTTGGTTCTGGTTCTGGTTCTGTTCTCTCCCATACATTCACTAATCAGTCCATCCTAGTTGATTCAATTCCCTTCTAATCTCGTCTTCCTTCTTTATTTTCGACACCTGCGTATCTTCCAACGGCTCGCCCACCGCCTGCTTCATCTTCAACGTTTCAATGGCCCTCAACTTTTTGAGCAAAGATCTGATCTTCTTCTCCTCAAGCGACGTTACACCTCCTACAACGGTGCCTCCACCAATCTCAGTACCGTTAGGCTGGGTAGAAGCCGCTCCCGGTACCGGAGATGGAGCCGGCGTCGATTCTGGGGTAGCTGATTTTTCATCTTGCTGCTGTTTCTTGGCCTCTCTCTTCTTCCTGTTCTTGGCAGCGCTCTTGCTTTCCGCCTGAG
This sequence comes from Meyerozyma carpophila, assembly GCA_030573695.1. NCBI lineage: Eukaryota > Fungi > Ascomycota > Pichiomycetes > Serinales > Debaryomycetaceae > Meyerozyma > Meyerozyma carpophila. The sequence continues at coordinate 61,548 of JAJMDS010000007.1, read as the reverse complement.
CCGGGGCAGCAGCTCCAGGCACAAGTCCCGGTGGAGCACCGGGGACATTTCTTCTCGCACCAGAGCCAAACGACGACTCCATTTCCTTCTGATACAACGTCGTTCTCAACGTGGAAGTACCCGAGTTTCTAGCATGTGGAGGTCTGTAGGCGCCTGCTGGCTTGGCAGCGGCCTGGGCTAATTGAGCAGCTTTTTTCGCAGTATACTCTTTGGTAGATTCGTGCGCGGGAGGTGCTTCTTCTAATTGACGCAAAGGTGGGAACGATTCGATCTTTTGAGGTTTCCAGGAAATGGAAAGAAGCTCCTGATACTCGTTCAAATATATCAATTTTCCACTGGCATGCCAAACCTTGCACCCATTGTCAACTCTCAATCTTGGCGACGTGGTCGCAGTAAGAATGAATCTTCCGCAAGGCGACCATTCACATACAGATGTGTTCGAAGCTTCAAACAGCGAAATCTTCTTAAACTTGTTCTGGCGATCATAAACATCAACGGTTCCTTGCAAATTTCCAAATCCAGCCACAAGAACAAACCGGGCATGCGGACTGTACAAGATGGTATTACGAGGAGCCGTGGGCAACGAATGGATGGCATTTCCTCTTGCATCGAAAAAAGTGGTCTCGGCGGGCATGTAGCCATATATCACCGCGAACTCTCGTGCCGAGGGCGACCAGGTGATGTCATGAATAGGACCCTCTCTTTTCAAGTCGATTCTCGAATCGTAAGATCCAGCAATTCCGAGTAAGTACAAGTTGGTTTCACCATAATACGACTGGTTGGAGGTATCGTGGTCTGTAGATGCCAATGCGAGTAATGCGGTTCCGAGAGAGTTCCATTTGAGCTGGCACCGCTCGGCCTTGAAGAAATTTTTCTGGCATATGGGCTGGCCAAAATTGGGAATATTGTAGATGGAAACATTAGCTGGCTTGCCAGATTTTTCCGGAATGAAGATGGCAATCGAAGGGTTCAAGCCAGGACTGATCTGGAAGTTTTGGAACGGACTGCTGGGATCGGAAACCTTGTACTTGTAGGTTGGCTGGTTGACGTTGATTTCGGCATCAACGTTGGAAACGTCAAACAAAAAGATTTCCTTGTTGTTGACATTTTTCGCAAACAAATGCTCGTCTTGCGTGAATTGGGGTTTCCAACCGGCCTGGTTTTTGTTCGACCACTCACAAACAAACTTGTTGGCCCTGATACTAAACACCTTGACGTTCTTGGTCCATACTCCACTGTCACGATCAAGCAATACCGGCTTCGTCCAGAGACATAAATAGGTTCCGTTGGGGGAAAAATGCAAATCAAACGTTTCTGCAATGTTTATTCTAGTTTCAAGTGGGGCTTCAACCGTAGTTTTCACCACCACCACCTCATGGGGTTGCGTGTATGCGAAATATTCTCCGTTTGCAGAGTACAACGCACACCGACACTCAACGGTGGGTTTGGGAAACGTCGTTATCTCCTGGTAGTCTTGTATTAAGTCAATTGACCGCGGTTGGCGACCTGGGTTAGTATTGATGAACATGGTGAATGGGGACGAAAACATGACTTGAAACCAAACCAGCCCACCACAGTAACCCAGACCGTGCGAGGACGCTGCGGTTTGCTTAATCGCGTTTGGAACCAGGTTTTAACCCGGAAAAGTGGCGGAGGATTCGTCTGCAAAAGTTGCTTTGCAAGCGCCGTTACTTTTGCAAATATTTTTTATGATGAAGAAAAACCAGAGTCACAGACTGGTGGACCCGGTGGCTTCCCGTTAGTTCCCGTGTCTTCTTCTATACTTACAAAAAAACTGCGTGGTGGCAGACATCTTTATCGTTCTCTAACGGCAATGGTTTTGCAGAGAAAAAAACCGTCGACAGGCGCACGTGACCGGTGCAGTGGTGAAAAGAGAGGACAAAGAGGGAAGAGTAAGAGTGTAAGTGTGTAATATAAAAATGTAGTTTATCTATTTCGTGACCTCTCCAAACAGATAGTGGCCGGTTTCGTTGGCGTGCCGAGAAGCCCCGGTTTCACCCACCAAAATCTTGTAACATTCCAAGCATCGCACTCGGAAAGTTGTCGTATTGGTGGTGTAATTTTGGGTTTGGAGCTTCTTGCACAAGTCATAGACGCCCGTTTCAACCTTTTGTTCTAGTGGAGAGTCAATGGCAAATTTGCAAACGTCGTCGGGTCGATGTTGCAGAGTAAGCACTTTGTTCAATGCAATTACGTCGTAGTGGACCCCCAGGTAAACCAAGTAAATCGAGTACGCGGGCTTCAGGGCGCCGTCAGATTCGTCCTGAAACCGAATGATGCTGCCCAGTTCAATATCCATGCAATTGATCCTTATTTGGAAATGTTTAGCAAGAATGCCTAGTTCGATGGCTCCACCCCAAGCATTTTTCGTTTGGATCCATTCGATATATTTGTCAACAGGGCGGCCAAGAACTAGTTCGTCGTACTGTAGCGGGTCAGCAGCCAATGCGTCAGCAATGATTTTTCGTAATTTTGGCGGAGGACAAGTGCCGTGAGGTTTGTACGAATCTGGTCCGTCGATGCAATAAGCCAAGGCATTGAACATACAGGAGTTGTCGTCGGGGATGTTGCGTAGTATGAGGTGCTCTGGCGACAAAAATACCGACGGAATTGACGGTTCTGAAGGGTTGGTGGTGGAGGAGTGGGTGGAAGGTGATGTGGACACAGCCTCAGTAACGCCAGAATTGGTGTCCGATTTCGCTCCAGAATCCTTTGCGGTGCTGAAACTGACGAGCAACAGGTCCCCGTTCTTTATACCAGCCTTTTCGAGCGGCAAGTGGAGGTTGGTGAGATCCACCAGTCTCGGAGGGAAACCTTGTTTGATGGAATCTACATCGTTTTGCGGGGAGGAATTGAGTTTTTGTGACTTGCTGATGGCCTGCAACAACCCGGCAACATCCACGGAGTCGTTATCTAGGGTTATAATGTCGTTTCCGGAACTCGATCGTACTCGAAGTCTCATGAGTAATGAGAAATGAGAAATGGGGAGTGCACAGGAGAAAGAAGGGAACGGAAACCGAAATAATGGAAATAATTGATAACCGAAACAAACGGAAACAACCGAATTAAAAGAAGGTAAATGAAAAAAACCGAATCAAAGAATCCTGAATGCAATTCGTCATTGTACATTCATTCTGCCAGTTACTTTCTCTTTGCATTACTTCCACTTTTTCCACTACTCTGTCCTCATGACTCCCTCTTTTTCTTCTACCCTCTACTCCTCCATTTCGTCCGCAGGTTGCACAGTGAGTATTTCGTCCAATGTCTTGTTTTTCTGGGCCTTCAAAGCGTCCAATTCTGCAGCATTCTCCTTGTTGGCGGCTTCCAATTGCTTGTATTTTTCCACCGACTCGGTAAACTTTTCCATATTGAGTCCCGCCGCCGCCTCCGCTTCTAGATTGGTGTACGGTCTGCTGCGAAGTTCCTTTGCTCGACGCTTGTGGACTTTACTTTTGGTATGGCGATCCAATGCCGGTTGAGTCTCACAGTATTTCGCGCATTCTATGCAATAATATTGTCCCAAACCTGGCTTGGTTTCGTCTAAAGGTTGGTTTTTCAATCTCCTTATCGAGTCTGCGGACGAAAGGTCGTTGTATATGAGATCGAGATCTCTCGTTCTCCGCTTAGTTTTGTACCTTTTAACACTGTAACGACCCATTATGGAGAATACTACGATGCGATGAGCATCGCTAAATCCAGCAGGCACTGCATACAACACCAAGATTTCCACGGTCACGACACACGTGACGTGCGGTTTTGTGTCACCATTCGCATGACAAACTTTTCCTTGAAAAAAGTGCGCTAACTAGTTACTAACTACATCAAGGGTATGTTGAAAACTACACAAAATGGACTTTTACAGAGAAAATGAACGGGAATCTTAGACAAGTGAACACGCTGAACACATATCCGGTTTCAGATTTTCATTTGCTGTTTCCCCGACCAATTGGTGGCAACCCGGCCAATTAGTAATCACTATAAAAGGCGACCATTTTTCCAATTTTCCCCCTTCCCAACTTAATACTAACATTCAGAAAAATGGCGAGAAGACCAGCTAGATGTTACAGATACTGTAAGAACAAACCATACCCAAAGTCCAGATACAACAGAGCTGTCCCAGACGCCAAGATCAGAATCTACGATTTGGGTCGTAAGAAGGCTTCTGTCGACGAGTTCCCATTGTGTATCCACTTGGTTTCTAACGAGTTGGAACAGTTGTCTTCCGAGGCTTTGGAAGCCGCCCGTATCTGTGCTAACAAGTACGTCACCAAGGTTTCCGGTAGAGATTCTTTCCACTTGAGAGTCAGAGTCCACCCCTTCCACGTTTTGCGTATCAACAAGATGTTGTCGTGTGCCGGTGCTGATAGATTGCAACAAGGTATGAGAGGTGCCTGGGGTAAGCCCCACGGTTTGGCTGCCAGAGTTGCCATTGGTCAAATTATCATGTCTGCCAGAACCAAGGACTCCAACAAGGATGTTGTTATCGAGGGTTTGAGAAGAGCCAGATACAAGTTCCCAGGTCAACAGAAGATTATCATCTCCAAGAAGTGGGGTTTCACTCCTCTTAACAGAGATGAGTACATTGCCAAGAAGACCAACGGTGAGGTTAAGGACGATGGTGCCTACGTCAAGTTTTTGACTAAGAAGGGTCCATTGGAGGAGAACTTGAGACAGTTCCCCAACTACCACTACGAGGCTTAGGTTAGATAGTAATCGATGTACTTGAAAAATGTCAAGAATAGGCTAAACTTTCGCATTTCGCGCGCTGTGTGCACGCCGGCGGCCCTCGTGTTTCGTCGCGTTGTCAAATTCTTTCTTCACCAATGTCATTCTCCAATAAAGAAAACCCAAAAACTCTCGTTTTGTTCGATGTCGACGGCACCTTGACCCCGGCCAGATTGACCATTTCTGAGGAAATGAAGCAAACCTTGGAAAAATTGAGAAGAAAAGTGGTGGTTGGTTTCGTTGGTGGTTCGGACTTTTCCAAACAAGTTGAACAGTTGGGTCCTAATATTTTGACCGAGTTCGACTACTGTTTCTCGGAGAACGGCTTGACCGCCTACAAGCTCGGCGAGAAGTTGGCTTCCCAATCGTTCATCAACTGGATTGGCGAGGAAAAATACAACAAGTTGGCCAAGTTCATCTTGAGATATTTGAGTGATATCGATCTTCCCGTTAGAAGAGGAACTTTCATCGAGTTCAGAAACGGTATGATCAACGTTTCGCCTGTGGGAAGAAACGCGTCCACCCAGGAAAGAAACGACTTCGAGGCGTTCGACAAGATCCACAACATTCGTACCACCATGGTAAACGCGTTGAAGAAGGAGTTCCCCGACTTGGGATTGACCTACTCCATTGGAGGACAAATTTCGTTTGACGTTTTCCCTACCGGATGGGACAAAACCTACTGCTTGCAGCACGTTGAAGGCGAAGGGTTCACCGAGATCCACTTTTTCGGTGACAAGTCTTACGAGGGAGGTAACGACTACGAGATCTACAACGACAAGAGAACCATTGGCCATGCCGTCAACAGCCCCGACGACACCATCAAGATCTTGACCGAGTTGTTCAACTTGTAGTTCATATATACAGATAATAGAGACAAGTACTCACTTTGTAAAGATAGCACTGCTTTCCTCGCCGGCCCGGATGGCCTGTCCAGCGTGTAGTTGCAACCTTCTGGAGGTGAGCTCGCTGAACCGCTTGGCTAGAGCCTCGGCCTGGCTTCTTCTGTCGTCTCCTTCCACCTCTTCTGGCTCAACCAACAGCGGTAAAATCGTAGGTTTGCTGGACCTGATTCGCTTTCCATTTCCAAGCTGGCCAAACTCGTTATCTCCAAAGGCCAACACATCTTTCCCGTCGCCAATATTGTCCAAAGTTACAAACGTATGAGTGGCACCAACACTGACATCTTTGATGCCGATGCCCACCACCTCGTTTTCCGCCTCGTCGAATTCCGTCAAAGTTCCCACCACCTTGACCGACTGTGGAACTGAGCAGATATGCATGAACCGGTTGATACCAAGCTGGCCCTTGACGCCGTCTCCAAACGCCAATAAATGGACATTTCCATCACCATTGACCTGAGCAAAAGAAGTGTTTCCATCGGCGAACACTTTGGTCACCTTGCCTCCTTTCAACATCGACTTTGACATGCCGAGCGGAGCAGGTATAGGCTGGAGTTCGGATTGGTAGGACGTCTCTTTACCACACTGGCCATGGTTATTCTTGCCCCATGTCCAGATGGTACCTGTTGAGTCGACGGCCACATTGTGGAAGTCTCCAGCAGCGATGCTTGTGAAACGGCGGGGGCTCAAGAGGGCCTTTTTCTTCTTGTGGATAACCTCGTTGTTCAAGAGTGGCATTTCTTTGGTCTCGAAAAGGGCCATACTGGCCCTGTCTTTGGCAAACGGAGAAAGAGACGGAAGTCCAAATTGGCCGTAGTTGCCAGCGGATTCGGTGGCCCCGACGTACAACCGGCCCTTGTTCGTGAGTGCAAGTAAATGGCACTTGCCGAAACATACATCGGCAATTTTTTCACCACTGGTGAGCGAGTCGAACGTGAGATAACTAAAGTTCTGCTTCACCGTCAACCCCAACCAGTTTCTGGTGGCCTGTGGCTGGAGCTCCACTCGGGAATCCGCCCGCGGGGTGTAAGCAACCTTACCCTTGGAGGTTAAAAAGTAGATAAAATTGTCTGAAATGTGACATTTGGTTGCGGTGAAGGGCATCCTTGTCGATTGCGGAGTATCCATTCCCGGACCCCATTGGTAGAGTTTGCCATTACTGATCACGGCTGCATAGTCCTTGGTCACCGAAACATCGTCCACCTTCATTCCGTCGAAAAATGGTATCCTGGTGGGCAATCGGCGGTTATTGATGGCTCCGAACATGTAGATTCCACGCTCACTCGAGGGCTTGATTCCAGCCACAAACTCGTCTGTGAGCTGCTGCTCAACCTTCTCTGTGAGGTACTTGGCGCTCTTTCTGTTTGGAGGCTCGGGGCCAGCCGTATCTTCAATCTGGTACCAGTAGCCGTGCAACAAACTATTTTTCAAGTACTCATAGTTCATGAACACCTGGTGTCCCCCGATCGCCAACACGAGCAAGGCAATACCCAAACCCACCCCCTTCATTCTCTCGTTGAATTCAAACCGTTTTTTGTTCTGATTCACGAATTTTTCCTGTTCTTCTCGAGCAATCAACAGATATTGGTACTTGTAGTCGGCCGAATTCGGGTCCAAATCTTTCAAGCGAGGATCACCAGCAACCTTCGCGTGTATATCAGCCAAGCGCTCGTGCAAGTCGTTGGTATTGGACTCCAAAGTGGGCTTTTCGGTTCCGGCAATCTCATCTACACTGCTGAAATTGTGCCCAAACAGGTACTCTTTCTTGCTCTTGTTGAACAGATCTATATCTGACCTGTGGAGCTTGACACCGGTGCGGTGGAAACCACGCTGGAACACCCTACGAGCTCCGTAAACCCCTAACCGCATACTTGAATAGATCAGTGATTTTTGGAACTCACTGATGCGGGCCATGGCACCCGTGCACCAGCGTATTATGATGAATGCTTGTCGCGAATGATTAGAAGCAAGAGCCTTTATTAGTGAACAATGTGGCGGCCAGGCGTCAGACTGTTGTCCAGCATTACCAAATTCGACACCAAGAAGTTTGTGGTATCACTCAAGAATGGTGGGTTTACTCCTGAACAAGCCGAAACAGCTGTAAATATCGTTAATCGAGCCGTCAATGACGGCATATATGCCATCACCAAGAACCTTGTGAACAAGGAAACGTTGTCGTCGACGGCGTACCAGCAAAAAGTAGACTTTGCAAAGCTCAAGGGAGAGTTACAGACCATGGACAAGTCAGAATTCAACAATTTGAAGAAAGAACAGGAGAATTTACGAACCGATTTGACCAATTTAAAGAACAGATTAAAGGAAGAAATCACCCGAAGTCAAGCGGGGGTTCGTCTCGACTTGAATTTGGAAAAGGGAAGAATAAGAGAAGAGAGTTCGATCCATGAACTGAAAATCGAAGATACATATACCAGGATTGACGAGGAGATTGCCAACATGCAGATGCAAATCAAGTCTGTGAAGACCCAGGTGATGCAATGGCTTATCGGAGTGTCGTCGGGTACGTTCGCGTTGTTGTTGGCGTTTGTTCGGTTTTTCGGATGACCACAGCTAAAATGCTCTGAAGATTACAAGATTACCACACTGCTACAATTGCACTACCATTGCACTACCATTGCAGTACAGCTGTACTGCTACACTTGCTACGATTACTACAATGCTACGATTTGCTACTATTACTAGCTGCTATTTCCTTACTCTTCGCACTCTATTCGCTATTCGCACTTGTCCACTCTCTGCAGGCATCGCGTTCTCATTCGTCTTCGTGTCTTCGTGTCTTCGTGTCGGTGTCCAATTTTCAGCCATGAACTCACTCTACAACCATGGTATCAAGCAGACAAAGCTCTTGTCCAAGGAATTGGCCACTTTCGAATCCAACATCTCCACTTCGCCTTTGTCTTTACAAGGTTCCATCACAACGTCATTGACTGCGTTCCGAAAAACTATAAAAGAATACGGTGATTTGGTTGCACAAGCACCTTCCGACGATCACTTGACAAAGCACGAAGCCAGGCTTGAAAAGTTCAACAAAGACCTTCAAGAATTCACTCAGAAATTCGACAATTTGAAACTTCAACGAGAAAACTTACGTCATGAAGCTAATACCCAAGAACTCATGGGCCGCCGACATGCCGGGAATACTTCAGAAAATCCCTACGAGGCAGCAGAAAACGTCCAGCTGCCAATGATGTATCATGAAGGATTGGCCAAGGAACATTCGTCGTTGCAAAGAGGAAGCCAGCAATTGGATCAGATTTTGGAAATGGGACAACAAGCATTTGAAGACATCGTGGGCCAGAATGAAACGTTGCAACGAGTAAAGGCGAAATTCGAAGATAGCTTGGTAACGCTTGGCGTCAGCAGAGGGACAATTCGCACCATTGAAAAACGGGCCAGGCAAGACAAGTGGATCTTTTGGGGCGGAGTAGTATTGCTATTCGTATGCTTTTGGTACATTTTGAAGTGGTTCAGATAATTCCAGATCTCCACTAAGCGGCTTAGACTCCGGTTTGAGCCGCAATAAGAACAAGTGCTAAAAGGTTTGCATAGAGCCTTTTTCGCAGCTATCAACTTTGATCCAGGTTCTCGTTGCCTTCACGTTGCTTTACTTTGTCAATTTCAAACAACACTCAATTCAAACTATCATGACATCTTCTTGCTCAATAGGTTCGGCTCAGGTTCGGCTCTTCAATCGGCTACGATCTCCTTCGTTGTCCCATCACCAAGCCAAATCTCCGCCTTTCATCCTGAACCAGTAAACGGTGGTGCTGCACCTCTCGGGTAATATACTGTTTACCCAATTGAGCAACACAACGGGGCTTTCGGACACTTTGCCGGCGGGGATAAGTGGGAGGTAGGTTATGCTGACTTCCTATTTAGGCAGGCGAATCGTCGTGGTTGGTGCGGCTCGGTGAACAAAAGTGCCTAATTAGGCAATGTTATTGCATGAGCAGTGTCATGGCTGCAAAGGGTTGGTTCAACCCTGCAAGTATATAATCCATGACAGATGAAACCAAATGGTTAACCAAGTTTTAGTTCTACCATTTGTATTTTCTACTCCCTGGAGTTTTCAGTTTTTTTCGTTGATCCACTTCATTCCTTCGTGCTTGATTTATACGGCATTTTCGTGCCATCATTTCGTGGGGTCTAAAAAATGAAGCTTTCCCCTTATGTTTTAGTTGCAGTGGTCCTCAGCATACCGGGACCATCGTCGGCGTATCCCGTTGACAAAGACTCTGTTGCAAAGAGACAGCAAGTTCCTGCGGCTGAATTTCCTACCGTTGACCTAGACCGTCGAGGGTTGTTCAGCTGGATTCTGAACTTGGTTGATGACGATTCCCAGGATGCAGCTGCAGCGAGTACTGCAGCGACCACCACAGCAGCGGCTTCAGCGACCACCACTGTTGCTGCGCAAGTAGCTGCCCCAGCCGCGACAACTTCTGCATCCAGTGGTGGCTTTGGTTCGTTTCTTTCCGGACTTTTCGGTGGAAGCTCGTCCACCACGACCACTTCAACTGCTGCTGCTGCTACTTCGGCTGCTGCATCTTCTTCTACCGCTGCTGCTTCTTCGTCCAGTTCTGGTGGTCTTTTGGGCTTCTTTTCCAATCTTTTGGGCGGAAGCAGTAGTTCCTCGTCAACTACATCAACAACCACTTCTTCCGGAGTGGCTACTTCTGTGGCTAGTTCGGTTTCATCTGTTCAAATACCTGATGCTCTTGCATCCACAGCCTCGGGCTCTACTAGCACCTCTGGTGCTACCGCGTCGGGCACTTATACCAATCTTCCCGGATTTGACAGTGATCCCAGCTCGTCTGCCACAGAGGCCACTTATACCGGATCCAGAATTGCCAATGTTAAGGCCGCATCTTCTGCCAAGGGTATTACGTACTCGCCATACACCAAAAGTGGATCGTGTAAAACTGCCTCTGAGGTGAAGAGCGACATTTCCGAGTTGTCTTCTTTCTCCATCATTAGATTGTACAGTGTCGACTGTAGCGGGATCGAAAATGTGCTCGCTGCCATGTCTTCGTCGCAAAAGTTGTTCTTGGGTGTGTGGCCCATTGACCTGAGCTCGGTGCAAAGCGACTTGGAAAGTGCCAAGCAACAGGTGGAGACGTCTTCGAGAGGCTGGACTGCGGTGCACACCATTGCTATTGGAAACGAACAGGTGAACTCGGGCGAAGGTACCGTTCAAGAGGTGTCTACCGGAGTCCTGACTGCCCGCACATGGCTCAAACAAAATGCTGCCAGCTACAGTGGTTACGTTGTAACCGTCGATACCCTTGTTGCTGTTGTTGCCAATCCTACTCTTTGCGATGTTTCCGACTACTTGGCCGTCAACTCCCACCCATTCTGGGATGGAGGTGTGGAGCCTTCCAACTCTGGAACATGGCTCCAGAACCAAATTTCCAACTTGAAGAAAGCTTGTGGAAGCTCCAAGAGTATTCTTATTACCGAGACAGGCTGGCCCACCGAGGGATCTGATTATGGCGAGTGCCAGCCCTCAGTGTCCAACCAGCTCGCAGCCATCAAAAGTATCAACAGTGTGTTGGCCGACCAAGTAATTATGTTCACTACTTTCAACGACTACTGGAAAGCCGGTGGTGCCTACGGAGTGGAAAAGTACTGGGGGATCTACGGAGACCCCAGTGCTTGATAAATGTTATACCATGTAAAATAATGAATGAAAAGAGCTTGTTATGTGTTTCTTCACTTTCCTCCTTTCACTTTCCTTCTGTCATTCTTTCACCTTATCTTTCTACATATACGCTTCTTTCTACCTTTTTATTCCACATATGCTTACTACCTCTCCCTCTGTCCTGCACCTCCCGTCGCACCATTTTTCATCTTCCACTCGCTACAAAACAACATGTCCGGCGAACGAGAACGGCGAAAATTAAGCCATAGACTTCAGCCCATCTTCGATGGCATCTATTTGTTGAAGGACGACGAGGGCATTCCCATCCTGGAGACGTTTCAACGGCTCCCTTTAAGAACCGGAACCGACTACTACAAAATTATCTTGAATCCAGTGTCGCTTCATGGTGTTGGAAGATCGATAAAAAACAGCGCCTACAAGACGGCACAGGAGTTTGTGAGCCAGCTCGCTCAGATATCGTGGAATGCTAGGTTGTACAACATGAAGGGTTCGAAAATATATCAACATGCAATGATCTTGAACGAGTACATTATGGACAAGGTAATTTCCAAATTGAACGCTGACAAACAGATGGAGGTTTTCTACCCGGATTTGGGTCCGCTTCCGGAGGACGACGACTTTTCAATGGAGCCGGTAGGGAAGTTGTCTACTCCGATGAAAAGTGAAGACGAAGAGGAGGAGGAAGACGATGACTACGACGACTACTCCGCCATCAATACCCCACCACAGCGGCTGAACCGTAGCCATATGGCCAGCAGAGCAAGCAGCTACGGTGCCGGTGGCAGCAAGAAACTCGAATCTGGAATAAGAAGAGGCAGACCGCCAATCATCGACCGTCCATACGAGACCAGAATCAAGCTTATCTTGAAACACTTTAAGAAGTTGCGTCACCCGAACGATCCAAACCACCCGTTGACGACCCACCTCGAGAGATTGCCAGACCCGCGTATGGAACCAAACTACTACCTGATGATCAAAAACCCCATTTGCTTGAACGACATCAGGACCAAGGTCAGAACCAGAAAGTACCACAACGTAGATGAGTTTCTTGCCGACTTGTCGCTCATGTTTCAAAACGTCAAGTTCTACTATACCAGCAACCAGCTCTCCCCGGTGTACCAGGACTGTCTTCTTTTGGAAGCGGAGGCCAACAACATCATTAATGCCGAGCTCATGAGACCGGAAAAGGACCTCTTGGTGTCCAACACTCCGGGCGGCGACGGAATCATCCGTGTGCCTTTGGACTCCATCGATGTCAATGGCCGTACCTACAAAATCGGCGACTGGGTTCTCGTGAATAACCCCACCGAGCCTTTAAAACCAACCGTAGGCCAGATTTTCAGACTTTGGTCCACCGAGGACGGCACCAAGTATACCAATGTGTGCTGGTATTACCGGCCGGAACAGACGTGCCACAGACACGATCGGCTTTTCTTCGAAAACGAAGTGTGCAAAACTGGCCAGTATCGCGACCACTTGGCGTCGGAGATCTTGGGGCCATGCTACGTCATTTTCTTGACCCGGCACCAGAAGGGCGACTTGCCGGCTTCGGTGGTTCCCGAAGGCATGCCGTGGTTTATCTGCGAGTTCAGGTACAATGAAAATTCGCATGTGTTCAACAGAATCCGAACCTGGAAAGCATGCTTGCCAGATGAGATCAGAGACCAACCGGAGTTGCCGTTGATTCCTCTCAACGAGCCTCGTAAACTCATCAAGTTCGAGTCTCCCATCAAGCACACCTTGCCGGCCGATGCCACCCCAAACATGGCCATTCCCGAGCCCACGCCGGGGCCCGATGCGAATGCCCCTCCGATTATGGGCCTGGTATTTTTGCGTGAACCGGTCGAAGACGATGAGCTTGGACAGTACTCCACCAGTCCTAATGTCGCCGAAGCACCAGAATACGATGCCGACGGTAGAAAAGCGTACATTTTCACTCCGGTTCTGCAGATGAAAATGACCGGCGGCGCTTACCCAACCCAGTCCAACAGCGGCATCAGCACCCCGGTGCCCGTGAGCCACGATTACAACGACATGGACCGGTCGTACAGCTCCAGTGTTTCTCGGTACAACCAGAACATTCAGCAGCAGAGCCAGATGCTCCAAACACAGCAACGGACCGTCCACCGTATGGGAACCGGCGATGTGAGGCGGCCGGCGGTGGCTACCACCAGTGCGTTTCCGGGACCGCTGCAGTCAACACTTTCGGTTCACAATGCCAGTCCGGCCTACTCCAATTTGCTTTCTGGCGGAGTTCTCAGCTACGCTATGAACGACGAGGACAATTCTCTCAGCGCAGCGGGCGCCGTCAACTCCAAGAAGAGAAAAGTGGCTCCTGGTGAGTTTGGCGATGCCGAAGATGAGGAAACCCAAGACATTGTGTGGTATCGGTCTCCGCCATTGATGGTTGGGCAGCGAATCATCACCGCCAATGGAGTCAGCCTTGGCCATTCCGCGCAGTATTTGGCATGGAAGTCGAACGCAGAGACCAAGATATAGATGTATAATAATTAAATGCTTCACACACCAAGCCAGAATTAATGCTTGTGGAGATAACGCTCGCGATGCAGCTTGATGCAACTTTGACAGGCGCGAATCGCACATTGCGTCTCCGCTCCGATGTCCACCATGTTTGCTGAGTTCCACGACCATGTTCGGACTCTGAAGCGCATTATAGCGCTTGTGGGAGCTGGACTATCGGCATCTTCTGGGCTACCGACTTTCCGGGGTACCCAAGGACTTTGGAAAAATTTCAATATGATCGACTTGGCGACTCCAGATTCGTTTTATATAGATCCCGGGTTGGTTTGGCAATTTTATTCGTGGAGACGGCAGCTCGCACTCAATGCCCAGCCCAATAACGGCCATAGGGCCCTAGCCAAGCTTTCTCAGATTCACAAAGACTTCATTACAATTACTCAAAATGTCGATGGCTTGCTGGCTCGAGCCAACCATAATCCTGAACGACTATTCGAATTGCACGGATCACTTTTTGACCTCAAATGTACCGGGTTCACCTGCAATTACACCGACCATGAAAATTTCCACCATCCTCTTACCCCACAATTGGCAGGAACCGAACAAGAAACGGAGGATAGTGTTGGATCACCAAAATTTACTCCAGTAAAACAACTTTCGGAAAAAGATCTTCCGTGTTGTCCCGTGTGCGGTGAATTGCTTCGACCTGGAGTAGTTTGGTTTGGCGAGTCGCTTCCGTTGATGACCATCGACACAATTGACAATTTTCTTCAGCAGGGAAAAGTCGATTTGATCCTAGTAATTGGTACTAGTGGAACCGTCTATCCTGCCAACAGCTACGTTGAAAGAGTGCGTTTTCAGGGCGGGAAGGTGGCCATATTCAATACCGATATCGAGGAGGACATTTTGCTGGGAAAACAGAAGGATACTTGGGGGTTTAAAGGCGACGCAGCCGAGCTCCTTCCACTAGCATTAGAGCCATTAATAGGGAAGATTGAATGAAGAGAAGGAGGGAGGGAGTAGAGAAAGTGGAGAAGGAGAAAGTATACTGCAAAGTATATGAAGATATGGAAAAATTCCGGAGAGGTCAATGGTGGAAAATAAGGAGAAGCATATTAGATTATGGAAACATTGTGGAGGAGTTGTGGAGAGATTTAGGTAGAATTATATGGCAAAGGTCTATGGCAGAATAGAGAGAATTAAGGTGAGTTAATTAGCATATTTCAAGGAAATACTTTCATTGTTTTACTTTATAACAATATGGGCATTTAGAGAATTATTTAGAGAATTATTAAAAGCATTATTTAGAGACTTATCCAGAGAATTATTATGAGAGTTAAGACTTTTAAGTAATAAGTGGATAATTAGATAGAAACTAATATGGAAAGTTATGGAGAAGTAATGGAGAATTTATGGAAAAGCATGGTAGAAGTATGGTCGCTGGTAAGGTAGAGTAAATAATATGATTCTAGTAGATTTCATCTAGAGCATCTTTCCTACACCATGTATGTGGATGTGTATTGCCAATCTATGGCAGTGTCTATACCCGATTACTCGAGTTTTTCATCGTCTTGAAATGACCGGGTTTCTTCACAACCTAACGACAAGAACGATTCGATCGACGAAAACGACGTTTGCAATTCGTAATCGGAACCCAGATCGGTGCCCACAGATACCTTTCTCCGTTTTATATGGTTATATTCGGAACCTATAGACGCCAAAGTAGGAATTGAAGAAGTGGACCGAGTGGATGGTCTATAATATGGGTTCCCAACGGTACTCTTTTTCAGTTTCGAGGTATGTCTGCGATGCAACAAACGTGACAGCGATGTTTCTATGGACTCCAATATCAACTTTGTTGGTTGTAAAGGTGGAGAGCAAGAGTCAGAATATATTGAAGATGCAAGATCCGCAGCCCGCTGCGGGTAGATGGGGAAGGAAGGTTCCGACTCGGAGAGCTCAAAGTGACCTGGGAGTGAGAAGTTTTCAACGAAGGACACTGCTCGCATTGATGGTAGGATTCCATATAACGAGGTTCGAACTCGTCAAGAAACTGTTCGATATTCATAGGGAAGGAAAGCAGAATTAAAATGCAAGGCCGGAAAGACAACGAAAAGATCAGGATTCTATTCCCCTATAAATATGACGCCTTGACACAAAACCACCAAAGTCCCCGCTACTCCTTGCCAAGGTGCATATACTTTTACGATGCCATATGCACCTTGAAATTGTCAATCGAGTGGAATAGAGAGCGCATCCATGCACCAATCCATCAGATCAGTCCCGAATCGGAATAATTGCTGCAGCAAGTCGAGGTGCAGCCGGGTATTGTAACCCCCTATTACAGCCAGCGTCGGGGGTCCGAAATTGTGGTTGAAGAGGTACGAGGGGTTGAACGTGGTAATTGAGTCAGGCTGGACAGTCTAGACTCCACCCAGACCCACACAATGGTTGCTAGGTGGTGTGTAACAAACATGTTCTATTATCATAATAGTGGTATTGTCCCCTATTGTCTCATGCTGTCGTCCGTCCTGCAGACTGCATCGGCAAGGTGCGTCGACCGGGACCAATTTTTGGGACGCTCGTACAGGCTTTAACGGCGCCTTTGGTTATGAAGCGTTCACGCCTTGCGATGGGCATCGGGCGAAAAGTGTCAAAATTTAACCAAGTTTGTAGTGCATCTGCAATTGGTTGAGGCGTCAATTGGGGTAGTGCTGGGGTAGCAATTGCGGTGGACTATCGTTTACAAACCGGTCCTTTGTCTATTTTTTTTTCGTGCGAATATTTTTTTATTCGCATGGTTATTCCGCTTCTGATTACCTCGATGTTGTAAGCACCTCCGAACATGAGAGATAGGAAAATAGGGACACCTGGTAGTTGGTACTGATAGAATTGAAATTGATGGAATGGTTTTGGCAGAATTGAAATAGATGGTACTGATAGAATGATAATGACAGAATGGTGAACTTCTACTACTTTTACTGACTCGGACTCTCTGACTTCCGGTCTGGCCCCTTGGCGCTCCGAGTCTGGACCGGGTGGCTGATCGTTTCACGATAGTGGGTGCCGATGCAGGATTTTGCCGTTCGCGGCGGTGGGTGCAAATTACTCCCAAATCGCACCACATATATAAGGTTTGACAAGAGAATACGAAAGTCACAAGATCAGAAGGGTCCTTGAGTGTGCCGTGAGCTGTCATGCAGGTGTCGACTTGGAACTTGAGTCATTCAGTAGTCTGCTTTAGCTTTCTGCTTTCTGCTTCTGCTTCTGCTTGTATCCTTATCACGCCATTGGATGCGTCCCTGGCGCCCGTTGCGTCCCTGGCGCCCGTGCACCGGTGCGCTGTGCGCCGGCTTGCGCCTGCCATGCCCTGGCCATCTCTGCGAAGCGCTTAAGGTTCGTCGACACCACGGGCCGGTGTATGGATGCGGTGTCGGCCGACAGCCCGGCGACGACCGCACGACCGCGACGCATCGACAACGACGGACCAGTCGGCACTTGAAGTCCGTGGTGGTTGGATGCACGTTTCTCGCGGAACCCAAAACCAGGTTGCTGCGGGTGCACGGGTGCACAGACAAACCCTGGTACCACGGCCCACTGGCTGTTCTCCGGCAATTGTGTAGACCTGTAGCACGTAGCAGCCCTTACATGAGCAGCGCCGACAAGCCGCCGTTTTCCTGGCCCCTCGGGGTGGTGTACGGGTGATGCACACCCGTGGCTCCCGGGCACGACCCCGGAGGTTTTTTGAATTTATTCGGGCTCCGGTGACAAATACTCATAAATTATCATGTTGAGAACTAGTGGTGTGCGCTCGTTCGCCCGCAGCTTCAAGGCTCCCCATCTTGTCAGATTTGCATCCACCAAGGATTTTGATGTGGTGGTGATTGGTGGAGGTCCGGGAGGTTACGTTTCCGCCATCAAGAATGCCCAACTTGGCTTGAACACTGCTTGTATTGAAAAGAGAGGGGCTTTGGGAGGAACCTGTTTGAACGTGGGGTGTATTCCTTCCAAGTCGTTGTTGAACAATTCGCATTTGTACCATCAAATCAAGCACGAGGCCAAGACCAGAGGTATCTCGATCTCGGGAGAGGTTGGTGTAGACATGGCTAGTTTGCAAGCTGCCAAGGAGAAGGCGGTCAAGGGATTGACTGGCGGAGTGGAGATGTTGTTCAAGAAGAACAAGGTTGCCTACTTTAAAGGTGAGGGCTCTTTTGTCGATGAACACACCGTCAATGTGAAGCCCATTGATGGATCGGAAGAGGTCAATCTCAACGCCAAGAACATTATTATTGCCACCGGATCCGAGGTGACTCCGTTCCCCGGCATTGAGATCGACGAGGAGAGAATTGTGTCTTCT
Source organism: Meyerozyma carpophila (assembly GCA_030573695.1). Lineage (NCBI taxonomy): Eukaryota > Fungi > Ascomycota > Pichiomycetes > Serinales > Debaryomycetaceae > Meyerozyma > Meyerozyma carpophila. The sequence continues at coordinate 43,388 of JAJMDS010000007.1, read as the reverse complement.
ACCGGCGCATTGGATTTGAAAGAGGTGCCCAAGAGATTGGCGATTATTGGTGGTGGTATTATTGGATTGGAGATGGCATCGGTGTGGCTGAGATTGGGGTCGGAGGTCACCATCCTCGAGTTCCAGAACGCCATTGGTGCGGGCATGGACGGCGAGGTTGCCAAGCAGACACAAAAGTTGTTGTCCAAGCAAGGGTTGAAATTCAAGCTCGGCACAAAGGTCACCAAGGGTGTGCGCGAAGGAGACGTGGTCAAGGTGGAGGTTGAGGACGCCAAGTCGGGCAACAAGGAGGAGTTGGAGGCTGATGTGTTGTTGGTGGCCATTGGCAGAAGACCCCACACCACCGGGTTGAACTTGGAAGCGGTTGGTTTGGAGAAGGACAACAAGGGCAGATTGGTGATTGATTCCGAGTTCAGAACCAAGGTTCCTCACATCAGAGTCATTGGAGACGTCACCTACGGTCCTATGTTGGCCCACAAGGCCGAGGAAGAAGGTATCGCTGCTGCCGAGTACATCAAAAATGGCCATGGACATGTCAACTACGCCAACATTCCTTCCGTTATGTACACCCACCCCGAAGTTGCATGGACCGGAGCCAACGAGGAGCAGTTGAAAGAACAAGGCATCAAGTACAAGGTGGGTAAATTCCCATTTGTTGCCAACTCCAGAGCCAAGACCAACTTGGACACCGATGGATTTGTCAAGTTTCTTGCTGACGCCGAGACCCAAAGAGTCTTGGGAGTCCACATTATCGGACCTAATGCTGGTGAGATGATTGCCGAGGCCGGCCTTGCTTTGGAATACGGTGCCTCCACCGAGGACATTGCCAGAACCTGCCATGCCCACCCCACGTTGTCGGAGGCATTCAAGGAGGCGGCCTTGTCTACGTTTGACAAGCCTATCAACTTTTAGGTAGTCGATCGAGATTCGATCGAGATAAATCAATTGAACTGCCTTAGACTCTGCAGCATGTAACCGAATGCGAAATCGATCGAGATAAACAATTGAACCACCTTAGACTCTACAGTATATGACCGCTCGAATGCGAATCGATCGAGACAAATCAATTGCCTTGGACTCTACAGCATGTAACGCTCTCGTATATGATACTCTCGTACACTATACACCTCATACACCCCGTGCTCAATTCGCACTACTCGTACAATTCATTCTAGTACCGCATAATAATGTACACCGCGTGGATGATTCCAGGAATATACCCCAAAATCGTCAAAAGGATATTGATAAACAACGAACTGGAACATCCTCTTTCCATAAACACACCCAAGGGTGGTAAGATGATAGCGAAGAATAACTTAAAGATATCGGTACAGGTCAATGCCATTGTTTTTAAAATTAGATAAATGGGCTACGCTGGTTGTTTTTATAGTCACCGTCATGATTGCTCAGCCGCGCAAACGTCCTGCGTACCTGACCAGATGCATCATGATGAGCGGCGTAGCAAACAACTGCGAAATAATTCCCTTATGTAAGACGATGCTGCTGCGGAGTTCAGCCGGAATGTCAGGCTCAGCATTCCCCCATGCTACGGGCACACGCCCAGACACCAGCCAATACTCACCCATCCGGCTGGTGTCTGGGCGTGCGGGGCCGTACTCAGCGAAAATTTCCATTCATCAGTCACCATGTCTGAAATACAGCTCCAGATTCTCCAGCGGGTCGATGCCACCGGCGGGGTCAAGTCCACGCTCGAGGACGCCGTGCTCGCCAAGTACGACCCCAACACACTCCATTCCAACCTTACTTCGTTGTGGGCGAAGGAAATGATTTCGTTTGACAAGATTGAAACCGACAAGTGGATTTTGACAAAAGAAGCCGAGGAGTTTTTGCAGGTGGGATCCCACGAGTTTCGCGTTCTCAACGAGGTCATGAAGTCTATGGACGGCTTGAAGATTGCCGACGTCAATTCTACCTTGGGTAATGCCGGGAAATTGGGACAAGGAAAGGCATTCAAGAATGGCTGGATTGCCAAAGATGGTGATAAACTTGTTGCCAAGGTGGACTCCTTGCCAGAGGACTTTACCGTGGCCCAGTTGAAGACCATTCAGTCGACTGGCTCGTTATCGGACAAGAAAGAGCTTCAGGAATTGAAAAAGAGAAAGTTGATTTCGTTGACCAAGATTGTGGGATACAAGATAGAAAAAGCCAAGAATTTCGGATTGGAAATCAAGACGATGGAGACCGATATCACCTCCGATATGATCGTCAATGGCAGCTGGAAGAATGCCGAGTTTAAGCCGTACAATTTCCACTCCGAAGGTGCATTCCCTCATTCTGGTGCTTTACATCCTTTGAACAAGGTTCGCGAAGAGTTCAGACAAATCTTCTTCTCGTTGGGATTCACGGAGATGCCCTCGAACCAATACGTAGAGTCTGGATTCTGGAACTTTGATACGTTATTTGTTCCCCAGCAACATCCCGCTCGTGATCTCCAAGACACTTTCTACTTGAAGGACCCCAAGACTGCCAAAAAGCCCTCCGACACGGAGTACTGGGAAAATGTCAAGCAGGTTCACCAGGACGGAAAATACGGCTCCATTGGCTACAGATACCCATGGAAAGCCGACGAGTCGTTGCGTATGGTTTTGAGAACACATACCACCGCCATCTCTTCTGCCATGTTGTACCAGTTGGCAAAAGACCCCAAGCCCACCAGATTGTTCTCCATAGACAGAGTGTTCCGTAACGAAGCTGTGGACGCTACCCATTTGGCTGAGTTTCACCAAGTGGAAGGAGTGATAGCAGGGTACGATATCACGTTGGGGGACTTGATTGGGTTCATGGACGACTTCTTCGGCAAGATGGGAGTCAACCAGTTGAGATTCAAGCCCGCCTACAACCCATACACAGAACCTTCCTTGGAAATTTTCGCCTACCACAAAGGATTGGGCAAGTGGGTTGAGATTGGTAACTCGGGTATGTTCAGACCGGAAATGCTCGAAGCCATGGGGTTGCCCAAGAACATGCGGGTGCTAGGCTGGGGATTGTCGTTGGAGAGACCAACCATGATCAAATACGGAGTGTCCAATATCAGAGAATTGTTGGGACACAAGGTGTCGTTGGACTTCATAGAGACAAACCCGGCTGCTAGGTTAGACGAGGCTTTAGTGTAATATGCATAATAGAGAGAGGTAGGGTGAAAATTGTGTGTAGGAGGACAAAAGGGATGGAGGGTGTGGTTGCAGATACTATTGACACCAATAGATACATAGAGATAGGTATGAGTACTTACAGATACTTATAAATACTGATTTCATACTAATAGATACCAACACATACCAGTAGATAATAGTATCCATTGAAAATACCTAATAGTAGAGGTAGTAGAAGTAGTAGAGGTAGTAGAAGTAGTAGAGGTAGTAGAAGTAGTAGAGGTAGTAGAAGTAATAGAGGTAGTAGAAGTAGTAGAGGTAGTAGAAGTAGTAGAGGTAGTAGAAGTAGTAGAGGTAGTAGAAGTAATAGAGGTAGTAGAAGTAGTAGAGGTAGTAGAAGTAGTAGAGGTAGTAGAAGTAGTAGAGGTAGTAGAAGTAATAGAGGTAGTAGAAGTAGTAGAGGTAGTAGAAGTAGTAGAGGTAGTAGAAGTAGTAGAGGTAGTAGAAGTAGTAGAGGTAGTGGAAGTAGTAGAAGTAGTAGATACTAATAGATACCAATATATACCCAGAGATAAATGCTTTTAGTGGAAAAACCTGACAATTCTAACAGTTTTTGTTCAAATTCTAGTTCCACTCTAGCTTCTCGCTGAACTACTCAACTACACTTTACCTTCTCGCCAACTTTTATCACTATTCCCTTCCACCCAGATGGTTCAGCTTCTACACCTCTATCCTGCATACAACCCGATCGCTCACTCATGGTGCCGGCGCACCACTCTTTCTAAACCACATCGCAGTTCATCTACAAGTCGCTTTCGCTCCAGAGAGCCCGCCATCCGCCAACGATGGAACACATAGAACCGGCAAAAAATCCCAGCCCAGACGATCCAGAACCCATTTTTCATCATCCACAGAATGAAGACAACGGCTCCAAGAATGGCTCCCAAGACACCACCTGTAGGTGGGTAGGATGCTCGTGGCCCCTGCAGCCGTCGCAGCCGGCGCTCGTGTCGCATATAGCCGAAAGACACTTGCGGTTTTTCACAATTGAGGGAGAACAACAAAAGGCCATCGCATGCCACTGGGCAGGATGTGGAGACTACGGCGTTCCCAAGTTCACCAAGCCCGGACTAACCAACCATATTCGCATCCACACGGGGGAAAAACGTTACTTCTGTCCCGTGCCGGAGTGTGCCAAGTTTTTCGCCAAGCACGAAGTGTTGGCAAGACATATCAAGGCGGCCCATGAACTCCATGCTACAAAGGAAGGGTTGGTGCTCAGCCGATACCGGAACAAAAGAGCCAAGCTCGAGCACAGGGAGGAAGCAGACGACGAGGACAGTGCCCATGTCGAGCTAGACGACGAATTGAGGACTCCTTGGTGGTATTCGCTGCTGTTTGTCGATACGTTGAGAGACAAGGAAAAGCCGGTTCACTGGAACGAGTTGCTCGATTCCCCCATGAACGAAAAACAGTACCGTGTCGCAGTCGAGCGGTACCGCCACCAGGTGGGCCCGGACCCCACCACGGAAGAATCCGACTTCAGCTCCAGTATCGACCAGCTCCAGAAATCGCACGAGATGCTCGAACGGCGCTTGAATATTGCAACTAAAGTGTCCACGATTCTCGGCCGAGAACTCGACCACTGCAAGAAGGAAAAACGCAAGCTATGGCTCGCCAACCAGATCCTCATCGACGCCAACGTGAAGCTCGGCCTTCCGCCCAACCCAGACCCCACCGACGAGTTCATCTTGGACTCGAAACTATCATAGGGACTGCACACAGGCCGCGCGCACTCTTCACCTCATCTCAAGTTTCTCGCTCGGCTCACTGACAAAAATTACCCCCATGTCGCAAGAAAAGAGCTTGGACGACTTGTTCTTGGAGCTCCGCCGCGCCACTACCGGCGAGCGCACAGACGAGAAAGATGAGTTCAAAAAGATCCAAACCCAGCTCGCGAAGCTCCCCAAGCTCCAGTCGGCGTTGGAGCTGCAAGACGAAGGTGCAAAAACCCATCGAGATATCACCAAAATAAACGATCCCATCGTCGTGAAGCACACCAAGAAAGAAGACGACTCGGCAGGCGCCAATTGGTTTGGTTTGTCGAGACCTGAACTCACTCCACAGATCAAGCGGGACTTGGCCATCATCCAGCAAAGAAGTGCATTGGACCCCAAGCGTCATTACAAGAAGGAAAAATGGCAGATACCCAAGCATTTTGCTACGGGGACCATCATACAAGGAAACACAGAGTACTATTCGTCACGAATGCTGAGGCGCTCACGTGGACAGACGCTTGCAGAGGAAATCTTGAACGACGGAGATGCCAACAAGTTCTTCAAGAGAAAGTATGCTGAAATCCAGCTGCAGAAGACCAGCGGAAAAAAGGCCCATTACAAGGCGGTGAAGGAAAGACGGAAACGGTACTGATGTCTTTTATCTCGTTATATTACTTTAAGCATATTATTACACATCATAAGTCATCACTCTAAACCAGCCCGCTTGAAAACGTCCAGACGTACTTGGTCCCATAGGTACTTTTTTTCCTGTTTGGAGAGCTTTTTCTTGCGGGTGGGGTCTGTTTTCGCCAACTTCTTGATCTCTTCACTCTTGAGCTTGTACTCGTGAGCGGTGGTGGCGGCCGCGGCAAGGTTGATGAGGTAGTTGCGGACGGCGGTTTCTTTGAACCTCGACTTGAGGTAGGAATCTGTGGACTTTATCGGCAGCGACAGCAGCAGCGAATTGATTTGAAGAAGCCGCGATTGCTTCACGGAGATCTCCGCCACCGATTTCTTGAAGTTGTAGTCCAAGTTGTGCTCCTGGTAGATATTGGAAGAAAATAGGGTATAGATGAGTTCCTTATCGGATATATGCGGTTGAAGCAACACAATATGGCAGGTTTTGGCGAGGTCGCCCACGAGTAAAGGCAATGTGGTGTTGGAATAGGCAAAGTTGGGGGTCGAGGACACGATGGGAAGGTGGATTAGGAATAGTTTACACCGGGTAACATTCAAGTTCCAATCGATTAGAGATTCCGGATGCTGGTATTGGAGCTCGGAACCCAAGGAAATCTTGTAGAATTCCGCCTCGTCGTCGGGGCTTTCCGGCGCCACCAGTCCGTTCTGAAGCAGTTCCTGTCGTTTCTGGAAGCAGAATTCCTCGTGCAAAGAAATATCGTTGATAAGCTGATCGACGGTGGTGGAAGCCGGTTCCGAATCCTCGGGAATTGTCGCTGTGGAAGTGGAGTATATCGAAGGAGCCGACCGCACCGACCTGCTGGCGGAAAACACACTCGATGCCTGAGATCGGTGCAGCGAAATTGGCGGCGGATTCTTGTAGATTTGGTATTGTGAGGGAGCCGACCGGATGGACCCGGCACTATTTGAAGTTACCACCAAGGGTGAAAGTTGCTGGTAAATGGCATTTCTGGCCGAGTCCTTGAAGTGCGAAGGTGCGGACGGTTGCAGGGACGATCTCGAGAACGGGGTCCCGTACATGGTACAGTGGATGGGAGGAAAGAATCATCGACATGAATTTGAAAATGCGGGCGGGTGGTCACGTGACGGGTGGGGGAGGGAATGGATCGGGGCAAAGGGGGAGTGGGCGGCGGGTGGACGGGGATGCCCGCCGGGGTGCTGGCGTGCATGTGGTGGGCTTCCAGGCGGCGATTGGCAAGTTTGGGCTTACAATCGCATTTTTTTCGTGGTTTTTGCTTGCCCTTTTCTGTGGTGGTCGCTTGACCTTAGCGGACTGCATGTGGCCCATCTCACCATTTGGTTCTCTCGTTCTTCACAGTGTAGCATGGATCTGCTTGAAACAGAAAACTTTGGCTACAAGCTTGCCACGGAGGAGGAAGGAATCAGGATATTTGACGATGGGTTGGTGCCGAGTGAATTGCAAACGGACTATCTAGACCTTTTGGACCTTTGTTCGTCTGGTTTTGTGGTTTGTTCCAATACGAAAGATGTTGTTTTGGATAAGATTCTGACGATTGAACGGCAAGATAAGCCCCAAACCGTCCGTGGATTCACCAGAGTGACCCAGGTTGCGTTCAGCTACGACCAATCGCAGTTGTACGTGGTTGACGATGGCATTTTATTGTCGATGCCAAGTGATAATTTTCTGGCCCCAACACGAGATAGTTTCAAGCGCCAGCTGGAACTTGAACGGATCACCTCGATCAGGCCGTCGCGCCAACACAATGGCATTTTGGTGCTAACAAGCGATAAGACTCTATACCTTCTACAGGGTAGCCACCATCGAAAAGTGGTGGATGGTGTAAGCGCTTTTTCATGGGCAAGTCCTGAGGACAAGGTTATCACAGCAGAGGGAAATACTATTCGTTTTGTGAGCCCCGAGGGCAAAGTATCTGGTACAAAGCAAGCCGATAGCGGCCTCGAAGCTGTATCTGTGATAAGTCTTGGTGACAAGAAAATACTAGCATCGTTCTCGAATCAAGACGAGGACCTCCAGTCTTTTGCGTTGGACCAGACATCTCAGAGTTTCGAGCCGGTGGACATTTCGCCGGCGTACGCAGGCACAGAACGCAGAAGCGTATACTACTCGAGACTGGTCCACCAGTGGATCCCCAACAAGAGCATAACCTTTGTGATTTCTTCCAAGGCTACTGCTATCGATACCATAATTCACGACGACCTGAAGGCATCTTTGGTGGAGCAAATAAACGAAACTGAACGTGCACAGATGCCTTTAGATGAAGAAGGCGAGGATGCCACCGCTGTAGGAATAGCGGTCGATTTGTCCCAAGACCAGACAAAGGTTTTGGAGGTGTCCTCTTCAGTGGAAGAGGCCATTGGTGTCTTGCCCAAGCTCTGGTGTTTAACTAGTATGGGGACCCTTGTTGGTTGGTGGGTATTTGCAGCCCACGAGGTGAAGGAGAACACTTTGAGTTTACAGCGTGCCCAGAAAGCAATTTTGCCATTGCCGCTAAGCTTGGAATCAAATGTCGAAGAGCGTCAAAAGCCAACGAGTGACTCTCACGAAGAACCTCAAAAACCATCCACAGAATCTGCACCTGCTTCGACTCAGAAATCTACACAACCCGCGGGAACAGGCACAAGTACAGGCTTTGGAGGCTCAGGGTTTGGGAGCTCAGGGTTTGGAAGCTCAGGGCTTGGAGGCCCGGCCTCTGGAAGTGGCTCTGGAAACACAACCTCTGGAAACACCAGCTTTGGAAATTCAGGTTTTGGAAGCTCAGGTTTTGGAAGTAGAGCCTCTGGAAACACTGGTTTTGGAAGCACAGGATTTGGAAACACCAGCTTCGGTAGTACCGGTTTCGGTAGCACCGGTTTTGGCGCTCTGCAAGCATCACCTTCTGGCTTTGGTCAAACTGCATTTTCGTCCGCAAAGAAGGACTCTGATACCACTAAAACCTCCGGCTCGACATCATCATCATCTAACTTTGCCAAGTTTGCTGGTACCACCTCTTCTTTTGCCAATATAGGAGGCAATAAAGAGTCACCTTTTGGCAGTACTAATTCAAACAAACTGATCTTTGGTGAAGAGAAAAAAGGAGAGCAAACGCTGATTTTTGGAGACCAGAAACTGATCTTTGGGGACAAAAAGGTCGAGGAAACGAAACTGATATTCGGAAAATCAGAGGAGCCGCAAAAGCTGATATTTGGAGCTCCCGCTCTGAACCAAGAAGAGAAGAAACTGATATTTGGAGCGCCTGCTCTGAACCAAGAAGATAAGAAAGTGATCTTTGGAGCACCTACTCTGAACCAAGAAGAGAAGAAACTGGTCTTTGGAGCTCCCGCTCTGAACCAAGAAGAAAAGAAACTGCTTTTTGGAGCACCTGCTCTGATTCAAGAAGAAAAGAAACTGCTCTTTGCTGATCAAAAACTGCCTTTCGGACTGGCTGCTGCATCCACGAAAGGATCCTCTGTTTCCGACCTGCCTTTTGCACGTTTGAGTTTGGAATCACTGGAGAAACCAAAAGCTCAGAGCCCCTTCGAACAATTGGGACTGTCTAAGAGTGGAGCTCTAGGAGCAAAGAAGGAAGAAAGTCCATTTGCAAAGTTGATTAATAAGACAGATAGCCCAAGTGAGTCGGTGAGTTTGGGTAAAGAGAGCTCTCCTTTTCCCGAAATTTCATCGCTTTCAGTCGATTCTAAAACAGATGCAACTCTGTCGCCCTTTGGCAAAATATTTCATACTCGACAACAATCGGAATCCAAACCTGCTTTTTCAATTGATGCTGAGAAATCTGCGGTGCTGAGTTCGGAGGCGGAAACTTCTGAAGCTGACTCGAGCGAAGATCAAGAAAGTGAATCTGATGCGGACGAGCAACTAAGACTGGCAGGGCTCGATTCTAGTGGCGTTGATTCTCGTAAGTTTAAATTTGGCGGAGAAACTGAAGAGCAGCCTGGATCGGAGAAGCAAAGCCAACAAACGGATAATGAGAATGACGAGGAATGGGAAACGGTAGAAACACCTGATAGAGATGGAGTTGAGGGAGAGGACGAAGATGAGGAGGAAGGTGAACGTGAAGAAGAACCTGAAGAAGGATCTGAAGAAGAACCCGAAGAAGAACCTGAAGGAGAAGCTGAAGAAGCTGAGACTAATGACTTGATAGATGAATACGAAATCGTGGAAAAGGCGGAGGCGCACGGCTACATAGATGTTCCTGTTGATGTGGAGCTTCTTTCCTACGGTGGACTTGTGAGTAATGTCGGATCAGAGCAGAGTATCTCCGGTATGGTGAGTAAGATATACCAGGAAACGAGTGGACACTTACAAATTTTGCGAGAGAACGAAAAGATTTTGGGAAACTTTATTGACTCTCACAGTTACGAAAATCAGGATGTTTCACTCGAAGAACCAACACAATGGACACTTGGTCTGGCCTCAGCATTGAAAGACAAAATAGGCGATATTCCAGAGATTGCAGCCACGAATCGAGCCGAGTTTGGCAGTTTAGACGAGCGTCTCACCAAATTGCAAAACCAGGTTCGAGCAACCCAAAAGCTGCGTATCCCTCTTGAAAAGCAGCTTGCACAGTTGAAGCTGTTGACGGAGAACCTTCAATCATTTTCAGCGGATAAGCGACCCCTTGACTCGAGAAGCCAAATGATGAGAGACCAGCTAAGAAGAAAGGTCAAGAGCGTTCAGGAAACATATAACGAAGCGTTGAAGTTGCTCATGCCATTAAAGGCACAGGCTGGTACTTCCCAAGACACGGTGAAGAATTTGGAACTAGCAGTGGTGCAATTGAGTCAGCGGATCAACATCAAGCAAGCGGAAGTGAACAAACTCGCCAAGGATATACAAGCCATGAGTCTTGGAGAGCCAAGAATGATCGAGGCCAAGTCTTTTAGTACCTACGATGTACGGAGAAAGTGGCACGACTACTATTCAGTAACGGAGGCGTAGGATAGAGCTATATTCATTCCGTAATACATACCTCCATATCTAAATACCTATAATACCTCTACACAAAACCGTAATTATAAATTGTACTTGGGTTCATCTGCAGGCCGACTATTTATTCTCGCATCGCGCAGTTGACTTTATGGAACTTGTAGGCACCCAGGTGACGGTTCCAGGGTCACGAGGACACGGCATACTTCGATATTACGGCCCGATCGACGGCAAGGCGGGAGTATTTGGGGGCATAGAATTGATAGGTCCGTTGGCTTCATCTCGCGGAAAAAATTCAGGAGATGTCGATGGGGTCCAGTATTTTGATGTTAAAGTTCCCCAAACTGGGCTATTCATACCGTGGGAAAGGCTCAGGAGTTCGAACCCCCAGTTGGACAGCGACGCCAGCGGCCGTATCAGTCGTCAGAGCAGCGGCAATGGACGCCAATTGCTCATAGCGAAGCGAAGTGCCCAGTCTACACCGGAGAAAACCCGAGATTCCAGACAAGAAGCGATGATTTACAAGCAGCAGTACGAGGCATTGAAGGAGGAAACCGAGAAGAAATCGACAATTCTCGCTGAGCTCCAAAGAACGGTGGCTGAGCTCGAACCGTTGCTTGAAGAGTACGAGAGAGATCTCCAAGAACGAGACAAAAAGTTGGCCAAACAAAGAGCCGAGTTCGAACGTGCACGAGAAAACTGGCGTGAAAGCATGGACTTGATGTCTTCGACTCAGCAGGAAACCGAGCTTTTTTACGAGGAGAAGTTGAAAGAATTGGAGGGTGGTGTCCATGTTGAAGAGTTGAAAAAAGCCCACCAGAAGGAGATTGACGAGCTCCAGCGCAAGCTCGAAGCGTCGGAGAGACGGGCCGAGTCGCTAGAGAAGCAGCTTGAAGCCGAAAAGAGAGAAGTAGACAGGAAAGCCTTAGACGATATTCTGGTCAAAATGGCCCATGCCTCGCTTAATAACCACCAGAACCAACTTCCAATCTACGAGCCCAAGAAACACACAGACCCCAGCACAGGCAGAAACAACTGGTGCGGGCTCTGCGAGCAGGACGGCCATGTGGCGCTGGAATGCCCGTTCGAAAACGATGCCTTCTGAAGTGTGGGGCTCCATCGGGTCGCGCTGTATGCCGGACCGAAATTTGTAGACTAAATTTTGTGGGGATGTCTATAAGTCAGCTTGTTCTCTTCACCATGAAATTCAAACAAGTGGACGTTTTTACCGGCAAGAAGTTCTTTGGCAACCCCTTGGCGGTCTTTTTCGACGCCGACCACTTGAGTCTGGACCAAATGCAGACAATTGCACGGTGGACCAACTTATCCGAGACGACATTTCTTGTGAAGCCGACCGAAAAAACCGCCGATTACAACGTGAGAATCTTCACCCCCACCAACGAGTTGCCGTTTGCCGGGCACCCCACGCTCGGAACGTGCTTTGCGCTACTCGAAAGTGGACTAATTGAGCCGCAGGATGGCCGGATTGTGCAGCAATGTGGAGCTGGATTGGTGGAAATCACCATTGAGCAGAGCGACAAGTTGGCGGACTCAAAGCTCTGGCTCAAGTTGCCGTACCATGTCGTAAGTCCGGTGGGAGAGGAAGAAATTGCCGATCTCAAGCGGGTCTTGCAGCTTGACACTTTTGTCGAACAGCCAATCTTGGTGGACGACGGACCCAAATGGCTCACAATCCAGGTGCCAGCTGGCGAGCAGGTGAAAAAGGTCAGGCCAGATATGGCGCAACTTGCGAGAATCTCGGAGAAATACGGCTGGACCGGAGTGGGCATTTTTGGGTGGTACCAGGATGGAAAAATGGAGCTTCGCAATTTGGCTCCCCTCTACGGGGTGGCGGAAGATCCAGCGTGTGGAAGTGGCTCCGGTGCCGTGGGCACATTTTTGGCCCATTATTCCGGACCTCGAACTGCCACTGTGCAGCAAGGCGGGTGCATTGGTCGCGACGCACAAATATCCGTCCGGGTTGCCGAAACAGGCAACTCCGCCTTTGACGTGTTTATCGGTGGACATGCTGTCACGTGCGTATCGGGAGATTATTCACTGTAATTACGCCGGCTTAAAACGGTGTATCGGATTGGGTGATTTTTTTCATGCGATTTTCGAGGCTAGGTTTGCGGATTGGATCGAGATGGGGGTCGCGCCGGCTCTACACGAGGGCCGGGGTTGCTAGAATGTGGCACAAGCTGCCCAAAGTGCCATTGACCGTCGGAGCCATATTCGCCGGTTCTGTGGCATTTGCAGCAATTGCTGGCCAAGGCGACTATATCCGGTTGGATACGGCGCGGCAGGGGCGAGAAATCACCGTTGAAGAGTTACAGAAACATGACAACGAAGAGGATGGTGTATGGGTATGTATCAATGGGCTAGTTTATGACTTGACAGACTTTTTACCAATGCATCCTGGAGGAGCCAAAGTCATTCTTCACTATGCTGGCAAGGATGCATCGACGATTTTCAACAAATATCATGCTAAAGATGTTTTCTCGAAATTTCTCGAGCCGGAAAAGTGCTTGGGTCCGCTTGCCGGAGATTTGCAGCCTGCCGAGGACATTACTGCGAGCGAAGAAGATGAAGAACGAGAGCAGCTTCGCGACGAATTGCCGCACTTGTCCAAGGTTTTCAACATTTCCGATTTCGAGTACCTTTCCAAACGGATTCTCACGCCGCATGCATGGGCCTACTATTCCAGTGCCGCCGACGACGAGATCACATTAAGAGAAAACCACTATGCGTTTAGTCGTATTTTCTTCAATCCCAAGGTGCTCACAGATGTGTCTGATGTGGATATTAGCACCGAGTTTTTGGGGACGAAAACTTCTGCTCCGTTTTACTGTTCTGCCGCCGCGCAAGCTCGCATGGGTAACGAGGACGGAGAGCTCTCGATTGCGCGGGGCTGTGGAAACGAGGGTATTATCCAGATGATCTCGTCGAGTGCGTCGTACTCGTTGGGCGAAATTGTCGAGGCCGCCAGGAAAAACCAGCCGCAATGGTTCCAATTGTACGTCAACGAAAACAGAGACATCACAGATAGCACCATCAAGCAATGTGAACAGCTCGGGCTCAAGGCGATTTTTGTCACGGTGGACACAGTTATGCTTGGTCGGCGAGAGAAGGACTTGAAGTTTCGGTTGTTTGACGATGAGGACGAGATCACTTCAACCGAGTCTCACGCTAACGACCCGCTCATGAACTTCAAGGATGTGCGGTTGACGTGGAAAGACATCGACAAGTTCAAGTCGATGACGAAGCTTCCCATCGTGCTCAAGGGAGTGCAGCGGGTCGAGGACGTGTTGCTCGCCATTGACCACGGCGTAGATGCTGTGGTATTGTCGAACCACGGCGGGCGGCAGCTTGATTTTTCGCGTGCACCCGTCGAGGTGTTGGCCGATGTGATGCCGGTTCTCAAAGAGAAGAAGCTCGACGAGAAAATCGAGGTGTATATTGATGGCGGGATCCGGCGTGGAACCGATGTATTGAAGGCGTTATGCTTGGGTGCCAAGGGCGTGGGATTGGGCCGGCCATTCCTCTACGCCAATTCCACCTATGGCGAACAAGGGGTCACGAGAGCCATCCAGTTGCTCAAGCGCGAGCTTGTTCTTGATATGAAGTTGCTTGGGGTCAGCAAGCTCAGCGAGTTGACGCCGGAGCTTTTGGATTTGAGAAGCTTGCACAACAGAACCGCGCCGCCCGACATGCTTTACGATGCCGGGTACGAGCCGTTGGCGCCGCCCAAGTTTTTGAACGAGACGTAGACTGATAGACTGACATACACGACCCATAGAGACTAGAAAATCCATCAAAGTCGAAGTTCGATCGATTGCAGACTTTGCCGAGGCGTTAGGTGTTGAGGAAGTCCACAAAGCCCATTTCCGAGCCGGACGTGGAGGCGTGGTCGGGCCGGTGGTCGACGGGGGGTGGTGGGGGAGCGAAGTCGGCGCCGGTATTCACGTCCTTCCACGGTTTCTCTCGCACGAGAAACACAAGCGTGTCCACGGTGCAGTTGAACGGCTGCATGAACGCCGCCAAGTACGTGATCCACATGACGGGCCGGCGACTGGTGCCGTAGCGAAAGTCCATGGCGTGCACCACCAACGGGGCGATCCACAAGAACACATACGAAATGGGGTAGATGAAAATCAACTTCATCTGGCGCTCGGCGACGGAGCGGCGGGCCTTGAAGCTGTTGTAGGCGTCGTCGAGGCCGACTTTCTGCGGGGACCCGTCGCTGCTGGCGTCGCTGGCCAACTCCACGTTGGAAAAGAGAATAAACGTGAGCATCTTCAAGTACCGCTTCCAGAACCGGTCGCCCTTCTTGCCGCCGCGCAACCGCCGGGCCACCACGCTGTACTGGTTGGTGACATGGCGGTACACGCAGCCGTAGATGACAAAAATGGCCACGATGATGACGTAGCGGGGCACCCAGCTCAACGCCAACCGGCACCACACCGCCTCGGTGGACAAGTAGCACCAGTTGGTCAACGGGGTGTAGCTGACGGGGCTGGCGAACGCCAACGCGGCCAAAAGGACGGGGAGCAAAATCGACACCATGTAGACGTAGTTGCGGTACGGGTACAAGCCGCCCTCGGACGCCGAGCCCGGGGCCGAGCCGGGGTTGACGTTGGCGTTGCGGCGGTAGATGAGGAGTGCCACATGGACGGCAAAGCTGAGAATGGCCAAGTCCGAGCCCTCGATGGACATGGCGGTGAAAAACCCCACCACTTTGCAGAACGGCACATCGTAGTAGACCGAGCTTTTCGCGATGACCCGGGCGGGATACATGAGAAGGAACAACGCCTTGATGAAGTCGTACGACACCAAGAAGAGAATCAACTGGTGGCGGAAGATGAGTTTGCGGTGGCGGCTGAGCCGCCGGAAAAAAACGAAGGCAACGAGTCCGGAAACCAACGACAACGACGACGCTACAATCGACAAGGTTCGGGTCACGAGCGCCTCGTGCTCGGTGTACCGCCGCACGTCCTGGGTGATGTCTGCCAGCCGGGCGTGGAGCAAGTTGCGCATTACAGGGAACCGGCGAAACCAGCGCTAAGGACCATGCTCCAGAATCAGGTGTAGGAGTCGTCGCATGTCTTGGCATTGAGGGTCCTGCTGATGTAAGCGGGACCGAGAGCGACTGGACTGCCGCGACTTGCCTGCCGCGACTGGACGTGCAGCGACTTGACGTGCAGCGACTTGACGTGCCGCGGCCTGCGGCAGCGTGGATCAGATAAGATCGGTCGGTATGTGGCTCGATTAGTAATGGTCTGGGGTGCGGGGGCCCAATTGGACCACTGTGGGCGTTTGTGCGTGATCCGGGTGCTGTGGCGCCGGTATCTGTGTGGCTGCAAAATGTGGCTCGGCGGTGTCTCGGTGGGGGTCCATCGGCTATATAACCCTGCGACCGGACCCTCGGGCCCCAGTGCAAATGAGCTACAGCTACAGACAGGGCGGATCCGAGCTCGAGGACCCGCAATTTGTGGAGGAATTCAAAAAGGCCGTGAAACTCGGCAAGATTGCTAGGGCCGTGGACCTCGAACTGGTGCGGCAGCACGTCAAGTACCCACAGTACTTGTCTCCTTCCAAGCCTGAGGACGAGGGCAAGTACAACAATTTCACCAACCCAGACGGCGCCAAGAACGACAAGGGCCACTTGGGCGACCCCAGCTTCAAAAACTTGTTCTACAACAAGGACGCCAAGACGTTTGATCTCTCGCCCAACTTTGGAACCGAGATCGACGGCATCCAATTGAGCAGGCTTGACGATGCCGGCAAGAACGACTTGGCGCTCTACTTGGAGACCCGTGGCTTGGCCATCTTCCACGACCAGGACTTCAGGGACCAGGGTCCGGAATTTGCGAGGAACTTTGGCCGGTATTTCGGCCCGCTCCACATCCACCCAGTGGCTTTCAACATTGATGGGTATCCCGAACTCTTCGTAAGCTTCAGAAAGGAAGGCGGCCCAGAGCGGTACGAGGCGGAGTTCGCCCACAGAACAAACCTGGTGGGCTGGCACTCGGATATCAGTTTTGAAGAGTACCCTTCGTCGTTTTCATTTTTCGTTGCGCTCGAGGTGCCCGAATCCGGCGGAGACACCGTTTTCGCCGATACCCGTGAAGCGTACAGACGGCTTTCTCCCCAGTTCCAGAAGGTGCTTGAGGGGCTTACGGCCATCCACACCAATTACTACCAAAATAAGTTTTCCGCGTTGGCCGGAGGAGTCGCTAAAATCAAGAAGGACTACTTCACCGAGCACCCATTGGTGAGAACCCACCCTGTGACCGGCGAAAAATCGCTTTACTTTTCCAGAGGGTTTATCAAGTCGATCAAGGGTCTCAAGCCCGCCGAGTCCAGTGCTATTCTCAACTTCTTGGACGCCCACGTCAACAGCACCGACCTTCAAGTCAGGGCCCAGCACCGTGGAACTCTGGGAGCCACTGTGATTGCGTGGGATAATCGGATTGTCTTGCACACGGCCGTTGCCGACTTTTTGCGCCACCAGACGGGCCACCGCCACCACTTTCGGATTACTGTTCTTGGCGAGAGGCCATACTTGGACAAGGAGGAAAAGGAAGGACAGAATGGAAATGGGCACTCCAACGGGCACTCGAACGGGCATGCAAATGGACATGCTAATGGGTCCAATGGCCACGCCAATGGGTCCAATGGATATGCTAATGGGTCCAATGGCCACTCCAATGGACATTGATGTCCATTAATTGCCCAGTAGGCTTTAGTTAACTGTCCAACTATTTACTTTCAATTTCTTCAAATCTCAATTATCAGGTTACCATTTTTCTATATGCGCCCTACACTTTAACGGTGTTCTTGAATCTACATATTCATGCCTCACTCTACATTTCTCAATGCCTCAAGCTATTTCTCAATGCTTCCCCAATTCATGTTTTTCCCCATGTTCACCTGTATGCCATTTCGTCTTGCGCAATGTGGCACCATTTTTTGCAATCGATCGAATTTCCCGTTTCGGACCGGTTGCAACTCGCGCCGATGCCACACTGTGGCTGCGTCTATATAAATGCGCTCCCCACGCTACAGGGTCCAATGACAAAGTCCAGACCAAACTTCCTCATTATTGTTGCCGACGACTTGGGGTTCACAGACTTGTCGCCCTATGGAGGCGAGATCGATACCCCAAATTTGGACAAATTGAGTAAAGGGTGGAAAACTCCCGGAACCGGCGCCTTGATTACCGACTTCCATACCGCTCCAACATGTTCTCCTACAAGGTCAATGCTTTTTTCTGGAACAGATAACCACATTGCTGGGTTGGGACAGATGGCGGAGTTCATGAGAAGTGACCCGGAGGCGTTCAAAGACAAGCCCGGGTACGAAGGTTACTTGAACGATAGGGTCGCACCGCTCCCCGAAATTCTTCAGGACGATGGCTACTTTACCTGGATTTCTGGAAAGTGGCACTTGGGGTTGTTGCCGGAATACTGGCCGGTGAAGAGAGGATTTGAGAAGGTGTTCACGTTGTTGCCTGGGGCCGGAAATCACTACAAGTACTTTCCCTCGTTGAAAGAGCCCGAGATTCCCAAGATTATGCCCCCCATGTTCTGCGAAGACGACAAGGATTTGGATCCAGAAACTCTTCCGGACGACTTCTACTCGACTGACTATTACACCGACAAGGGAATTGAGTACATTGTGGACGAGTCGTTGAGAAAAGGTAGACCCTTCTTTGGCTGTCTCACCTATACTGCTCCCCATTGGCCGTACCAGGCGCCGGAGGAGCGGGTGAAGAAGTACCGGGGAAAGTACGACAACGGGCCTGAAAACTTGCGGAAAAGCAGATTGGAAGCAGCGATCAAGTTGGGCATTGTCCCGGAGAATATCAAGCCTCATGTCATGACAACGTTCAAAAAAGACCGGTGGAAGGATTTGAGCGAAGAAGACCGTCGGTACCAATCGAGAATCATGGAAACCTACGCAGCCATGGTGGACATTTTGGATGAAAATGTGGGTAGAGTAGTCAAGGTCTTGGAGGATAGAGGCGAGTTGGACAACACTTTTATTGTGTTCATGTCCGATAACGGGGCAGAAGGGATGACGAGAGAGGCGCTTCCGTTGGGAGCGGCCCCCATACAAAAGTTTATCAAGACCTACTACAACAATTCCTACGAGAATATTGGCCGAAAGGACTCTTTTGTGTTCTACGGAGACCAGTGGGCTCAAGCGGCTACTGCTCCGTGGTACAAGTACAAAGCGTGGGCCTCGGAAGGAGGCATCAGATGTCCGTTGATCGTTCACCACCCGCAATTATTGCAGCCATCTCCACAGAAAAAAATCTTCAACACCTTCACAACCGTGATGGATATCTTGCCCACCGTGCTCGAGTTGGCAGGAGTGGAGCATCCTGGGTCGACCTACAAGGGTAGAAAAGTTGCAATTCCAAGGGGAAGATCGTGGGTCTCGCACTTGGCTGGAAACGACGAAAAAGTCCATCCTGATGGTACGGTTACAGGATGGGAGTTATTTGGGCAACAGGCCGTTAGAAAGGACCCATATAAGGCATTGAACATTCCTGCTCCTTACGGGACTGGGGAGTGGGAATTGTACAATATCAGAGACGATCCTGGAGAAACCACCGACTTGGCTAAAGCCGAGCCTGAAAAACTTCAAGAGATGATCAACCACTGGCTCGAGTATGTTGCTGAGACTGGTATGATCGAGGTCCGGCACATTTTCTACTTTAAGGGGATTCCTGACGTCAACTGGACGGTGTGTGAGGACTAGAGAGAATTTAGAAGACGGAAAAAAAAAACGAATAATGTTAAATTTGAGGAATATAGTTCACTATAAAGTTGGGGTACAGAGAAGGTTAAAGGTGTTTCTACTTCTTCTTCCTTCGCTACATTTCGTACAAATTTTTACCAATTTTTATTCCGTAATAATTTACACCAACTCCTCGTTATCCTCATTGATCTCGTTTCTCTGTCTGTCCTCCAACGATGGTCTGTTCAAGTGCTCACGGAACTCCTTTTCGTATGGGGCAGTGTAACTTCCTGGAGCAGGGTTCCTGTCCTTCACAGTCTTGAAAAAGTTTTCGTAAACGTTACCGTCGTAGTTACCCAAGGACGAGTTGATGATCATATCAGACAAGTTGAACGCATCAGTCAATGGAATGACATGGGGCCTCAAGTCAGCACACAATTTCTGGATGTACTCGGAAGACAAGTAAGAAACGGTGTCGGAATCCAAAACGTTGAAGGTCAAAAAGATTCCGGAGAAACCTTCCAAGATGACCGACGACGAGTACAATTGGGCCAACTTTTTCAACACCAGCTTCATGGGGCCCTCCTCGAGCGTATCAAACTTCTCGAGGAACGACTTCAACATGAAGAAATGGGCCAACATCTTGGACAACTCCACCAATCTGGCACCAATGTAGTCCCAGTCTTCATCATTCTTGTCCAAATCTGCCAACGCCTGGTTGGAGGTTCTGATGAGGGCCACTTCCACCGCCTTCAACACCTGGGCCAACGAGTCGAGCTGGTCCTTTTTCAACACAATGTCGTTGCCCAAGTACTGCTTGGAGTTGTTCAAAAAGTCGAGGATACCGGTGGCCTTGTTGCCGTCCTTGATCACCCCACTGATGTTTTTGACCAATTGCTTTCCAATCGACATTCCGAGAATGTTGTTGTCTCCCTCCCACGTACACTGGACCGCCCAGTCGTTGTAGGTCTTTCCAAAGCCCGAGTACGACGAGTAGCCGTGGCCACCACAGGCCTGTCTGCACTGCTCAATGGTGTTCAACGTGGACCACGTACAGGTGGATTTCAACGAACCCGAGGCCACGAACAACGACTTCATCTCCTCGATTCCCTTGTCGATGCCCGCCTTGTCATCCTGCGAAACAGCGTGATCAAGACTGTCCATAGTTTTCTTGGAGAGCTGGTCCAACACATTGGCCCCGTTGGAAAATGCGTAGGCAGTGGCCAACAAGGGGATCAACCGACGCTGGTGCAACGGGTAGTTCATGATCTGGCTTTCTGCGTCGTTTTCGCCAGCCTTGGACGCCTTGAACTGGCGTCTGGCTATGGCGTACCGGATCGCAATGGTGACCACCTTGGAGCTCCATCTGAACGAATCCTTCACCATCACCACTCTGCCGCCCAACAACGCCGAGTACGACAACTGGTTGTTTGGGGGCTCGGTCACTTCGCCCTCGGGCGAAACCTTACAGTATTTTTGCAACATGTTGTAGCGAGGAATCCTCACGTTGGAAAATTGGATCCAGCCGTTGTCGATACCGTCTCTGCCCATCTTGGCCCCGATGTCTCCCACAACGACACCCGGGTTCAACTTGTGGTTGGCGTCACGGAGAGGCACCACAAACGTCTTGACACCGTAATCCTTGCCCTTGACGATCAACCTGGCGTACACCGTGGTGTGGGTAGCCGAGTGCGCAGCGCCTCCGATCCACCACTTGGTGGCACCAATGTGGGGAGTGTTGATGACAAACGTCTCGGTATCCTCGTCGTAGGTGGCGGTGGTCTCCAAACCAGCCACATTGGACCCATGGGCCAACTCGGTCATGGCGAAACATCCGTAGATCTGCTTGACGTAGGCAGCCTCTTTGTTCAAAACCCAGTAGTACATCTGCTCAGAGGTTCCGTTACCACGAATACACCCCAAAAACAAACCCAAGTGAACTCCAATTCTCGTGTGGAGTTGCGGGTCCATCAAACTGACCAACGACATTCTGTTTTCAAAAGTCGAAAAGTTTTCCAGCTCAATGTACAGCGCAAGCCTAGCGATCTTGCGTGCGGTCTCCTCTCGGTGCTCGGCCTTGGTCATGTCGTACACCTTGGAAGAAACCTGCAAAATAGGGTCTCTTTCCATCTGCTGAATCATCTGCTTGATTTCATCCGACTTTTCTTTGGACCCTTCCAAGAAATGGTTCATGAGTTCGGGATCAAAGGTGGCCTTGGCCCGCTCCGCCTGAATGGCTGTAGCTGGAGTTGGGATATTACCACTTTGAATTGTGTTTCTAACTTCCATAACGTAATTTTGATATCGGTGACAAAATCCACCTTTATACCATGCAAATTGCGGGGGTAACATGCACATGCGACCATGTGAACTTGCGGTGTCTGGATGTGGGCCGAGGTCGGGCCATGAGAGCGAGAACTAGCGTGAACAAGCGAGAAAAAAACGTGAAAAGAGCGTGAAGAAAGAACAAACAATACAAAGCTACAGACTGGGTTCCGGATTTGTTGTCGCCGCCGATTGTTGCTGCTGCCATTAAAACTTGTAGTCCAACCTCGGCATCGGCCGTTACATCCGTGCACCTCCGCATTGTGCATCCGCGGCATGCATCCCCAGCCTGGTCTGATCCTGCAGGGGGG
Organism: Meyerozyma carpophila; assembly: GCA_030573695.1. Classification (NCBI taxonomy): domain Eukaryota; kingdom Fungi; phylum Ascomycota; class Pichiomycetes; order Serinales; family Debaryomycetaceae; genus Meyerozyma; species Meyerozyma carpophila. The sequence goes on along the minus strand of JAJMDS010000007.1, from coordinate 21,508 downwards.
GCTGGGAAGTCCGAGGTGTGCAGCGGTTGCGCGTGTCACACCTGCACAGGGCGGGGATGGTGGGGTTCAACGGTGGTGTCATTACCCAGTTCAGAAGGTGGTTCGGTTCTGGGTTGATAAAAAATAGAGGCAAAAAATTGAACAAACCACGATGCCCACAAGATGGCGATGCCTGTGGGGACAGAATCCACCATTGCCGGGACCTGCCGGTAAACTTTCCTATCGTAACCAGTGGTTACAATACTGTAGCAGAGTGCAAATGCAAAATGACATAGTAGCAGAAACATTGAAAGATAACCGCAAGGAACATACTTGAAGTGTCTTGAAGCGTCTGCAAGAATACTCAACACCCAAACTAGAAATGCCACCACTGCCATGATACTCAATGGTTGAAGCAGTTTGAATAGGTTGTTTGTGGAATTTGGTTTGGAGTAATTTAAAAGTCCTGGGACAATTACTCGTGTCTCGGAGTCCTGATTGAGAACTCTGGGAAAATTTATGCCTTCCAGGATGGAAATTTTGGTGGTTTTCGTTGGCTGAAAATCGTACTGGAGCCAATTGAAGATACCCACTTGGTAATAACGATGGAAACCAAGCTCTTGGCTGGACATAGATTCGTAGCCGTCTGGAACGGGTCCACGATCGAAGATAATGGGATCGCGAGAATTACCAGAATTGTCAGAATTCAACAAAGTGGAGTTTTGTGGAACCAGAAAGTGTGTGGAAGTAAGGTCAAACCGAACGATATAAATGTCCTTTACGCTGCTCGAGATCGACCCTAAGGTCACGATAAGGAGTGTAACTATGATGAAGATGGATATAATTAGGTGAAAAATGGGCCAATTTTTCGGCTCTTTTCGCACTATTTGTGGTTTTCTGACTATGAGTTTGGTGTGTTGGACATAGTGCGTGAAAGTTGTGAAGCCATTCTCTCGGCGTGGACTGGTTTCCTTACCAGAGGAATATTCAGAAGCCATTTTGCTGTTTGTGGGGAATGCAGGGTTATAGCAGAATGCCAAGAAAGACCCTGCACCAGATTTACGAGCTGCGGGACCCAGCCTCGTGAAGCAACCGAGATCGTCACGACGGGCGCAACGTGCGAGAAAGGTAAGCATGGGTGTGTGGTGTGCCTGAGAATAGATAAGACAAGGAGCAATATCATTTCAAAACTAATTGGGCCCAAGATAATAAGAATAAAATAATAGATAATGAGATTAGATGGCTATCGGATAATGATCTAGAGCGGGCAATGCAGAGCACTATTGTCTCGTCAGTACTGTCCTACCACAGCGCTACCGATTTCAATTTTTTCACGGTTTTCGCAGCCAGTACAGCCGTGCACGTCCGCTTTGTGCATCCGCGCATGCTTCCCCGGCCAGGAACTGCGCGGTGTGCAGCGTGTGCGGGTGTCAAACCTGCACATGATGGTGATGGTGGGGTTCATCGGTGGAGCCCAGCTGAAAAAAGGGTACGTTTCTGGCCTTATGAGTAACAGCCGAAATCAATTGGACAACGAACGATGCCCACAAGAGACCCAAGCCCGTGGGGGTCGAATAAACCAGTGCTGTGACGTGGCTGCGAATTTTCAGGGCATACTTGGTGGTTGCAATACTGTAACAGAGTGCAAATGCAAAATGACATAAAAGCAGAAAAAGTGAAAGGTAACCGCATGGAACATACTTGAGCTTTCCCGAAGCGTCTGCAAGAATACTCAACACCCAAACTACAAATCCCACCAATGCCATGATACTGAGCGGTTGAAGCAGCTTGAACACATTATTCGTGGAGTTTAGTTTATTTTTCAAAAGTCCCGGGACAATGACTTGTTTCTTGGAGTCCTCATTGAGGACTTCGGGAAAATCTATGCCTTCCAGGATGGAAATTTTGGTGGTTTTTGTTGGCTGAAAATCGTACTGGAGCCAATTGAAGATCCCCACTTGGTAATAACGATGAAAGCCAAGCTCCTTGCTCCAGACGTATTCGTGGCCGTCCGGAATGGTGCCAAAATCCATGATAATTGGTTCAGAATTGTTGAAATTAACAGAATTCTCAGGACTTATCAAAGTGGAATTTTCAGGTGCCTGAAGGCTGAGGTAACCAATGTCGAACCGAACGATATAAATGTCCTTTACGCCGCGCGAAACGGACCCCAAGGTCACCATAAGAAGCGCAATGAAGATGAAAATGGAATAAATGAGCTGGAAAATTGGCCATTTATTCGGTTTTTTTTGCACAATTTGCGGTTCTTTTACGATGTGGGTGGTGGTTTGGACATAATACGAGAAGGTTGTAAATCCATTTTCACGGCGTGGACCCGGTTCCGTGTAAGGCGGAGGAGGTTCCGAGGCCATTTTTGCAGTGTTTTGGGAAATGCATCGTTATATGGGAATGCCAAGACGAATCCTGCATCTAATTTACGAGCTCCAGCGCCGCGATTCGAGTGGAGCGAAGTGCAAACGAAGTGGAGCAAAATGGAGAAAAGTGCGGGTGGTCTGCTGTGGTCTTACTTGGTGCCGGGTGGGTTTCAATAAAGACAAAGACGAGGCACTATTATTTGCAAAAAAATAATCGGGACTCAGGATAGTAAGAGTAAAATAACACATAATGAGGTTATATGATATCGATCATGATTATTCACGTTCTGGTCAGATTACCACCAAAATCAGACACAGAGCACTATTGTCTCGTCAAACAGTCCCAACTGAGCACCATTTATATGTTACTCTTTTTTCAGGTTTCGCAGCCAGTGCATCCGTGCACCCAGATGGCCCAAGCCACCACGGAGTTTCCATGTGGCAACTCTTTTCTCTTTCTTTTCACCATGGCTACTTTCACAGAATCGCTTGGCAATCTCTACAACAACAATATCTGGCCTTCGGGCCCCAAGTTCCTGCCCAAGGACTATCCGGACCTAACCGGTAAAACGGCAATTGTAACCGGCGCAAATGTGGGAATTGGTTTCGAAACCACAAGGCTTCTATTAGACGCCGGAGCTCGGGTGTTGGTGGTGGTGCGTAGTTTGGAAAAAATGAAGGCTGCCGAGGCCAAGTTGCAGCTGCAAGGTGCGGACATTGCGCGCATGGAAATTTTCCAGGCCGACTTCAGCGACTTGGAGTCGATTGCAGCGTGCGGAAAAAACATAGTCGAAACCCACTCGAAAGTGCACCTTGTGATCCACAATGCCGGGGTGATGGTGCCTCCGCGCGGGTCTGTCACCAAACAGGGGTTTGACTTGCAATTGGGCGTCAATGCGTTGGCGCCGTACTTGCTCCAAAAGTACCTCGACCCGGTGGTGTTGGCTGCGAAAACCGACGACTTTGTGCCCCGGGTGATATGGGTGTCGTCGAACGCATACCTCTTTGGCCCGGGGCCCCGCGGCTTGCTTCCGTTTGACCAGATCAACGATAAGGACGGGAAGGTGCCGCTCTTTGCACTCTACGGTCAGTCCAAAGTTGCGTTGAATTACAATGGACTAGTGTATGCGGAGAAATACCGCGGTAAAATCATCACTGCGGCGCTTAATCCCGGCGGATTAAAGACGGATTTGCAGCGGTCCATGGGGTCTCTCCTGCAGCGGTTGGCACTGGTGTTCATGAAGGAGCCGGTGTACGGTTCGTATACCGAGCTCTATGCCGCATTGAGTCCCGATATCACCGTGGAAAATAGCGGCTGTTTTGTGAGACCGTGGGGCAACATCGAGGAGTATTGCCGGTTCATCAAGGAGGGAGTCAAGGACGGAACCGCTAAGAAGCTCAACGAGTGGACCGAGGAGCAGATTGCTCCGTTTTACAAGTGATGACGCTTGATTTGAGATGACGACTGGATAACTCAGTGGACTCAATTGACATTCAGATGTGTCAAGATACCTCAAGCTGGCCTTGCTGGACGTAAGTATGTCTATCATGTTCTCATGAAGACTTCAGGACTTTGACGGACCGTAGGATGTCTTTCAATAAACTCTATGCTACCTTTCTACATATGCTGCGATGTTTCCCCGCTATTATATACCCACGTTGTTGATTTGCGACTCTTCTTTAAAACGGGCCATTTCGAACTATCATTTTTCTTGGTGCATCGAAATCCATACTAACTGTCGCAAACCACACCTTTTCTTCTATTCTCGCTGCACGCACCGGGGCATAATCGCTAATATGCACACGCTCATAACCGCGATAAGATTGCACCTCTATTTAGCGCTCTTTGTTGAACTTCAATGTCTGTATGTATTGTTAGATACTTTTGGCACGACTTTCGAATGATTGCTAAAGCAGGCTCAAATTCAAAGGAAACTAGGAATCATTTCCTCCTAGAAGAACAGATATAAAATGAGTCTACATGCCTTAATGGTATTGTCTAGTAACGAAATGGTACTCATTAACTAGGCCAGTGAAGAATGTCACGTTGCGGAGGATAAGCAAACCTCTTGTGCAAGATAGCTTGTCATCGTGCCGGTATCAGTTGACGTGCTGCTGCGCGCTTTCTTATCTATAATTTTTTACGAGGAATCTGGTGCAACGATCTCATAACGATCCTTCCTGTTCGGGACACACGAGAGGAATATTGGATTTATCTCGCAATTATGGTAGGGAACAAGGAAAGAAGAAAGAGAGGGAGCTACAGTAGAAGCGGTTGTTTTCAATGCAAAGCTCGAAGAGTAAAGTGCGATGAACAAAAGCCACAATGCTGGCAATGCCTGAGGCTTCGGAAAAGTTGTCTGTATCCAGAGATATCTAATGAAGCTGGTGCTGGCAAGCAAGGTATGAGGAAAAAATCCCGAAGGAATACTGTTCCCGAGAAGAGATTGACGGAATCTGGCTGGGAAAATCAGGTTGATGCGAGACGACAAAATCGAGACATAACCGAAACATTTTTTGAAGAAGCAAATGTTGACTTGAATCCGTCGAAACTTCCCCATTCCAACAGTGTGGGGTCACCCAAACAAGGCACAAGTCAATTGGATGGTATCGCTATTTTCGATACTCCCAGCGAACCAAAAACGAAAAGTTATGCCGTCCCCTCCTCCATAGCCAATCTTGTCCTTCCCGACGAAGACTCTCTAGAAGCAATTGGCGAACGTAACCTTAGTTCCTTGGTTTCTGACTTGAACAAAATAGTAAACGACATGATGGTGGTGGATCATAATGCGAGCACTGCCACTATCGACAGTGCCCAGGCCACTGAATTTACTGAGACGTACAGAAATGGCGAGCCAACGAGCCATGCTAACGAAGACTATCTACCGAAAAACATCCCGTTTGAGTATATCAAAGTTTGCAAGAATCAGGAGAGCATCTACCTCGAGGAATTTTACAATAACTTTGCAACCATCATTCAGCCTTTCCACTCCTATGATGAGAACATAGGCTACTTCTGCCCTGCTAGAGATATTCTTTTAGAAACAGCCTCCAGAGAGTCGTTTCTACTTTCAGCGATCTTGGCTCAAGGTGCAAAAATGAGCTTTAAGAAACATCGACTCCAGGAAGACGAAGAGGCTTCTTACAAGTATTTGGTAACGTGCTCCAAGCTCCTCGAGCCAGCATTGATAAGAGCCAGGCAAGACAAGAGCTTAGTCAACAGCAAGATCGAAGCGGTCCTTTTGACGATATTATTTTTGGTATCCTCCAATGCATCGATTCTGAACCTGGACTGGCGTTCACATTTGAGAGGAGCTAAGGAGCTACTCCTAAGTTACTCAGCTTCAGATAGTGAACATTCTATTCTCAAGTCAAAAACCATGGTCTTCTGTAAGCAATGGTTTATCTCGTTCGAGATATTGGCAGGCTTGAGTTCCCGGCGTGGCGGGACATTGGGAACTCAACTTGAGCTGAGTCTCATCTTGACGACTGACAGTGATCAGGAGACAGAGATTTTGAGAGAAATTGGTATCATCAGGCCGGACGGATTCAACTTGCTAACTGGAATGCACTACACCTGCTTAACGCCCATACGGGGCCTTATTAAATTAATAAAACAAACCAGAGAAAGAGAAAGCGAGACATTGCCAGACACGTTTGAGGTCATTGACTTGTTGAGTCAATTCAATACGCAATTGAGTTTCGAGTTCATCAACCGCCAGTGTATTCTTAAGTCAGACTCCTTTGAACACAGCAAATCCGAAGGATGTTTATTGGGCGAGGTCACTATTCGGGATGAAAAGCTTGTGGTAAGCTGGATGGACATATGCCACCAAGCATATGTATTTGCATCAATAGTGATACTATTGAGGAAGGGCCTTCAATTCCCTAGCAATGGGATCCATGTACAAGCGGTCAATCGAAAACTATTAGAATTGATTTCCTTTTTGGGGCACTATCAGGAATTGTCCAATCGTACCAAAAGTTCCATGATTCTTCTACAGTGGCCCATATTTGTGGCCGGGATAAATTGCTTGGAAGACAAGGAAAAGCTATTGGTGATGAAATTTTTTCGAAATTCCGCGGATATTGGCACTTCCAACTCTACCTACGCCTTACGGAAACTCAACAAACTTTGGAATCGTGCCACAGATGGAGACGAAAACGACTATTTGGATAGTGGCAGCGACGTGGACGTATTTGCGTACTAGCGCCGGAATATTCTATGTGGTGTGGTTCAGATATTTGCTATCAAACCGATCAGCTCAATTTTTTGCAGCAAATTTGCGAGCAATTTATCTGATCTGCATAAACCAAACCGTTATCGCGAAGCCATCTCCAGATTGTGAACTAGACCGATTTGCCTGATAAGTCAATCAGTGATGTCCCTATCGGGTCAAGAGGATCCGAGCCATATATATGGTCAATTTTTTTGGTCTCCCAGTTTTAAGCAGTCGGCAATTTTACCGCCATGATCGGTGAATATCTTTCAAAACTTGAAGTTCCTCATGAGAATAACGATATTCCGAATATTTTGAAGAACCCAGATTTGGAGCCAATGCCGCCTTCCAGACGAATCTGGGGATTTTGGTCCTTCTTCGGCTACTGGGCGGTGCCCAATATCACAGTTTGGACGTGGTCCACCGGTAGCGCCATGTTAGGTTTAGGCTTGAACATTCAACACACTATGGGAGCCCTAACCTTAGGAAATTTGTTGATTATAGTGTATACTTGCTTGAACTCCACTATGGGCCTGAAATACCATATTGGATATACGGTGTGCATGAGACTGATTTTTGGAATATACGGGTCAGGAATAGGTATTCTTATTCGGTTTATCTTGTCGGTGGTATTTTATGGATCGCAAAGTTGGTTGGGTGGGTTAGGGCTTGTTGTTGCGTTTTCAAGCTTTAGCAAAAATTTTATGAACATGAAGAATACGTTCCCGGAGAGCGTGGCCATGACGACCAGAGACTTCGTTGGGTTCTTTGTGTTCCTGGTAATTCAAGTATTTTTCTTGTTTATGAAACCCGAGAAGATGAACAAATACGTCAACATATCTTGTGCCGCTTGTGCCGCTGCGTTTGTGGCTATTTTTGGGGTTTGTTTGAAGAAAAACAATGGTCCGGGAACCTTATTTCATGAGGGGGTTAATATGAGCTCTTCGAAAACAGGCTGGATGTGGCTTTATTCTATGACGATTTGGTATGGTGCATTGTCTCCAGATGTGACTAACCAAAGTGATTTTTCCAGATTTGCGTCGTCCAAAAGGAAAATGTACTTGGGTATCATTACTTCTGTTTTGGTAACCGGCACTTTCGTTCCTCTTTTCGGGCTTTTATGTGCTTCGGCTACCCAGGATTTATACGGCACAGCAATGTGGCTCCCCACAGATATTGTACTTCAGTGGATGGGTGAAAGCTATAATTCCGGATTACGAGCGGGTGCTTTTTTTCTTGGAATTGCCTTTGCTTTCTCGCAACTTACGTTCAACGTTCTAGCCATGGGATTTGCCGGGGGAATGGACTTGGCAGGAGTTTACCCAAGGTTCATTAACATTCGAAGAGGGGCCATCATAACTGCCTTGCTCTCATGGGTAGTACAACCTTGGCGCTTCTACAATACCTCGTCTGTCTTTATGAATGTTATGAGTTCTTTTGGAATTATAGTAACTCCAATCATAGCAATCTTGATAGCCGATTTCATGGTTGTACGAAACAGTACCCTTCCCTTGCTGGACCTTTACAGTACCCGAGCTGATGGCACGTTTTACTTTCTTTGTGGTTTCAACCTTAGAGCTATTATTGTGTGGCTTACGGCAGCTGTTCCAGGAATACCAGGCTTGATTGCAAGTGTTCAAGACATCAAAATACCTGCCGGCTTGAACAACTTTTATTACGGAAACATCATCTTTGGTTTTGTGTGCCCGTTCGTACTCTACATTATTGTTTGCAAGGTGTTTCCCCCAAAGAACCTTGGAGTAGTTGATGATCACGATTATTTTGACGATGATGAGAGTCACCCGAACTCCTTGGGAAGGATAGAGGTGATCCTTGGCTCTGAGGTTTCCAAAAGGGAATCATTATCCAAGGAGAAGCAATTCGATGATTAGTATAAGCTAATCTGGCTTTTGGGAAACGGAGCGTGGATCTGTATGGTTTCACATCTTTATAGGCAAGGTTTCATGCGTTTCAATTCAATGATAGATTTTGTACCACCATTTAAAAATTGTAAAAAATGGTATTCTCACAAAACATTCAGCTGAAAGAGTTGTGCAAGCTCTAAAAGATCGAAGTGGAATTCTCGAACGTCCTACAGTTGTTCATTCTCGTTGAATCTTGACGAGGAGCTAGTCAGGTAATGGAAGCATCGTTTTTCTAGTGCTTATTGACGTCATATGTATATACAACAAAGGCCTTTTCAATTCTGAAGTCTTTGTTTAGCATCCGCAAAGATTGGCGCCCAGTGAGTATTGTAGACAAAGTATAATTCAGAAAATGCCAAAACAAAAATTCCAACTCCAAGACCGATCCAGAGCCCATATAAGTTCCAGCCAACGTAGAACGCTAGGATCAAGGATAAAGGCACGGCTATCAAGTAGTAAATCATCAAGTTGAGCCTTGAGCCAATGGCTTGTCTTCCCTGTCCTCTAAGAAAACCAGCAAGAATGATATTTGCACAGTCATACAACTGATTGATACCCAAGATTGTGAGAATCTTCAGACTGACAATTAACACTTTTTCATCCGTAGTGAAGCATCTTGCAATTGCTCCTCTGAAGAATACCAAGAGGGCAGAGTCGAAGACGCCCATAATTGCAGCGACAGCATATGTCACTCTGCTCAAACTTCGAAGTCCAGCGAGATCTTGCAGGCCCACACGATCAGCTATTTTGGTTGAAAGTGCAACAGAAATTCCAAAGGGAATCTGAAAAGCCATGGTTGCGGTTGTTGAAGCAATCGACTGAGCAGCAAGGGCCGTTGTTCCAAACCGTGAAGCGGCCAAAGTTAAGATTTCGAAAGCGATGAACTCTGATAAAAGCATAGCGGTTCCGTTAATTGCAAGCCCGAACATAGAGGACCACTCGCTTAATTTGAAAGCCTCTCTCAACTCTAGTCCAAACCAGCACTTCTTCCCATCGATGAATAGCACGTACAAGAACAAAAATACGCTCATGAGCCAGTAACTTATCGCTATCGAAATGGGAGCTCCAATAAATCCGATTCCATACAACTTGTTCCACACCAATAAATAATTTAGACCAACATTTATGGGGACCACCATGAAGATAGAATACTGCCCAGCACTGTAGATACCCTGGCACTGCAAAAATCGCTTTCCAGTTTCAAATAGAATGTAACCGGGAGCTCCAAATGATAAGTATCTGAGATATGTCTGTGCAAGCAAAAGTAGCTCTTGTTGGGGCACAACAAATCTGAGAATCGAAGCACTAAAGCACCAAAATAGCAAAACTGGAATTGAAGTCACCAAAAGCATGGCACTTCCTCTTTGAAAATACATTCCCACAAGTCTGTGGTTACCTGACCCGTAGGCTTGGGCACAAAAAGTATCAAGACTAGTAGCCATACCATTGAATATGGAATTTCCAACGTTATACGTGATTGTAGCGAGGGACACAGCAGCCAATTCGTTCTTTCCCAACCCTCCAACGGAAACTATCGCAAACACAGAAATCGAATACTGCAAGAAAAGAGTGGTAATTAACGGAAATGAAGCCTTACCCACTGCCACGAAATCCGAAATCAACGCTGGCGAGTAAATATTTGAAATGCCACTTTCTGGATCGGTTGAGCCATATTTGTTTAAGCTGATCTTTGACAAAAGGCTTGATGATGGAGAGCTCATTTCTCGATACCTATGATCGGTAACAGGTGATATTATACTTCTGGATCATTCTGTTATCGAAAGTTTCCTCGAACCATAATTCCTATCAGTGTCCATCGACATTTTTTCATCGGAATGGTAGAGATTCTTATCTTTATAAATTCCGAGGAATCCAATAATAATTGATCCGCGGAATTGTGAGAGTGGTGCGATTTCCGAGTGAAAGAGGTGCGACTTCAGATTGCGAAAAGTATAAAATGGCTGCAAAATTCAGCTTTTAGATACTGAAAACGCAGGCACTTTTTCCTCTCATGTTATCGAAACTTGCAGTTGTCTCCTTGATTGGAGTCTCTGGTGCGTACTCGAGCATTGTTCCTGCGGAGTTGCAAAAGCCGTTGCTCTTGCAATGTGAAAGTTACCAAGAAAGCGTTGCGAACATGGCGCTGGGAAGAAACTCTTTGGTGAACTCTCGCAGTGGCAAAGATGTCTCTGGAGCCTCATTTCTTGACCGCTACTACGGCTCGTTTTTTGACAACGTCCAGGTCGAATCAAACTCATTGGCTCCGGACGGAAGTGTGAAAAAACAGCCCGGCACGCTTGACTGGAGTTTACACTCGTTGATGGTTAACGATGAGTACGAGTATCCAGATAAGGATGATTTACGGGATATCAACGGAACCAACACTTTGTATCGTGGGGGAGAGTTTGGAGGGTTGGTGACGTTTGCTCACACTCCATACGCCAACTGCTACGATCCCGAATTTTTCGACAAAGAGGAGTTTGATATTGCAGTTGTAGGAGCTCCGTTTGACTCTGGAGTTTCCTACAGACCTGGTGCAAGATTTGGACCCAGTGGAATCAGAATGGGTTCGCGTCGGTTGGCACCAGCTTATTCTGTCTACAGAGATGCTTTCGACCCATACTCCAACTGGGCCAAAATTGTTGACTGTGGAGACCCTCCAGTAACTCCATTGGACAACCGGGTTGCTTTGGACCAAATCTACCGGGCCAATCGTGCCATTGGTAGACACAAAACCACCAAGGCCAATCCCAACAAAGCCCCCAAGGTGTTTACCCTTGGAGGTGACCATACCATCACCTTGCCAGCAATTAAGGCAGCGTACGAGAACTTTGGGCCCATTACCGTGATCCACTTTGACTCCCACTTGGATACTTGGAACCCCTACTATTTTGGAGGCAATGTCACCGATTACCAGTCGGTCAACCACGGGACCTATCTTCACTGGGCCCACGAAAAGGGACTCTTGACCAACCTGTCCATCCATGCTGCTATCCGAGGACCATATCCTGGACCAAGAGATGTTCAGCACGACGAAAAGTGTGGATTTGACCGGATTTTGGCCAGAGACATTGACAAAATTGGAACTGACGGTATCATCAAAAAGATCAGAGAAAGAGTGGGCGACGGAGCCATCTATATCACCGTAGATGTGGACTCCATGGATCCTGCTAACACTCCTGCTTCTGGTACTGTGGAGCCTGGTGGGTGGACCTCAAGAGAATTGCTTACTATTCTTGACGGATTGGAGGGACTCAATGTTGTAGGAGGAGATGTAGTGGAGGTGTCGCCTCCATTTGACACTGTTGCCGAGTTGACGTCTATCACTGCTGCCCAGGTAGCAGACTCGATCATCTCGTTGATGATTATCAAGGACGAAAAGAAGAGACTTGAGTAGGTAATTCCGAAGAAAGACTTGAATGTATACTCTCCTGAAGAACGTAGTAGTTCAATTGGACATATCTCGCTCTGTGTTGATGAAAACGAGGTGACTTTTAACACTCATTTTGTGATAATGAAAAACTGTAACTGGAAGATACGCAGCCCGTTGGCCGATTGTGGGTCAGGATATTCTAAGCTGTATTAGCGATTGCATGAGCCATTGCATGTTCAAAGTGTAATTTGACTTCTTCAAGGGTATTACCTTTTATGATCATTGCACCGAATTAGGCATTGGTCCCGAATGGATGGCGCATGGGGGATCGTATTTATGTTCCAATTAGGTAAGATACACGCCCTGTGCAGACACGCCGCGCCGTACCTGAATGTAATCTGTACCAATGTGGAACTGGTCCTGCATGTGGACCACAACGTTGCGTTTCGTAAATTACCAATCTATTCTCCATCTGTCTGGCCATCAATTGACATGAATTTTATCTGGTTTTTAGTTGTGGGGCTAGTTACGGCGTATAGCAGCGTTACGGATTTGCCGGATTACAACGGTCAGCTTCAAGCTTGTACTTCGTCAGATGTTCAAGCTGCATGTGACGGAGATTTCCAACAACACCAAGCTCTGTCACAATTCCCCACGGCAAACATCTGGGTGGAATCAGTGGAGTGGGCGTATGATAACAACTACATTGTTACCATTAGGTATCAGCTGGCGGTCGCAATGGACTTGGCTATCTTGACTCGGTTGCAAATTGTAGGTTTGCAAACTCCAAGCTCCTATTTGAGCTATAAGGTTCTTTACGATAGCTCCGCTCCACTGGATCAACTTATAGATGACCCGTCAGACTGGGGGTTTACTTATATGACAAGCACACAACTCTCAGGTGCACTCGTATGCCAACAAAATTTTGAAATTGAATACACTTGGTGTCAAGCTGGTGAGACAAATGCAGATGGTTGTAGCACTTGGACGGAACAATATGGCCAGCACGAGGTGTATCAAGGGGGTTGTCCTGCAACATTGGATTTTCCACAGTTTTGTTGGAAACAGGAATGTGAAGCAGCGAGCTCTTCTGCGCAATCTTCATCGTCGTCCGCAACTTCGGTGAGTTCAACTGTGTCGTCTTCAGTGTCGAGTTCTGTGTCGAATTCTGTGTCGAGTTCTGTGTCGAATTCTGTGTCGAGTTCTGTTTCGAGTTCTGTGTCGAGTTCTGTGTCAGGTTCTGTTTCGAGTTCTGGGACGACTTCTGGGTCTGCCAGTGGTTCCACTGAAGCTTTTTCATCATTCATGTCGACATCATCGGCTTCTCCTTCCACGAGTTCTTCGTTTGATTTTTTGTCTTCAATATCGACTTCTGTTTCAGGTTCTGTGTCAACGTCTGTGTCTTCTAGTGGTTCCTCTGACACTCTCTCATCGTCAGCGTCTCCATCATTGGTTTTTCCTTCCACGAGTTTAACTGTCTCGTCTGATTTTTCGTCTATAATATCGACCTCTGCTTTTCCTTCCACAGAATTGAGCTATCTGTCTGATGCTTTTTCATCTACAACACCGACTTCAATGGCCAGTGCTTTGCCTGAACCGTGCCCATCTGCAGAATCATGGTGTGCTGCTTCGTTGTCTACAATATCCTCAGTGTCTTCTGGTTGTACGAAATGTACCGAGTTGCCAACTAGTCTCGTCTCAACAAGAGACCCGTCCGAAACGGACTCAGGAGAAGTGGTAACAACGACCGACTCTGCTGGACACTTGACAACGTTCACCACGGATACCGTTTCAGTCTGTCCTGAGTGCACCAAGTCAGCCAAGCTCTCATCCACGACCTATTCGGATGTGTCTGTATCCTCCGAACCTGGCGACACATTCTGGACAACTGATTCATCTGGTCACTTGATACCACACACCACTATAAAGCCTTCGAATACTTTAACGTTTACAAGTGCGACAGTGGTTACGATCACCAGTTGCGACGGTGATCAATGCTCAGAAATTCTTGTGACGACAGAATTGGCAACTGTAATCCCGCTGTCTACCATTCCGGGCTCAGGAGTCAATCCTACATCTACTACGGGCTCCGAAATCTCTCCCGATGCTGCGACTAATTCAAACTCAGATTCAAGACCGGGCTCCATACTTGGCTCCGTACTTGGGTCGTCCCAAACTGCCAGTGTTGATAAATCGTCCATTCCAACGGTAGCAGCTCAGTCTACCTCTGTTGCAGAAGGTGCTGGCTCTGTGTTGTCCCCGATGTCCTTTCTTGCCAGCTTGATTTTCTTGGGCATGTTGCCATGAGCAGCAACTTTCCGATGATTTAATCTCAAAATTCAAACGGTTTTTTCTAGATGCACAATGGGACTTTTCATCTTTGGGATCTCATAAACAGCAACATTTCGGTTCGTCATAAACACTAGGCAGTGGTCTATGTACGACTATAGGTTTTGAAACTTTCATAGTAGAGTTCCATTCCCGCAAATTTCATTTAAAATAGGTACCTCTGCAGTAGACCATGAAACTGGGCTGGAATTGACTTTTTGCAGCCGAGTGTCAAGCCCCATTGAGCTTTCGAAGTCTCCAGCTTTACACTGTAGTCTAGTATCTTTTACAATCAAGTCAGCCCACTGTCCAATTCAGCATGAATCCGGTTCAGCGTGGATCCGGTTCAGCATGGATCCGGTTTCTGAGGCTGCAAGCTAATCATACTAGCTTAACTTTTTATTCTATAGATCCGTATATGGAACCCGCACGAACGGCTTTATCATCTCTTGGCGCGCGGCTCATCGGGCTTATTTCCGGTCCATCTCCGCTCAAATCTCACTCCATCCCCTCCAATTCTCTCCATTTCTCCTTATCATGGGCTACCCTTCACCGCTCAAGGTTGCAACCAGAAAACTCAACGACGATGTGGTCATTTCCTCGTGCCCGTTTTCCGTATTAAACATGTTACAACTTGGCGCCAGAATGGCTTGTATCAACAGTAATGGAAAAATCGTCATTTGGTCGCCGCTCCCATATGGCCCCCACGTCATCGAGGCGCTTCAATTGCTCACGGGCAAGACGTCCTCGGACCCCCGGGACTACAACGTGACCCACATAGTCGTGGCCAATCTCCAGCACGACGTGGGAGTTCGTTCCGTCAAGCCCCAGTTCCCCCAGTCCAAGGTAATTGCTGCCCACACTTTGAACTACGACTCGCTCGACTACAAGTTGACCAAGGAGTTGGGGAACAAGCCGGTCAAGTTGCAGGACATAGCGGCGGCCAATGGCGACACAATTAGCGGCTATGATAATTTGGACTTTATCTACTTGAGCAAGCACAAGAATCGGGAATTGGTGGTTTACGAGAACAAACACAAGATTTTGTTTGAGTCAGACTTGCTCATCACCGTGGGAGACCGGGGCTCGGGTACGCTCGAGCAGTACTCCGAAGCCACTGGGTTTGCAAAGGACTATAATCCCCACACCGGCCGGGCCATTTTCGGCAATCTTTTGTATCCCCAGGGGTGGATTTCGCAGTGGTTGCTGCGCCGGCTCAACGGGGTCAAGTTTCCGGAGGGCATTGAGGGATGCCGGGCCATCTTGCTGTGGGACATTGAGACGATTGTGCCGAGCCACGGCAACTTGGTGGAGCGCAATTGCGGGGAGGTGTTGAGCCAGATTTTCGGGTTTGGCAGAGAAGAATGAAGAGGAGGGAAGAAAGAAGAGTAGAAAGCTGTTAGATTAACAGAAAAAGCAATCAGAAAAAAGCAATTAGAATATATAGAAAGAGGAAAGTATTCTATGCTTTTTCACTTCTTTCCTGCACAATGCTGCCCCACATCGCGCTTATCTACTCGCATCTCTCAGAAGGTATCATCATGTATTGGTAATTAAGTACAGTGAGTGGTCTTGGTCTGCGATGACCAATGTCGAAGCATAAGCGAAAAGCAAAAGTCCAATAAAAAACGGGTCGAAAAAATGGCCGATTTGTCTAGAATAAAATTCCCATGAAAAGTGCGCTGGCAATGGCCAACGAGAAGGGCCGGATGGCCGCGGCTCCTCCGGTCGAAGCGTGGACTTGGACTGGAGAGGATGGAGCGACAGGGTTTTGGGAGACTGAAGTTTGAGAATTTTGTGAGATTTGTGGAGTTTGGTTCGAGCCTGGGCGAGAAGAAGCTGGAGTAGTAAGACTTGTATCTGCTTTAGGATTTTCTGGTGAACTTTTAGTTGCTGGATTCTTGGGGATTTCTGGATTTTCTGGGTTTTCTGAACTTTTTGGATTTCCTGGGCTTCCTTGGCTCTCAGACAACGGACAGTAGGTGGTATAAGTGTAGTGAGGCTTGGTGACAGTGGTGACGCCTGTGGTGACCTCGCGGGCTGTGCACTTGTCGTTGAGACAGCTGGTGACGGTGACAGTTGTAGTGCTGATTTCAGCGGTTTCTGTCTTGGTTTTGGCTTTGGTTTCGGCTGTGTCAGTCTCACATGGTACGGTGGTTGTGACGGTGAAATTGTTGCTAGTGGTCACGATAACCTTGCTCGAAGAAGATCCTGCTTCAGGGTACACGATGGTGTACTCCGTACAAGCGGTGCACAATGGTCCAATATCAGTTGTGTAAGTTGTCAAGTGTCCACTAGTATCGGTTGTGATAATAACATTTCCAGTATCAGTTTCAGTCTTTCCAGCTGAATTTGTCGTCACAAAAGTGGTTGGAAATTCAGTACACTGTGGACATACTGGTCCGATATTAGTGGTATAAGTTGTCAAGTGGCCAGTAGCATCGGTTGTGACAATCACATTTCCAGTGTCAGTTTCTGCCTTTCCAGCTGAATTAGTGGTCACGAAAGTGGTTGGGAACTCAGTACACTGAGGACAGACGGGTCCAATATCAGTGGTATAAGTTGTCAAGTGACCGCTTCCATCAGTTGTAATTATGACTTCTCCAGTGTCAGTTTCAGTTTTTCCAGCTGAATTTGTCGTTACAAAAGTTGTTGGAAATTCAGTACACTGTGGACAGATTGGTCCAATATTAGTGGTATAGGTTGTCAAGTGTCCACTAGTATCGGTTGTGATAATAACATTTCCAGTATCAGTTTCAGTCTTTCCATTTGAACTTGTTGTGACAAAAGTTGTTGGAAACTCAGTACATCCAACGCACTGTCCAGATGAAGCTTGAGACGAAGAAGCAGAACTGCTTGGAGCTGCACTGGAAGACACAGATCCAGTAGATGATACTTGACTTGATGAAGCTGGTGCACTTGAAGATGTACTAGAAGCCGCAGAAGAGGGTGCGGAGGAAGCACCAGAAGATGAAACTGGGCCCGAAGTAACTTGGCTTGAGGAAGTTTGACTTGAGGAAGCTCCCGAAGAGGCTGAAGATGCCGGTGCGCTTGAGGAAGCACTTGAAGAATCTTGACTAGACCCGGGTGCAGACGAAGTTTGACTAGACGACGCAGCGTTTGAAGTAACACTCGACGAAGCATCGCTGGAAGACGCACTTGAAGCAGTACCTGAAGCGGAACTTGAAGAAGTTGAAGTACTTGAAGCGGAACTTGAAGTACTTGAAGCGGAACTTGAAGAAGCTGAAGCACTTGAATCACTAGATGAAACACCACTTGAAGAACTTGGAGAATTTGAAGAACTTGAAGCACTTGAAGCACTTGAAGAACTTGAAGAGCTTGAATCGCTAGATAAAACACTTGAAGAACTTGGAGAACTTGAGGAACTTGAAGCGCTTGAATCACTAGATGAAACAACACTAGAAGAACTTGGAGCACTTGAAGAACTTGAAGTGTTATCGATTCCTGGTGGTGTAGGTAGAACACTACAATCCATACATGCGGTGGGTTGGTTGGCACCAGCTGGGATAGGGCCGTTGTATCTTAATCCACCATTGATCACAGTAGTAAGAATACCTCCGAAATCCGTGGTGAACTTTTGAAAGTTGTTGCTGTCGTAACCTGTTCCGATATCGAAACTGAAAGAAAAGATGACGGTGGTGAACACTTTCAAGATTCCAGTGGTTGGAGAGTACAGGAAACTGAAGATTGGAAGACTGAGCCCCAAAGTGTTCCCGTTACCAAAACCAGCAATCTTGAAAGTTTGACTAAGTGAAAGTGCCTCCACTCTCATACTGGAAGATGGACTACTCAAGTAGAATGTCTGATTAGGATCAACCGGCAAAAGCGAATTTTGGATCCAAACATTACTGTCGACACCAATGTCAATACAACCGCTTCCCTTAATGGCAGTGGTTTGATCGTATACTTCATTCCGCAAGCAAATGGTTCCGGCATTGTTGATCGTTCCCCCAACGGCTCCAAGGGTAACGAATCCACTGGACAAAACTTTCTGTTCAAACACAATTAAACCGTTGTTGTTCCAGTTGACGGAAGTAATGGACATTAAAGGTTTCCCAATACTACCATCTCCGGCGAGCCACATGTTTCCGTTGTTGGTGAACCGAAGTCCAATAAGGTTGTAGCTGGGAGCGAGAATGGACCGAGTGGAGTCAAGCGAAATGTCTCCGTTGTTGGTAATACTGTTGAGAACACCTAGTAACTCCACCGTCAACCCAATCAAATTCGAGTTACTACTTATGAAAAGTTTCCCATCAACTTGAAGGTCTCCCAAAAAGTTGGTCAATGCATTGTTAATGATGGACCAGTATACCCCAGCATTCACCGTGGTGGTTCCAACAAACGCTGCGAGGGTTCCACGGGTTGTCGTATCCTGAGTGATAGTTATAGCAAAGGTTGAAGCTACCAGCAAAGCTGCTGCGACAAGCGAATGAAACCGCATTTTCTTACAGAATTAAAGAATGGTCCGGGTTTTATACAATTGTTGGATATGCAATTCCCGTAGATCTACGTGGCGGATGTCTCGAAGCGGATGTCTCGAAGCGGATGTCTCAAAGCGGATGGTGCCATTTTACGAAGGGCCGTTCATTGACTAGGCAGAAGAGCGCATGCTTGATAGCGCCATGCATAGGCTTGAACGGGGTAAAAACATGCTTTGCAGCCTAGCTTGATCAAGAGTTTCTAATTTTGTCCATTTTTTCAAAGACTGGGGTGACCACACTCATGAGATGAAATGATATGACAGTTCTCTCTCAAGAACGACGTTTCGACCGCAATGTCAAGCAGTTACGTTTGTGAACTAGGTGCGGGGCACCGTGCACAATCCATGCACAAACCGGATGTACTGTGCAATGAACCCGTGAATGTACTACGCATGTATATCCGCTATGCATGCGGAAAGTGGCTCAACCGTGCATACGACCGTATTTCGTTCTTTTGGGGTTCGTAAACTTTCTCGCGGTTCAAGTTGCCTGAAGCTGTGCTGTGTTCATGAATTCTTCATACTGAGACTTTGCCCTTCATTACTACAGAGAATTCTACAACTACTTCCTTGGATCAACAAAATCGGCTATTTTTCGACTGCATGAGGTTTCCAAGAGTTTTTTTTTGCTCTGCAGTAGCTGCATTGACAGCATGCATGGCACTCGGGGCCAATGCCGTGTCCCAAGCAAGAAATTTTGGGCGAGGATCTGGCCCTCCCGTACGGTTGCATCGATCTAATTTACGAGCATTGGAATCTCAAAAGGTAATATTTTTGGCCGAGTCCTACCATGCAGTGGCTTAATTGCTCGTATTTGTTGATCGCCGGCCATGCATGCATAGAACCCATCGTGCATATGACGATTTAACCTTTTTTTAAGCCGCTCCAGCTGCAGAAGTTAGACCGTTACAACAATCATGTGGCATTTCAAAGCCAGTCGTTTCTGCACCTCTCGCTGCCTTTTTAAATTGAACGTTTCGTAGCACGTGGTTCAATGCACCGTTCGATGCACTATGAGATCCTTTGCACATTGTCATCTTTCGCCAATTTGCAAATTGCGATAAAACTATTCTGTGACGACGAATAAAAGATTTAGGCTGCGGGGAAGTTCAATTTGTTCAGTCGGCAAATAGCGGGTTCGGTGCTTTCTGCCGATATGCTCTGGTCTAGATGAGCATTTGACGCACCGATTCTTATTATCTTACCGATTTAACCCCGCATGCATAAGATTTATAAGATCACGATTTGTTGGAGAAAGAGGACAATAAGTCGGTTGACCCGACTTGCAGATTCAAGAGAAGTGAACATTGCGTTTACGGCACTTACAGCCACGCCATGGAAAATCGAGCCTGATATCTCATTGAAATCACTGTGATTTTCTTCGACTCGTCTTAGCCCTCGGCTCGGTTCCGTCAACTTTGCTTCTACGGCCGAGGCGGTTTTTTTTAAGTGACCGAGGCTTCAAATTTGCGCCGCTATGTTGTCTGAGATATAATCGTACGGTACTGGCGTTTTCGATGACTGCAACCTTGTGTTGCGTTTGTTTTTAGACATTCCTGGAAAGTTTCAGAGTTGGATTTTTAGAATTGCCGGCCAATTCGATTCAATGAAGCGACATCGACTACAACTAAAATACTCCAGTCCTAGTGGTCCTCGAAACTTTTCTCCGCCCCCCATTTTATTCGGCATGATTACAGTCACTAGCATCGATTGTTTGTCTGAAGTTAATGAAAATGCTGCAAATAATAATTTCGATGGACATGTGCTTTGAGGGGATTTGAGAAAATTCGTATTTGAGCCATCATATCTCGATATTGTCGTATCTATTCCTATGGGTAAAGTACTTCAAACATGCCTAGCAAGCAACTCCTCAAACGTTACCTTGTAAATTTTTCGCTTGCACTTTATATGGAAAAGGTGCGAGTCAGATCCTGTCAAAATCAGTATGAAGAATACTTGAATATAAAAGAAGATGAGAGAAAAAGTCACTTGCTACTGAATAATAAAAGTGAATGAGTAGTTCTGTCATAAATTGATGAGATAAATTCTACAAGGAGACAAGTTGTAATAAACTTAAAAATTTGCATTATTGCGAAAATTTGCAACTTAAAGTCAAAAAAATTTTTTAATCTTGCGATTATGCGAGTCGAACTACTTTGCACATCTTGCTCATGACTAGGTTCCCAAGAGATTTATCCATGGCAAGAATCGCCAAAACCAGTTTATTCTCCCAACATTGCATATACTTCCTGAAATAGAATAAAATCAAATGTACAGGAAAAAAAAATTTGTGAAAATGTTCTACATAGTCGTATTGAGATTGAACTTAAACCGTACAATTAGTGACTTGCTCAATTTGGCGATTATGAACGTATAAGTCGATTATGTACCCCGGCGACTAAAATGGCCTAATGCGGCTACACCATTTCATGCGGCTGATTTTGACAGGTGCATCAGAGTTGCGGCTAATACGGTAAAATTATCCGATCATGATTAGTTGGCTCCTAGAAGTAATTGCCCAATTACTTTTTGCGGCTAAAGGCTTTACCGACAATTATGCGACACCGCAGTGTACTGGTGTACTGGTGTACTGGTGTACTGGTGTACTGGTGTACTGGTGTACTGGTGTACTGGTGTACTGGTGTACTGGTGTACTGGTGTACTGGTGTACTGGTGTACTGGTGTGCTGGTGTACTGGTGTACTGGTGTACTGGTGTACTGGTGTACTGGTGTACTGGTGTACTGGTGTACTGGTGTACTGGTGTACTGGTGTACTGGTGTACTGGTGTACTGGTGTACTGGTGTAC